>JAYESD010000008.1:128486473-129132759 GCA_036927565.1 Tuctoria greenei
GAATTTTTGGATGTGTTCCCGGATGAGTTGCCAGGAATGCCACCTGACCTAGACATTGAGTTTGTTATTGATTTAATACCTAGAACTACACCTATAGCTAAGAGGCCGTATAGGATGCCTCCTAAGGAATTAGCTGAGCTCATGAAGCAAATTCAAGAGCAACTAGAGAAAGGTTTTATTCGCCCTATCTCTTCACCTTGGTGAGTACCCGTTCTATTTGTGGACAAGAAGGATGGGTCGCAAAGGATGTGTGTAGATTACCGAACTCTCAACGAGTTAACAATCAAGAACATGTACACCTTGCCCCGCATAGAAGACTTGTTTGATCAGATGAAGGTTTCCTGTGTCTTTTCTAAGATTTATTTGAGGTCGGGATACTTTCAGATGAAGATTAGACAATCGGATATACCTAAGACAGCTTTTAGGACACGGTATGGATCTTATGAGTACACCATGAGGTCCTATGGATTGACCAATGCACCTGCCTACTTTATGTACCTCATGAATAAGGTCTTCATGGAGTACTTGGATAAGTTTGTAGTGGTGTTCATTGATGACATTATGATCTATTCGAAGGATAAGAAGGAACATGAGGAACAATTGAGGCTTACATTGCAAAAATTGAGGGAACAACAATTGTATGCCAGGTTCAACAAGTGTCAGCTTTGGTTGAGAGAAGTATCGTTTTTGGGTCATATCTTTTCAGGAGGAGGAGTTTCGGTTGACCCCGAAAAGGTGAGGGACGTGTTGAAGTGGGAGCCACCGCGAAACATAAAGGAGGTCCGGAGTTTTCTTGGGATGGTTGGATATTACCGTAGGTTTATCAAGGACTTTTCTAAAATAGACAAGCCAATGACAAAATTGTTAATGAAGGAAAGGCTTTTTGATGGACTGAAGCTTGTCAAAACAGTTTTGAGGAGTTGAAGAAAAGGTTAACAACGGCCCCAGCTTTAGTTTTACTGGACGTGAGCAAGAGTTTTGACATATATTGTGATGCATCGAGACAAGGACTTGGATGTGTATTGATGCAACAAGGTCAAGTTGTCGCCTACACATCGAGGCAACTGAAGAAACATGAGAAGAATTATCCAACGCATGATTTGGAACTCGCAACCGTGGTACACACACTGAAGATTTGAGACACTGCATCCTTGGTCATAGGTTTGAAAATTACACGGATCACAAGAGTCTTAAGTATATTTTCACGCAAACGGGTCTGAATTTGAGGCAACGAGGATGGTTGGAGATCATCAAGGATTATGATTTGGGAATCAACTATCATCCAGGAAAGGCTAATGTAGTGGCCGATGCCTTGAGTAGGAAAGGAGTAAGCCATCAACTCACAGTCCGAGAGCTGCCATCTTAGTTATGTAAGGAGTTTCAATGGTTGAATCTTGGACTTGTGAATGAGATGGGGATGATGGAGTTACATCCGACTTTGGAGCAAGAAATTCGAGAGGGTCAAACAAATGATGAGGAAATTAAGGAGATCAAGGAAAGGACCCAGGAGGAAAGAGAATTCAGATTTGATGAGGACGAACAAGGTACTCTATGGCTTGGTAAGAGGATTGTTGTGCCTAATGTGAAACTTATTCGGGAGACAACACTGAAGGAGGCACATGACTCGCCTTACTCAATTCATCTTGGTTGTAAGAAGATGTACAAGGACTTGAAGACATGTTATTGGTGGGCTAGCATGAAGAAGGACATAGCCGAATACGTAGCATTGTGTGATGTGTGCCAACGAGTTAAGGCGGAACATCAAAGGCCAGCCGGATTATTGCAACCATTGAAGATTCTGGAATGGAATTGGGAAGAAATTGGAATGGACTTTATAGTTGTTTACCGTGTACACAGTCTGGTCACGACTCAATTGGGTAATTGTGGATCGGTTAAACAAGTCAGCTCACTTTATTCCCGTCAAGACCACTTTTAATGGAGAGAATTTAGCGGAACTGTATATGGGAAGAATAGTATGTTTGCATGGAGTTCCAAAGAAGATAGTCTCGGATAGAGGTTCTCAATTTACCTCCAGATTTTGGCATAAATTGCACGGAGCATTGGGAACAAGGTTAAAATTTAGCTCAACATATCACCCTCAAACGGATGGACAAACACAGAGGACCAATCAAAGTTTGGAGGACAAGTTAAGAGCGTGTGCTTTGAAGCATGGGAAAAGTTGGGACAAAAGCTTGCCATATGCAGAGTTTTCATATAACAATAGTTACCAAGCAAATTTGAAGATGTCACCATATCAAGCACTATATGGAAGGAAGTGTGGAACACCATTGTTTTGGAATGAGACAGGAGAGAATCAAGTATTTGGTCCGGATGTGTTACTAGAAGCTGAACAGCAAGTTCAAATTATTCGCGAAAACTTGAGGGCTGCTCAATCAAGGCAAAAAGGCTATGCGGACAATAGGAGAAGAAAACTAGCCTTTGAAGTGGAAGACTTTGTTTACCTTAAGGTGTCACCAATGAGAGGTCATAAAAGGTTTAATATAAGAGGCAATCTAGCACCTTGCTACATTGGGCCATTCAAGATTATGTACAAAATAGGAGAAATAGCGTATAAATTAGAGATGCCAACTCATCTTTCAGATGTCCATGATGTGTTTCATGTTTCCCAGCTCAAGAAGTGCTTGAGAGTACCGGACGAACAAGTGTCAATGGAAGGATTGGAACTAGGGGAATATTTGACTTATGCCGAGCAACCGATCAAAATCTTGGAAACCAAGGAAAGAGTCACAAAGAACAAGGTCATCAGATGGTGCAAAGTTCAATGGAAGCATCACACAGAATCGGAAGCAACATGGAAGCTAGAAGATGATCTCAAGAAGGAATTTCCCTATCTTTTCTCTTCCACGTCGAATCTCGAGGGCGAGATTCATTTTAAGAGGGGTAGGTTTGTAACACCCTCATTTTCATCCATCATGCATTGCATACATTCTAGTAAATGTCTAACATTGATCCACATAAAAGGAACAGGTTTAAAATGAACTAGAAACAAAACTGCACTTAAGAATTCTGGGAAGTGCGGACTAGTCCGATCTTTGTGCAAACTAGTCCGATTTCTCTCTAACTTCAAATGGAATTGTCCGTTTTGCTACAGACTAGTCTGTTTTTCCATCTGGACATTTTTGTACATGTCTGGCCCAGTGCAGACTAGTCTGGTGTTCCAAGAATCCTTGAAAATTTGCTAAGTCCCTGGACTTGTCCGGACTAGTTCGGTGTTCCAGCGGACTTGTCCATTTTTCCCTTGACTAAAATCGGACTTGTCCGATTTTTACCAGACTTGTCTGTTTTCTCTTCTGGATAAGTTTGGACTTGTCCGATATCCAGTCCGGACTTGTACGATTTCCCTCTATTCTACTTTGGACTAGTCCGGCCTTTTCAGACATGTCCGATAAATCACGACTCCGAGTTGATCTTTTGTTTCACAACTTGTTTCTTGGGTTTTACATTAAGTGGGCCTAGGGATGTCGTGCGTAACTCTTTTAGAGCCCATGTGGGACTCTAAACCGGCCTCTACTCATCTGAAACTCGAAATCCATCTAACCCTAGCCTCCACCTCTATATATACAATCCCACCCGTTGGCTTGACATATATTTGCCACTTTTCTACCACACCCAAACCCTAGCTCATGAATTGCCGCCACCAAGGAGGGAGAAGGAGATCTAGAGCAAGGAGAAGAACAGGAGGAAATGAAAGAGGATCAAGATCTCCACCAAGTTCGCGTTCTTCGTCAACAATTCACCATCAAGTTCTTCATCAACCCTAGATCGTCAAGATCCAAGTGTTACCTCCAAGACCCTTGATTCTTTGGAGTCTTAGACACCTGGTGTACCTTCTACTTCCTCTTCCTTACATGAATTCAAACCCGTTTCTCCAAATTCACGTCGATCTAGAAAACTCTAATCTGTTGTTCCTGTGGAGTGCGGACTAGTCCGGCCCCCTGTGGACATGTCCGATTTTTCAATCTAATTTCTGTTGAATTAATTCTAAATTGTTTCAAATCAAATACAAACCTATATAAACTTATTAAAAGCTATTAGAACTAGTTAGTAAACATTAAAAGCAAATTATTAGCAGGTTCCACCTTGCATTTGCATCAATCATGCATATCATGTCATATTGAGTCATATTTGTGCACTTTTTTATTTTGATTCTTGTCTTGTACGTTCATTGTGCGGATTCGACGGATTTGCACTAGAGAGTGCCGCGGAGGATCTACAGCACCAAAAGTTTGAAGGCTTTGACCCAAACCAATCCCAAGAGCAAGGCAAGTGTCCTTGAAGCATTTTGATCCTCTTTCTAAAATAAATGTTTCGTTTGCAAATTGCATGCTTGTGTCAATTTGATGGGAACCCTATGATAGGAAGTCTACTATATTTGTTGACCATCCTTGTCACCTGGAATGTATGGTAGAGAATCGGGATGGGCCTTTTACCTTTCTGCTCAGCTTAATTAATTGGGATGGGAAGACAACCACTTAACTTAATTATACATTTATGAGATTCGTTTAACATGAACTAGTTAATATGATATGGAATCGGGTGATCTAAGCAAGCATGGTATGTGGATGGGTTGGATGTTATGGTGGTTTTGCTAGCTTTAGATCGAAGGACTGGTTCGTGGAGCGACCATCTAGGATTTATAGTGCCACCACGAGGCCAAGTATGGGTGATGTGTAGCTGATTAATTAGGGCTTTGCCAGTGCTATTTGGACCATTAATTATGCTCGGGGAAGGGGTAGTCGGATTGGGTTTGTTGGTGATTGGTGGGACTACCCTGGGATCCGAATGGCTGAAGAGGGGGCCCTTGGTTGAAGATGTGCTTAGTTGGAGGCATCGCCACCGGTGAAACTTCTGTAGGGTCTAAATAGGCTAGTAATCCCTTTGTAAAGGCTATTTTGTGATCTATTGGCCACACACCTAAGGAAGTGTGAGACGGCATAATTGAGATTCTATAGCCATCGAAAGGTGATGAAATCACAAACACGTGGGTAAAGTGGTACAACCTCTGCAGAGTGTGTCTAAAAAATATCATGATAGCCGGGCTCCCAGTTATGAGCAACCTGGACCCTCACATGATTAGAGGAAAATTGGAATTTGGGATGGTTTGGTATTGGTTATGATTATGGATGATAACATGGTTATGGTTATGGATTGTATTATGAATTATGGCAATGGACATGGTTAATGGTAATGGTAAAATCTGTTATAATGGTGATGGATATGGAATATGGACTTGTACTATGTTAATAATTATGGTTTATGATGGGTTTACTTCACATACATATATTATGTTGCTTTTCAAATATTTTAATGTACTTTTCAGCACTTAGCCATTATTATATTCGTCATTTGAATTAGCTACATGTCATACTTTCCACACTTGCTGAGTATGACATTTACTGACCGTTGCAATTCCCCCACCGACAATTGCAGGTTAGGATTGGGAGTATAACGATGATAATGCGGAGTTCTAGGGCGTGTCTACTCTCAGCTTTGTCTGTGGAGTGTTGGAGCTATGCTATACCCTTTGCTTAGATGCTTAGCTTCTTAGTTTTCTCAGTTTAGTTTATTTTCGCTGCATTAGTTCAAACCTGTCATTAATATTCATTAGTGCTTGTATTCGGGGATAATATGGTTGTGTATGTAAATTTGGTTAATTTATCTTGTTCTGTAGTAAATTTTTTGTATACTCTTTTGTGTTTGCACTCGTGTATGTGTGTTGAACGTCCTGAGCACACATATGCGTTCACTTGGTTCATTTTCGGAACTGGGTGTCACAGAACCTCGTCTTCTTCCTAAGACTAGTTCAACGGATCCAGTCACCAGCCATGTCTTGAACTCAACCAACACCTGCACATGAATAAACAACTGATACTTCTGAGCACAAGTCCTCGACTTGACTCTCGTTAGTTCTGATAACCACAACACCTTACGTGAGCACCTAACATAAGCATGTTGTAAACCATAGCAAAACGATATCAGCCATAACCACCAACACACAACAAAAACATAGTAAAACAATACTATGCAAGATTTCCATAATCCAAAAAGCATATTCGAAACATTGCAAGTTAAAACTAGAACCATTGCAATCTAGCACCGGACCTTGCCAAAGCAAACCGAACCTTGAGACGAAGCTTACCGAAGTTTGCAGGACCTAGCTCTGGAGCTTACCAAAGCTAGTCAGACCTAGCACCGAAGCTTACCAAAGCTAGTCGGACCTAGCGCTGGAGCTAACTAAAGCTAGTCGAACCTAGCCACAGCAAGTCAGACCTAACCAAAATAAGTTAGACCTAGACAAAGAAGTCGAACCTAGCCAAACCAAGTCGGACCTTACGTTGGACCTTGCCAGAGCTACCCAAAACAAGTCGGACCTATCGTTGGACCTTGCAGAAACTCGGACCTAGTTGGACCTTGATGAGATGGGTGTTGTGGAAAAATTCAAAACTTTTATCGTCACAGCCAATGTATTCAGCACACATAGGTCTCACATAATTAATGATCGGATTTGGCAATTAAGGACCGTCAACACATGGCAAATAAGATTTTCAGCTCATCATCACACACTGTTCTAACATCCCATCTAGGGAACATAGTCATAGCCACCCATATATGCATGAAGCGTAAAGAAGGATTGTGCAAGTGACTATTCCTAGGAGCACTACAGCTGACCTCACTAGTCAACTCATACCAAAAACTTTGTTTCTTAAACCTAGGCAAAGTGTCTAAATCTAGCAAACAACATTTATGAAAGCCTAGGATTTCACTTAATTCTTTCCGTATGATGTTGTACTATTTTTGAAATAATCTAAAAGAAATACCATCAAATCCTATTTTAAGGGTGGAAAGGAATTGTTTGGAGGGAAGGCGCGAACCTCTCTCCTCTATGTGAGCAAAATTGTTCCATCCTAGTGCACGCCAAATGGAAAATAATTCGGAATCCATACCTATTTTGGAGATCAACTCCAGATCATAAGATTTCGCATGATAAAAATCACGATCTTGGAGGAGCTTGCATGCTTGATCTTCAACTTCACTTTGTATGTCGAGGTTGTCGTTGTTGAGAAGTTGTCGCTTCCATTGATGGCCACAACAAGCAAGAACAAAACAAAGCAATAACTTAAAAGAGGTGATGTTAGTGAAAGCAAAACCCCCAATGAATTTCCATTGAAGAACTTGAGAACAAATTGCAAATGCAAACAAAAGCAAATCTTTTCGGGTTGGATTCGAGCAAGACTGCTTCAATGAGGAGCAAGCAAAACACTGTCAGCAAGCAGTGACTTTGGGGAGGTGTGAAATGAGGTGAAGTGTGAAGAAGAGTGCTCCTCACAGCCACCATTTATAGTGTACACTCCCCAACGGTCATAAGGGAATCAAATTTAGCCGTTGGAGGAGAGAGAGCCAAGATGGCCCTTTCCCCTAGTCGACCGATCAGGGGGGGTCCCCCAAATTGAAAAGTGGGCCTCCCTGTTCTCCCTTTTGGCAGGTGGCTCCCCAACTGCTATAGAATTAGCACTTTGGTGAAATGCCACATTTGCATCTCATAAAAATTGTTTTCTGAATAAAAACCCTTTTTTCAAAACCCAACAATTTTGTTTTTGTGAAAGATAAAGAAATAAAAACAATAGTTGAGAACATAAGATTCTCAACTAGCTAAGAAAACTCAAATATGCAGTGGGGAAAATCAAACTAAGTGAGGAAAAACAAATGAAGAGAAAAGAAAAATCAAAGAAAAGGTAACTACCAATTAAACCTATTGGTTAGGTCTCACCATCGTACAATGAGATGGAAATTCCTCCTTCTTCATTTTTTTGACATTTGGGCCTGGAGGGATGGGCTCAGACGGCTTGTCTTTCTTCTTCCACCATTCCTTCTTTGGCGGCTTGGTGGACTTGGGCCTTTTGGGAGGCCCAGACTTCTCCATCTTCTTCGAGTGTCGGCATGGACAATAAGACGGGTTCTCCGCATAGATCAATTTCCTCATGAATGCAATGAGCGGGTCCACCTTTGGAGGTGTGACTTCGACTTCTTGAATGTTTTATCATTCAGCCCATTCTTGATAGGGATCATGGAGCATTGCTCCAACTTTGGGTGAAAGTGAAACTTCTCCTCCCTGCCATTAATATGGAAGTGAATTTCTCCAGCTCCCACATCTACCGAGCCTTCGCGGTGCTAAGGAATGGTCACCCAAGAATGTGCAGCGTATCCTTCTCGACCTCCATATCGAGCACCACAAAATACATGGGTATGAAGCAATTCCAGATTTCCACCTGAACATCTTCAATGATACCCGCGGATAACGAACTAAAGAGTCAGCCAATTAGAGCTGCATTGGTGTTGTAGTAATCTCCGTGAAGTTCAGCTGGTCGAAGACCACCTTGGGCATTACACTCATAGTTGCTCCAAGGTCATAAAGTGCCTTGTCAAAGTGGTAAGCCCCAATTGATCAAGATATTGTAGGACATCCAGGGTCCTTCTTCTTCTCCGAAAGCCTATTGAAGATGGTTGCACTGTAGTCTTCCGTAAGCTTAACAACCTCAATGGTGGGCAGTGGCCACTTGTTATTCAATATGTCCTTGAGATAGCGAGCATAAGTGGGTACATGCATCAGATCGATCAAGGGCACATTGATGTGGATTTCTGGATAACCTCAACAAAGCGGTTGAATTGCTCATCCACTGTTGGCTTCCTTTGCTTGTGATGGAATGACAATAAGTTGGTGTCTTTAAAGTGCTTGGCCTTTCGCTCACTAAGTGGTTCACTTATGCCAGTTGGGACATCCTCTTCCTTCTTTTCCGTTGTCCTCTTCTCTTGTGTGGGATATGGTGGGTCACGAGTGGTCTTGCCACCTCTCGTAGCCATCATACTCACTTTTTTCCACTGGAGGAACAACTGCAACATGTTGAGCCAACTGAGTTTTCAACATCTTGTTGAAGCTCAATTGACTCTTGAATGCCGAAGATAGTCCTACAATATTGGCATTAATGCCTTATAGGGTCTTATCATTAGCCGACAACTTCTTTGATAGGGCATCATTGATTTTAATTGGCTAATGGCAAGCTCTCTCAAGTTGGGTTGATTTCCATTGTTGCCATTGTTGTTGTACCCAACTTGAAAGAATGGGCATGGTTGGCCCCATCCTTGACCTACTGGACGAGCCATTATTGTTCCCATTGTTGGTTACGTATAGGGTATCCTCACGGGTTTCTGGGCAGTCATTGCCCAAATGCCTTGAGTCGCCACAGACTTCACAAGTGATATGATGGTGTAGGGCATAGGCAACCAATGTTTGACACCATCTTCTCAATTAAGTATTTGGCTTTGGGCACCGTCAATGAGAAGAAGGCACCCTCAGCAGCAGCATCAACATGGTCACGGCGGAAGGGATCAACCCATTGTAGAAGCTTTTGATAATTGGCCAGTCATCCATCACATGGTGGAGGCAGGCTATGTGACACCCAGTTTCGAAAATGAACCAAGAGTGATGCATTAGAGTGCCCAGGATGTTCAACACACATACACGAGTTCATCACAAACGATATACAAAAAATTACCACAACACAGATTAATTAAGTACTTTTATTACAATACTTTTATTACAATATTCAAATTTCAGACTCTAATGATAACTATTAATAGTGAAACTAAAACTGCAGCGGAAATAAACTAAGCATAGGTGATAGCACGGCTCCATACAATCCACAAGCAAGCTGATGGCAGCACACAACCAAGTACTCCGAATTATCCTTTGGGTACTCCCAAACATCACCTGAAACTGCTGGTGGAGAAATTGCAAGGGTGACCACATGTCGTACTCAGCAAGTGTGGGAAAATAATGACATGTAGCTTAAACAAGGAATGATATGAAATAATGGCTATTTGCTAAAAAGTACATTTAAAAGATGAGCATCCTAAAATGTCTATGTGAATTGATCCCACCATATCCCAGATAAACACAATAATTCGTATACATCATTCATTATCCATCTATATTCCATATTCCTACCATCATCATTAACCATGACCATTTATCACTATCCAATCCATAACCATAACCAAACCATCAAAAATCCCAAGTTTTACTCTAATCATGGAAGTTGTCCAGGTGCTCTTAACCAGAAGCACGACTATCATGATAGCTTTTAACACTTTGCAGAGGTTGTACCACTTTACGGACAAGTTTGTGATTTTGTCACCCGTCAGCAACTAAAAAGCCTCCCTTACGCCAATTACACTTCTGTCGAAGTGTTAGAGCGACATTTCCCCCGGATCTGCAAAGTAGCAGCTCGTAGAGGTTCTTTGTGCGGCGGGGCTTAGGCCTCAATCAAGTGTTATAGCAGATGGAAATATGAGACAACGGTCTTTACGTGGTTCGGGCCGCAAGGAGCTTAACACCCTACTCCACGGTGAGTGGTATTGCTGGTATGTGTGTGTGTGTGATGTTTGATGTGGGGATCCTTTGTAACGATGGCGGTCTGGGCCTTTTATAGACAATGCGGGACGCCTTACATGTGTGGTCTCGGGGCCCGACAGGTGGTCCCGGGGCAATCTTATCCTAAAGATCTACGGCTTCTTCTGTAAGCTTGCTCTGACCGTGGTCTTAATGACCCATCGCACCATTGCTGACGGTGGCAGAAGGTGTCCCGTCGGCCTATCTTGTTGCCGCAAGCTACCTACATGGCCAAGTGTGGTAGGCCTGCAACACCTTCAATGTGACGCGATTGGTCGTCACAGTTTCTGACCATTGGTGTGCTCCGCGTTGCGCACCGGAGGTGGGTGCGTGTCTTCAATGTTCGACTTGAGCAGGGCGCACCATCCCTAGAAACCCGTATATTGCCATCCGAGGCAAGTTGCATGACATGCGGCAGCCTCGGGGCTGGTCTCCGCTAGGGAGGTCAGACCTGATCCTCTGTGACGCGTGGCAGCTCCGGGGCTCGTCATGGGACGTGGCAGCTCTGGGCCCTTTCCGTTGTGGGGTGCTGGTCCTTGCCCTTTGTGCCACGTGGCTGTGCCAGGGGCGCTCCCCCAAGGTTGGGTGAGGTCCCGTCCCTACACGTGGCATCTCGGGAGCCCGTCACACTGGAGGGGCCAAGTCCCATCTTCAAGGTTTACGTGGCAGCGCTGCAGCTTGACCTTGGAGGAGGCAAAGGCCCAGGCGCCTATAGGACACGTGGCAGCTCCGGACGTGCCTCGGTGTTCATCCAATGTGCGAGGGTACCCGTCTGCAGGGTACCAACAACATCCTTAGGTGTGTGGCCAATAGATCACAAAATAGTCTTCACAAAGGGATTACCAACATATTCAGACCAACTGAGGTTTCACCGGTGGTGATGCCTCCAACTGAGCACATCGAACCAAGGGCCCCCACTTGTGCCATTCGGATCCCAGGGCACTCCTGCCACTATTGCGAACCCAACCGACTCCCATTCCCCACTCCTCCAAATGATCAGGACAATGCTAGTAATACACCTAATTAATTGGCTAAGCCGCACCTGTACTTGGCCTTGTGGTGGCACTGTTGTCCTGGCTTATTCTTGCATGAACCAGTCCTTAGATCTAAAGCAATTAAGACCACCATATCATCCAACCCAATCCACAAACCATTCTTGCTTAGATCTCCCAAGTCCCAGATTACCAATTAATCATTTTCATCAATTCATATTATCCATAAATTCATTAATTATAGTTAAGCCATTTGGTTGTTTTCCCATCCCTTTCAATTAGAGCAAAGCAAAAAAGGTAAAATGCCCTTCCCGAGTCTCTACAACTTGTTCCAAGTGACAAGGATGGTCAAACAAGTCTAGTAAACACCTACCTTGGGTTTTCCATTGTGTGGACTGGAGTCCCGACATTCCAGGAATCGCAATTGGGTGGTGCCGTGCGATGCGGCACCCAATGGCACATAGAAAAAGGTACATCATGTTATATAAAACAACATAGTGTTATACAAGCTTTGTCTTTTACAAATAATATACATTAAAATACACTACAGTGGAATAAGTTCATAGCTCTCGACACTCAAGCCTAAGCTATGCAAAAGTCATTCCGTTCAGCCCGCGAACGGAATCACACTAGCAGCACACAAATTACATCTCGGCGGCGTGCACGGTTCCCACTTGGCCGTGTATCCCGACGGGGGCTACGCCTCACCGGTGAACCCTTCACCATATACGTCATCATCTGCAGCAAAAACTTAAAATAGCAACTGTGAGCATGAAGGATTAGCAAGACTTAACCGTCTCCACTAAGCATGGAACTCTATATGCAGGATATACGTAATATAGGACAGCAGTTTGTAATAAAAGACTCGCCTAAATGTTAGTCCTTACTTTCAGCTTTTAGCAGCAAATTAAGGCTTCATGAATCTGAAATTTAGTGAGCAACCTGTTCTAAACATACAAGTATCAATATATAATTATTCCATAAAGCATGATTCAATAATATTCAGCTCCAAATAATTAACTACGTCACGACTTAGTGAACAAGCGGTACTCAATAACCGCGAGGGACGGCGACTCAAATCGATATACACCTGCAGAGATACCCAAATCTCACGACACATATACCCACACTCGAAGCTACGAATGCACACTCCACTGATGTTGTATGCGGCAACCTTTTACCCGCTACCTACACGCCGAACTGGTCCCACCGCTACGAGCAGGAGGCCCCCACATGGAGCACGACGTACCCGCTGGCAGGTTTACACCTTGCTGCACTCAACCAGCACCTATAAAGCGGTAGGGTATGCCTCGACGCTAAGGTGGACAAGTTACATCAGTTTACTGGGTCATGTATATCCAGTATGCCTTCGGTACATTCAATTTTGCTCAACAGGGCCGCACACGGATCGGTCCTTGATCGACACAGGCACAGCTACAGCTCACAGGCGCCTATGTCTTGCTGCTCCTACTCCATGCTTGATCTCATATTTAACCAAATGGTGAACATCTCACTCGACCAATCCCGTGTGAACCAAATTCCTGAACTCGCGAGTAGATTCCTACTACTCGACTTCTACCGATGCAACTATAACATTAAGCATAGTATGGACATATAGAGGACATAACCAAGTACCCTTGTCTCATGGGTTCTCTGGTCATGCATATGGAAAACTCCAAGAAAACTTGGACTTAATGCACATACATGCTAACACATATAGTGTGATACAAATCAAAGTTTAAAACAATGTTAATTCAAACCGGGCCTTGCCATGGGCTGTGACTAGATAAATGTCAACAAGTCAATGGCTTGATCTTCCTCTGGAGAACCAATCATGGACTTCGTCATGGCTCAGCCAATAGCGAATTTTTCGCCTCCGTGTCATTCTTCTCGTCCTAGCAGCACCAATAAAGTGTCGCCTCCTCCTAGTGATGATCCTTGTCGATCTTTATCCGTCATACCATCTATCAAGATGAGAATGCACATATTCGATAAAATTTAACTTAGTAGTTTCAGAATTGAAAGTGTTTATAACTTGAGACGGCTAAACTCAGATGCAAAGACATGGGTTTTCTCTGTGGGGTTAAGAAAAAAAGAGAAGAATCAAATAAACAAATGGAATTATCGAATAAAGTAAAGGGTGCATCATATAAAAGAATGTAGTTTAGCAAAGAGACAAATACATGAATGGCCAGAGGAATACTTATGCTGTACAAGGTTTACAAGAGGTTTTCTGCTGTGTATAGGAAGCAACAGAGAAGAAATTCAAGTGCAATATAGGAGGATGTGGGGTTGAAGTGAAATGTGCAATGTTTTGAACATAGAGATAGGGAACAAAGTTTACTGTAGTAGATCAAGTCATATGCTTCTGAAACTTTTACAATGGACAACAGATGCTATGTGTGGGTTTTTAGCCAAAGTTGAGCTATGATAATGGCAGTTCTTGTTCTATAAAATTCAATGAAGCTAAACCCTTCCCAAAATTTTCATGAATTATCTGGAGCTTTAACATGTCCAAGAGTTGGTGTTCTTGTTTAGAGGAGGTGCATAGTGATCCAATAAAATTGTCTTCATAATTATCTAAGCATGCGACTATTAGATATTGATTTTAGAAGTTTGGACAATTTTCTAAAAATGTTTCTGGACATTTTAGAATTTTTCAGGTTCATAAAGGTTTGGAACACAATTTGGCCATTCAAATAAATTCAAATGGATCTGGAACTGGAGATCAAGTGAATTATTAGGAAGTATATGGACAATTTTAGGATTTTTCCAATGAACAGATCAACAAGAATTAATTCCAAAGCCTTTTTGTTTCATGTAATTATTGAGGAAAAATTATGGATTTTCATACTGCTCCAAGTGCACACTTGAATGTATCGATCACCGTGGTTCTAACAAAATTTATTTGAGAATTTTTGGCCAAGTATTATAGGAGATATTGAATTTATAATTTTGCACGAACTCTGGAATTAAATTGGAATGGGAATATTTGAATTATTCAATTGGGCCCACGGTGGTTTAAAATGGTCTAATAGCATTGCAGCCACACAGAGAAACATGATTAAAAGACGTGGCCACCCAGATCTTGGAGCCACAAAGGACCTGAGCCAGGTCGTCTTCAACCTACGATCAGAAGGCGCCCTCGCCGGCGCACGGCGGCGCGAGGCGGTGATGAGTAGGTTTAGGCCTGATCTTCCGAAAGGTATGTCGATTGAGGTGGAGAACTCGACGTTGATGATCCGCGGCACTCGAGCGGTTCGAGTACCCCTGCAATCACTACACCACGGCTCCGTTGGTTATCAACCGTGCTGCACACGCTTGACCTCGCCAAGAAGGCTAATCCCTGCAAGTGCAATCAAGAACACGAGCAAGAACGTAGAAGACACGATCGGAAATCGCGAAATTGGGGTCTCACAAACCGTAGAACGGCGATTTTATTGATCTAAGCAAAACCCACCGAATATGACCGGCGGCTGCAGTATTTATAGGCTAGGGTTCGACCAAAACACGATTAGACGCGTCCCTAATGGACTCTTACGGGATACAAGGCCCAAAGGCCCGATTCGGTGGCGCAGCACCGGACAGAAATCTGTACTCGACTTGTTTCGACGATTCTCAATGACTCCGGAGGAATTTTGAGGTGGGACCAGAACCATTGGAAAGTTTATCTTCTCCTCTTTCCGTGCATATGTAGAACGTTGAAAACGGAGTCCGTATGCCTCCTGGGCGTCTGTTTTAAGGTGGACTGCTCCTGGACTCCGAGTTCAACTCGAGTCCGAGTTGTAAACTGTTTCTATCTACTTGTGGACGTCCCAGGTGGTTCTCCACGCTCCCAAGGCCTCCTTCCTTCACTTGTTGATCTTCTCCATTATTCCTAATAACAATTAAATCATCACATAGAAATCTATTCTCAAACTCACATGCAAAAGAAGTTAAGAACAAATTCACCTGCTGATTTAATAACCGTGCCCGTGCTCTTGTGATTGGTCCTTGCAGTTCAATGCGCGTCTCTGCTGTTGTGATGTCCTCATCATCCTCCCCTTCTTGAATTGGAGTCGTCCTCGACTCAAGTTCATCTTCTTCTCCCAAGTACGGTCGCAAATCTGAAATGTTAAATGTAGGACTAACCCCAAAATCGGGAGGCAATTCAAGCTTATATGCATTATCATTAATCTTTTCAACGATCTTAAAAGGACCAGCAGCTTGTGGCATAAGTTTATATTTTCTCAAGTCGGGAAATCGCTCTTTTCTCAAATGTAACCACACCAAATCGCCCGGTTCAAGTTTTACTTCTTTTCTACCTTTACTACCTGCAATCCTATACTTCTCATTCATCATTTCAATATTTTTCTTTGTAGTTTCATGCATCTTAAGAATGAATTCAGATCATTGTGTAGCATCCAAATTTATAGTTTCAGAAGGAGGCAAAGGCAGTAAATCAATAGGAGCACGGGGATTGAAACCATACACTACCTGGAATGGACTTACCTTTGTCGTGGAGTGAACGGATCTGTTGTAAGCAAATTCTATATGTGGTAAACACTCCTCCCACAACTTCAAATTTGTTTTCAAGACAGCCCGTAACATAGTGGATAAAGTACGATTAACTACCTCAGTCTGTCCATCCGTTTGTGGGTGACATGTAGTTGAAAACAGCAACTTGGTTCCCAATTTATACCACAGAGTTCTCCAAAAATGACTTAAAAATTTTGCATCACGATCAGAAACAATGGTATTTGGCACACCATGTAAACGAACAATTTCCGTCATAAATAAATCAGCAATGTGTGAGGTATTATCATTCTTATGACAAGGTATAAAGTGTGCCATTTTGTAAAAACGATCAACAACTACAAAAATACTATCCCTCCCCCTCTTAGTCCTAGGCAATCCCAAAACAAAGTCCATAGAAATATCCTCCCAAGGTACACTAGGAACAGGAAGAGGCATATAAAGACCATGTGGGTTAAGGCGAGACTTAGCTTTGTTGCAAGTAGTGCATCGTGACACGTAGCGCTCGACATCACGCCTCATCATTGGCCAAAAGAAGTGTGTGGACAGCACGTCTTCAGTTTTCTTCACTTCAAAATGTCCCATCAAACCTCCTCCATGTGCTTCCTGCAAAAGCAATAGACGAACGGAGCTAGCTGGAACGCATAGCTTGTTAGCACGATAGCGGAGACCCTCTCGCAGCACATATTTATTCCAAGTTCTTCCTTCTCTACAATTTTCAAAAGCATCTTTGAAGTCCAAATCAGTAGGATATAATGCTTTAATTGTTTCCAAACCAAAGATTTTATGATCAAGTTGGGACAGCATGGTATAACGCCTAGATAATGCATCGGCAATGATATTTTCCTTCCCTTTCTTATGCTTAATGATGTATGGAAACGACTCTATGAACTCAATCCATTTAGCATGTCGTTTATTCAGATTTGTTTGACACTTAAGATACTTCAATGATTCATGATCGGAATGTATGACAAACTCCTTAGACCAAAGATAATGTTGCCAAGTTTGTAATACACGGACTAAGGCATACAATTCCTTATCATAAGTGGAATAATTCAGAGAAGGACCATGAAGTTTTTCACTAGAGAAAGCAACGGGTTTACCTCCTTGTATGAGAACGCCTCCAATACCAATGCCGCTTGCATCGCATTCTAGCTCAAAGGTCTTGTCAAAATCAGGAAGTTGTAGTAATGGTGCTTGTGTAAGCTTCGATTTGAGAGCATCAAAAGCTTGTTGCTGCTGTTCGCCCCATCAAAATGGAACTCCCTTCTTCGTTAGCTCATTTAGAGGTGCTGCAATGGTGCTGAAATCCCGCACAAAGCGCCGATAAAATCCTGCAAGACCAAGAAAACTACGAACCTGTGTAACGGTAGTTGGGGCTGGCCAGCTGGTGATTGCTTCAATTTTTGCCTCATCCATCTCAATTCCCTGCGAGGAAACGACATAGCCAAGAAACGAGACTCGATTGGTGCAAAAAATGCACTTTTCGAGGTTACCAAACAAACGTGCATCTCTCAAAACAGTAAAAACAGCACGTAAATGATCAAGATGTTCATCATATGACTTGCTTTAAATGAGGATATCATCAAAGTAAACCACCACAAATTGTCAAATGAAAGCACGTAAAACCTCGTTCATTAATCGCATAAAGGTGCTGGGTGCATTAGTTAAACCAAAAGGCATGACTAACCACTCATAAAGTCCAAACTTGGTTTTAAATGCAGTTTTCCATTCATCTCCTAGTGCCATTCTAATTTGGTGGTAACCACTACGCAAGTCGATTTTTGTTTAGATGATAGCACCACTCAATTCATCAAGCATGTCATCTAATCTAGGAATAGGATAATGATATCGAATGGTGATGTTATTAATCGCTCGACAATCAACACACATGCGCCAACTACCATCTTTCTTAGGAACCAAAAGAACAGGAACGGAACAAGGGCTAAGGCTTTCACGAATGTACCCGTGGTCCAAAAGATCTTGGACTTGTCGCTGAATTTCCTTAGTTTCTTGTGGATTCGTCCTGTATGCTGCACGATTTGGCAAACTTGCTCCTGGAATCAAATCGATCTTGTGTTCAATGCCTCTCATCGGTGGTAAACCAGGGGGTATCTCGGAGGGAAACACATCCTCAAACTCCTGCAAAAGGTTAGCAACAGCAGGGGGCAATGCAATAGACAATTCATGAAGTGAAAACATGGCTTCTTTGCAAACTAAAGCATAGCACATCCCCTTAGCATCGAATAAATCAGCAAGTTCAGAGTTTGTTGCGAGCAATGATGGTGATTTTAACTTAATAACTTGCTGTTTTTCAGATTCTAATTTAGTTGCTTTGCCCTCACGAATTTTACTCTTCTCAAAATGCACAATTTCAGCAGGAGTCATGGGGAGCAAAGTGATTTTCTTTCCCTTATGCATGAGAGTATATTTATTGGTTCTACCATGATGAATAGCATCTGTATCAAATTCCCAAGGACGACCCAATAAAAGAGAACAAGCATCCATAGGAACAACATCAAAATCAGCAAAATCATGGTATGAACCAATTGAAAAATGGATTCTTGCTGTTTGTGTTACCCGAACCTTACCGCTGTTGTTGAACCATTGAATGTGGTACGGATGAGGGTGTGCTCTTGTTGTCAAACCGAGTTTCTTGACGACGTCCGTGTTTACCAAGTTATTGCAGCTACCTCCATCAATTATAGTGTGTACACGGCAGTCCTTGACGACGAGAAACATGTGGAAGAGGTTGTGTCGTTGTAGCTTGTCGTCGGTCTCCACTTTGGAGCTCAAGGCACACTGCACAATGATGCTCCTATAGTTCTCCGTCGCCGCTGTACCAAGTACCTCTTCTTTGGTGTGTTCGTCGTTTGGATCTGTAAAGTCAGTAGCAAGAGAATATTCATCTTCAACATCCGAAGTACTATCATACCCGCCATCGTCGCGTGCTATGTATGCTCGTTTGCTCGGGCAATCTCTCATCATATGACCAAGTCCCTGGCAGCGGTGACACTTAATGTCGGAAGTACGACCCGTAGAAGGAGTGGACTACGAAGGCTTGAATGATGTCGCCTTGCTGCCTTCCGGCACGCGAGAAGGTGGAGCGGCAGGTATAGTTCGTTGGCCGCCATTGGGTGGTGTAGTTGCTGCACGCGGGGGCCGAAGATGGTGCTGTTTTGGATGGTGTAGTTGCTGCACGCGGCGTGAAGTTGCTCCTCGTGCGTTGTTGCTGTTGTTGTCGGCCCTGCAATTCTTTTTCTGCCAACATAGCAAGCTGAAACAATCTGTTAACAGTATCATATTCTTTGTAATCAACAATGTCCTGAATTTCACGCCTCAACCCCCCATAAAAACGAGCTATTTTATCATCCATGTCCTCTACTACCCCACAACGCAGCATACCCTTTTGTAACTCTTGATAATACTCCTCTACGAACATGTTACCTTAGTCTAAATGCTGCAATTTTTTGCGAAGGTCCCGCTGAAAAGATGGAGGAACAAATCGAACACGCATAGCTTCCTTTAATCTATACCATGTTGGAGGATCAGTTCTAGTTTTAACAAGTTCATTCCACCATATGATAGCAAAGTTTTTAAACTCACTAGTGGCTTGACGAACTCTATGTTGTACAGGAACAAGATGGGAATTAAATTTTTGCTCTACTGTCATCTCCCAGTTAAGATAAGCCTCAGCATCATAAGCACCAGAAAAAGAGGGTATAGTAAATTTCACTTTAGCAAAAGGATCATCAGGAGGGTAGTTATAATTGTTATGATTATTATCTCCCATACCTCGACGATAAAGTGGCAGTCTTGGCTGATTACTGTGATCTTCTAGTTCATCATAAGTATTGTCTTCTTGTCTTCCAGCGAGAGGCAACCGAGCCTCAAAAGTATTCATCCGAAGAGCAAGGTCATCCAATTGGCGAGTCAAGTTCGCCAATGACTTCTCTGTTGCTGCGTTGTATTTGGCGAACATATCACGTAACTCAACATGTTGAACACAGTCGTCATTATTTTCTTCTCCTGCCATTGTTAGTAGGAAACAAAAGACAACAAAAAAAATGTTATCCCTATCAACTACAGTGACAATGTGGTGGAAGAAAACAATCTCTCTCGCTCAAGCGTCTTACCACGCTCTTACAAGTGTTCTTACCGGCACAACAGGTGGTGTGGACGGTGAGATGAACCAATGAAGCGTGGGGTGATTGCAAAGGTACCTGTTATGCTCAAGAGAAAGGTGGAGCTTGGATGGCACAATATGGTGGCTAATAAGCAGAAAATCGTTAACAGCTAAACAAAGTTGAATAAGTATTCAATGTAGGAAACTGTTGCTGGTCAACTGAGTGCCCTAGATCCTAGCACAACACAAGGAAGTATCAAGGCAAAAGAAAGACAGAATGATATAACCAAACAAATAGCACCAAGTGGTATAGGCCAATTGCTTTAATATGTGTGCTCTTCACTATTTTTTTTCTTTTGTGTAATATTTTTTTTGATATTTTTTCTTTACTCAGTAGCACAAATATAGGAAGCACACAAATTTACAGCTCAATTGGATGTAATATGCGGCCTATAGAAAATCAAGAATATTCTTTAAAATTCATGCTGAAACTTCGGAGGCCAGATAGCCTATCTTCCAAGGGGAATTTGGGCAATCTAATTTCGCCGAACGCGGCTACCCGGCGGAAAATCATATGCGAAATTTTGCGTAGATGAATTTGAAAAAAAAATTGCCCGATTTCGAGTTCGTATGCGAAAGTTATGGCCGTTTTAAGGTAGGCTATCCGAGTTACGATTTTTTAGATGTTGATTCCAACTCGGTTTGAGAACAGAACTCGCAATCGGATACAAAAACGATCGGGAATTTGCACATCAACTAATGGGGTGGTGTGTGATGATTCAAGGATGAATGGCACAAAGATTTGTCACCTAATCTAGGGCTGGCGATGCGGGAGTTCACGCAAGGCGGCTAGCTAGGGCAAACCGATGAACGTGGCGGATCAGTTTGTTATTTAGGGATTGTGGAATAGGTGTCGAATAGCAAGAAAACAAGAATGAAACACGATAACTAGGACCCAAAAACACAAAGATAAACCAGCAACAAGACTCAACCACACGAATGCAAACTCAACAATGCAAACTAAAAAACGAAACTGCAGGCACTATAGTCTGGGAAGCGGTAAAAACGATCTAATTTTTTTTGTGGCTTTTCTGTAGACTCTAGGTACGAAACAAAATCGATCTAATGGAAGGAAGGAAAACAAAGATACCTCACGGGCAACCTGGAAATCTGATACCAATTGATGAGTAGGTTTAGGCCCGATCTTCCGAAAGGTATGTCGATTGGGGTGGAGAACTCGACGTTGATGATCCGCGGCACTCGAGCGGTTCGAGTACCCCTTCAATCACTACACCACGGCTCCGTTGGTTATCAACCGTGCTGCACACGCTTGACCTCGCCAAGAAGGCTAATCCCTGCAAGTGCAATCGAGAACATGAGCAAGAACGTAGAAGACACGATCGGAAATCGCGAAATTGGGGTCTCACAAACCGTAGAACGGCGATTTTATTGATCTAAGCAAAACCCACCGAATATGACCGGCGGCTGCAGTATTTATAAGCTAGGGTTCGACCAAAACACGATTAGACGCGTCCCTAATAGACTCTTACGGGATACAAGGCCCAAAGGCCCGATTCGGTGGCGCAGCACCGGAAAGAAATCTGGACTCGAATTGTTTCGACGATTCCCAATGACTCCGGAGGAATTTTGAGGTGGGACCAGAACCATTGGAAATTTTATCTTCTCCTCTTTCCGTGCATATGTAGAACGTCGAAAACGGAGTCCGTATGCCTCCTGGGCGTCTGTTTTAAGGTGGACTGCTCCTGGACTCCGAGTTGAACTCGAGTCCGAGTTGTAAACTGTTTCCATCTACTTGTGGACGTCCCAGGTGGTTCTCCACGCTCCCAAGGCCTCCTTCCTTCACTTGTTGATCTTCTCCATTATTCCTAATAACAATTAAATCATCACATAGCAATCTATTCTCAAACTCACATGCAAAAGAAGTTAAGAACGAATTCACCTGCTGATTTAATAACCGTGCGCGTGCTCTTGTGATTGGTCCTTGCAGTTCAATGCGCGTCTCTGCTGTTGTGATGTCCTCATCAGGCGGCGCCCATGCCGAGCGGCCGTTGCAGGGCCTCTCCCACCTTACATTCCTGCCGTTAGGGCCTAAATTCGGACGTCAAACATGTTGCTGACCTCGGATTAGATGGAAACTGGCCGGAGGGGAAGGTTCTATGGGGCGATGGGGATTAGGGTTTCGGCGATGTCGGTGGAGCGCTTTGGTGCCTTATTTCGCCAAAGGATTTCACCTAAAACTTCTGTGTGACCTAGAGAGCATGGAATAAGGGTCTGAAGGCGTTGAAAGGCTTCGGAACAACGATGTTGACATCGAGTTGGGAGCTCTAGGCCGGCGGTGAGGAAAACTACTATTCCGACCCGATTACTTGACGGTTTTGGATTGTTTTCCATCTACGGGATGCGCTAGGACCTCTAGAACGTATCTTCAAAAAGAATTGAAGAAATATTGCATGTGGAAAAGGAATTCCCGTGGCAAAACCCAGCGTTCATGGAGACCGTCGGCGAAGAACTTCGGCATACGGTGAAAAAACTCAATGGAACGGAGAGTCAAGCAGAGGAAAGCTAAGGTGGGATGTTTCCAACCTGTTGGTGGCCTTGGAACTGCGGGAGCAAGCCTGAGGCAACGGTGCAATGATGAGGCGGCATTGCGAAAACAGAGCAGCAGCTCGGGTGCGCCAAAAAACATCGCCAGCCTCCACGGGATGGTCAAGCTGCCCAGAAAATAGGTCAGGAGATTTCGGGAGATCATTGCAGTGATTAAGACATAGAAAGAACTGATCACAATGCCCAATTTTTGGTTGATCTTTGGCTGAGAAGGTATGAACACGCTGGGCTCAAGCTCCTGTGGAATGAGCAGAACCGAAGCAAAGTTTGGCTCTATGGTGTGGAGAGACGAGAAGAGAGCCCAATGAAGGATCAGGAAGACGTGCTGTGGTCAGATGAGCTGTCCTCACGTGGGCAAGCTGTGAGGAGGAGCTAAGTTATGCCACTGCCACTGGGTCCCACCGCTCAATACTCAGCCACTCGTCAGATTTTTGGCAGCAACCCAACTCCACATTGATTGAGAATTGGCAGTGGAGCAAAAAGAAAAAATGGGAAGATAAGATGACACTTCAAATTTGACCAAGTTGAATTTGAATATGACTTGAATTTGAAATTTGAATCCTCTTTAACGACTTAATTCAATTAAATTACAAATGATGTCCAAAATTAATCAAATTGGGCAGGGATGCTACTTGAATTATTGTAAATCTATTGGCGAATTTCAATTTGGGAATCAACAACTTTGAATACAGAATTTGAATTCAAACCCTCTCACATGGCTTGATGTAAATACATAGGAAATGAGGTCCAAAACTTATCAAACTTGCAGGCGTTTTATTTGAATTATGAGCAACACATTAGTGAACTCAATTTTGTATTTTGATAAATTCGATTAGAGCAATTGGTTTTGATTATTAAGACTCTCTTGTATGGCATCATTTAAATATCCTATGAGCACTACTGCTATTTCCACTTAAAAAAATTAAGGTCACACTTTTGAATTTTTTTGCTTTATTTAAAAGTGGGCTTTTACACCCATCAATTTGACACAAGCATGTAATTTTGCAAACAAAACATTTAAGGATCAAAATTTTCAAGGACACTTGTCTTGCTTTTGAGATTGGTTAGGATCAAACGCTTCGAAGTTCTGGTACTGGAGGTCGTCGACAGCACACTCTCGAGCAACATCTTCTATTCCGCGCAGAAGACATACAAAACAAGCATTACAATCAATAAATGCTCATATATTACTCAATATGCCATGACATGCATGATTAATGCAATTATGTGGTAATGCATGTTACTAGGTTGATATCATTGCTTACTAAATAGACACAATTAAGTATTACATGTTAGAACAAGTTCCAAGTGATTTTGGAGATTGTTAAAGAAGTTCTATGAATTTTTAGAATTGGAAGACTAGACTAGTACGCATTGAGGCCGAACATGTCCGTTCTGGACCAAAGAGTTGATCGGACTAGTCCGCACTGTTGCCGGACAAGTACGTTGGCTAGGGTTTTTGGCGAGTTTCCAGCTAGAGCATAGTTGAATTATGGGACCAAAATTGACGTAGAAAGATGATCTAAAGTAATTACCGTGAATTCAACAACTCAAGGGTCTTGAATTCGAGGAAACTCGAGATCTTGACGTCTAGATCTAAAGAAGATGAAGAATTGGTGGAGAATTGACGATGTTGTCGATGAACTGACGAAGATTGATCTTGCTTGATCCTTCTCCTTCCCCCTTCTCTTCTCCTGGCTGCAGTGAACTCCTCTTGATGGTGGCTCCCACGAACTAGGGTTAGGACTCTCTTCAATTTTGACAAATAGATAAATGGTTGGGGTGGTGGGGTGTTTATATAGAGGTGGATGTGGTAGGGTTTGATGGAATTCGAGTTTAAGGTGGTGGAGGCTAGGGTGGGGTCCCACATGGGTTCCACAAGGGCTGGACACGACGTTCTTGGTCCCAATTAAGGCAAAAACCCAATAACATGTTGTGGAGGAAAATATTGAATTCGAGTCGGGCACACTGGACAAGTCCACTAGGGGCCGGACAAGTCTGATTTTCAATAGAGGTAAAAATGGCCGGGTCCAGTTGGGGTCCGGACAAGTTGGAAAAGGATCGGAAAGGAAAACGGACAAGTATGTACTCAACAACGAACATGTTCGAACAACAATAGAAACTCAATCGGATTATTCCGCAGCAAAAAGCGGATAAGTCTGGGGGCAACAGAGAGCAAAATCGGACTAGTTCGAGGTCCAAATCGGACAAGTCTGCAACTATACAAGTTTTTAAATGTTGCTTTCTTCTAATTCATTTGAAACTTGTTTCTTTTTATGTTGCTTAATGTTAAACATGTATAAGAATGTATGAACTGCATGATGGATGAAAATGAGGGTGTTACAAACCTACACCCCTTAAAGTGAATCTCGTGCTCAAGATTCGACATAGAAGTAAAGCGATAGGGATATTCTTTCTTGAGGTGTTCTTCCAGCTCCCAAGTTGCTTCCGGTTCTGCATGATGCTTCCATTACACTGTGCACCATCGAATTACCTTGTTTCTTGTGACTCTCTCATTTGTTTCTAATATTTTGATCGGTTGCTCAGCATAAGTCAAATCTGCCTCTAATTCCAAACCTTCCATTCGAACTTGTTCTTCCGATACCCTTAAGCACTTCTTGAGTTGAGAAACGTGATACACATCATAAACATCGGAAAGATGTGCTGGCATCTCCAACTTATATGCCACTTCTCCACGTTTTCCCAAAATCTTAAATGGCCCATTATAGTGAGGTGCCAACTTGCCTCGAACATTAAACCACTTATGACCTCGAATAGGTGACACTTTGAGGTATACGAAGTCTCCCACTTAAAAAGCTAAGTTTCTTCACCTAATATCCCCGTAGCCTTTTTGTCTTCACTGAGCAACCCTCAAATTCTCGCAGATTATTCTAACTTGCTTTTCATCTTCTAGCAACACATCAAGTCCAAATACTTGGTTCTCTCCTCCCATTCCAAAACAAGGATGTACTACACTTCCTTCCATATAGTGCTTCATATGGTGACATCTTCAAACTTGCTTGATAACTATTATTGTAGGAAAATTTAGCATACGGCAAGCTTTTGTCCCAGCTGTGTCCATGCTTTAAGGCACAAGCTCTCAACATATCTTCCAATATTTGTTTTGTCCTCTCAATTTGTCCATCTGTTTAAGGGTGATATGCAGAGCTAAAATTTGACCTTGTGCCATAGCTTCATGCAGTTTCTGCCAGAACCTAGAGGTGAATTGAGAACCTTGATCACACACTATTTTCTTCAGAACTCCATGTCAGCATACAATTTTCTCCTTGTACAACTCAACTAACTATGCAGCGGTATACTTGGTCTTGACAGAGATGAAATGAGCTGACTTTGTCAAACGAACCACAATTACCCATATTGAGTCATAACCGGACTGGGTTCGCGGTAATCCAACTATGAAGTCCACACCGATTTCTTCCCATTTCCACTCCAGAATCTTCAATGGTTGCAACAATCCAGCTGGTTTTTGATGTTCAGCTTTGACTCGTTGGCACACATAACACAAGGCAACATATTCAGCTATGTCCTTTTTCATCCTATCCCACCAATAGCAAATTTTCAAGTCATTGTACATCTTCGTACAGCCGGGGTGAATTGAGTAAGGTAAGTCATGTGCCTCCTTTAATATTGTTTCAGGAATATGCTTTACATTAGGCACAACAATTCTTTTCCCATGCCATAGAGTACCATGTTCGTCCTCATCGAATTTGAATTCTATCCCCTCCTGGGCCCTTTCCTTAATTTCCTTAATTTCTTCATCCTTGGTCCGACCTTCTCGAATTTCTCGCTCAGAGGTCGAATTTAACTCCATTATTCCCATCTCATTCACAAATCCAACATTCAACCATTCAAACTCCTTGCATAGCTCGGATGGCAATTCCCGAACCATGAGTTGGTGGCTTACTCCTTTCCTACTCAAGGCATCAGCCACTTCATTAGCCTTCCCCGGGTGATAGTTGATTCCAACATCATAATCCTTGATGAGCTCCAACCATCTTCTTTGCCTCAAATTTAGGACCATTTGTATGAAAATGTACTTGAGGCTCTAGTGATCCGTGTAAATCTCACACCTATGACCAAGAATGTAGTGCCTCCATATTTTCAAAGCATGCACCACGGCCACAAGTTCGAGGTCATGGGTAGGATAATTCTGCTCATGTTTCTTCAATTGCCTCGATACATAGGCTACCACTTGAACTTCTTGCATGAGCACACATCCAAGTCCTTGTCTTGATGCATCAGAATAAATACCGAAACTCTTGCTCACATCCGGCAATACTAATATAGGTGTTGTTGTTAACCTCTTCTTTAGCTCCTCAAAACTGTCCTGACAAGCTTGAGGGCATTGGAATACTTTTCCTTTCATTAGCAATTCTGTCATGGGCTTGGCTATCTTGAAAAAGTCCTCGATGAACCGACGGTAATATCCATACATTCCAAGAAAGATCCTAATTTCCTTCACATTTTGCGGTGGCTCCCATTTTATAACATCCCTCACTTTTTGTGGGTCAATCGATACTCCTCCTCCGGAGATGATATGTCCCAAAAATTACACTTCCCTTAACCAAAACTGGCACTTGCTGAATTTGACATATAATTGGTGCTCCCTCAATTTCTGCAATGTGAGCCTCAAATGCTCCTTATGCTCTTACTCACTTCTTGAGTAGACCATAATGTCATCAATGAACACCATCACGAATTTATCCATGTAGTGCATGAAAACTTTATTCATGAGGTACATAAAGTATGCTGTGCATTCATCCTAAAGACATAATGGTATACTCATAGGATCCATACCGTGTCCGAAAAGCTATCTTGGGTATATCCGGTGGTCTAATCTTCATTTGGAAGTAACCTGGCCTCAAGTCAATCTTGGATAAAACACAAACACCCTTCCATTGATCGAACAAATCCTCTATACGGGGCAACGTGTACTTGTTCTTGATTGTCACTTTGTTGAGATCTCGGTAATACACACACATCCTTTGGGATCCATCCTTCTTATCCACGAATAGCACTGGCGCTCCCCAAGGCGAAGAGCTTGGGCGAATGAAACCATTTTCTAGCTGCTCTTGAATTTTCTTATGGAGCTCCGCTAACTCCATAGGAGGCATCCTATATGGCCTCTTAGCTATAGGTGCAGTTCCACGTATTAGTTCAATAACGAACTCGATGTCACGGTCAGGTAGCATACCTAGCAACTCATCGGGAAACACATCCAAAAATTCGCACACCACTCAGATCTCCTCTATTGCTACACCATCCATTTGATTCAGCTCCACCTGCTTGGGTGTGTGTTGAGATGCTTCGAATTCCATGCTGAACCCTTTCTCATTTGTCAACTTCACTGTATTTGTGGCACAGTGAATTATTCCTTTGTGCTTCCTTGACCAGTCCATACCAAGTATTATATCCAGTCCTTGTGAATACAAAACAATAAGGTTGGCAGAGAAGTCTACCCCCCCTTATTCTAAGGCTTACTTTTGGACCTACTATTTTCGTCTTTATCTCCACTCCGGGAGACTTAACCAACAAGGTATACTTGATATGAGATATGGGCAAACAATACTTGGCAACATACTTTGAGGCAATGAATGAATGCGATGCCCTAGAATCAAATAACATAGTCGCCGAGTTGGAGTTTGTGAGAAACATACCAATCACCACGTCATCCGCTTGTTGTACTTCCTCCGTAGATACATGGTTCACCTTGCCACGAATAAAATTCTACGATCCACAGTTGCCTTGTGGTGCTCCTCCATTTGGTCTTGGTTTCTGTCTTGGAGCATTTTTCCCTTGACAATTGCCTGACTTAGGACATTGAGATGCAAAGTGTCCCACCTCACCACAAGTATAGCACGTTCTTGCTGCATCAGAATTGTTTGGGTGAGCTTAATTTTGAGCATTGGAAGGAAAATTAGCAGAGGGCGCATGAGGCATTGGAGGGCGAGGTCCTAGCACAGTGGGGCGTTGCTACATGAGCTGAGCTACGCGCGGTGGAATAGCAACGCGATATGCAGGAGTGGAGGGGTTGTAATATGGCGCATTTGGTGGTGCAAGGCGGAGGAGAACTTTGCTTCCTTGTGGATGTCCTTGATATGGCGCTATCCCCTTATTATCTTGCTCCACATCACGAACCTTGTTCTCAACCTCAATAGCTATGTCCACAAGCTTCTGGAAATTTACATAGTCACAATTGAGCAATTGGACTTGAATCTCGTTGTTTAGGCCCCTCATGTATAAATATTGCTTGCGGCTGTCCCGTTAACATCCCCCAGAGCATACCTTGAGAGTTGAGTGAATTTATCGAGATACTCACTCACACTCGACCTTCCTTGCCTTAGGTTCTAAAATTCCTGCCTCTTCAATATCATAACACCTTCAGGCACAAAATGAGAAAAGAAACTCTCCTTAATTTCAGCCCAAGTGATCGTCTCCAAATTTGCATGGGCATTTCAAAGCGAGTCCTACCAATCTGCAGCTGATCCAACTAGCTGATGGGAAGCAGAAAAAACCTTCTCCCTATCTCTGCACTGGACACTAGCGAGCTTCTTCTCCACAGATTTTAGCCAATCATTGGCTTCCATGGGATCATTGTCTTGAGAAAAAGTGGGTGGCCTAGTCCTTGTAACTCTCCCAACCTGTTATGTGGCGGTGGGGGTGGTGGTGGTGGAGGCATATGGGGCTGTTCTGGTTATCGACTTGCAGTTGTCTGAAAGTCTACATCACGGTCTGCATAAGCTGATTCTGCATAGCCAACAACTGCTCAAGGTTGCTAGCACCAGGTCCAGGTCCATTTTTGTTCTAAGGCACTCCATTGTTCTCCTCTTTCTCATTGGCATTCTTTGGTTGCGAGTCCTCGACATCTAAAGAAACAACAAGAGATAGAAGAATTTAGAAAACGTCCACAATGATATGCATCAAGGGATATGAAACTAAGCAACTACCTATACTACTAAGCACACAAGTAAGCATTCAACACACCAAGCAAAACCCGACGATTCCTGAGAGTTCCTATGTGCTCTAAAGTGTCCATTCTATCAAGGTTGCGTCCTACGGTCAACCTGTGGCTCTAATACCAATTTTTGACACCCGGTTTCAAAAATGAACCAAGTTCGACACATACGTGTGCCCAGGATGTTCAACATACATACACAAGTGCATCACAAATGATATACAAAAAATTACCACAACACAGATTAATTAAGTACTTTTATTACAATATTCATTACTCTAATGATCATTATTAATAGTAAAACTAAATCTGCAGCGGAAATAAACTAAGCATAGGGGATAGCGCGGCTACAAGCAATCCACAAGCAAGCTGACGGCAGCCCACAGCCTAGTACTCTGAATTATCCTGAGGGTACTGCCAAACATCACCTAAAACTGTTGGTGGGGGAATTGCAAGGGTGAGCACATGTCGTACTCAGCAAGCGTGGGAAAATAATGATATATAGCTTAAACAAGGAATGGTAATAAATAATGGCTATTTGCTGAAAAGTACATTGAAAACATGTAAAAAGCATCCTAAATTATCTATGTCAATTGATCCCATAGTATCCCAAATAAACATAATAATTTGTTTCCATCATTCATTATCCATCCATATTTCATATTCTTACCATCATCATTATTCATGACCATTTATCACCATCCAATCCACAACAATAACCAAATCATCCCCAATCCCATGTTCCACTCTAATCATGGAAGTTGTCCAAGTGCTCTTAACCGAAAGCATGGCTATCATGATAGTTTTTAACACTCTGCAGAGATTGTACCACTTCACCCAAAGGTTTGTTATATAGTCACTATTCAGCGAATAAATAAACCTCCCTTATGCCAATTACACTTCCATAGGTGTATGGCCAAGAGATCACAAAATAGCCTTTACAAAGGGATTACCATCATATTAAGACCCACTGAGGTTTCACCGGTAGTGATGCGTCCAACAGAGCACATCCAACCAAGGGCCCCCTATTGTTCTGTTCGTATCCTAGGGCAGTCCCGCCGCTATTGCAAACCCAACCAACTCCCATTCCCCGTGCCTCCAAATGATCTGGACAATGCTGGCAATACACCTAGTTAATTGGCTAAGGCGCACTCATAGTTGGCCTTGCGGTGGCACTATTGACCTGGCTTATTCTCGCATGAACCGGTCCTTAGATCTAAAGCAAGCAAAACAACCATATCAGCCAACCCAATCCACAAATAATGCTTGCTTAGATCTCCCAAGTCCCAGATTAACAATTAATCATGTTCATCAATTCATATCATCCATAAATTAATTAATTCATAGTTAATCCATTTGGTTGTTTTCCCATCCCATTTCATTAGAGCCAAGCAAAAAGGTAAAATGCCCTTCCTGACTCTTTACAATATATTCCAAGCGACAAGGAAGGTCAAACAAGTCTAGTAAACACCTATATTGGGTTTCCTATCAATTTGACACAAGCATGCAGTTTTGCAAACAAACAATTTAAAACCATGATCAAAAAGTTCAAGGACACTTGCCTTGCTCTTGAGATTGGTTAGGATCAAAAGCTTTGAAGTTCTGGTGCTTGAGGTCGTCGACAGCACCCTCTAGAGCAACACCATCTATTCCATGCAAAAGACATACAAAACAAGTATTATAATTAATAAATGCTCATATATTACTCAATATGCCATGACATGCATGATTAATGCAATTATGGGGTAATGCATGTTACGAGGTTGATATAAATGCTTACCAACTAGTCACAATTAGGTATTAAATGTTAGAACAAGTTCCAAGTCATTTCGAAGATCGTTAAAAAAGTTCCCTGAATTTTCAGAACTGGAAGACAGAAGTAGTCTATAGTGAGGCCGAACATGTCCGTTCTGGATCAAAGAGTTGATCGGACTAGTCTGCACTGTTGCCGAACAAGTCCGCTAGCTAGCGTTTTTGGCGAGTTTGCAACTAGAGCATAGTTGAATTATGGGACCAAGATTGACGTAGAAAGAAGATCTAAGGTAATTATCATGAATTCATCAACTCAAGGGTCAAGAATTCAATGAAACTCGAGATCTTGATGTCTAGATCCAAAGAAGATAAAGAATTGGTGGAGAATTGATGGTGTTGTCGATGAGTTGACAATGATCGATCTTGCTTGATCCTTCTCCTTCCCCCTTCTCTTCTCCTAGCTGTGGTGAGCTCCTCTTGATGGCGGCTCTCATGAGCTAGGGTTAGGACTCTCTTCAATTGTGACAAAGAGATGAAAGGTTGGGGTGGTGGCGTGTTTATATAGAGGTGGAGGTGGTAGGGCTTTTTAGATTTCGAGTTTAAGGCGGCGGAGGCCGGGGTGGGGCCCCACATGTGCTCCACAGGGGCTGGACACAACGTTCTTGGGCCCAATTAAGGCAAAAATGCAGTAACATGTCATGGAGGAAAAGAATGAATTTGAGTCAGGCACACCAGACAAGTCCGCTGGGGGCCGGACAAGTCCGATTTTCAATAGAGGCAAAAATGGCCAAGTCCGGTTGGGGTCCGCACAAGTCCGAAAAGGATCAGAAAGAAAAATGGACAAGTCACAAAACAACGGACATGTCCGGACAATAAAAGAAACTCGATCGGACTATTCCGCAGCAAAAAGTGGATAAGTCCGGGGACAACTCAGAGCAAAACCGGATTAGTCCGGGGTCTGAACCGGACAAGTTCGCAACTATACGAGTTTTTAAATGTTGTTTTGCTTCTAATTCATTTTAAACTTGTTCCTTTTTATGTTACTTAATAATAAACATGTATAAGAATGGATGCACTGCATGATGGATGAAAATGAGGGTGTTACAGGCTAAAATATACTCTTGTAGCTTTGGCCAAGCCTCGAGAATAGATTCCTTGGCATCTTGCTGGAAGCTGGAATGAATGTAGGCCTAGAGGGGGGGGGGGGGGGGTTGAATAGGCCTTCTTGAATTTTCTCGGTTCCTGTAGCACTTCAACAACAAGGTCAAAACCAGATATATCGGACTAGTCCGGTAAAGTGCGGACTAGTCCGGATTTCACGGACTAGGTTGATCAACTAGAATGATGAACACAAATGAACAAGACACAAGATTTATCCCGTGGTTCAGTTACCACGAAGGCAACCTACGTCCATGTTGAGGTGCCCACAAAAGGACCGGGTCTTCACCAACCCTTCCCTCGTCGGATCATCACGAAGGATAATCCTCTTCCACTAAACACACAGGGGTAAATCACCAAGTTGAAGGGGCGATCTCACAAGTTGAGAGCTCCCTTGATTACAAGTTTCAAGACCACCAATAACACACTTCGAAATATATAAATTGAGATGCAAGAGTGTGTTAGAGATTCAAACCAAGAGCTCAATCGTGTGCCAAGTGCCTCTCCAATGATCTACAAGTGATCTTCAATGGATTGATTGATTTTGCACTTAATTTCGTGGAGAGAGATGGTTTTTGAGTCTCTTGGGAGGTGTGACGGCGCTAGGGTTCAGGAGAGGGTGAAAGTGGGCCGTGCACCTCTATTTATATGGGGTTTCTAGAAGTTACCGTTAGGGTTCAGAAAGATCGGACTAGTCCGTGGTGGTGACCGGACTAGTCCGGTGTGCTGTGTGAAGCAAACCCTAAGTGTCCAGGAATCTCGAACTAGTCTGGTTCAAAACGGACTTGTCCGATTTCGTCACTGGAAAGCTTCGGACTAGTCCGATTGACATCGGACTTGTCCGGACACATGAAACCCTAAGTGTTTAGGATGACAAGTCCGCACTTGGAGGACTTGTCCGATTTAGATCAGGGTGTATATCGGACTAGTCCGTGTAAACACCGGACTTGTTCGAAGTGGATCAGAAAGTATATCGGACTAGTCCGGATCACAACGGACTTGTCCGATTTTGTGAGACTTGTGCATTGTTTTGAGGACTAGTCCGCACTGGGGAGGACTAGTCCGAAGTGGAACAGAAAGATATCGGACTAGTCCGGTGATGACCGGACTTGTCCGATCTGGTGCAGAGTGGGATATCGGACTAGTCCGGCTGATATCGGACTAGTCCGGTCCTGTATAGCTTTGTGCATTGTGTGTGTGATTAAATGAGATTGAGCTCTTGAGTGTGTTTCCTTAACACACTCCATGCATACTAAACTACTAATTTCTTCTCCTTGAGCTCAAATTCATTTTCCTTCTCAATTTCCCTCTTTTTGGTACTTTGCTCATTTTTCATCATTTTCCTGCATTCATCTCAACAAAAGGATTAGGATCCCAATTGCTTGTCATAAATCATCCAAAACCCACAAGGGAGCCCTAGATGCACTTTCAATCTCCCCCTTTTTGGTGATTGATGACAACCAATTGAGATTTCACAAAATGAGGTATAAAATGAGATTCTCATAAAGTATGCACATATGACTCAAAAAATCATCAAGCAACAAGATAATTATTCATATGTGCATTCTTTATGGTGGGATGCATACTAACAGCATGAATGCATTAAGAGTGACAGAATTTGCATTGATCAACTAATATCAAGTGAATATGGCATTTCAGGGACAAAAATTCATATTTCAACACACACTTGCAAATTATTTGAGCAATTCATAACAGGACCAAACATGATATGAAAATAGAGTTAAGCAAATGCAATTACAATTAAAAAAAAAGAGAGCTCTCTCCTCGCATCCTATGCAGCTAAAGCTATGACTAGAGACTCCCCCTCAATCTCTCCCCCTTTGGCATCAAGACACCAAAAAGAGAGAGAGGAAGGTCCTAGGGCTTCACTCTTCCCTGTCAGTCCTCTCGTCGTCTTCATCGTCTTCCTCACTTTCCGCTTGACGAGGTTGAGAGGTAGGAGGAGGAGCGGAGCTGCTCGAGCCCCCAATGCCAAAATAGGCAAGCTCGGGGGGAGTCAAGGGGCTGAGCTCGGTGATGTCCGGATCAGAATCTTCAGAAAGTACTGGAGATCCAATTGGGTTGATCTCCAGCTTCTCACTCAGCTGCTTCACATTGGCTTTGATATATCTCATGTTCTCCTTCCTCTTCTGATTTAGCTTGTGAAGCTTCACTTCATTTTTCTTGCATGAGGAGAAAATTGCAGCCAAGTACTTGAGGATCCCACCGGCGGATCCTTTTTGAGGGGCTTCCCTGGAGGGGGGAGTAGCCCTAGCAGCTTCTTCTTGCCTTGCCGGTGCCTCGAGGCTTGAGACCGGCGATGGAGCAGCCTGGACACTCACTGACTGAGGCTTCTGAGGCCTCAGTGGAGTGTGCTCCACGTCCTTCACAAACTCGATTCCTGTGACTTTCTCAATCATGAACATCAAGTAAGGGGCATAGCCACAGGATCAGTTGGGGGTACTTGAGATATTGACCATATCATTCCAAATATAGTCTGCAACATCGAATTGCCTTTTCTTGCTAATGACCCTCATCAGGGTCCGGAGGTAGCCTTGCACACTCCCTGCATCCCCATCCTTGGGGGCAATCGTCTTCCTGAGAACTGTGTTGAGGACCACAAATAAAGGCTTCATATTCTTTGTGGAGGGAGGGACATACTTGGAGGTGGGCTCATACATGAACTTCATTCCATCCCTCTCAATGACCCCAATGTTGTGGATAATGAGTTGGTCATGTCCTTCAGAGTCAAGGTGCAGCAGGCGGGCAAACTCTTCTTGAGTAATAGAATACTTGGATCCATGAGTCATCCAAGTCACACTTTCTTCGTCTTCACTTGAGAAGTGGCACGTTGCATAGAATTGTGCAATCACTTCATCATTCCAATTATATCTGAAGGCAAACAGATCCTTCAGCCCATGTCTCTCTGCAGCTGCTATCACTTCATCAAAAGCTGCACATTTCCTCTTCTCAAGGTGAGCCCAGTCAATCCATTGACTGCGTACTACCGGGGTCTTCATCGGCAAATAGACCAGCTTGTAGAAATCAGCATGGAAATTTGACCAAAACCTGCCATCAGCTGCTTGCTTGGGCCTTGCATAGCAATCAACACTTCTCAGCTTCACAGCCACATCGCTGCCCTTGCCATTAAATCTTTCCTCATTGGGGCCCCGGACCCCTTCTCTGGGAGTATGCAGCTTTAGGGGCCCAACAGGCCCTGTGGCAACCCCCTTGCCCTTCCCTTTAGCTTGGCGAGGGCCACTTGAAGGAGGAGCAGCCTTTGAGGCGGCCTTCTTGACACACACTTTCCTCCGAACCTGGGGAGGTGAGGGAGCAGGCTCGGAGGGTCTCTCTTGGCGTTTCTTGCCAAGACCCACCGAGGACCGAGGTGCCACCTCGTGGTCCAACTCGGCCTCGAAATCGGAGATTTCATTGTCGGAGCTCGACATGATCTGAGAATGAGTGTTCAAGAGAAAGGACAAGTTATACAGGGTATTGGTGAGATAAGATGGCAATGGAATGCATTAGGGAATTAAAGAATTAGGTTTTGGTTCAGAAACAACGGACTTGTCCGGTGCACAGGCACGGACTAGTCCGGGGGGACCGGACTTGTCCGTACCTGGACCGGACTAGTCCGGTGTTCATCCGCAAAAACCTAACAGACTGGACAAAAGTTGATCCCTAAGGTAAAACTTGTCTAGCATACACATAGTACATCAACTAGACATGTAACTACTGAAGAATGCTAGGCCAAACGATAAGCAATAGAGAAATTTGTGATTTCTTAGGGTTTTGAAGAGTATTTACCAAGAAATCAAAGGAAGCTTGAGATTTTGGAGGTTGGAGGCCGGACTTGTCTGCCAACTTCAATCCCCGAGTCTTCAAGCTTGATCTCCGCCCAAGATTGAGGCTTTTCGACGGAGGAATCAAGGATTCGTCTTGGGAGCTCGAGCGCAAGAGAGAGAAAGCTTGGGGGCGAGTGTGGGGTAAAGGGATTAGGGTTTAGTGGCGGCTAGGGTTATGGACACGAAAAATCGGACAAGTCCGGACATCACCGGACTAGTCTGAAGTCCTCCAGAGACCTAAGTCGGACTAGTCCGTGGTATGTCGGACTAGTCCAGCCTAACCGGCACACTGCGGACTAGTCTGCAATGGCGGACTAGTCCGGGTAACCACGGACTTGTCCGTGGTCACCATGAGAGAATTGCATAGCCCATTCATATATATTTGAAGGTCCAATAATAGAGAGTAGAGAGGCAAAACAATTCAAATAATCTTGATGAATTTGACCAGGAAGCAAACAACAATCATACTATGATCAAAAATTCATCAAGATCTAATAATTGACATAGTTTTTCGAGAGAAAAATGGGGAGGGTTAATTTTCACAATTCAATCAATATTTTGAAGCAATCATACAGGTATGCAACTTTTCAAGCCACACTCCGAGAATCAAGAATGTTTAGCTCATTTCGTAGTTCGCAAAAACGTTTTTCATCAAGTGGCTTGGTGAATATGTCGGCCAATTGTTTTTGGGTGTTGACATGAGAGATGGATATGTCTCCTTTCATGGAATGGTCTCTCAAGAAATGGTGTCTTATGTCAATGTGTTTAGTTCTAGAGTGCTCAACTGGATTGTGGGCTATTTTAATGGCACTCTCATTATCACAAAGAAGAGGAATACGGTTCATATTGTAACCGTAATCCCTTAGAGTTTGTCGCATCCAAAGGAGTTGTGCACAACAACTCCCGGCTGCAACATACTCCGCTTCGGCTGTGGATAATGCAATGGAATTCTGTTTCTTGGATGACCAAGAAACTAAGGATCTTCCTAGGAATTGGCAAGTGTCAGAAGTGCTTTTTCTATCAACTTTGCACCCGGCATAATCTGCATCGGAATACCCAATGAGATTGAATTTTGAGCCTTTTGGGTACCAAAGACCAAGATTGGGTGTATGAACTAAATATCTTAGGATTCTCTTTACGGCTGTCAAATGACATTCCTTAGGGTTGGCTTGAAATCTTGCACACAAACATACACTCAACATAATATCTGGCCTAGATGCACATAAGTAAAGTAAAGATCCAATCATGGAGCGATATACCTTTTGGTCGATGCTCGGTCCATCTTCATTGAGATCCAAGTGACCATTCGTTGCCATGGGAGTCTTTATGGGCTTTGCCTTGTCCATGCCAAACTTCTTGAGGATGTCCTGTGTGTACTTGGTTTGGCTTATGAATGTTCCTTCCCTTTGTTGCCGTACTTGGAATCCCAAGAAGTACTTCAATTCTCCCATCATTGACATTTCAAATCTGTCTATCATAATTTTACTAAACTCTTCACAGAATAGCATGGAATAGCATGGAATTTCTCTTTTTATTGTGGAATGGTGGATATAATGGAATTTGGCTTCCTTCTAGTGTAGAAGTATAGCATGTGCAAGTGAAGTCTTGGATTCAAAAAGAATTGAATGATTTCTCACATAGGTCTATACTAGTTTGACTAGGCTCAATCTGAAAGAAAATAGCATATGCATTAAGGTGTTGTCTATGTATGAATATCATATGGCTTTGGTAGGTATTTCCAATTAAATGAGGGAAACTTAAATCTTGATAAAATTTCTTCGGAAATCTAAGTTCCACTTTCAAAATTGGAATAGCAGCCCTATTACTAATTCAAATCTCCCAACAACCTGGAAGTAGATTAAGCTTTTGCTACCCACAATTTCTAAATCAAGGAAAGTTAATTTTAGCCAATTTAAGCAATATTCGGAGAGTAGCAAGTTGTAAACTAGGGACTTAGGAAAAATAAAGTAGAGCAACTATTCATCATTTCATCTATGTGAATTCTAAATCATTCTTACTGCACATCTTTATTTGATAAGAAAAGCAAATCTAAGTTCTTATTTTTATGTTTTATTAGATGCATGGTGGACGGTGGATGAATGGAAAGTAAATATGCAATGTATTTGAAATAAAAATGCAGTGGGTGTGATACAAGTTACCTCAAGTGGGGGTCCTCCCGCAAGCTTATTCTTGATCAAGGTCCGTGATAGGGGTTGAAACCCTAACGACGGAGGTAGGCCATGAGTAGGCCTATCCTTGTTGCAGCGTGGCTTTGACAATGGGGGGTTTAGTGTTGATTGTTGTGTTCCCTCCCATGGACACCATGAGTGTGGTTGAATAGAGTGTTTTCGATGTTGATCGTCCGCACATCAGGGTCTCCATGTGTTTGGTGTGATTTGTCATTGTTTGGCTAGGATAATGATAGCCTTTAGATCCAAAGGAATGACGTGCACTCAACATACATTGAGTATGTTTTGTCATTGTTTGGCTAAGGTGTATCATATCATTTTTCCATAAAGGAGTGACATGTGCCCAACATGCATTGGGTATGATCAGTTGTTACTTGGGTAAGGTACAACATACCTTCTAGCCACATAGGAACAACTTGCACCCAATGATGGTGGCAAATCCCTTGAGCTTGAATGAGTGCTTAGAATAGTTGAGAGCATAATGCTCTCACCCATTCGTAGCAGCCAATTGGTTGCTCATGAAGGGTTTCCATTTCAAATCTCTAGCCTCGTATAGTTATGATTGACCTTCGGGCATAATTTCCGATAGGTAACGACCATCCTCATTTACTCCTTCGCCAAGAGATGTTGAAATGGGATCCTCTAGGGATCCCAGCAATCAGCTTCTTGAATGCCTGTATAATAATATTACTCCTGCAAACTTCCTCTCTTGAACAGAGAGGGATGGTTAGCTCCTGATACTTGTACAAATGAACGTTCGGGTTAGGTAACTGAACTTCCATTTGTACATATGGGGAAGAACAAAATCAAAGATGCATTGATTCCAATGTCAAGTGTATCCATGATCAATGTGTTATTCATTGATAAGAGTGAAGCTTTATGGATAATTCATGTTGCATATTTTCTAAAGCTCCTACTCATAGCAATGCATGTGATAGAAATATACTATATGGACCCCTACATCTTTTAAATTTTCTAACCATCTTAGCTTTCAAGAGCAAATTTTATCATTCAGACCATGACAAACAGGATTCTCAATTTTATCCTCCTGAACTTCACTAGGAATTTAAAATTTAGTGACTCCTCCAAAAAATGCAATTCAATTTTAGAGCAAGGATATCACTTATTCCTAGGAGTTTGAAATCTAGTGACACCTTCTATGAAGCTCAATTAAAAATTATAGTTGTCACTATGCCCAAGTTTCTATATGCCAATTCACCACTTAAGTCATGTTCAAAAGTTTTATTTTCTAAACCTAGACAAAAATGACTAAGTCTACAAAACAATGCATAAAGGATTCTAGGTACTTGTTTTAGATTTTTCCAAGTAAGGTGGGATTTCCTTTTGGAGATCCAAAAGTCAATACCCACACTTACTCTTGTGAGGATGCACGAGAATTAAATGATGAGGAAGTGTCAACCTTTCTCACAAATGCAAGCAAATGCATTCAATTCTATGTCAAACCAAACAATGAAAACTTCTAAAGTCATACCTCATTTGAAGAGCAGTTGGTGACGAAGGTCTTTGTGTGAGAAACTCACAACCTTGATTTTTGGCATAGGCTTGATGGTTGATGTCAAATGCCAAGTTGAGATTGGATTTGGCAATGGATTTGGTTCTGGCTCCTCCATTGGGTCATCATCTTGAACATTTCTCTTCCTCAAACTCAAAATGAGTTTGAAGGAGAGAAGTGTTCTCAAATCATCCCAATGGTGACTTTAGCTTGATGAAACCTTCCACTTTCTTGCCATACCACCTTTTCACAATTTTGACCTAGCTGCACTTTAATAAAGAACACACAGAACAACTCGAAAATGGGTTACATTAGCCAAAGGCAAATTGAACCCAATTTTTAAATTGTCTTGCCCAGCTTGAAATAACTTGTAAATGCAATGAGGGTCAAAGCAAATCTTTTTGGTTTGAACTAGGAAGATAAATTCAAGTGGTCATGCACGTAGTTAATATCCAATTAAATTTCTCCCCTAATTCAAATTTTTAGTTTTATGATGGTTCGAAATTTTACTTTCCAACATGCAATTGTGGAATTTCAAACATGCAAATGAAAGGGTTGATGCAATTTGGAAAACAAATATGAGATAACTACCAATTAACCTATTGGCAAGGACTCACCGAATTTTTGAAGTCCGATGAGTAGGACTTACCTCCGTTCAATTCAGTGCGATGATTTGTTGTCCAATCCCGGAGTTGAAGATGTGGACGATTTCTTCTGTTTTGACATGCCAAACTCATTTGACTGTCATTTGGACATGTGGGCCATATTATGGCCCTAGCCTCTCCCCGTTGTATTTATATAGACATGTTGTTGTAGCGACGGGTTCTCCCTCTTGAATGTATTCCTTCATGAGCATGGTGAGGCTTTGTCCTTCTTAGGGGTGCCACTCTAACCATATTGATGTTCCATTGAATCAACCCATACCTTGATCATGGATCAAAGGCTTCCCTGGGCATGATGACATGTGGACTCCACACTCAAACAAGAAACGCTTCATCCATAATGTCACTTTCCCTAGGTTGAATGGGTTTGGTTGAAGTGTGGGAATCCCAACAAGTGATATGGGATATCTTGGACTTTGAATGCTCCTTAAGTTCTTGTCCTTGGCCAAGATCTTCATGTGAATGTTATCTTGATTTCTGCTTTGCCAAGATACTTCAAGGTAGGCTAGTTGAACTTAAATCCCTTGGAAAGCCATAGCCTCCTTGAATACAAGGGTGATTTTAATTCCAACCTTGACCTCCTTGTGAATGGTAGCCATTGGAGTTGTTGTTTGAAAAAGGTCCTCATGGGTGTTAGGGAAATAATTCCCATGCGTCCCATGATGACATGGATTTTCACAAATCATGTGAATACCCACGACTTGGATTATCCAAACAAATCTCCAATGACTTGGCTATTCATGATACTTCTATGGGAGGTGTAGTTCCATAACTAGCATATCCACCTTGTGAAGTGGTGTGCATGACAAGCTATGGGAACTTGAGCATTCTTCAATCAACCCCTTGAGTGGAGACCTTCTTCTCATCCATGATGAATGAGAATAGGACTCCTTCAGCTCCGGCATGAATGTGGTCATGGATTGCTGGAGCCAACCCATGACACGAGTGTTGGATGAAGAACCAACTATCCACCCCATGGTGGAGGCAAACCAAGAAGAACTTATTGGAGCCTTCCCCAAGCTTGGGTATGGATGACCATGGCTCCTACTAAAAGATGAAATTCTCCCGCAAAGGCAATGGTGTTTCCTAGCGGACATTTGTTGAGGTACGCCTTGAATCATCTTGCAGTTTATCACTTGCGTCCTCGTTGGCCATCCCATACAATGGGTTGGCCAACACTACCCTGTTTTCACATGAAGGAGAAAACAAACAAGGGTAATCTTGTCTAATAACTATTAGTACCTATAGCTTAATCACAAGTGATAGATATCCTTCACTTTCTTTGCCTTCCCCGGCAACGGCGCCAGAAATGCTTGTTGACGGCACTTAAGATATACTAACAAATCATCCCCGGCGATGGCGGCAAAAATGCTTGTTTGTATTTCTTAACACCACAGATCATATCCGGTAAAGAGATGAGATCCGCAAGCGCACGGAAGATACCGTTGTAGCATTTCACACATGAGTATTCCCAAGGGTATCATATTTATCCCAAAGGAAGGCAATGGAGTAAAGTATATACTACTCTTATGGTCAAGCTATGGGATAATAATCAATTATCTGGACAAGGGGTAAGTTGATAATAGGGGTAGTGTGACACACACCTAGGCAATCTATTCTAAAGGATAAATGGGTCCTAGAGGGAGATTGGATTAAGAGTTAGAGAGTTGCTCCTACAATGCTCCAAATACATATACATAGCCTAAGGTAGATACTAATGGTCATGTCAATGATGAATTCCTATGCAATGCTATTAAACACATCGGGCACGGGCTTACCCCTAACAATACTAGGGCGACTCCCGCTATGAGCCTGTGGCATAGCCGAACGTGGAGGATTACAAAGGACAGATAGGGCTGTCACCACCTACTGCCTACCACTTCAATCCGTGGGTCTATGAGACATCCAACGCTACTTGAATACCCTAGCACCATGCTAGCATACTAAGCAAATACCTTAAGAGCTACAACACAAGCCATCCTAAGGCAATGAACTAAATCATCGTTGAACCAATGTTGATTCCATAGCATAGTTATTCATATTAATATAATCATATCATAACTACATAGACTATAGTGGGGGTCTATAGTGTTTATGACCATAAGATGTGATCATGAGAGTACAATCATAAAGACTATACCTTCCACTTACATGGACTCCACAATCAAATAGGAAACGCTTTGTCCAAGTATACATATAAAAGAAGACTAAAGATAATATCTTTATTGAGCACAAAGTCACAAATACAAGAAGTAATACATGAGACATACCTTTCCCAGTGTGGAATTGGGAAGAGAGACTCCTTCTACCCCTTTCCCAATTTGGACTTGGCACTAGAGGCTCTCCTCTCTACATCCTAACTCCTCTAAGGACTATGGAAGATAGTGTATACAATAGAATGATGTCCAAGTGGTGTGTGTTTAAGTGAGGGGTTTGGGGTCCTATTTATACTAGTGTTAAGGTCGGTTCCCGCCACCAAAAGCGCGCGAATCAGTCGTCATTGATTCCAGGGAACCGGGAGGAGCCAACACGTGGAAGTTGACCGCGTTTGGTGCTAGGACCAGGTCGGCCGACACCCTGGTTCGGCCGACCTGGTCAGGGCTCCAAATGACCTGTACTTCCTCCAGGTGGCTGCCAGGTGGGTCCCATTGACTGATATTGGTGCTACAACGTTGGATGGCCACAGATACTTCTGTTTGTGGGCCATTTGAGCCATGTGGTGCCACGTGTCATCGCCTGATTGGCTGGGATGATATTTTATAGGATTGCTCCCCATACTTTTCCTCAATTCCTGTATAAATATCTGCATACACATATTTCTCCAAGTACAGTAGAAAGGTGATGTGTGCAAGAAATGATCAATCCTTCATATAATTGAGTTATATTGACGGCTGAAATTGGTATATAACAGCCGTCAACAGAACCTTGAAGAAGGTGGACATGATCGCTGCCAAATTAGTCCTCCCTTTGATGAAAATAGATGGACAAGGTAATGGTGAGGTGCGTGGCAATGCCTATGCTCTAGACTCTCACATCACATATGAAGTCTGTGGCAACACGGGCCATTTGGGTGACTACCCAGAAACCCGTGAGGGTGCTTTATACGTAGCGAACAATGGAAACAACAATGGCTATCGTCTAGGAGGTCAAGGTGGGGCCAACCACGCCCATTCTTTCGAGGAGGGTACAACAACAATGGCAACAATGGAAAACAACCAAACTTGAGAGAACATGCCATTGGCCAGCTGAAGATCAATGAGGCTATATCCAAGAACCTATCCGACAATAACAAGACCCTAAAGAGCATTAATGCCAAGATTGAAGGACTATCCTCAACCTTCAAGAATCAATTGAGTTTGAACAAGATGTTGGAAACTGAGTTGGCTCAACTGGAAGCTGCTATCCTCCAGTCGAGAATGGCAAGATGTGAGGACATCTCGGACCTCCTGTGGAAAGTGCCAACATGATTTCTCTACAAGGAGGCAACTACCTGAAGGACCCCAGATGTCCTACAATATCATGCTCAATTGGAGCTCACCACTTTGACAAGACCCTTTGTGACCTTGGAGCAAGTGTGAGTGTGATGCCCAAGGTGGTTTTCGACCAGCTGAATTTCATGGAACTTACTCCAACACCAATGCAGCTCCAATTGGATGATTCTTTAATCCGTTATCCGACATGTATAACTGAAGATGTCCCAGTGAAAATTCAGAATTGCTTCATACCCGTGGATTTCGTGGTGCTCGACATAGAGGTCGAGAAGGATACATTGCTCATTCTTGGGTGACCATTCCTAAGCACCGCAAAGGTTCATATAGATGTGGGAGCTGGAGAAATCCAATTCCATCTCAATGGCAAGGAGGAGAAGTTGAACTTTCGGCTAAAGTTGGAGCAATGCTCTATGATTCGTATCATGTATGGGCCGAATGTTAAGCACATCCAAGAGGTCAAAATCACACCTCCAAAGGTGGACCCGCTCATTGCATTCGTGAGGAATTTGATCTATGCGGAAAACTCGTTTATCGTCCACGCCGACACCCCAACAAGACAGAGAAGTCTGGACCTCCCCAAAGGCCCAAGTCCACCAAGCCGCTAAAGAATGTTTGGCGGAAGAAGCAAGACAGGTCGTATGAGCCTAGCCCTCTGGGCTCGGATGTCAAGAAATGAAGAAGGAGGAATGTCCATCTCATCGTACGGTGGTAAGACCTAGCCAATAGGTTAAATTGTTAGTTATCCTTTTCTTTGTTTTTCTTTTCTTTTCATTTGGTTTTCCACATTTAGTTTGATTTTCCCCACTACATATTTGTTTTTTCTTAGTAAGTTGAGAATCTTATATTCTCAACTATCATTTTTATTTCTTCATTTTCACAAAAAAAAATGTTGGGTTTTGAAAAAAAAGGAGTTTTTATCCGGAAAACAATTTTTTCTGAGCTGCAAAAGTGGTAATTCACCAACGTGCTAATTCCACAGCCGTTCGGGAGCCACCTGCCAAAAGGGAGAACAGGGGGGCCCACTCGTCAGTGCGGCCGACCTCCTGTTCGAGCGACTAGGGGAAGGAGCCATTTTGGCTCTCTCTCCTCCAACGGTTACATTTCGTACCCTAGCGACGGTTGGGGAGTGCACACTATAAATGGTGGTCGTGAGGGGCACTTCTCCTCACAGTTCACCTCATTTCATACCTCTCCAAAAGTCACTCTTGCTCACATTGTTTTTCTTGCTCTTCATTGAAGTGCTCTTGATCAATTCCCAACACAAAAAGATTTGCTTTTGCTTGCATTTGCAATTTGCTCTCAAGTTCTTCAAGGGAAAATTCATCGGGGGTTTTGCTTTTGCTAACATCATCTCTTTCGAGTTTTTGCCTTGTTGTGTTCTTGTTTGTTGTGGCCATGAAAGGGATGAAGAGGTTGTTTGGAAAGAGGAAGGAGGCTACAAGCTCGAGCCATGGTGGACACTCAAGCGCACGCCTCTCTTCCGTTGCTACAATGAGTTCACAGAGAAGGAGTGTAAGTGAAGACACTCTCATGGGTGAGAGGAGCAACCCTCATCAAATTCTTGATGATGACGACCTTGACATACAAAGTGAAGTTGAAGATCAAGCACGTAAGCTCCTCCATGGTCGTGAGTTTTATCATACGAAAGCTTATGATCCAGATTTGATCTCAAAAATAGGTATGGATTCCGAATTCTTTTCCATTTTGTGTGCAATAGGATGGGAAAACTTTGCTCACATAGAGGAGAGAGGTTCACGCCTTCTCTCCATACAATTCCTTTGCACACTCAAAATAGGATTTGATGATATTACTTTTAGATTATTTCTAAAAGAATACAACATCATATGGAATGAATTAAGTGAAACCTAGGCTTCCATAGACGATGTTTGCTAGATTTAGACGCTTTGCCTAAATTTAACACACATAGTTTTTGGCAAGATTTAACTTGTGAGGTCAGATGTAGTGCACCTAGAAAAGCCACTTACACAGCCCTACTTTACGCTTCATGCATCGATGGGTGACTATGACTATGTTCCCTAGGGGAGACGTAAGGGTAGTGCGTGATGATGAGCTAAAAATTTTATTTGCCATGATTTAAAAGATAAAAGTTGCTCCAGTTATTGCCATGATGACACAATGGTTACATTCCAAGTATAGGGCCAATTAATGCACTTTATTGATTACTCGTATTGTTACTAGGGTAGGAGCACTAAAATATTCTTCATTTGAGTATATTGAAAATGAAAGAATTAATTGATGAAGATTATTTAGTGCAGGGACATACCCTGAAAAATGATCAAGATGGCTCTTTGTTATTTTATTATCCTGGCTTTGTCAATGAAATTCTGTTACCTAACCCGGATTATCATTTGTACAAATGCCGGAGGCTAACCATTGACCTTCTTCCCATCGATGGAGCACGAAGGAGTAATGTCTCTGGCAGGGTAACCAGAAGCCGCACAAGGAGAGCGGCCATGTTTCCGACAACCTCCACGGTCCATGAGTACGAAGAGGAAGAGAACCCAACGGTGATGCACCCGGATGGACTCAACCTCCATCGAATGAGACCAAAGGTCCGTCTTGGCATGGATGGCCAGGTGCCACATGGGAGCCGCCCCTATCCACTTCAAGCTCTAGCAGCTTGCCTCCAACGTCCATGAGAAGATGTTGTTCCTCTTCAGCTAGAAGTCATCATTACTATAGCCAAGGAATGTCAGATCTTACTAGACATATGGGAGAGCATGAAGTGAGAACGGGTGACATCTACAACACTCTCCAAGGGCATGTCCAAGGTACCCAAGATTGCAGACAACACATGGACGCACAATTTACAAAATTCAACTCCACGCTACAACAACAACAAGCTGGTCTCGCAGCATACTTCTGACATCAAGGGTTCAACCTTCATCACGGGGGTGAATGAAGAACAAGCTTGGGGGAGGACCCCCACTTGAGGTAAATTGTATCAACCCCTTTGCATATTTATTTTCCATTCAACCATCATTCACCTTGCATATAAAAAAATATAAATAATAAATAGGATAGAGTTGTTTTAAAATAAAATAAAAGATGTGCGGTATGAATGACTTGGAATTCACATAGATGAAATGATGAATAGTTGCTCTATTTTAATTTTCCTAAGTCCCTAGTTTACAACTTACTACTCTCCAACATATTGCTCTCATTGGCTGAAATCGCTTTTTGCCTTGACTTGGAAATTGTGGGAAGCAAAATCTTAATCCATTCTAAGTTGTTGTGAGATATGATATAGTGATAGGGCTGCTATTCCTAATTTGAAAGTGAAACTTAGATTTCTGGAGAAATTCTTAAAAGATTTAAGTTACTCTTATTTGATTGGAAATACCTACCAAAGCCATATGATACATTACATTGATAGACCTTATGCATATGCTATTTGTCTTAAAATTGAGCTTTGTCAAACTAGCATAAACCTATGTGAGATTTCATTCATTACATTTTGAATTCAAGACTTCACTTGCACATGCTATACTTCTACACTAGAAGTAAGCAAAATTCCACCATACCACCATTCCATAATAAAAAGGGAAACTCCATATCTTTCATGCTTAATACTCTTTGCATAAAAAGGGAGTAGAAGACATGGCTACCAGAAAAAGAAAAAGAAAATGCATGCTTACATCATAAGCATGAGAAAAAAAGAGAGAAAAGTAGCCATGTTTCATCCCGGCAAAACAAGAGAGTCCACTCAAAAAGGAGTCATCTCAATATCCACATACACTCCATTCCATCACACATGCGCAAGCCTTGAATCAAATTGTTTTGAATTGATTTCTCCTAATGCTTGCTCATTTGACTTAGCAATAGTATGTGTTGCAAATATGACTACTATATTCCCTACCAAGCTCCAAATACAAGCCTTATGTAGAGGGAGGATGAATTTAGGCAAAATGCCTTGGTGAGGAAATATTTCCACTACACATAAATGAGAGACCGAGAGAATCAAATTGAGATACTTAAAATCTAAATTGAACTCTCCGGAATTTGAGTAGAACTTAATTTCTAGGGTATGTGTGCTCCATTTGCTGTTCTATCTTTCAACTACCCATGAAAAGGAGATGGCATAAGCCCGGTAATGACTTGAGATGGGTGAAGTACCATGCCAATTTTTGCAATACTAGGTAGGGTGTTTTGTTGTGCACATGGTACTTTTGGAAAATAGAACATAGTAGCAACTCCTCATCATCAAACTAAAGTCCTGACTTGCTCTGGACGAGCAAAGGATAAGCTTGGGGGAGTTTGTTGACAGCTATTATATACCTATTTCACCCGTCAGTATAACTTAATTATGTGATGGAAATATCATTTATTGCACACATTACCTTTCTATTTAACCTATTTCTGCTTGTCCCTGGAGAAAGTAGTGCATTCAGGCATTTTATGCAGAATTGAAGTGAACACAAGGGGATGGATCCTATAAAATATCATTCCAGCCAATCAAGCGACGACATGTGGCACCACATGGATCAAATGGCCCACAAACAGAAGTATCTGAGGCCATCCGGTGTTGTAGCACCCATATAAGGGGATAGGACCCACCCAACAGAGACCTAGAGGAAGCACAACCCCATTGGGGTTGAGACCAGGTAGGCCGACCTCCCTAGTTTGCCGACTTGTTTGCTCCTCCCGGCTTGAAGAAGTCATGGGTGAGTGATTCGCGCGCTTTTGGTGGCGGGAACTGACCCTTCTCCAAGCTATAAATAGGACCACTAACCCCTCTCTTCAACACACGCCACTCGAGTATTCATCCATTGTATCCACTACTCTCCATAGGTTTAGAGGAGTAATGGATGTAGAGAGGAGATTCTCTAGTCCATAGTTCATGTAGGACAGGAGTAGAAGGAGTCTCTTCCCAATTCCTAATTGGGAAAGGTATGGCTCTTATATTCCTATTTGTATTTGTGACTTTGCTCTTAATAAAGATGATATCTTTAGTCTTCTATTGTTCATATACTTGGATGAAGCATTTCTTGTTTGATTGTGTATTCCATATATGTGGTAGGAGTAGTATTTATGATTATGCTATACCATTGTCATTATATCGTCATAAACACTACAAACCTCCACCATACTCTAATTAGCTATAACATGATTATGTTAACATGAATCACTTATGCTATGAATTAATATTGGTTGAACGATGATTTAGTTCATTGCCTTAGGATGGCTTGTGCCTAGGCTCTTAAGGCAACTACTTAATATGCTAGCATGGTGCTAGTATAGAAAGTAGCGTTGAATGTCTTGTAGACCCACAGATTGAAGAGGAAGGCAGTAGGTGGTGACAACCCTATCTTTCCTTTGTAATCCTCCACGTTCGGCTAGGCCATAGGCTCTTTGCGGGAGTCATCCTAGTATTGCTAGGGGTAAACCCGTGCTCGATGTGTTGATCCACTTAGCATGAGAATTTATAATTAGTATAATCATTAGTAACTAACTTAGGCTATGTATATGTACATTAGAAGTATAGTATAAGTCTCTACCTAACCCTTAGCCTAGTCCCTCTTTAACTCATTTATCCCCTTAGATAGAATGCTCTTGTGTGTGTAGCACTACTCCAACTATCATTTATCCATCCTTGCTAGAAAGTTACCTAGATCAACCTAGCCTCTCCACTTGATGATTTCTTTACTTTCATCTAGCCTTCCTTTGGGAGAATATAAATGAAACCCTTTAGGAATACCCTTAGAGGGGAAATTCTACATCGATAGTTTTCGTGCGTTTGTGGATTTACATGTATAATCTAAAATCTATTAACAAGCATTTCTAGCACCACTACTAGAGATGAATTATTAGTAGTACGTAGGAACTGTCAACAACGTCTGCTTGGGTTGCTGACACATGGCGTGGATGTCAAGCTTGGTGCCGGGGCGCGTGTAGGAGCTGCCAAAGTTCGCCTTGAACTGCCCGCAAAGCTCTTCCCAAGAGGTTATGGACCCCTCGGGCAGGTTCATAAGCCATGACCTTGCTGAGCCGGTCAAGGCGACAGGGAAGTAGTTCGCCAGGGTGAGCTCATCTGCTCCTGTAGCCAGGAGTGCCATTGTGTAGATCTACAAGAACTCAGCGGGGTTGAGGCTTCTGTCATACTTCTCCGGCAGGTGTGGTAGGAGCTTGCGTAGCCACATCATCAGGCATAGGTACGGAGCCAGGGCTGTGCACCCTCCGATGGCCTTCATAGAAGAAGCGTACAGTGCGACATACCCTGGGGGGGGGGGGGGGGTCTGCTGCTAGAGTACTGCAGGGGGGTGGTCGACCCAGTATAATCTTGATGAGTGTTTACGTTTCTTACATCATAGATAAAATTCTGCAAGAACACAAAAACTATTGATGTAGAATTTCCCCTTAAAAGAGTATTCCAAGAGTGTCACTTATATTCTCCCAAAGTAAGGCTAGGGGGAAGCAAAACAATCATCAAATGGAGAGGACAAGTTGGTCTAGGTAGGGTTCTAGCGAGGATGGGTAAATAATAATTGGAGGTAGTATGACAAACATAAGAGCATTCTATCCTAAAGGGGGGGGGGGGGGGGTAAATGTGGTAAAGAGAGAATAGGCTAAGAGTTAAGTAGATACTCCTACTGTGCTTCTAATATACATATATGTAGCCTAAGTTAGTTACTAATGCTTGTATTAATGATTAATTCTCGTGCTAAGTTGATCAACATGTTGGGCACGGGTTTACACCTAGCAACACTAGGATGACTCTCGCCAAGAGCCTGTGGCATAGCCGAAAGTGGAGGATTACAAATGATAGATAGGGCTGTCACCACCTACTGCCTACCTCTTCAATCTGTGGGTCTTCGAGACATTCAACGCTACTTATCTATCCTAGCACCATGCTAGCATATTAAGTAATTACCTTTAAGATCCCGGGCACTAGCGGCAATGAACTATATCATCGTTGAACCAATATTAATACATAGCATATGTGATTCATATTAACATGATCATGTCATAGATAATTAGACTATAGTTGGGGTTTTGTAGTGTTTATGATGATATAAATAGAATGGTATGGCATAATCATATACTATTCCTACCACATATATGAAATCCACAATCAAACAAGAAACACTTCATCAAAATATATGAACAATAGAAGACTAAAGATAACATCTCTATTAAGAGGAAAGTCACAAATACAAATAGGAATATGAGAGCCATACCTTTCTGAATTACGAATTGGGAAGAGACTCCTTCTACTCCCCTCCTACTTGGACTATGGACTAGAGGCTCTCCTCTCTACAGCCTAAACTCCTCTAAACCTATGGAGAATAGTAGATATAGTGGAATGAATACTCAAGTGGTGTGTGTGTGTGTGTGAAGTGAGCGTAGGGGGTCCTATTTATAGGTGGAGAACGGTCGGCTCTCGCCACCAAATGTGTGCGAATAACTCACCATCATCATCAGGAAGCCGGGAGGAGCCAACACGTGGTGAATGACCGAGTTTGGTGCCAGGATCAAGTCGACCGACTAGGAGGCTCTTTTGTGGAGTAGTTACTAGTTGTTTTGTACATGTTTGTTGAATCTCCAACATTTTGCCCATTTCAGCCAAAATGGAGAGGTGCATGTCCAGCATTTCCTGAGCTCTCTATTCACGATCAGCTGCTATCTGACCTTCTATGTTCTGGACTTGAAGGTTTAACTCTTCATTCTTCTTGCTTATGCTGTCCATCTAGGTGGTTAAAATATCCTTTCTTCCTTCCAACTTGTTGATTGAATTCTACATTTCTTTCCTCTAAGTTTCAAACTTGGTTGTTGAAGTGTTCATCCGTCCGAATACGCAGCCTTTTAGTAACATTAGATTTAGCCATATAACCATGCCCCCGAACATGTGATCCAGCACAACCGATTGAGGATCTATAACAACACTAGAAGATGTTTTTTCTCTCCTCATTTGGGATTGGGCCTCCCTGCTCAGCTTCCTTGTCGTTTACTTGGGCACATGCCTAGCTCTATATACGAAAAGAAAAGTCACAGGTACATTGCAAATATTTATTTAAATGGGGATTGTTTGAAGTGTTACTCACATGTACAACTTCTGCCTACTCGGTTGCCCATTCACCGTTCTTCAAATGTCTTGCCTCCCACAGTTGTATGTCATCGGGTTCTTCTCGGGTATCTGAGCCTCGCTACATAAAATACAAGTAAAATTCAACATGTAGGTATAGATATTGATTGCAGTGAAAAGTAAAAGCATGATTTATTTTTCATACCTTCTCGTAACAAAGTTGGCCGTAGGATTTGGAGCCAAGCAAGTGTTTTGTCTTTTGTCTTCTTTAATTTTGAGAATTGGTCCTGCTTAATGCCTGCAATTTTAAGAATTAATTCCATGAATGAATGTAAATCAAATAGTTTTTGTATAATGTGAAGCTATTAAAAAGTTAGCTGACATTGAATCGCTCAGACCCAAAATATTCTATTAGGTGCAACCACTCGGGCGTTGGTACATCATCAGGCTTGTTTCACATACGTTCTTCATCGGTCGAATAACTCTTATACGTGGCATGCAAAGTCGAGTGCCACCCCTTGTAGCGCTCACCAGTAATTTTCAAAAATTTTCTTGTGCTCTGCTTTGTGTCCTCCATGTCCTAGAAACTCTGTACATTGTATAACACGTTGGTGTAAACGTACAAGATGGAGATTGCAAGAAAATAATTGCTTGTGTGGGTTGTGACGACACTAACCAGAATGTCTCGTACTATTTCTCTCTTGTTAGTATCACCAACCTCTGCCCACTTCCTTGCACTGCTGAGGGGTGCATGTTTTTCTGTAAAGATAACCACATCATCGACAAAGTGGCGCCGATGAATACCAACCGCAGCACCCAACCTAGTGGAGAACCGAATTGGTAGCTTCACATTCTCCGTTCTACTAACTTGGGATTCATAGTGTATGCTGGCAACCTTAAGTCCTTTAGCCACACTTTTTCCAAACTTCCTTCCTTCTGTTATATTGATACAAACGATAAACCATTAAAGCAAATTACCGCCTGAACAAGTTTAGTATCATGTACAAATAGTGTGAAAAGAAGAAAGTCTGATGTTCGTGCCATCTTCAGTACGAGTGCGGGAAATACGAGCATGGGACGACCGCGTCCCATCAACATTTTGTTCTATATTACTCCCACCTGGTTTATATTAATTGTCATATCAGAGTAACAAATGAATTAAAAATGAACTAGTTAGGACTGTCTGAACGACAATTACTTTGATCGGGAGGGAGTACATTGTTGACTTCTTTGTTGCTATTCATATCCTAAAATGAGCCATCAGGTACACATGTCAGTGGCGTTACTGCACCCGTAGTACTTCAAGGATTTTCAGTCCAGCAGCAAAGCAGGCAAGACTGAGGGGGTGGGCATGCAGCTCGCCACGCTAGACTAGGCAAAGATAGGGTTCGCCTGTTCGGTCTGACTGACATAAGCTGGAGCGTGTCTCCAGGAGAATATGTTGTAGGGCTAGTAATGAACGCCAGCGGTAGCAGGTGGCGAATGCAAGATAGATGAGGTGGGCAGCTTGCGGGATTGAAATCCTTTGCAGTACTGCACCTGCAGTAGCTACCACTGACATGTGGGCCCATGAGACATCGGGTCCACTTGTTAGTGGAAGCTACTACAGGTGTAGTACTGCATAGTCCCAACTTGCGATGCTTAACAAAGCGAGGGTTCGGTCTGGCCAAGATCACCCGAAGGAACTCTCGAGGAGGATTGGTGGCAGGGCGAGTAATGGCCAGGGATTTGTGGGAGGCGGGGTCATCATGGCACGCGAAGGATTGGACGTGGTGAGATGGGCGAGGTAGACACGTCGAGGAGGACACTGAAGTGACCAGCAGCAGGGCGTGGGCGCTATTGTTGACGGTGAGAGAGCACAGCGTGGAGGCAATAAAAAATCACGCCATCACACAACTGATGAAATGTTAACTATAAAGACTAGGAAAGTAGAATCGCAAGTCATGCTAAAACAATTAGTAGAGCCTAGTACATATTTATGGTTTGTATATCTATACCTGCTGTTGGTTCGTAGTACCAGAGAATGTAAAATCTCGGGGTTCATGAACATCATGTGCTGCAATATTCTTTGCATACCATGCATAGGAATTAATGTTTTCTAAATTTTTTTAATTTTGGTAGTAAACACATTTATAGTTATACCAGGTGCTTGTTGTCCACCATGAATACTTGTAGACGACATGATAGTTTGGTGTCTTGTTCCTAAAGTAAAGAGCATATATTGTAAGTAGTCATTCCAAATAACAGTGATAACGTTAGATTACATTACCGACGTAGATTTTGGATCAAATGGATTGGTTTCTATAAACTGATAGTGTTTGTTTCGAATGAAGGAATAGGAAAAAATGTACGATTCGAGACAGCCACAAGAAAAAAAAAGTGTAAAAACCGTGGAAACTTAAAATCTTATGAATACAAATTTGTAATAGTGGAATGGGAGTACAACATTTGGAGTGGTTGATTAGATAACCCGTGCGTTATTTACTTCTAAATCCAGAAATTTTTTAATATTTGTCATTCCCGGCAAGGAACTGAACTAGAAATACACTACCGTAATAATAATAAGTTGTCGGGGCGATATTTATTTCGGGACAGACGTAGTATGTGCTATATATATACATACACACACACACAGATATATATATATATATATATACATATATATATATATATATATATATATCTAACTAAATTCGTGAAACATAAGGGCACATTTCTTCTTTGTTAATTTATTTTAATCTTCATATATCAGCATGGATCGTGTAGAACATAACTAGCCAAAAACTGCATGGATCTTGTAGAACCTAGCCAATATAGCTCTATAAAAAGAGGACATGGATCGTGTTGGACTTACCTAGCACAAAACTGGAGTACGGGATGTCGCAGGGAGATGTTGGCGACAAAGAGGTTCGGTAGAGCCCATCAAACTTGGTCGCCAGGTGTTGTAACCACGAGTCACCACCACCAAGAGCTTCAATGCGTCACTGCAAGATCCATGTAGAAAAAAATGTAAAAACCATGGGAACTAAAAACATGAGAAATTCATAGGAATACAAGTTTAGAACACAAGACAGAGAGTCATGAGGACATCAACACCCTCGATACATCGACACCAACTCAGCTACCTGTTTCTGGTCCGATCACTCGCGCTCGTGCACGTCAACTAAACTATCAAGTGAACTCATTCTTGGCCTTATGTCCATCTTATCTAGACCGTGTAACTACGTGCTTTCTTGTTTTGCTTAGGAACAATGGAGAGGAGCCAAAGGGGAGGGAATCCGCGTGGACGGGATTTGGACAGCAGAACAGCACCAACTTGTGACGGCCACCACGACTTCATATGGACTATGATCTGGGCGTTCAAGTATTTTCTAGAAATATTATCAAGTCTACTTTCAAACAAATCTGGCCTCATGTCCATATCTATTCGGAGTTGTCCGCAATCGGTATTTTAATACCAAGACCTTTTCTGTCCATGGTGTTGCATCATCAAAATTGGGCCCATGGCCCGTGAATCGTTTGGAGTCCATTAGGGACTCGTGATTAGGGTTTCTCATGACCCTACAGAGGTAATAAATAGTAGCCGCCGCCCTCATTAGCTAGTGGGTTTTGTTTATTCGTAAGTTAGCTTCTGCTGCTTCCTTGTACACGACTAGATCGCCCGTCTACTTGTATCCAGAACCACACTTTAGATTGATTCAAAAGATAAGTGTTTGTTCTTCTTGTTCTTTCGTGTTCTTCGATTGCTTGCGGGAACAAAGGCACTTGTGGTCAGGTTGATTGTTCGCCAGCAAGATCAATACAGCTTCGGAGTCGGTGTACCGATCGCTAAGGCACATCGTCTTGGGTACGGTGTAGTCGGATTGCCAACGTCTTCTCTACAAATCGAACCCTCCTATTCTCATTGAAAGATCGGGAACCAAGATCCTATCAAGTGGTAATCAGAGCAAGGTTAATCGGTGAGAGTGCTACTATTACTTTTCTTTCCGCTGTTATCATCCTATAGTTCAAAAAAAGCCCAAAAAAATACCATATCTGTTTTTCCATTATTCCTAGACCATTGTGCCTTTTACTTTCTCTACATAGTTTAGACTTGTTGAGTTCATGTTGCTTCGACGAGTCAAGTTGTTGTTCTTTAGTTTTGCACCACTAGAGTTTTGAGTTTGTGTCACATTCAGTCACCTAGTTCGAGTCAGATTCGTAGTTCGAGTTTGAGTTGGATTACTAGTTCGAGTTTAAATCAGATTGCTACTTCGAGTTTGAGTCGGGTTGCTAGTTCGAGTTTGAGTCGGATTACTAGTTCGAGTTTGAATCAGATTGCTATTTCGAGTTTGAGTCGGATTGCTAGTTTGAGTTTGAGTCGGATTACTAGTTCGAGTTTGATTCAGATTGCTACTTCAAGTTTGAGACGGATTGCTAGTTCGAGTTTGAGTCGGATTACTAGTTCGAGTTCGAATTAGACTGCACAGTACTGTCGTGGAACATTTATTCAACTTGTTGTGAGTAACGTGATGAAAGTTTGCTCCTTGTGCTAGTTCAGCCACCTAAAGCCATAGATTGACACCTGCTCTTGAAGTTGTTAATTACTCACTGGTTGCCATCACCTCCTTGCTGAGCTTGGTAAGAACAGGTAAGAGCTTGATTGAATAGGTTGAGAGTGAGCGAGTTATCCCCACCAGCACCCTTTGTAGCTAGGGATAACATTACCCTTTCATATAGGATTGTTCCTTTTGTCTACTAACCATGGCAGGAGGAGCAAATACAAATGAAGACGTGCATTCACCTCGCACACGAGGAATTATACAGCACTTCGAACACCAAGTGTTGATAAGAACGGAAGCGTTTGATGAAGATTTTCGTGTTACCAGTGACCGCCTTGGTCAATTGGAAAATGTGCAGATCGACACCAACGCCAAAATCAGAACGTTGGAGATTTCAATTCAAACAATGAACACTTCTATTGGAGCCATCCTGCAACGCCTTGAGGAGAGGGATCGTGGACGCACCGCGGATGGACAGGTAAGCAATGCTCCTAGTATTGTACGTGACAATAAAGATGACTATTCTGCAGATACAGAGATTGGGGAAGATGAGGAAGCTAGGCCACGGCACCGGCTACAACGCAACCGTCAAGGTATGGGTGGACATCGTCGACATGAGGTATGCAATCATGATGATACTTTTAACAAAATCAACTTTAAGATACCTCCTTTTGATGGTAAATATGACCCTGATGCATATATTACTTAGGAGATTTCGGTTGATCGAAAATTTGCATGACATGAGTTTCTTGGAAATGCAAGAGTTAGAGCAACCACTAGTGAGTTTACTGATTTTGCTTCTGTTTGGTGGATAGAACGTGGAAAGAAAAATCCTAATAACATACCACAAACTTGGGATGCTTTGAAACAGCTCATGCGAGCTGGATTTGTTCCATCTTACTATGCACGTGATCTGTTAAATAAGTTACAACAATCGAGACAGGGAGCTAAAAGTGTAGAACAGTATTTTCAAGAATTACAAATTGGTATGTTGCATTGTAATTTAGACGAGGATGAGGATCCAGCTATGGCAAGAATTTTGCGTGGTTTAAACTGTGAAATTCAGGACATTCTTTCTTCTAAAGATTACAATAATCTTACCCGTTTGTTTCATCTTGCTTGTAAAGCTGAAAGGGAAGTGCAGGGATGACGAGCTAGCTCTAGAACTACTATTTCTTCTGGAAAGACTAGCTCATGGCAACCACGCACGACTACTCCTTCGACTGGTCGTGCTTCCTGGCCATCTTCTTCACCATGTCGGGCGACACCTTCTTCCTCAGGCAACAAGCCACGTGCTCCTTCCACTAGCTCAGCAATAAAGACCAACCAAAAGCCCACCAAGAGTGCTTCTTCTGTAGCATCTACCAGACGATCTAGAGATGTTCAATGTTACAAGTGCAAGGGTTTTTGCCATGTGCAGCGTGACTGCCCAAGCAAACATGTTCTAATTGTTAAAGATGACGGTGAGTACTCATCTGCTAGCAATTTCGATGACGATACATGTGTTTTGCTTGCAGCTAACTATGCAGGTAGCGATGAACATCAAGAAGAGCATATTGGTGCAGAAGATGCAGCATGCTATGATAGTCTCATTGTGCAACATGTGCTTAGTGCACAAATGGAGAAAGCGGAACAAAATCAAAGGCACACATTATTCCAAACAAAGTGTGTCGTCAAAGAGTGATCTTGCTGCATGATCATTGATGGAGGTAGCTGCAACAACTTGGCCAGTAGTGACATGGTGACCGAGCTGGCACTAAGCAGCAAATCGCACCCACATCCCTATTACATTCAATGGTTAAACAACAGCGGTAAGGATAAGGTAACTAGACTTGTGCGAATCAATTTTACTATTGGATCATATAAGGATGTCGTTGAATGTAATGTTGTGCCAATGCAAGCTTGTAATGTTCTGCTATGAAGACCTTGGCAATTTGATAGAGATTCTATGCATCATGGTAGATCAAATCAATATTCTTTTCTTTACCATGATAAAAAAATTGTTTTGCATCCTATGTCTCCTAAAGCTATTGTGCAAGATGATGTCGCTAGTGGTAGGAAAACTAAATCTCAGGACCATGCTAACGTTGAGAACAATAACAATGCCAAATTTGTGTTTGATAAGAAAAATGAGATATCTCTGAAGGGAAAATGCTTGTTTGCTACGAAATCTAATATTAATGAACTAATTGCTTCCACCTCTGCTGCCTATGCTTTGGTATGCAAAGATGCTTTGATTTCCCTTTACGATATGCAACATTCTTTGCCTCATGCTGTTGCTAACATTTTGCAGGAATATTCTGATGTGTTTCCAAGTGAAATACCAGTAGGAGAACCACCACTTCGAGGGATTGAGCACCAGATTGACCTCATTCCCGGTGCTTCATTGCCCAAACGTGCACCATACAAGACAAATCCGGAAGAACAAAGGAGATTAGGCGCTAAGTACAAGAACTACTCAACAAAGGTTGTGTACTTGAGTCTCTTAGTCCTTGTGCTGTTCCAGTTATTCTAGTACCTAAAAAGGATGGATCCTAGCGTATGTGTGTGGATTGTAGAGCAATCTACAATATCACCATTCGATATCGTCATCCTATTCCACACTTATATGATATGCTTGATGAATTGAGTGGTCTGTTGTGTTCTCAAAATTTGATTTGCGTAGTGGTTATCACCAAATTCGCCTGAAACTAGGAGATGAATTGAAAATTGCTTTCAAAATTAAGTTCAGTTTATAGGAGTGGTTAGTCATGCCTTTTGGGTTAACTAATGCACCTAGCACCTTCATGAGATTAATGAACGAGGTTTTGCGTGCATTCATTTGAAAATTTGTTGGTGTACTTTGATGATATATTGATTTATTGCAAATCCATGGATGAACATCTTGATCACTTACGTGCTGTTTTTAATGCTTTACGTGAGGCACGATTATTTGGTAACCTTGAGAAGTGCACCTTTTGCACGAATCGAGTCTCTTTTCTTAGCTATGTTGTTACTCCACAGGGAATTGAAGTTGATCAAGCCAAGGTACATGCTATTTAGGGGTGGCCTGTACCAAAGACCATCACAGAGGTGCAGAGCTTTCTAGGATTGGATGGGTTCTATCGTCACTTTGTGAAGGATTTCAGCACCATTGCTACTCCATTGAATGAGCTTACGAAGTAGGGAGTGCATTTTTGTTGGGGCACCACACAAGATAACACCTTTACCATACTGAAGGTTAAGTTGACGCATGCACCTCTTCTCCAACTTCCTGATTTCTCTAAGACTTTTGAGCTTCAATGTGATGCTAGTGGTATTGGATTGGGTGGTGTTTTGTTACAAGAAGGAAAACCTGTTGCATATTTTAGTTAGAAAATTAGTGGGCCTGTTCTGAATTATTCTACCTATGATAAGGAATTATATGCTCTTGTACGAACTTTAGAAACATGGAGCATTATTTGTGGCCCAAAGAATTTGTTATCCATTCTGATCATGAATCACTAAAACATATTAGGAGTCAAGGGAAACTGAACCATAGTCATGCTAAGTGGATGGAATTTATTGAGTCTTTTCCTTATGTCTTTAAACACAAGAAGGGAAAGGATAATGTTATTATTGATGCTTTATCTAGACGTTATACTCTTCTATCTCAACTTGACTTTAAATTTTTTGGATTAGAAACGATTAAAGATTAATATGAACATGATGCTGATTTCCAAGATGTATTGCTGAAATGTAAAGAGGGAAAACATTGAATAAATTTGTCCTCAACGATGGCTATGTGTTTAGAGCTAACAAGTTGTGCATTCTAGCTAGCTCCGTTCATTTGTTGTTGTTACAGGAAGCGCATGGAGGTGGGCTAATGGGGCACTTTGGAGTGAAAAGACGGAGGACATACTTGCTGGTCATTTCTTTTGGCCAAGGATGAGGCGAGATGTGGAGCGCTTCATTGCTCACTGCAAGAAATGTCAAAAAGCTAATCCACAACTTAATCTACATGGTTTATACATGCCTCTTCCTGTTCCTAGCATGCCTTGGGAGGATATTTCTATGGAATTTGTTTTAGGACTGCCTAGAACGAAGAAGGGGAGGGATAGCATCTTGTTTTCGTGGATAGATTTTTTAAAATGGCACACATCATACATTGTCGTAAAAGTGATGATGCTACACATCTTGCTGATTTGTTTTTCCGAGAGATTGTTAGGTTGCATGGTGTGCCAAACACAATAGTTTCAGATCATGATGCTAAGTTTCTTAGCCATTTTTGGAGAACGTTATGGACAAAATGGGGACTAAGCTTTTATTTTCAACTACTTGTCATCTCCAAACTGATGGTCAAACTGAGGTTGTGAATAGAAGTTTATCTAACATGCTTAGGGCTGTTTTAAAGAAGAATATAAAAATGTAGGAAGAGTGTTTGCCTCATGTTGAGTTTTCTTATAATCGTTCTCTACATTCTAGTACTAAGAAATTCCCTTTTGAGATTGTTTATGGATTTGTACCCCGTGCTCCTATTGATTTATTACCTCTTCCTTCAGTGGAACGAGTGAATTTTGATGCTAAACATCGTGCTGAATTGATCTTAAAATTGCATGAAACCACTAAGAAGGGTATAGAGTGCACGAATGCTAAGTACAAACTTGCTGGTAGTAGGGGAAACAACCCTATCGCTTTTGAACCTAGTGATTTAGTTTGGTTACATTTGCGAAAGGATATGTTCCCTTATTTGAGAAAGTCTAAAATGTTACCTCGAGCTGATGGTCCATTCAAAGTGTTAGAAAGGATTAATGATAATGCATATAAACTCGAGTTGCCTGCAGATTTTGGGGTTAGTCCCACATTTAACATTGCAGATTTGAAGCCATATTTGGGAGAAGATGAGCTTGAGTCATGGACGACTCAAATGCAAGAAGGGGAGGATGATGAGGACATCAACACCATCGATACATCGACACCAACTCAGCTACCTGTTTCTGGTCCGATCACTCGCGCTCGTGCACGTCAACTAAACTATTAGGTGAACTCGTTCTTGGCCTTATGTCCATCTTATCTAGACCGTGGAACTACGCGATTTCTTATTTTGCTTAGGAACAATGGATAGGGGCCAAAGGGAAGGGAATTCGCGCGGACAGGATTTGGACGGCAGAACAACACCAAATTGTGACGGCCACCATGACTTCATACGGACTCCGATCTGGCGTTCAAGTACTTTCTGGAAATATTATCAAGTATACATTCAAATGTATCTGTCCTCATGTCCATATCTATTCGGACTCGGCCGCAATCGTTATTTTAATACCAAGACCTTTTCTGTCCATGGTGTTGCGTCACCAAAATTGGGCCCATGGCCCGTGTATCATTTGGAGTCCATTGGGGACTCATGATTAGGGTTTCTCACGACCCTAGGGAGGTAATAAATAGTAGCCTCCGCCCTCATTAGCTAGTGGGTTTTTTGATTCGTAAGTTAGCTTCTACTGCTTCCTTGTACACGCGCGTGTCGACTAGATCACCCGTCTACTTGTATCCAGGACCCCACTTTGGATTGATTCAACAGATAAGTGTTTGTTCTTCTTGTTCTTGCGTGTTATTCATTTGCTTGCAGGAACAAAGGCCCTTGTGGTCAGTTTGATTGTGCGCCAGCAAGATCAATACAACTTCGGAGTCGGTGTACCAATCGCTAAGGCGCATCGTCTTGGGTACGGTGTAGTCGGATCGCCAATGTCTTCTGCTCCACAAATCGAACCCTCCTATTCTCATCGAAAGATCGGGAACCAAGATCTTATCAGAGAGTACAACACATTTGAAGTATTGCGAGACCACCAGGGGCACCTCTTCCTCCTCCTCCGGGACCTTAGTCCGAAGCTTCTGGGCGACGGTGTGAAGAAGGTGCTAGTGGCCCTCCACCCCTGCCACCTCCGTGATCGTCTCATGGAGGGCATCGAGATGAGCAGCCACAAAGCTTAACCCGAAGCAATAGTGGCCTGCGCTGCGGAGTCCATGCTGGTGTGTACGGGAAGGGTCCCAAGAACCAAACGTTGACACGAGCAAGAACTGCTTGAAATCGTGTCCTTGAAGAGATCATAGAAATCCTTAGAATCTGATGCGTGGCAGGGATGTCACACTCTGTGGCTCCATACATGAGAGGCAATAACTAAAATTTTATTGTAGGCATGCACTGATGAGAACATCGAGAGCCCGATTCAGAGATCGAACCCAAAACTGATAAATGGCCACCCATCCTTAATGTTGATCCATGAAAATGTTCTCCATCAACTTTTAGTATGAAGACAACAGTAATCTTAGCCTTGGTGAAGTTTGATCGCCAGATAAATAACAGGCTAAGATTATGTAAAATCTGCCAGCATCGGTCTTCTTTTTGGAAAGATGATGATAACAATTGTAGTAAATTGCTGAAATCAAATGAAAAAATTGACTGCAAGAACACAAAAGCGAGAAACACAGCCTCAATCATGCTCTCAATGGAGTCCCAACCAAGAATAGTTGATTGTCGTAACACCACGAATTCTTGGCTAGTCATTGAACGCCAGTTATCTCGCCTCTTTTTCAAGAAGGAGTTGTTTTTCGATACTGTATAGGTCACATTGTTCATGAACAGAAATGACATTTTTCATTAACATAAAACAACACATCTATTACAAACAAGACATACAAAAGCATATAGAAAGCAATAAAAAGAAAAACTACTCCTAATACTACTCTACTCGGAGACAGAGGAGACCTCCTCCACCTCCTTCTCCACCGTCGCCGCTGCTGCCGCCTCCTTCTCCGCAGCCGCCGCCGTTGCCGCCATCGCTGCTGCCGCCTCCTCCTCTACCAATTGAGTCTGAAGCTTCTGAACAACAGTCTGTAGAAGTTGCTGGTGGCCCTCCACCCCAGCCACCTCCGTGATTGTCTCGTGGAAGACATCGAGACGACCGACCACAAAGCATAACCTGAAGCAGTGGTGGTCGGTGGTATCCATGCTGGTGTAGATGGGAAGGTTCCCAAGACCCATACGGTTACACGAGTGAGATGCATCAAACAATACATCTCGTGCCAATTTGTCAAGCTTTTTTGCGCGCCCGACAGCGGCGAACAGGTGGTTGGTGGCCTCCTTCGGGCGCCAATCGAGTTCTTCGATGTGGTCTTGGATGAGGCGGACAGTCTCCTAAACCCAAATAGAATGAGGAGGTTTGGACGCCGCCGGTGGAGACGGGGATGGAGGAGGTGCAGGCGCTGCCTCTAGTTCCACTGGCATTGGCGGCCTCGGAAACGAATAAGAAGGAGGTTCGAAGGACGTCAATGTCATGAAGCGCTTCGGTGCGGGGTTACCCATTTGTGCGGCGACGGAGGTGCGGAGAAAGAGCGAGAGGTGGTGCGGCAGAGACGCAAGAGGACAATGTTCCTTCATAGTGTGTCGTTGTCTATGAGCTTGAGTGGAGATGATCGAACTTTTCAAAAACTGTGCTTTCAAACTGGTGGGTGGGTCGGAGTTACTCCAAACCTTGGTTTGCCTCCTCTCGGTTATCGCAACGACTCGACGCGTCCCATCGGCTTCACATGCATTTTTTTTTAATTTGACACGCAAAGGGTCCAGGGTATGCAAAGGCCCACCTGGCATACTTTGTAGGTCCATCCCACGGTGTTTCAATTTTTCAGTTCCAGTTTTTAAGTTTGACACGCAAAGGGCCCAGGGTATGCAAAATGCTCTAGTTTTTCAATTTGTCACGCAAAAGGCCTCGATCATGTTTCATGACGTTACGTGTTTTCTCCTTTTGTTGAAAGATCGTCATATATATAGTTAAAAGATCGTCACAAAACACAAGAAAAAAGTACAAGACACAGGAAAAGAAAAACAACAAAAGAAAACCTAAATCCTCCACCTCCTCCTTGGAGGCAACACATCATTGAACTTAGAGCACATTTACATGGTAACTAAATCATTCATTTGTCCAAAAAATTAATCAAATCTTTCTTTATAAATTGTCATTCTTGAGGAACACAATGAACACACCACCCATTCATTCATTAACACAATATATTACAAACGCTCGATCATGTTTTTTAGTTTGACATGCAAAAGACCTTGATGATGCATGCTTATGAAGTTAGGTGTTTTCTCTTTTTGTTGAAAGATCGTCAAATATAGTTTGAGGCTCGTTGAACATATGTTTGGGGCGTACCATGCATGGACAACTAACATGCATGTGAGAGAGACCTCGATCATGTATGATGACGTTACGCGTGTTTTCTCTTTTTATTGAAAGATCGTCATGTTTGAGGCTCGTTGATCATGTCTGGGGCGTAGCAAGCATGGAAAAGTAACATGCACTTGAAAGACCTCGATCATGTTTGATGATGACGTTACGTGTTTCCTCTTTTTGTTGAAAGATCATCATATATAGTTTGAGGCTCGTTGATCCTGTTTAGGCCGTAGCATATGCATGACAAGTAACATGCATGTGAAAATGGTAGACCTAGGATTTAACCGAAGGGTATGCGCTTTGAAAAATATGTACAACTTGTTAATTTGTTTAATAATTTAATAAAAATATAATTCGATAGACAAGTAGTAAATAACACCATAAATTTGATAATTTTTCATGATTCAGATTGTACAATCAATTATTTTTTTCAGCGTGTTAATTGTGCAAATGTTATTCAAATTTTCCATCATAGCATTAGCTAGTATGTTTTGTCATTTTTTTGCTTCTATAAGGGAATACAATAATATTATGTTAGATATATAAACTAAATCGTTGTTGTGTTGAATATGTATTGATCAGAGGAATTCATTTGCGATAGCTACAGAAAGCAAGGATTATATTTGTTGGCTTGTTTAAGAGAACGCGCATGAGTATACTCAAATAAGGCACATTATTTGAGAACAAATAATATTACGTGCTTGAGTTTAGAAAATATATTAATTCAAGGGAAAATTAGTGCCTCGCTCCTGGTTCGAAATATTTTTCACCGATTAGTTCAAAAATGAACTATCCGGTGACAAATATTTCGAACCAATAGAGAGTATTAATTAAACAGTAAATACTACAGAAACTAAATAAATTTCTCAATGAGTGAATAAAATTTAGAGACTAGGCAAAGGTCTTATCCATTCTATTCTTTTTTGTTGTGGTAACGTTCGTTCTTATCCGTGGCTCATCGTCTCTCTCTTCTAACATGTGCTCCATCAAGTGCACTTGTTTTCTCAAGTCTGCATAATCACATTGTGTTCAAGCTGCACTCACAAGTTGTCTTGTGCGATGCTCATACTCAAGCCGCAACGTCAAGGTGTGTTTTCCGTCTTCAAGCACGGAGTTCATGGCAGGTGAGTCTGTAGCGCTCTTTGCATGGTGGCAGTTTTTCGACGGAGGGTCACGGAGCCGTAGGAAACTCAGCACCACTTATTTCGTTGCATTGTCCGTGTTATTTCTAATCCTGACTTGTTGGGCTAATGAACACCAGATGAGTTCAGGTTGTGTTCGTGAGTGCGTGCACGAGAGTGGTCTGGTGCTGATTTGTTGCCACATCAGAAGAGCTTGCTTGGCTCATGGACAAGGAAAATACTTTGTACATAGTACAAATTAATAAGTTGCTCGGCATTGCTGTTCGTACGCGAAGATGCAGCCAGGTAGTTGCTTGCAGGTGTATGCTAATTACGTGAGTGTTTGGCCAGGTCATGTGGTTAGTCCACGATGCACCCTAAACCCGGTGTTGACACTACTACAACAAACATTTTTACAGGCGCCTCAATTTTTCAAACACAGGCGGTCCTTAAAAATATGCGACTTTGATGACGAATGATATAATAACCGTCTGTGATGAAAGAACAACACAGGCGGATTTTAAAGAACAACCGTCTGGGTAAATACATGATCTTCAGAATCGGTTCTTAATTAAGAACCGCCTGTAATGCAACGAACTTCACAGACGGTTTTTAAGAAACAACCGTCTGGGTAAATACATGATCTTCACAGACGGTTATTAATTATTAACCGTCTGTAATGCAATGAACTTCACAGCTGGATTTTAAGAAACAACCGTCTGGGTAAATACATGATCTTCGTTGGCGGTTCTTGATTAATAACCGCCTGTAATGCAATGAACTTCACAGATGGATTTTAAGGAACAACCGTCTGAGTAAATACATGATCTTCGTTGGCGGTTCTTAATTAATAACCGTCTGTAATGCCATGAACTTCATAGCCGGTTCTTGATTAACAACGGCCTGAGAAGATCATGTATTTTCAGTGGCGGTCATTGTTTAATTATCATAAGCGGTTTTCATTGAAATTACAGGGATGTAGTTGCAATTATATATCACAGCCGTATGTAGTCGTGCAGGCAAAATTGTATCAGGAAAAAAACACAGATGAGCTAGCGGATACTAGTACAGTAATGCATTATAGGAAATGCTCGATCACCAGTGAGGCTGGCTTAATTGTGATAATACACCATTAGAGGCTTTACAATTGTTCAAAGATAATTTCTTTACACACTGAACAAAAATCATGCTACATTCATTGTAGATCGACGATGAAGCTCCCATCGATCAATCTAAATTGTACCGTCCTGCTTGCTCCCGAACACGTCTCTTATATTCCGTTGGATCCTGAAAATATTGACATTATTTAAATTAACAAATGTCGAAGGAGGAATGAATAACCTACATTGGTCACTAAGTCAAAGTGTCATCTAACCTTGATAAGTAGATTATAGCTATCATTTTCAACATCAGGCACATTTGGCTGATGAAGCAAACGCTGAACTTGAAGTAGTATAGTTTTGATTGTAAAAGCACTGCACCGCCTGTGATGAGGCTTATTGTAGCAGTGTGAGGCCATGTATGTGTGTACTCTAGTGACACGTGACAAAGTGCTCAGTCAAAGTTAGTTGGCATGTATATGCGTGATCTTTCTAGCCGCGTCATGCTTGTTCGGATGATGGATCGTGCACGACGAGTGCCGAGTCATTCGGATCGCTGAGCAAATTTTGGACGTGCAGTTCGTGTGCTCCAAGCCTATAAAAGGTGTTGTACTCATTTGCCGAAATGATAGTATGAATAATAATAAAGCAGCGTTCGTCGCTGGCCTTGTTATCTATCAACCGAGAGTGTTTTTTGTTTCCTCTGTTCGCTCACTCGTTCATCATTAGTTCTAACAGCCCGTCAGCTTTTTCCATGCTTGGGTCACTCCACACTTTGAAACGACGTTCATCGATTGTTCGATTGTTGCATTGTGCCCATACGCGCTGCAAGATTCGGGGCGTTGGCGTACGTGGCAATCATCGGGTCAGGGTGGCACAGTTACGGGAACCGTGCAGTGCGCCCTTGGCTGTATGGTTGTAAGATTCGAAGCATGAACATACATGGCAACTTTCTAGGCAGGATCACACAGAGATGGCTATGCGGCCCTGCCGCAGCGAATTCGATTACCGCACCAAGGGGTTAAAGGCAGGCCCGACTCTGGTCTTAGGAAGGAGGGGCAGCCGCCTAGCACCAGGCTGGGGAGGGGCCCACGATGTCAGCTGCTAAAGAGAAAAAATAAAATCAATTAGTATTTTGCATCATCCATATGCGATGTGCAGTTACACGGTCTAGCTTTTTCTTTTCAGAATTTTTTGAAATATAATACTACGTCCCAATGTGTTTAATATTTATTAGATACAATATTACTAATGTGTTTATTTTCCATATGCGATGTTTTTGATAAAAGGAGGAGTTTTTCGATAATGCATAGGCATAGGACACATTGTTCATGAACATAAAAGACATTTTTCGTTAACATAAAAACAACATATTTATTACAAACAATAAAAAAAGAAAAACACATAGAAAACAAAAGAAAAAACTACAACTAATCATACTCTACTCGGAGGAGGACTTGTCCACCTCCTCCTCCGGCGTCGCCGCATCCGCCGGTGATGCGTTCTCCACCGCCACAACCGCCGGCGGTGCCTCCTCCAACACCTGACCGGACTTCTGGTCGACAGCGTTCACCAGATTCCTGCAAAACTCCACCTCAGACACCTCACTTATCATCTCGTAGAGGAAGTCGAGACCAGCGGCAACAAAGCCTATCCCAAAGCAGTAGTAGCCGGCGGAGTCCATCCTGGTGTGGTGGGGAAGGCTCCCAAGTCCCAGATGGCGACAAGAGCGAGATTTGTTGTGAAATACATCCTATGCGATTGTGTCAAGTGCTCTTGTACGCACTTCAGTGACAGACAGGTTGTCGGTGACCTCCTTAAGCAGGCACTCAAGTTCGTTGATGCGGTCCTTGAAGAGGTGAACAGTCTCAACACAGCCGGGTCGAGGAGGTGCAGGCACCGCAGGCGGAGATGGGGGCTGATGAGGTGCGGGCACCGTCTCTAGTTCCACCAGAACTAGCGGGATAGAAAAAGAGAAGGAGGTTCAGAGGATGTCGATGGCCTGGAGCGCTTCGGTGTGGGGCGACGAAGGTGCAAAGAAAGAGCGAGAGGTGGTTGACGGTGGTGCGAGCAGAGAAGCAAGAGGAGAAGTTAGGAGGCTAAGATCGATGGAGAGGTGCGTCGGAGAAGAAGAGGACGGTGTGCCTTTATAGCGTGTCATCGTCTAAGCGCGCGAGTGGAGATGGTCGGATGCTTTGAAAACTGTGCTTCTGAATCGGCGGGTGGGTCGAAGTTAGCCCCTCCATCCCAACTTAACTCTATTTCTAAGTTAAGTCAAATTTACCTTTGACTAATAATCTCTATAGATTCTATTAACTTCAATCATATGTAAATTGTATGTTATGGAAATATTTTCCATGATGAATCTAAAAGTACAATTCTTATATTGTTAAAATTGATCAAAATTACCAAAATTATTGGTCAAACATAAATTTGACCAAACTCAATAATATAGTTCAATAATGGGATGAAGGTAGTACTCCAAACAGCAGTTTGCCTCTTGTCAGTTATCGCAACGGCTCGACGCATCCCATCGGCTTCACAGACAGTTTTTAATTTGAGACAAAAAGGGCCCAGGGTAAGCAATGGCCCACCTAGCATACTTTGTAGGTCTATCCCACGGTACGAGGTGCGGAAGATTGACGTGAACGTGCGTGGCAATCGACTTATAGTCCATATCTTTTTTTTGAAGGATCCGACCATTGCCGACCGAGAGTCCATATCGAACCGATAATAATTGTCGTGATCATGTATGATGGTGGACATGAATATAATGCATGTGAAAGAGAGCTCGCCATCAAGCATGTCTGATCACGTGTTGAGGAGTTTTGCGCCCCCTTGCTGAGGATTATGTTAGTTTGAAGACGTTGAGGATTGGATGTGGCGTACGAGTTTTCACAAGTGTGTTCATTTGTTCCTAAAATCAGAACACGTAGCAGCTAGCGCCTACGGCTGTCGTTTCTTCGAAAAGACGAGTACAGCATGCATGTTAGAAAATATATTATACATGGCAGCATGTGATTAATTTGACGAAACACGTACGTAGCGAGAGCTGTGTTCTTAGATGGTAGTACACATTCTATCCTAGTACCCTTGAGGGAACATCCTGTCAAACATAGTTTGTTATCTCTATTGATGACAGGATAATATTCTTCACTAGTGTGGTAGATAAACTGCCATATAGGTTGAGAGTATACACATGCATGGTAGAGAATATGATAAATATAGAAATGTATATCAATACATAGTAGGAAATATTCTATTCTTGGAATACATGTTTGGGGCATAGCATGCATATGGACATCTAACATCCATGTGAAAGACCTCGATCATGTTTGATTACGTTACATGTTTTCTCTTTTTGTTGAGAGATCGTCATATTTGAGGCTCGTTGATCATGTTTGGGGCGTAGCATGCATGGACAACTAACATGCATGTAAAAGACATCAATCGATCATGTGAAAGACATTGATGCATGTGAAATAACATGCATGTTTTCAAAAGCCCTCGCCTCGGCCCGCGCCGCTATTCTTGCAATACATGTTTGGGGCGTAGCATGCATATGGACATCCAAAATCCATGTGAAAGACCTCGATAATGTTTGATGATGATGTTACATGTTTTGTTTTTTTGTTGAGAGACCGTCATGTTTGAGGCTTGTTGATCATGTTTGGAGCGTAGCATGCATGGCCAACTAACATGCATATGAAAGACATCGATCAATCACGTGAAAGATCACCTCGATGCATGCACGTTTTTAAAAGCCCTAGCCTCGGACCACACCCTATTCTTGGAATACATGTTTGCGGAGTAGCATGCATATGGGCATCTAACATCCATGTGAAAGACCCCAATCATGTTTGATGACGATGTTACATGTTTTCTCTTTTTGTTGAGAGATCATCATGTTTGAGGCTCGTTTATCATGTTTGGGGCATAGCATGCATGGACAACTAACATGCATGTGAAAGACATCAATCGATCATGTGAAAGACCTGATGCATGTGAAATAACATGCATGTCTCTAAAGACCCTCACCTTGGCCCACGCCGCTGATCTAACTAACGGCGATGGCACAAAGACCGAAGGAAGCACACCGAGATGGCGGCACGCCGAGGCGACGGCGAGGCGAAGGTCGGACTAATGGCGCGCAATGACGACATTTTGGCTCGCAGTTTGCAGCCTCACGGTGGAACGCGGAGGCGGGGCATGGTGTGCGGTGGCGCGTGGAGCTCTGGGCGGGAGGAAGCTCGGCGGCACCGCCGTCAGCCGACCGGTCGGGTAAGTTTCTCTTTCATTCAAAATTATTAATATGTACTTCCTCCATATCCCAAATTACTTGTCTCTTTTTAATTAATTCATTCATTTTTGAACTAAAAAGTGTGAAAAGTAATTTGGGATGGAGGGAGTAGTTGTAGTTCATAATTGTAAGGAATATGTTAATTTGTAATTGCTTAGCTATAAAATTAATGGTTAATGATTAATTGCAAAATAAGTGACTAACAACAGTAATTATTACCTTCTAATGATCGGCTGACTAAAATATTCTCAAATTTAAAACACATGACAAATAGACTCCATCTAATTCTTCCATCACAAAAATTATTCTTTTTTTGAACAATCATCAAAGAAACTACTAAAACATTAACTTAAATGCCAAGACAGTGGCGATGAAAATCCTCTGCCTTGCAGTTACTGCAGCTGACATGTGGACCCGACAACGATGGGGCACACATGTCATATGAACCCAAGATAGTGTTTCCTCAAGAAAAAATAATTTTAAGAGAGATTGAGCGCACAAGTAGAAAAGCTAAAACTTGAGCGCTGCACCTGCGAGTTCCCTACCGTGATGATCGATGGTAGCCGATCAACAATCTCAGGGGTTAGATCAGTAGTCGTTGGAGAGTAGCCTGCGGCCGACCTTGAAGGAGATGAAGGCGTTGATGCGGCCTTAGTTGATCTGCTCGCCGGAGAGATTGTACGCATCCCAAAGGCTCGTCCTCACCTGGTAAGGCTTCTCCATGTTGGTGCCCATCATGGTGCTCGCGATGTCCTTCAGCCTCAAGCGGCGGAGGCTCGGGCGATCCATCTCCTCCGCCTCTAGCTCGGCTAGGTCTACTGTTTTGGCCACCTTCAACTGCCAGTACTTCCAAAGTCGGTGGGCGTCACCCTCCACGCCCACGCCGATGAAGCAGTAGCCGAAATAGCCGAAGAAATCTTCTGGCTCGTCGGGAATTAGTCAGCTTGGATGAACTGGAAGATGAGGCAGCAACGGCCGATACAGAGTTGCAGAATGGCGACGCAGTTCTGGTCAGTGGAGTAGCTGGGGCACCACTCGACATCGAGCCCGACGACGAGCTTGTGAAGGCGTCGACAGTGGACGAAGAGGACCTCATCGAACATAACGGTGGTGGTGATCACGTCGTCCTCGAATGTAACATTGTACACCTAAGTCCCCGCCATTGGATCCTCTCCTTGTCCCTACGGTTGCGATCTGCAGTGACGCAGCGCAACTTCTCTCTTGTGCAAAATTTCCTCTACCTCTAGTTTTTAGTTGTGTATTTTGGAAACGGGTGTGGATATATAACTGATACAGCTACGATATGAGTGGAGGAGTTTATGAAATTGACGGGCCCGAGCCCCGAGTAAAGAAAGTAATGAACATTTTGAATCTCATATACTCTTTCTATTTTTAATTATTATCGTTATGACCACAAGTTGCATTGTGTCAACCAAACACCACGTACAACAACGACAACTTTTCCCTGGGTATGCCGGGTGGGCCACGACATGGCCTGGGTCCAGTCACCAGAGAGTAGCTAGTGTGAATGCCTGCTGGAGAGACCAGCGAAATCGGGAACTTGCCAATGATGATGGAAGTCAGTAGTCTCACGGTTCATGGACCAAAAGGCGCGTCATCCTTTTTATTCTTCCTGTTTTTCTTATATTATTATTCCACCAATCTCTATCCTCCTTTATTTGAAGTTGTATGGTTGGATCATGATACGTGGCCGGCGTGAGGCGAGAGCCGTTTGTGCAACACCAGCGAAACATCGTGGATAGACGTTGCTCCCCTTGTTGAGGATCATGTTAATTTGATAATGTTGAGGATCGGATGTGGCGTACGTGTTTTCACAAGTGCATTCATCTGTTCCTAAAATTAGAACACGTAGCGGCTAGCGCCTACGGCTATCGTTTCTTCGACGGGACGAGTACATCATGTTGGAAATTATATTGTACTACATGGCATGCGATTAATTTGATGGACCGTGTAGTTAGTTGTGCCTAGATGGTACATTCTATCCTCGAACCCTCGAGGGAACATCCTTCATGTCAAACATGCATGCTGAGAGTGAGGACGACACTCGATGGATGGTGACGGCGAGGGTGAGGATGACGCTCGGCGTCAATGCCGAGGGTGAGGACGACGCTCGGCGTTGATTGCAACGGCGAGGGCGAGGACGATGAGGGTAGGGGTTTCGGAGCAGCGGGGGAGGGCTTGGTGGCAAAATGAAAATGTTAGGGTCGCGAGGCGCAGACGACACATTTATACCACCTGAGAAGATACATATCTATAATGAATTTCTACATTAATAATGTATAACACATCCATAAAAGAGATAAATAGACCACTAGCTTATCGTTAGAACAACAACATTAGAACTATTTTTGCACACCAATGAATAACAAAAAAAGGTTCATTACCTTAAGGCAATATATTACAAACATGAAAAAAATAAAAACACAAATTAGAAACTAGAAAAGAAAAGCAACACAACTAAAAACAAGAAATTTTGCACAAGAGATGGCGAACCGAAGCTGGACATCGCCGCCACTAGGGTGTCGTGGCCGGCGATGTCGAGCTCAACCTCCAGCGTATCAACGTCGTTGCGACCGGCTAAGTGCGTCATGCCAAAGACGTAGTGGCTCGTGGACCCCATTCCAGTATGCTCTGGAAGGGGACCAAGCCCAAGGCGGCGCATGGAGCGCATGTATTGTCAAATACATTGTGCGCCATCTTTTTGAGATCCCACTCAATGTCCAAGGGGAGTCCAGTCAGGGATGCTTCCCCTTGGCGTCCTTCGGTGGGCTTGGCGGCAGTGTTTTCTTGTCAGCCATGGTGTTCTTCGCGCGGTTTCGGTAACAGAGGAAGTGTGGCTGTGTAGAGAAGATGATGGCATACTTGGATGATCTTATAGTGTAGCAGCCTGTCGGTTCGTCTCTCGACGTGGGCAGTAGTGGTGATGAGATGTGGAGCGGTTCGAATTGAATTCATAGATGCGCATGCACTGTGCACGTTTAAGGCACCTCAATAACTGGCACGTATGCTCAGTGCGCCCGGTCGCATCAGCCGCCTGTACAAATTGCTACTGCTTCAAGGACGAAACCTTATGCGGCAAATGGCTACATAATACTCGCTCAATCCAAACTCAACTCTATTTTTAGCTTTGGTCAAACTTACCTTTGACAAATGACCATAAATTCTATTTACTTAAATGAAATATAAATTGTATATTATGGAAATGTTTTTCATGATGAATATAGAAGCACAATTTTTGTATTGTTAAAATTGAACAAGATTACATAAATCATTAGTCAAAAGTAGATTTGACCAAACCCAGAAATAGAGTTCACATGGGACGGAGGTAGTAGCTTATGTGGCATGCCATTTTAAAGCTTACTGTACAAATGGCTACATAATAGCTTATATGGCATGCCAATGTGGATGTTGAACTCAGACTAAGGATGAAAGTGAAACGGTTGTGAGAGGATGAGGGACTAAAATGACCCATTTGAAAGTTCAAGGACCAAACTGAGTTTTGATTGAAAGTTTGAGGATGAAGTTGAGCATTGTGCCAACTCTAAACGAGCCAAGCTTGAGCTTACGATCTTGATGAGCTCAAGCTCAAAAAGCTCTAGTAAGCTCATTTAATGTTGTCATCTATGATATGTATGATTTCTTCCACCTTCCTACTCCATTAGTCGTGAACCTAAATTTAGTAGATACTATTGTATATACATGAATTATGGGCTTGACTCGATATCGACTCGGTGTTTTATCAAACTCAAGATTAGAAAGACAAGCTCGCTCGAGTTCGACTTGTTGATAGCCCTAGATGCAATTATAGTTTTGGTGCAATCGTGTAATCAACAATTTTCATCTGTTGAATCTACATCTTACAGTTATTACATCTTTTCATTTAACCCCTTCCACCACGCCAACGAAGCGGAAATCGGAATCGCCAAGGAAATCTTCCATCTTGTCAGGGAAGTAGTCATCATGGATGACTTGGAAGATGAGGCAGTGACGGCCGACACAGAGCTGCAGAACAGTGATGGGGTTCTGGTCGGCAGAGTAGGTTGGGCTCCACTCGACGTTGAGCCCGACGACGATCTTGTGAAGGCACTAACGTGGATGGAGAGGACCTCATCGAGCCATTCCTCCACAACCTCACCAAAGGACATCATGGTGGTGGTGATCATGTCATCCTCGAACGTCACGTTGCACACTGAGTCCCCACCATTGGTCCTCTCCTTGTCCCTATAGTCGCGGTCTGGCGGCGCGACACAACTTCTCTCTTGTGCAAACCTTCCTTTAGACCTCTAGTTTTGACTTTGAAACGGGCGTGGATATATAACTGATGCTGTTACAATATGTGTGGAGGAGTTTACGAATTTGATAGGCTCGAGCCCCGAGTAAAGAAAGTAATGAAGATTTTTGAATCTGATATACTCTTTCTATTTTTGAATTCTGAACGTTATGACCACAAGTTGCATTGTCTCAACCAAACACCACGTACAACAACAACAACTTTTTTCAGGGGCGTACCCACTGGGTATGTCGGGTGGGCCATGGCATACCCTGGGTCCAGCCACCAGAAATTAGCTAGTGTGAATGCATGCTGGAGAGATCAGCAGAATCGGAAACTGGCCAATGATGATGGAAGTCAGCAGTCTTATGGTTGATGGATCGAAAAACGTGCCATCCTTTTTCTTCTTCCTTTTTTCTTATATTATTTTTTCACCAATCTCTAGCCCTCCTTTATTGGAAGTTGTACGGTTGGATCAGGATACGTGACCGGTGTGAGGCGAGAGGTGTGTGTGCAACACCAGGTGGAACGGCGTAGAGAGACGTTGCTCCCCTTGTTAAGGATCATGTTAATTTGATGACGTTGATGATCGGATGTGGCTTATGTGTTTTCACAAGTGTGTTCATTTGTTCCTTAAACAGGAACACGTAGCGGCTAGTGCCTACGGCTGTCGTTTCTTCGGAACGACAAGTACATCATGTTGGAAATTATATTGTACTACATGGCATGCGATAAATTTGATGAACCGCGTAGTGAGCTGCTTAGATGGTATATTCTATCTTCGAACCCTCAAGGGAACATCCTTCATGTTAAACATGCATGCCCGGGGCCGCCCCCGCAGTTAGTTTCTCATCAAGAAACTTGCATGTCAGGGTCCGCATCCGCTCATCATCGAGGCTATGCTGGTTTGTCTGGTGGTGAACCGCATGCGTCATCAGAAGCCTAATGGAGTTGGAGGACAGGAATAGGAGCATACTTGCATTGCTCTTCCCAACCACCATCGGGGACGCGCGATGGGGGTTAAGGTACGCCAGCACGTACACCCAAACCTTATGTGTACCCGGCCAGCCATGTAGCTAACCTTCGGCTGGCTGCATAGATGGTACCTTTTATCCTCAAACCCTCGAGGGAACATCGTTCCTGTCAAACATGCATGCCGGGGGCCGCTTCCATAGTAAGTTTCTCATCAAGAAACATGCATTATTCTCATCATCGAGGCTATGTTGGTTTGTCTTGTGCTGAACCACCTGCGTCATCGGAAGCCTACATGGGGTTGGAGGACAGGAATCAGAGCATACCAGCAAGGCTCTTCCCAACCACCACGAGGGACACACGACGGGGTTAAGATACACCAGCACGTACACCCGGACCTTATGTGTACCCGCCAGCCGTGTAGATCCGTTTGAACCTCTGGCTGGCTGCCTAGATGGTTCCATTTATCCTCAAACCCTCGAGAGAACATCGTTCGTGTCAAACATGCATGCCAGGGGCCACCCTCGTAGTTAGTTTCTCATCAAGAAACTTGCATGCCGCTCATCACTGAGGCTTGGCTGGTTTGTCTGGTGGCTAACCGCCTGCGTCATCAGAAGCCTAGATGGACTTGGAGGACTGGAGTCGGAGCATACCTGCAAGGCTCTTTCCAACCACCACCGGGGATGCATGATGGGGGTTAAGGTACACCAGCACACCCGGACCGTACGTGTACCCAACCAGCCATGTAGCTTCATTCGAACCTCCGGCTCGCTGCCTAGATGTTATACCTTTTATCCACAAACCCTCGAAGGAACATCCTTCTTGTCAAACATACATGCCGGGGGCCGTCCCTGCAGTCAGTATCTCATCAACAAACTTGCATGCCTCTCATCACCGAGGCTATGATGGTTTGTTTGGTGGTGAGCCACCTGCATCATCGGAAGCCATGATGGAGTTGCAGGACAGGAGTCGGAGCATACCTACAAGGCTCTTCCCATCCACTGTCGGTGATGCACGACGAGGGTTAAGGTACACCGGCACACCCGGACCTTACGTGTACTCGGCCAGCCGTGTAGCTTCGTTCGAACCTCCAGCTGGCTTCCTAGGTGTTACCTTCTATCCTCAAACCCTCAAGGGAACATCATTACGACACACCCGACTATGCTTGGAACTCCCCTGAGATATCTTTTCGGAATCCCATCGATCGGCCCGGCGGCCCGCGTCGACCACATTGGCTGCCGCACACCCGTGTCCGAACCAAGCAACAGGACGTGAAAGGACGAGGGTGAAAGCAGAAAAGGGAGATCAAGACCACACGCAATCAGTAGACGTGGCTAAAAGAAGGGGAAAAGTGATGAATGGGAAGATGATATGATAAAAGAAGGAGGCCGCACCAAGCCATTTTATCCGCGACCGTACGCGGCTTCTCTCCTCCAATGTGTTCTCCCGCTGATGTGTCATATTTTTATTGGTTGTGAAAATGTGGTTATTAGACTAGAAATAAATGAAGAGACGAATGAAGTATGACACGTCAGCGGGACCATGCATGGGAGGAGAGAAGCCGACCGTTTCCGAGGAATATAATTGTTATGTTAGCGGGGAGAGTAGAGAATAGAGGAGAGAAGCCGTATCCGCAGCCAGGGGAAGGAGAAGAGATAATAAGTACAATGACGGGAGCGGCCCATCCCATCACCTCGTGGAGAACCAAACTTTAAAGTAGTACTGTCAATAAAGGTCGAAGATTGTAACTCGCTCGTTTGCTCTTCCCTAGGCTTAAAATTAGACTTCATTTTTCCTCTGTTTTCTCTTCCCTAGGCTTAAAAGTTTTATATTTTACAATATTTTTACATATATAATATGACATAGGATATATCACTTGATAGTTTTGCAAAAAAAATGGAGGAGACATATATATATGCCATGCAACTACATATATCCACCCCAATCAATTAGCTAGTTATTTTTAAGATGATAAAAATAATATCTTTTTCTATGTGAGGTGGGCAGGGTAGATGATGTGGCATAATAGCTTATGTGGCATGCCAATGTGGATGTCCAGCTGAGACTAAGGATGAAAGAGAAACAGTTGTGTGAATAAAGTTGAGGGACTAAATTGACCCATTTGAAAGTTCAAGGACCAAACTGAGTTTTGATTGAAAGTTTGAGGATGAAGTTGAGTATTGTGCCAATTCTAAACGACCCAAGCTTGCGAGCTTCATGAGCTCAAGCTCGAAAAGCTCGAGTAAGCTCATTTATTGTAGTCATCTATGATATGTATGTGTGATTAACTAAAGTATATAATTCTATTAAATATGTTTTATGGGACAAAATTTTTATATATGATAGCAACAAATAATGTGCAACATCATCCACCTTCCTACTCCATTAGTTGTGAACCTAAATTTAGTAGGTTCTATTCTATCTACATGAATTATGGGCTCAACTCGAGATCGGCTCGGTGTTTTATCAAAATCAAGCTTAGAAATACAAGCTCACTCGAGTTCGACTCGTTGACAGCCCTAGATGCAGTTAAAGTTTTGGTGCAATCGTGTAATCAACGATTTTCATCTGTTGGATCTACATCTTACGGTTATTACATATTTTCATTTAACCCCTTTCCACCACCACACTCAACATGGTGGAGGGGGTTAAATAAAAAGATTCAACGACCGTAATATGTGGATCGATCCAATGGTTGAAGATTGATTGCACGATTTGCACCAATCATCTGATTGCATTCTAGTCATTCCCAACATTAAAACAGGAAATCTTTTAACAAAGATTAATCCAGTCGTGATGTTTTTCTCTTCTTGTTTTGTGATGTTTTATTTTTTCTTGTTTTGTGATGTTGTTTTTCTTGTTTTGTACTTCCTACTTCCCATATTACTTGTCATTAATAATCAGGACAAGTTTTCTAGTTCAAAAATGAACTAAAAAGCTTGTTCTAACAACAAGTAATATATGAAGGAGGGAGTAATGTTTTATGATAATAAACTCAATGTTGTTCGTCTGTTACATCTACTATTTTGTTTTCTATTGGTTGTTTAGTGAACTATCCGTTCGATCCATATTTTCTATTAATGTACGACCCTCCACACCGCCGGTGGCCTCTAAAGTGGCCTGTACGGTACTTTAGCCGCTGGAGGTGCTAGGAGATCACCTGTAGCAGGGCCTGCAAAGATGTTTGTAAAGTAGTACATTAACAGGAAAAGGCAACAAGTAGCAACGACCGGAAAGAAAAGTAGAGACAATGAACATAGAGAAAAGAAAAGAGAGAACGAGAAAATTTTTAGAAAATAGGTAGTACGTACGAATTAAGGTGAAAGAGCGTGGAGAACAAAACTGTAAAGCAGGAAGTTTTTGGCGCAGATTACTCCAGTTTTAGGCTGTGTTTGGGAACAAAGTTTTTAATATCGAAGTTTTGGTAAACCACAGTTTTTAAGATGTCATGACAATATCAAAGTATTTCAATACCATAGTTTTGTAATACCGCGGTTTTGCAATACATAAGACTGTTAGGAGCAAAGTAGCAAGCATCAAGAGCAAGCAAGCAGAGAAAAACTTAGGTTCAGACCAAAGTTTTCTATACACCAAAAACACCATTGTATAGACAAAACCATAGTTTTAAATACATTGTTTTTGAGTTGGTTGCCGAACACCATTATGTAAAAAACACCATGATAATCTCAAATACCAAAGTATTGCTCTAAAACTCCAAAAATACTATGTTCCCAAACATAGCCTTAATCCTGTCAAACATTGTATGTTATCTCTATTAATTAAAGGATATCATTCTTGTGCTGATGTTGAAAACAGAGTGGTTCCATTTCTTCGCGCATCCCATCAGTGCATGCAGAGAGGCATGGGTCCCATAGGTTGTGGTGTTCACATGTCAGCCACCCTTAATGCACCTGCAGAGTATGTGAATCTACCACCGCCGGAAGCCGAACCATCACAGCACGTGACCTCCATTAGTACGCGCGTAGAAGACAATGGCGTGTGTATTTATATATTGTCTCCATCGTCTTCTCTGCGTGTATTCTAAAGACACACCATCGTCTTCTCCGTGTGTAATCTAGCTTCCTCTTTGTCTCTGCCGCACGCACCTCATTGGTTCCCTTCGCAGAACGGTGACACGGAAGCCTATGGAGTTGCTGTTCATGCATGATATTGCAGTTGAGATCGCGGGGCGCCTCGCCACAAGCGCCCTGCGACCCTTGGATGACCTCTCCAGTCTATGTGCCACATGTAAGGCCATTCATGCGGCGTGTCGGGATGGCGCCGTGGGCAGGCGCGTGGTGCTGGAGTGTGAGACCCATAGTATGTGGCGCGATGCGGGTGCTATGAAGCCCTCGTGAAGAACCTGTCCATCGGTAGCAACCCTCGTGCGTGCTACGTCACCGGGCTTGAGCTCGTCTTCACGGACGATCGCACGCAGTCGGGTGCCCAGTTTCTCGCCTGGGCGGCCGGGGGCAGCTACATGGAGGCGGCCTACATCCTTGGCCTCTTCTGCTATGATGCCGACCGCGGGGCCCGAGACGCCGTCGAGTATATCCGGCAGGTCGAAGGCGAGGTCAACGTTGGTGAGAAAGAGGCCGGGTCCGTCGCCATCATCAGGATCAACAATGAGTGCAGGTGGTGTCGGATTCAAGCCCTGGATGAATTCAGTAATATGACGTGGGCGCATTTGCACCCGCCTCCAAGACCTTCGATGGTGTCGCTGCCCAACAAGGAGGTTGACCCCGTGCACGCCTGCTGCCTGCAGGAAGCAAGGATGGAGCGGCTGCAGGTTCTTCTGTAGTAAAGATTGTAGGACCTTCTGCCGTGTGGTGTTATCCGGTATGGGTATATAAAATAGACTTGAAAGGTTGTGATGTTGTTTTTCTTGTTTCATGATGTCGTTTTTCTTATTTTGTAGTAATGTTTTATGTTAATGAACTCAATGTTGTTTGTCTGTTCCATCTATTATTTTGTTTTCTATCTGTTGTTTTGTGAACTATTTATATTCTCTTTTAATGAATGACCCTCCACACCGCCGGTGGCCTCTAAAGTGGCCTGTACAATACTTTAGCTGCTGGAAGTGCTAGGGGATCGCCCGTAGCGGGGCCTGCAAAGTGGTTTGTAAAGTAGTATATAGTACTAGTACGTAGTAACAGGAAAACGCAACAGGAGCGACGGTTGGAAATAAAAGTGGAGACAATAAACTCCAGAAAAGAAAAGAAAGGTCGAAAAAATGTTAGAAAAAGGTAGGTAGTACTCCTACGTACCACTGGCCCTATGCTCCTATACGCGGAGTCATCATTACCACTACTCCTATACACAGCCAGAAGTTATTACCACATCTTGACGGCAAGTTCTGCGGACTAGATGTGCCGATGAGTTTATTTTGTGTTTATTGGGGATTATGTAACAACTGTTCTGTTAAGTTAATTAGTTTGTTGCATGGAATGGTACGTTGAACACTACTATTTGGTTCCGTCGATGTTTATATCTAGTATTTAATCATTGTTTATATCAATTTGTTGCAGTTCAAGAGATTTTATGTGTATGCTTTATTTCGATAGAAATACCACCTCCATTGCTACATTAACTTATTTAGATAACAAATTGCAGGAGCTAGACACGCGCCTGTACATGGGCTCATGTGTCATAGGGATGAACACCAAGTGTCCCAGAGCTGTTTCGGCTCACGAATACAAAGTGACTCAACGCAGTTTCAGCCCACGAATAACAAGCGGCCCAGCGTAGTGTTGGGCCTACTCTGATAGCTTCACGTACGTTTGTCTTGGCTGCCTACCCGTGGCGGTCAAATTTTTAATGCTGAATAAAGATGGAAAATAAGAAATGAAAATAAATTTTTATTATGGTACCCTTCAATCCACAATGGCTCCTCTCCCGATTGTACGAAACACGCTTGGAGGAGCATCCGCCGACCGCAACGCTCTTGGAGGAGCATCTGTCGGCCATCGCGCGTGGAGAAGCATCCGCCGGCCGCCGCACGTGGATGAGCAACATTGCTAGGTACAATTGCTCATATAATTTTATTGTAGATCTATCCTCTTATGCATAGGCTTATTGAATGGAGGAAGCGATGTCAGAAGATAAGACATGGACGAGAAAAGACAGGTGTACGAAGGAGTGACTGGATGGAATGAAGTCATATTTAAATTTTGCATTCCAGGGCACTCTTGAAGGAGGAACTATGCCTTGTCCCTGCACAAGATGTCATAATATTTTCCATTGCACCCGCAAGGAAGTTCATGTTCACATGCATCATAATGGGATGTCATTGGATTATACTTCTTCGGTACACCATGGAGAAAAACGAGTTGAGAAAAATTTTGTAGAGCAATCAGCAAATAATGAGGAGATAATTTCTAATGATGCTGCTATGGAAAATATGTTGTCCAGTCTACTTAGAGGCACTGATCATGGTGGTACCTCAGCAGATGTTGATGATCTAGAAAATGCTATAAACCAGCAAGAGCCAACTGGGTGTGCAAAGGCATTCTATGACTTATTGAATAATGCTAAAAAGGAGTTGTATCCAGGTTGTGAGAAGGTGACTCAATTATCCTTCATTGTTAGGTTGTACCAGATAATGTGTTTAACTGGTTTAAGCAGAAAAGCGTATAAGTTGATCCTTGAACTATTCTCATATGTGCTTTTAGAGGGCAACTGCATTCCTAATACACTCGATAAAGTTCAGAAGGTTCTTCGTAATTTTGGGATGGAATACTAAAAGATTGATGCATGTGTCAATGACTGTATGTTATTCCGGAAGGACTATTCTCTGTTGGATCGATACCCAAAACATGGTGAATGAAGATGGAAAAATAGTACTAGTGGGGATGCAAGAGAGGCTTTACCTGGTGGAAAAATCCAAGAAGCTTGTAGCACGCATGATTCTACAACTCCCCTCTTATTCCCCGTCTTCAAAGGTTCTATATGGCAGAATCAATGACAAGAAATATGCACTGGCATAAAAAAGATCATATTGATGATGAAATATTATGCCATCTCGCAGATTCGAAAGCATGGAAGCATTTTGATAGAATTCACCCAAATTTCTCATATGATCCTCGTAACATAAGACTTGGGCTAGCATCTAATGGTTTCAATCTATTTGGAATAATGAATGTTTCTCACAATACATGGCGTGTGATTCTAATCCCTTATAATCTACCACCTTCGTTGTGTATGAAGCAACCTTATTGGTTCATGTCAATGATAATTCCTAGGACGAAGTCACCTGGAAACAACATTGATGTGTATCTGCAGCCTTTGATTGATGAGGTACTGAAATTATGGTCTAATGGTCTTGAAACATATGACAGTTCAAAGATAGAGACATTTGTCATGTGAGTTTTTATATAGTGGACAATAAATGATTTTCCAGGATATGCAATGCTATGTGGATGGAGCACAAAAGGTAAGCTAGCATGTGCATACTGCCATATAAACACTGAGGCCTTGTGGTTGAAACATGGATGAAAGTATTGCTACATGGGTCATCGTCGTTTCCTAACCCAAAATCACAGGTGGCATCAAAACAAAGCTTCTTTCAACAACAAGATAGAGAATAGAGAGGCTCCAACATCACTCTCTGGTGAAGAAGTACTCCAACAATACGAGAGTTTTGATCAAGTGAGTTTTGGCCAGACGAGTAATAAGAGAAAGCGCACTAAGAAAAATAGGTGGCATAGTTGGAAGAAGAAAAGTATATTTTTCCAGTTCTCGTATTTGAAGACATTGCTAATAACGCATAACATGAATGTCATGCACATTGAGAAAAACATTTGTGATAGCATATTGGGGACATTGCATAATATGGATGGTAAAACAAAAGATAGTCTACAAGCTCATCTTGATATTTAGGATATGGGTATACGGCCACATCAACATCCGGTGGCTATAAATGAGAAGTATGATTGTCCACCAGCATCATATACTTTGCGTAAACATGAGAAGACCACCTTGTGCAAGTTTTTGGGGGATGTGAAGATGCCCGATGGTTATGCCTCAAACATCAAGAGATGTGTGGACATAAAAGCTCGTAAGGTAAAAACTCGTGACTGCCATATTATATTTTAGAAGCTCCTTCCTATTGCAATACGTAATATATTGCCTGAAAAGGTTGTTGCATCTTTAATTGTGTTTAGCAGATTCTTTTCTGGAATTCGTTCTAAAGAATTGGCGGAGCCAGATTTGGATAAGATGATCAAAAAATTTCCTGAAACAATTTGTAAGCTTGAGAAGTTGCTTCCTCCTATTTTCTTTGATATCATGGTACATCTTTCAACCCATCTTGCCTAAGAAGCTCGCTTGGATGGACCTATTTTTTACGAATGGATGTATCCAATTGAGAGGTACCTTGGTACATTGAAGAGGTATGTAGGTAACAGAGCTCACCGAGAGGGTTCTATAGCCGAGGGATATATTATGGAAGAGTGTCTTACTTTTTGTAGTCAGTTTTTGGATGACATCAGCACCAAGCTTAATAGGCCAGAATGACATGAAGCTGCAGCTAGGATTGAACCTTCCCTCGAGTCTAATATATTTATAGAACTTCATAATTCTAAAAAAAAGGTTAAAATGGGGCCAACTTACTATGGTGGAACTGCATAACATAAGGCATTATATTATTTATAATGTGGAAGAGGCTGCTCCATGGATCAAGTACGTATAACTCAGATGTTCTATACTATATTGGATGATGCTTATTGTAGATGGCTAATTTAATTTTGTACCCTTTTCAGTGAGCATATTGGAGAAGTGAAAAAGATTCATTCTTGTGATGTTGAAAAAAGCCATAGAGATGAGTTTGTTTATTGGTTTCAGAAACGAGTAAGTACATGCATGTTTTTACTTTGATGAAATATTGAACAAATATGTGTTCTAAAGTTGGTTTATCGATGACCCCTTATACTAATGTGTACAAATTACGATGTTACACAAAGAAGGAAAAGTAATTGATTATTCGTATGCATTATCCAGAGGACCTGATTGTCAGACGCGTTTTTTTAGTCGATCAATCATCAATGGATTCTTATTTCAAACTGCAAAGGTGGAAAAAGATTTACGGACACAAAAAAGTGGTGTTGTTCAGGGTGGTGATCATGATTGGTTTGGAGTAATCAAGAAAATCATTTCTGTTGATTTTGAAAGAAATCATGAGGTTTTGTTATTTGAACGTGACTGGTTTGATTGTCCTTTTTCCGCTCAGAGCCAAAGCAGAGGCTACAAAAAGATGATTACGGATGATCGATTTTTACACTACTCTTTCTCGATTTAAGTATGAGCCTTACATTCTAGCCATCCAAGCAGAACAAGTTTTTTACGTCCAAAGTGTGAAGCAACCTAAATGTACTATAATTGTTAAAATGAAGCCACTGAACCTATTTGCCATGCCCCTGGAGACAGTGAAAATAATGACACTGAGACGATGGAGGCTTAGACATTTGATGATCAACTTACTAATATCAATATGCCACACATAAATGAGGATACGACCGCATGGGCTAGGAATGACATTGAGGGAGCAACCGGTAATGCTTCCGCTCTTCAAATGAGAATAGGTGAGTTTGAGGCAGATGGAGTCCATCAGAAAATAAAGATGACGATGACGACGATGATGATACATATATCAATGATGGTCATGTAGCTCCATTGGGGGGGGGGGGGGTCAACGACGAAGATGATGATTTTTCATATTAGTACTGTTTGAGCTATGAACTATTTTTTTTAAAGATAGAAGCCGCTTTTCGATTTTAGCAGCAAGCCTACGAGCAAGGCAGTTACCGAAAGATGGATTAAAGCCAGTGGGTTAGCATCAATACTCATCCCTTTAGCTTCCTTCTCCACTTCGACCTCCACTGCATGCGGTTTTTGCATGAGAGGCATTTTCCTTGGGAACCCACCGCCCGCCTCCTAGAGTTAGGACTATTATGAAATCATCGTGTAACCAAAGTCCAACTATGTTAGGTCCATTCTTGATAATCCTGTAACCAGTTTGGGCTACCGTTTCTCCATAGGTGGCATGAAAAAAGAACCAATAATGCAATGATTATGTTTCGTGGTGATAGATCCTAATGCCATGAACTAGTACAATCATGGAAACAGATTTTGATGCAACAATTGTGTTGTTCTGTGGTGAAAGATACTAATGCAACGAACTAGTGATTCGTGGCAACAGATCCTAATGCAACGATTGTGTTTTGTGGAGATAGATCCTAACGCTACGAACTAGTGAATCGTGGCAAAAGTTCCTTATGCAACGATTGTGTTCTGAAGTGATAGGCCACAAACTAGTAAAATCGTGGCAACAGATCCTACTGCAACAATTATGTTCTGTGGCAATAGATCCTTACGCCACGAACTAGTAAATCGTGGCAAAAGTTCCTAATGCGATGATTGTGTTCTGTGGCGATAGATCCTAAGGCCACAAACTAGTAAATCGTTGCAACAGATCCTAATACAATAATTGTGTTCCGTGGCGTTAGATCCTAACACCACGAACTAGTGAATCATGGCAAAAGTTCCTAATGCAACGATTGTGTTACATGGCGATAGATCCTAAGGCCATGAACAAGTAAATCGTGGCAAAAGATTCTAATGTGAGGATGGTGTTCCGTGGCGATAGATCCTAAGGCCACGAACTAGTAAATCATGTAAAAAGATACTAATGCAACAATTGTGTTCTTTGGCGATAGATCCTAACACCACAAACTGGTGAATCGTGGCAAAAGTTCTTAATGCAACGATTGTGTTCCGTGGCGATAGATCCTAAGGCCACGAACTAGTGAATCATGGCAAATGTTCCTAACGCAACGATTGTGTTCCGTGGCGATAGATCCTAAGGCCATGAACTAGTCCGTGGCGATAGATCCTAAGGCCTTGAACTAGTATATCATGGCAAAAGATCCTAATGCAACTATTGTGTTCCATGGCGATAGATCCTAAGGCCACGAACTAGTAAATCATGGCAACAAATCCTAATGCAACAATTGTGTTCCATGGCAATATATCCTAACGCCATGAACTAGTGAATCATCGCAAAAGTTCCTTATGCAACTATTGTGTTCCGTGGCGATAGATCTTAATGCCACGAACTAGTATAATCATTGCAACAGAGCCTAATGCAACGATTGTGTTTTGTGGCGATAGATACTAACACTACAAACTAGTGAATCATGGCAATAGATCGTATTGCAACGATTGTTTTTGAGGTGATAGATCATAACACAATGAACTAGTGAATCGTGGCAAAAGTTCCTAATGCAACGATTGTGTTCCCTAGCTGATAGATCCTAATGCCATGAACTAGTGAATCATGGCAATAGACCAAACTTATTGCAATGATTTAACATTCGTTGCAGTACAATCGTTTCCACAGGGCGAAATCCTTGTAGTGAGTTCCACTCAAATTCCAGAATGTTCAATTTAGATTTTAAGTACCTCAACTTTATTCTCTCAATCACTCCTTTATGTGTAGTGGAAATATTTCCTCACAATGGCGTTTTGTGTAAACTCATCCTACCACTAAATAAGGCTTGCATGTGGACCTTGGTTGGGAATGCAGTAGGCATATTTGCAACATATAATATTGCTAAGCTATTTAACTCCTATTTAGGCGAAATAAATTCAAAACTATCTGATTCATGACTTGTGCATGTGTGATGGAGTGAAAGTGGATGTGGATGTTTGGTATGACTCCTATTTATCTAGACTCTCTTATTTTGCAGTGATGAAACATGGCTACTTTTCTCCCTTTTTTCTCATGCTTTTGATGTAAGCATGCATTTTCTTTTTCTTTTTCTTGTAGCTATGTCTTCTACTCCCTTTTTATGCAAGAAATTTTGGAGAGATACTAGGCATGAATGGTATGGAGTTTCACTTTTTTATTGTGGAATGGTGGAATGATGGGAATTTGCTTACTTCTAGTGTAGAAGTATAGCATGTGCAAGTGAAGTCTTGAATTCAAAAATAAATAAATGAATTCTCACATAGTTCTATACTAGTTTGACTAGTCTCAATATGAAGACAAATAGCATATGCATAAGGTCTATCAATGTAAAAATATCATGTCTTTGGTAGGTATTTCCATTCAAATGATAGTAACTTAAATCTTTTTAAAATTTCTCTGAAAATCTAAGTTTCACTTTCAAACTTCGAATAGCAGCCCTATCACTATATCATATCTCACAACAACTTAGAATGGATTAAGATTTTGCTACACACAATTTCTAAATCAAGGAAAAATTAATTTTTAGCCAATGAATGCAATATTTTTGAGAGTAGTAAGTTGTAAACTAGGGACCTAGGAAAAGTAAAACAGAGCAACTATTCATCATTTCATCTATGTGAATTCTAAACATTCTTACCAAACATCTTTTATTTTATTTGAAAACAAATCTGCTCTACTTATTTTTTTTATATGCAAGGTGAATGGTGGATGAATGATAAAAAAATATGCCAGGAGTGTTATACAATTTACCTCAAGTGGGGGTCCTCCCCCAAGCTTGTTCTTCACTCACCTCCGTGATGAGGGTTGAACCCTTGATGACAGAAGTATGTCGCGAGGTCAGCTTCTTGTTGTTGTAGCATGGAGTTGAAGTTGGTGAATTGAGCGCCCATGTGTTGTTGCCAATCTTGGGTACCTTGGACATGTTGTTGGAGAGTGTTGGAGATCACTACAGGAATTCGTCGATAGGGCGTCAGCCATATGAGCATCGGTTGCCTACATAAACCGACACACATAAGGTAAAGGCGTCGCTGAATCTATGCACTTAGCCAACGACGTATTTTGGACGCCTTTAACGACTAAGTGCGTCGGGGTCGACACATTTATTATCTATGTGCATCGGTTTCTAGTGATCGACACACTTAAAGTTAAATGCATCGGCCACGCTGACCGACGCACTTAAGTCACTTATATGCGTCGGTTTCGACCAAACCGACGCACATAAGTGGACACGTGGCGGCTTCACCGAGCGCGGGTTTGTGCTTCGGTCCAGTAGAAACCAACACATATAATCAACATAAGTGGGTCGGTTTCTACTGGACTGACGCATATAATGTGCCGCGTGGCCGTCCCCCAGTAGCCATCTATGGGGGTCAGTTTAGAGAAAACCAACGCACATAACGTGTTTTTTTTAAATGTTTATTTTCTCTCCTTCCTCGAATGGGTAGCCTCCATTTTAGACAAAACAGCAACATCTCCTCCAGTCGCACCTCCGTCGTTGATGATAAAGAAAGCATCGACACCTTCAGGTGTTCCGTGAAGAGATCCCTGCAATAGATCACAAATGAAATAGAAACTTAATAACGTAACATGGTAACGCCTACTTACTTAATAACATAACTTTAAAAAGGAGAAGCATATTGGTTTGAACTAAAACTTATCAACACACTCTCGTATTTCCTCTCACTCTCTCTAAATCTCTCGCCCTCCCTCGCTCTCCTAATCTATCTCTTCTCCTCTCCCTCTATCTCTTTCTCTCTAGCTCCCTCTCTATCTATCTCTTCTTTTCTCTCTATCTCTTCCTCTCTCCCTCTATATATTTATCTTCCTCTCTATCTATCACTTCTTTTCTCTCTATGTCTTCCTCTCCCTCTCTATCTATCTATGCCTCTCTCGCTCTCTCTCTTGTTCCCTCTTTCACTTCATCTATCCGCTAGTATTTCCCTTTTTTTAATATTGTGGTAAATAATATGTGATGTTATAATGAAAATATTGTAACAAGTATGCAAGTCATACATACCGCTGCGTCTCCTTGTGATGGGTGAGTCTGCACCGGAGGGAAAGGCATCGGTAGGAAAACTGCTTGAAGTTGTGAGATTATAATTAGAATCATTTTGGAATCAAATAAAGTGGTCAAATGCGAAAATTATAGTTTACCTAGATTATTTTGCTGCAATCTAGAAGCCAACAGTGACATAAATCCGTAAGGTTGTGGAACATGCGATTGACCACTATCGGAACCCTACAACACAAATGGTTACATATTGCATTATATAACTGAAGTCAATAAGATAAGTAGTTTTACTTGTGAGGAGCCAATTTGTGGTAGTGCTGGCTGCATTGGTCGCGGACCAAACTGAGAATTGGAGCTACCTTGACCCATGAACTGCATCAAGTAAATTAGTTGTGATATCTTGAGTAGATACAATTGTAAATCGAATAATATTTTCAAATAAGAAAATTACATGTTACCTGAGACATATACAAATAATGCATCTGTTGCTGCAACATTTGAGTCTGTTGCTATTGTTGTTGCAACAACATCTGTGTCTCTTGTTGTTGTTGTTGCAACAACATCCGTGTCTCTTGTTGTTGTTGTTGCATCTCCTCCTTTGTACGTCTCAATTGTTCTCGTAATTCAGCCTCTGTAGATGATTGAAATCGACTACCACTAACATTGGACGACCATCGTCTAGCATAAGCCTCACGCTCTACATATCCATCGCCTAACCCAAGTCTACAAAAGATACAAGTGTGAAGAATTGACATTCATTAACATACAAATCATCATTGTCTTTACACATACCTCCCATGCAGTAGACCTCCGCCGGCAACGTATGCTGCAGTGACATCCAACGGCTCTCTCAAATAGTCTGAATCAGGTCCATGATTCTTCTTGAAACACTCAACATACTTTTCTTGTGATACATTTAGTTAACAGATTAATGTAATACAAGATAAATTGAGTTGATGGATAAAAGCAACAAAGAATCAACATACGTACCAATTTCTGCGTTGATGCCTCGTCACATAACACCTCCGGGCGATTCGGGTCTGGACCTTTGTGCCTCTTAAGATAAACCTAAAAAAAGGTAGGAGGCATACCAGTTTCAGCTGTCTGCATTATAAAATCAATAATTTAATCAATGCAATTAATTGAAGCAATCTAAGTATTAATATAAGAATTCATACCATCCTTTGTTCCATCCAAACATAACCATCCAGCCCGAAGAAATGCTTTCCTGGCTTGCTCTTCCGGTTTCTTCGGTGTCTATCAGAAATATTTTTGAGCTGAACCCCAATACCCGCATAACCATTCCCAAGCCTCCATATTCGCACAAATCCAATCCACATGACTTTGCAAGTACTCCTCCCTAATGAGGTGAATTTTGGCTGCTTCTTTGTTTGTCATAGGATGGAACATCACCGTCTTGTAGTAGACGGTCACAACCTTGATCCGTGTCTTAGAGAAGGAGTCCTTGACACATCTCTTTGCTGCATTATGAAAAACTGAACAAGCATATGCTTGACTCACACCCTCCTCCAAACAAAACCTACCCTGCATATAAGTAACAATTAATGTCAAATAACAATAGGATGTAATGTAATGGAAACAATCAATAGAAACCTACCCAGAAGATCTCCCAAACTTTATCCTGACATGTACCCGAATCACCATACTCTTGAAGCGCATAGTGATCCCAACTATGCCCTGCAATTCTTTGACCATCTACTAATACCATCCCCGGATAGCAAAACCGGATGGCGTTTCCCAATTCGGTGTTAACTACTCGTCGATGCCCCTTTCCACTCATTCCGAGCTCCACCCAACACCTAGTACCCTTCGGCCTTATAATTGTCCACTCGTCTATACTTTTACTTACACCACATAAAAGGTGCCTCCGCATCCTATACATAAAAAATACATAAAATTAGTTTATTGAAAAGATATAATGAACTTGTTAGTTAATTAAAAATATTACCTAAAAGGGCATCGATCGGGGTGTCCTAACTCTTCTAGCTTGGCCCTTCTTGCAATCCTGGCATCTCGCTCAGGATCCATAGCCTCATCTTCTTCTTCATCATCTCCCTCATTCCCACCATCAGAAGAGGTCCACCGCCCAACAGTATCTGAGCCTCCTCCTGAGACTCGTCATGAGCCTCCTGTTGAGCCTCCTCCTGAGCCTCGCCCTGAGCCTCCAACTGAGCCTCCTCCTGATCCACCTTCCCGCTCTGATGTCTTCCTGACGGTCTCAGTTTCCTCCCTGTACAACTCCTCGTACGTCGAGCAGCAATCTGTCACCTGTGTCGGACCTCGTGCAGGCTCGCTCGACGTCGGCTCTACCACACAACTCACAAACTGCCTCTTCCTCTAGCCACTGTAAGAAGTACCCTGAAAATATAAATAAAGAAGTATGTAAAGAAGCAAGAAACAATAGACAATTAAATTAATATTTAAATGTATGTAAAAAACAAGTACCTAAAACGGGTCCGGCTGGCTCGAAGTAGAACTGGGAATGGACGCCGAAGATCATCCACTACCCTTCTTGCTCTTCTTCTTCCCCAAACTTGGCAAAAGCTTAAACATCTGCACACATTTTTATAGAAATGATTAGTATACAACATTAAATAATAAATAAAGAATGTATACAATAATATTAAAAATCTAAAAATGCGTACAATATAAATAAAAAATCATCAGCATCAGAATCTGCTTCTGTCACGCGTGCATTAAAATATTCATGTATCTCTACTTCCATCTCTTCCTCTTCACTCTCTTCCATATCTTCCTCTTCTTCATCATATATATCCTCTTCATCCAAATTCCTTTTCTTCTTTTCCATAATTCTTTGTGACTGCCGAACATGTTTTCTTGAAGGGCCAACTTGTTCTTCAGACATCAACTCTAACGTATCACTAGCAATTTCTGCGAGTCCTATCCTAGAATCATAAAATCCTCTGCTTCCTCGACTTCATCCTGATAGATAATACCTTAATCTTCTTGAATCTCTATATACTCATCATAATGATGAGGGTGCACTTCAGGGTTAACTGTATACACAACCCACCAATTTTTCAAAATTGGGTGAAGATAACTTAAATAGTACACTTGTACCACTTGGTTCGCAAGTACAACATTGTTGTTATGGGCTGTCTATCGTGACTTGTGGTTGACCTCCACCATTCCAAAATCATCAACTCGTGTGCCCGATGTTGGATCAAACCATTCACAGTCGAAAATCACAAGTTGAAGTGTTTTTGGATCGCCAAATGTGTACTCTATTTTTTTTTTAAAAAAACACCATAGTATTCTGTCACTTTTCAACTACCCTATGCGGTAGTTATCATTACACCACTGTTTGTAGTGGCAACAAATGGATGACTTGCTTCTAAACTTGCCATCCGAAAATGATATCCGTTGATATCGCACCTGCTAAATTATGTTGCTCTCAATTGACCATGCGACATCTGTCGCAAGTCATCAGAGATGTTGACATCTTTCATACACTACATAAATAAACAAAGTTAGCATCTTACGATAAACATGCGAACTAATATTGAAAGAAAAAATAGATAGAAAATTACATGCTCACGGAACCAGTCCACAAAGCTTTTTCCACCGTTTATGCCATGCTGACACATCTTATCCAATTGACTTTGTGTGGGTTTTCGTGAAGATTTCCAATACAACTTTCCAAACATTTCAAAATATGGTAACACCTCCTCTATGTTGAAAAATATGTAAAGCATGGTGTAGTTCCTCTCTTGTGCTGAAATATAATGAGAATTAGCAGCCCCAACACATTTACCCTTCCATTGAAAAATATTAAGCTCACTCGTAGATTGCTCTTCTACACTATAATATCGTGTGACACTTGCATTCACGTTGTTGGCACATGAAAAATATTTGGTAGAGAAGTTAGTAATCTCTTTAGCTGCAAATGCTTCTGCAATACAAACCTCAACTCTTGCTTTGTTGTGCACTGTAGCTCTAAGTTTCTTCAATTTTCTTTCTTGGCTATGCATCCACCTGAATTGCGCAGGACCTACTACTAATGCTTCATAAGGCAAATGCACCAGCAAATGTTGCATAACATTCATAAATCCAGGCGGGAACACTTTTTCCATCATACATACATGCACAACAATGTCGTATGCCAACAAATAATGTATAGACCATAGATATGCGACACGTAAAGTAAATTCACATTTCATATGACTGTCATATGACTTTACACCTTGCCATAACTCTTTCAACTCCTCAATCAACGGTTGCATAAACACATTAATTTTCATCTCAGGATGTTTAGGATCAGGAATGATGGCCGCGAGGAATAGTATCCTTCTTTCATGCACATGTTGGGAGGGAGATTGTAAGGTATGATGAAAACAGGCCAACAAGTGTATGGACTATTACTTGTGCTGAGAGGAGTGAAACCATCTATTGACAATCCAAGATGCACATTTATTGGATCTTTACCAAACTCCGGATCGAATTGGTCTAGAGATTGCCATGCCACGCCATACGAAGGATGTACCATAATATCCTTGTCATCGCTCTCATGTAACCCTTCTGAATGCCACCTCATCTGCTTCACAGTTTCTTCAGAAAGGAACAACCGTTTAAGCCTGGACGTGATAGGCATGTACCAAAGCTATTTAACCTGTACCTTTGTACTTATTTCCTCACCATCATCATTCAAAACCTTCACATGTCTAGATGCATCGCAATGCATACGTTGAGTATCGTTCTGGTGTTCCTTCCAAAACAACATGCAATTATTTTCGCACGCATCAATTTTCTCATAACTCATGCCCAGACCTTCCAAAATCTTCTTTGAATGATATATGTCTTCCGACATCTTATGTTTTGCAGGAAGGAGATCATTGATCAACTTCAGGATACCATTGTAGCAATTGTTTGCAAAATTGAACTTGGACTTCAACCCCATAAGTCGTTTGACCGCATGCAGAACGCTCATACTAGCGCCCTCATATACTTTTTCATCCGCGGTGGCAAGAAGTCTGTAAAACTTCTTCACCTCCTCTGGCAGTGAATGCTCTTCGTACTCTCGACCAACATCCGCCATAATCTCATCCATCTGATCTTCATTCTTGTTTCCGTCTGACTCACTAGCATGATCCATCTCTCCATGCTCATGCCACACTAGATAGTCTGGCATAAATCCATGCTTACAAAGGTGCAGCATCATTTCAGACTTCTTGAAACGTCGACTATTCTGGCACCTGCTACATGGACATTTCACAAAATGAGCACCACTAGGAAATGTTGGGTTCACGAATACATTTGCGATTTGTGCCCATTCCAAAATGTACACACCATTTGAACTCCATCCATCATACATCAACTTACGGTCATCACCCATTTTTCAACTTATACCTTCAAAGCAGAACAATCATTATAATTAGTTTATTTTCATATTATGTGACGGTCACTATAACTATGCAGATAGGTCCTAAACCCACCCAAGAGTGGTTGAGTCGGGCGTGCTTATGACGACACGCGTGGTCTGGATCTAGACGAAATTTCGGCAGCATAACCCCGCTGTTCTACACTGCACGCCCGAAAATGATGCAGCAGAGAACATCAGGGTTATACTATCAAAATCTCATCCAGATCCAGACTCGCGTCTCATCACAAGCCACGCCCCCCAATCCACTCCCAGGCTGTCCAAAAAGGGACAATTCTGAACCTTCACATCTCACATGCCAATAGCATGTGATATGTGCCGATTTGAAATGGGTAATCAAATTATAAAGGTTACGTTCGTCATTTTCATTTTTCAATAATTTACGAGAGAGAAAAGAACAACACATAGGAGGAATGTTGGTCAGAGTTGAAAGTTTTAAGTCCGGATCCACCGTTCGGGTGCGGTTAATTAGTCGTCCTCATTATCGCCGTACGCATTTGTGCTCGTCTTAACGCATACTTCACAACTAGAATCATATTTCACTACAATCCTTTAAATCTACCATCATTATAAAAATATTTACTATATTACAAACACATAATTAGTAATCATATTGCAAATGCTAAAAAGAAGCAATCACATGCATGATATGAACTTTTAATCACATTCAAATCACATAGCATAATGAATATGGATGACATTCACGAGTTAGCAACTTTATAATATGAATCACATTCACGAGTTAACAATAATCACATATATAATATGCTCACATATTTAGAAACTATTAATCATGCTCACATATATAAGTTAAACATGTAAATTTGCATACAATTTGAGAATTAACTATTAATTAATCTTACATATCCACATTAGCTATGAATTAAGCTCACACATAGAACATCACATATACAAACTCATGCACCAAACAAAGATGACACATAAAGTTCAAATATATGACTTCATTTTACCTTATGCGCCGAGGAGGAGCGAATGGGGCGTCAAGGAGGGCTGGACAAGGGATGCGGAGGGGGGCCAGACCGGGGGGGGGGGGAGGGCGCTGGAGGGGGGCCAGACCAGTGGGCTCCGGGGGCCGGACCAGGGAGCACCTGGGGGGGGGGGCTGGACCAGGGGCTCCGGGGGCCGGACCAGGGCGCGCCTGAGGGGAACCGGACCAGGGGGCGCCGGGAGCAGGACCAGAGGACACCGGAGGGGGGCTAGACCAGGGGCAGGAGTGCTGGCGAGTGGGGGCGGTGGGCAGGGGCGTGTGCTCAGGCGAGGGGCGGGGGCGGGGGCGTGGGCGCGGGCGAGGGGCGCCATCGACGGGTGGGGGCGCGGGCGCGGGCGAGGGGCACCGGCGACGGGGCGGCGAGCGATGGCACCAGTGAGGCGGCGGGCTGGCGGCGGCGGCAGACGGGGCGCGGGCGAGAAGTGTCAGGACTAAATTGCATGCGCGTGAGAAGAGAAGAGCCACCGAAGGGTTTAGGGCTCTAGCCGAGCCCTCTTAAGAGCAACGATTTGGCCCTGGTCGACGCTCTTAGAGCCTAAGTGAGTCGGGCCCACTTAAGGGTGTCGGTTTGGTCCTGTCCGATGCTCTTAGAGGCTGAGCCAGCGGAGCTAGCTTTGAGTCTCGGGTGGTGCTCGATTAAGAGCGTCGGTTAGGCTGACACATTTAACATAAGTGTCAGTTCGGCCGACACATTTAATATGTGTGCGGTTTATTCAAGGAAACCGACGCCTCTAACTTATGGGTGTCAGTTACCTTAAAGCGACACCCTTAGACGCGTTGAATGCGTCGGGGCCGATGCATCTATTAAAACCGACACTCCATTCATCGTTTCCTGTAGTGGATGTCACTCGTTCTCAATTCAAGGTCTTCCATACGTCTAGTGAGATTCGTCATTCCTTGGCTATAGTCATGATGACTTCTAGCCGAAGAGGAATGACATCATCTCATGGATGTTGGAGGCAAGCTGCTTGAGCTTGAAGTTGATAGGGGTGGCTCCCAGGCGACACCTGTCCATCGATGCCAAGATGGACCTTCGGTCTCATATGATGGAGGTTGAGTCCATCCGGGTGCATCACCCATTGGTTCTCTTCCTCTTCGTACTCATGGACCGTGGAGGTTGTTGAAGGCATGGCCGCTCTCCTTGTACGCCTTCTAGTTACCCTGCCAGAGACATTACTTCTCTTCCTCGATGGGAAGAAGGTCAATGGTTAGCCTCCGGCATTTGTACAAATGAAAATTTGGGTTAGGTAACCAAATCATGCTTAAGGGTATGCGTTGCACTAGATAATCTTCATTAATTAATTCTCGTTCATTTTCAATATATACAAATGAATCATATTCTAGTGCTCCTACCCTAGTAGCAATACGGGTAATCATTGAAGTGCTTTCATTTGGCCATATCCTTAAAATGTAATCTAACCATTGTGTCATCGTTGCAATAACTAGAGCAGCTTTTATCTTTTTAATCATGGTTTTGACGGTTGGTACGTCATAAATGAAAATCCGCAAGTGCACAGAGAAAGCGCTGTTGCACTTCCCCTTAAAGATTATTCCCAAGGGTATCGAATTCAAGGAACTTGTGTGGTAATCTTCTAACTAGTTCACCCATAGACACAAAGCTTGGAGGTAGGCAAGGGATAGAGTGGATTTCCTAAGAGAAGGGGTTCTAATTTAAAGGAAGTCGATCAATAGCTGCTTTTATTGGGCACGGGCTTACCCTGGTCTGCCAGGCGTCTCCCGCCAAGAGCCTACGTTATAGCCGAACATGGAGGATTACAATGGACGGATAGGGCTGTCACCACCTACCGCCTAAGTCTACTACCAATGGACTACGAGATAATCAAAGGTAACGTCAAGCCTAGACACCATGCCTACTCTATTGATTACTTCCCTAACCTCACTAGCAAAGACTAGGGCCTCTAAATGAATAAAGCAATGAATGAACAAGCAACTAAAGAAATAACTTGCTTGAATTAAATCAATGAACTCAATTGGAAATCATGTACCTTACTTGAGATGGAAATAAATGTTGAGGTACAAAGATGGAGAGGGTTCGACAAGCTCGATCCCTATCCTTAAGTGGAAGAAGCCTGACAAGCCAGAGCCTCCTCCTCCTCCTCCTCTTTCTCACTCTTGTAACACCCTCATTTTCGTCCATGATGCATTGCGTACATTCTTAAACATGTTTCACTTTAAGAAACATAAAAAGGAACAAGTTTGAAATGCATTATAAGCAAAATAGCATTTAAAAACCTGTATAGTTACAGACTTGTACGGTTTGGACCCCGTACTAGTCTGATTTTGCCATCTGTTGACTCTCTTGACTTGTCCACTATTGCCGTGGATTAGTCCGATTGAGTTTCTGTTGATGGTTTGGACTTGTCCGTTCTCAAGTGCGAACTAGTCCGTTCCTAGCTACTAGAACATTTCGAAGTTGTTTGGTAGATCCCTCTTTTAATCCGGTTTTTAAAGAGATTGTCAAGCCTCCGGACTTGTTCGGCCTCGTACCAGACTCGTCTGTTTAACTCCTTGGAACTTTATTTTTCTTGCGAACGGACTTGTCTGGCTTGATGCCGAACTTATTTGTTCAACTTTTTGACGTCCAACAGACTAGTCCGGCCCCTAGAGGACTTGCCCGTCTGCACAACTCAGGTTCAATTTTTCCTCCACGACATGTTATTGGGAATTTACCTTAATTGGGCCCAAGAATGTCGTGCCCAACTCCTGTGGAGCCCATGTGGGACCCCTATACGTCCTCCACTGCCTAAAACTTGAAATCCATCAAACCCTACCACCTCCACCTCTATATAAATACTCCAATACCCACCCTATCACCCCTTTGTCACAATTGAGGAAACCCTAGCCCTAGTTTGGGAGAGCCGCTGTCAAGAGGAGTCCATTGCAGCTAGGAGAAGGGAAGGAGGAGGATCCAGCAAGGTTGATCTTCGTCAACTCATTGACATCCTCGTCAATTCTCCACCAATTCTCCATCTTCCTTGGATCTAGGCGTCAAGATCTCGAGTTTCGTCGAATTCACGACCCTTGAGTTGTTGAATTCACGATAATTACCTTAGATCAACCTTTTCTACATGAAATATGGTCCTATATTAACTTTAACTATGATATAATTGGGAACTCGCCAAAAACCCTAGCCGAACGAAATTGTCCGATTCCAGTGCGGACTAGTTCGGTCGACTTTCTAGTCCAGGGCGGACTAGTCCGGTCCCCAGTACGGACTTGTGCGGCCACCTGAATATGAAGTTGCCGAATTGAATCCAAATTGACTCTAATCAATTCGAAACCAGTTCAAACTTGTTAAAAACCATTGTAACCAGTGAGTAAACATTAATAGCAACTCATTAACAAGTTTAGCTCTAATTGCATTTTTCGTGCATGTCATAGCATATTGAGTAATATATGGGCATTTATTGATTGTAATGTTTGTTTTGTATGTCTATTGCGCGCAATAGAAGGTGTTGCTCTAGAGGGTGCCGTTGAGGACCTCCAGCACCAGAACTTTGAATCTTTTGACCCTAGCCAGTCTCAGGAGCAAGACAAGTGTCCTTGAACATTTTGATCCCATTTTTAAATGTTTTGTTTGAAAATTGCATGCTTGTGTCAAATTGATGGGGAACCCATGATAGGTGTTTATTAGTCTTGTTTGACCATTCTTGTCGCTTGGAATACATTGTAGAGAGTCAGGAAGGGTATTTTACCATTTTGCTTAGGTTTAATTAATTTGGGAGCGGGAAACAACCAAAGGGCTACACTATGAATTAATGCACTTATGGATAATGCCAATTGATGAATATGGTTAATTGGTGACATGGGATTGGGATATGTAAGCAAGAAAGGTTTGTGAATTGGGTTGGATGATATGGTGGTTTGCTTGCATTAGATCTAAGGATTGGTTCATGCAAGAATAAGCCAGGACATCAGTGCCACCACAAAGCCAAGTATGGGTGCGGCGTAGCTTAATAATTAGGTGCGCTGCTGGTATTGTATGGACCATTAGATGGTACGGGAATGGGAGTCAAGAAGGGCTACCCTGGGAACCTAATGGCACATGAGGGGGCTCGTGGGTGGTAGAATGGAGACTTAAGTCTGCTGGTGAAATCTTAGTCGGTCCATACATACTAGTAGTCCCTTTGTAAAGGCTATTTTGTGATCTCTTAGCCGCACACAAAAGGAAGTGTGAGACGGCATATGGGAGGTTCTTAGTCACCGAAAGGTGATGAAATCATGAACATGTGGGTAAAGTGGTACAACCTCTACAGAGTGTTAAAACCTATCATGATACCCATGCTCCCAGTTACGAGCACCTTGATGACCTACATGATTAAAGGGAACTTGGGAATTGAGATGGTTTGGTTTTGGTTATGGTTATGGTTATGTTTTGATGGTGATAGATGGATATGGTAAATGATGATGGAAGAACTTGGCTATTGGTAGAATATTTACTGATGGATGTGATATAATGGTAATTGGTGGCATTGAACACATAATTGGTAATTGATGGGATATGATGGGATTATTTGACATTGACATTGTAGGATGCTTGTCTTATGTTTCAAATGTACCTTTCAGTAAATAGCCATTAGTTATTATCATGCCTTGTTTAAGCTACATGTCATTATTCTTCCCACACTTGCTGAGTACGACATGTGCTCACCCTTGCAATTCCCCCACCAACAGTTTCAGGTGATGTTTGGGAGTTTCCTTAGGATAATGCGGAGTACTAGGCTGTGTGCTGCCGTCGACTTGTCTATGGTGTTGCTTGGAGCCGCGCATTTCGCAATGCTCAGTGTGCTTAGTTTTCTTAGTTGCTTAATTAGCTTATTTCCACTGCAATTATAGTTCGATAATGATCATTAGAGTTTGTAATTTGAGGATTATTGGAATAATGTAATAAAAGTACTTAATTAACTTATGTTGTGTTGATTTTTTGTATATCGTTTGTGATGCACTCGTGTATGTGTGATTAACGTCCTGGGCACACATATGCGTTGCACTTGGTTCATCTTCGGAACCGGGTGTCACAAATTGTTATCAGAGCCACAGGTTGACCGTAGGATGCATCCTAGATAGAATGGACACTTTAGAACACATAGGAACACTCAAGAAACACTGTGGGTTGTTTGGTTTGCTGATTTCTATGTAATGTTTGCTTGTGTGCTTAGTAGAGTATTGTGGGATGCTTTAGAGCTTGCCACATCCATATAGGCTAGTATATGTATTTGCTTAGTTTCTTATCCCTTGATGCATATAGTTCGAGACATTTTCTAAATCCATCTATCTTTTGCTCTTTCTTCAGATGCCAAGGATTCGCAACCAAATGAATGCCAGTGAGGAAGAGGAGAGCAATGAGCGCCTCAGAACAACAATGGACCTGGACATGAGGCTATCAACCTTGAGTAGATGTTGATGATGCATAATCAGCCTATGAGACTGTGATGCAGACCTTGGGACAGCTGCATGCCAATAATAAGAACCAGCCCGATATCCCCCCAGCACCGTCACCCCCACCGCCTCATAACAGGTTGGGAGAGTTTATGAGGACTAGACCACCCACCTTTGCTCAAGCCAGTGATCCTATGGAAGCTAATGATTGGCTGAAATCCATGGAGAAGAAGCTTGATATTGGCCAGTGCAGTAATTGGGAAAAGGTTCTCTTTGCTTCCCATCAGCTAGTTGGAGCAACTACGGATTGGTGGGACTTGCTGTGCAATGCCCATGCAAATCAAGAGAGGGTATCTTGGGCTGGATTCAAGGAGAGTTTCCATTCTCACTTTGTTCCTGAAGGTTTTATGATCTTAAAGAGGAGGGAATTTGAGAACCTAAGGCAGTGAAGTCATGTGTGAGTGAGTATCTATATAAATGCACCCAACACTCAAGGTATGCTTTAGAGGATGTCAATCGGGACAGCCGCAAACAATATCTGTTCATGAGGGGCCTAAATAGTGAGATTCAAGTCCAATTGCTCGATTGTGACTATGCAAATTTCCAGAAGCTTGTGGACAATGCCTGTGGTTGAAAACAAGATTCGTGAGATGGAACAAGACAATAAGAGGAAGGCACCATATCAAGAGCAGTCGTAGGGGAGCAATATCCATCCTTGCTTTGCGCCGCCAAATGCACCATATTACAACCCATCCTCTCCTTCTTATAGAGCTGCTTATCCTCCATGCCCAAACCAGCAGCAGCAGCCCCCTGTTATGCAAGCGCCTCGCTAGCCTGTGCTGCTTGCACCGCGCCCGAATATCGTGGCTAACTCTCAGAATCAGCAGCGCCCGAGTTTCCCTGGTGCTCCGAGCAGCAAGACATGCTACATTTGTGGAGAGGCTGGACACTTTGCAAGACAGTGCCCCAAGAGAAGCTACGGACCAATGAACAATGAACCAAGGTAGAATCCACGACCGAATGGAGGAGCACCACAAGGCAACCATGGAAAGTAGAATGTCACTCATGGCAATGTGAATCACGTCTCTACTAAGGAAGCCCAGCAAGCGGATGACGTCGTGATTGGTATGTTCCTCACCAACTCAAACCCCGCGACCATTTTATTTGATTTTGGATGTAGGATTGAAGAGCACGTGAAAAGCTACCAGAGGGGGGAGGGGTGAATGGTAGATTTAAAAATCTTACGCAGCGGAAACAATTAAACCCCAAACCCTTTCGGCAGAAAAACGATATGTTAAAGAAATCATGTGTGAGACTAATATAAACGTGTTTCTACGTGACAAAATTGATAGATATCAGAGAAAATCAAGTCACAAAGACAACACAAAAATAATCACTCAAATCCGTCAAGAAAAACTCAAGTTATGATCGAAAGATCAAACAATGGTCAATCTGCCCTACCCGAGAAAAAACAGTTCTGGAACGCTGCAAAGAAACTCGTGTAGATCATAGACCACAAATCCAATGACCATGAAATTTTGAAATATGATATACAATCAAGTTTTGAAGACAACTCAAAAAGAATCACGTCAATTGGATCTTTAAAACTCGAGTTATGATAAAACCACCGACGAAAGGTAGTGCTGTCCAGAAACTCGACTAGTAAAACTTGTCTGGAACAAGTCTGACGAACAAGGCACAAAAGTTCCTTCAAAATATGAATTTTATTCAATAGAATACAAGAGGAACAGCCCCAAAGTCGTGCACCACGAGCTCTGGGCTCCCTTGCTTATATAACCAGCTCGAAAGCCAACTCAACTCAGACAGGAACAATCCTACTCTGTTCAGGAATCGTAACTTTCCATAACTGCTTAGGATTCTTCTATACGCAGATAGAAGCAATCTTAAGACTTACAAACACCTTAGGAACGTATCCCACATTCCTAAACAACTCAAATTCGTGACCCACACGAAATCCTATCATAACCAACTCAAATCATTCCATATTTGAGTCAAATCCGACTCAGCCGCTGCCTGAGTCCATAACGTAGTCGGTTGGACCTTTCCGACCAACTCTTTACGTCCACATCTCTTCATCACGTCTAGGAACCATATAGCCACGTCCATGCACTCCTTGCACACATGCAAACATCTTTCAATGACGTCCACGATACCTTCATATGCATTGTTCTTGATTCAATCACACTGCACAACCTCCTGATCAGCTCAACCACAATTCCTCCTGAATTTCGTTGTTGGAACCTCATCTCCTCCCTGAGACTAGTCCAATGGATCCCGTCACCAGCCATGTCTTGAACTCAAGCAACACCTGCACAAGAATAAACAACCAATCCATACGAGCCCAAGTCCTCGACTTGACTCAAGTTAGTTCCGAACACAACACCCTACGTGAGAACCTCACATAAGCATGTTGCAAAACCACAGTAACACGATATCATCCATATCAACCAAAACGCACCAAAAACATAGCAAATGAATACTAAGCAATCTTTCCAACAATGTAAAGAAAGTACGAAACATTGCAAATGAAAAGCAGAAGCACTATGGTCAAGTTCCAGACCTTGCCAGAGCAACCCGGACCTTGAGCCGGAGCTAACAAAAGCTAATAGAACCTAGCGCTGGAGCTTACCAATACTAGTACAACCAAGTTCCCGCTGGAGCTTACAAAACTAGCAGGACCTAGCATCGAATGCAACCGGAGCTACCCAAACCAAGCCAGACCTACCGTCGGACCTTGCTGTAGCTCAGAGCTAGAGTCGGAACTTGATAAAAAGGTGTTTTGGAGATATTCAAAACTTTCATCGTCAAAGGAAGTATGTTCACTACAAGACAATGTATTCAACACATATAGGTCTTACAATCTCCCCTTTGATGAATGCATTGGAAACACCATTTAAAGTCCGAACATTGGCTTATTCACATAAAAGTTTTGAAGGCAATTTTCCCCCTTTGTAAATCAAAAATAAAATGAGAAGAAAATCTCTCCCCCTTTATTATCTCTCCTTATGCACATATTCTCTTTCTCTTCATGCTTATCTCTCCCCTTTTGACAATGTATTCAACAAGTCATGAGTATATAAACAAATTATCTCTCCCCATTTAGTTGTTATGAGCATATTATAACATATACATATAAACAAAGCTCATCCAAGTCATACTATCAAGTATGTTACATTATCACATCAATGAAATACATAAAGTAGTGTAAGCCATGCTAGAGATCAAATGTAATTTTCAATTTAAGTAAGTCATGATCTCACAAACTTAACTATTTCAAAACCTGAAAGCATGACACTAGTTGCTGCATTTTATTATTTTTCAAAGCACAAATTTAGATCATATGATATTTGCAAGAGATTATATGCGCATCTGCCTTATTCTAACCAACCAAGCCAAGCCTATGTCATTTGACAATCAGAATCTTAAGGACATGGTTTTAGTCATACACAACTTCTTCCAAGTTCGTATCTAAGTGCAATGATAAACCATCTCAAAAGAAGAAGTGTGATGCATGCATATTCTCTTGATCTTTTCTCAATTTATATTCGTTCATAAAAACTCAACATGTGAGTTGATTACTTGATTAATTCTTTATGATTAAAAGCACTTGTGAACATGTAACAAGTTCAAAAACAGCAAGAAAGTTCGACCATGACCAGTTTTAGTGTAAGTAATTATTCCAATTACTAGACATGGCAAAAAACTATAAAATGTATAACACGAGTAATGTAGTAAGAACTTTCAGCATGTAAAAGGAATCACAAAGTCATATATGTATGAAATACTATGCTCACATTATTTTAATTTCAGATTCACACATAGACTTCCCAAGTTTCAAAACTCCCCATCAATTTAATCAATGAGGATGCATAACCCCTATTTCACTACGAATGTAACAAAAACGAGTGAAATCCAAAGGTTTTGTAAAAATGTCAGCCAATTGTTGTTCGGTATCTACATGGTGAAGCACAATGTTTCCTTTTTCAACATTATCTCGGAGAAAGTGATACCTAATGTCAATGTGCTTAGTTCTAGAATGTTGCACGGGGTTTTTAGCAATGCAAATGGCACTAGTGTTATCACAGAACAATGGAACACTATCTAGATCAACCCCATAGTCCTTAAGTGTTTGAACAATCCAAAGAATTTGTGAACAAGCACTAGCAGCACCTACATATTCAGATTCAGCTGTGGATTGTGCAACTGAATTTTGTTTTCTAGAGGACCAAGCAACAAGAGAATTACCAAGAAAATGACAAGCACCGAAAGTACTTTCCCTATCAATCCTACAACCCCCAAAATCAGCATCCGAAAAAGCTTTCAAAGTAACGGTTGAGGAAGAAGGAAGAAAAATTCCAAATTCTTGTGTTCCATGTAAGTACCTGATAATCCTTTTGACGGCTTGACGATGTGAAGCACGTGGGGAAGCTTGAAACCGTGCACAAAGACATACGCTGAATTGTATGTCCGGTCTTGATGCCGTGAGGTACAAAAGTGATCCGATCATACTTCTATATTCTTTTTGATTCACAGATTCACCATCTTCATCAAGTTCAAGTGTTATTGCTGTTCCCATTGGTGTCCAAATAGGCTTGCTTTTGTCCATGTTGAAGCGCCTTAGGAGGTCTTTGGTATACTTCGTTTGATGCACAAAGGTATCCTCATTCGTTTGCTTGATTTGCAGCCCCAAAAAGTAAGTGAGTTCACCCATCATACTCATTTCAAATTCGGAACTCATCATTGCTGAAAACTTGGACACAAGATCATGAGAATCACAACCAAAGATAATATCATCCACATACACTTGAACGAATAATGAGTCATTGCCATGCTTAAGCATAAAAAGAGTTTTATCAACCTTGCCCATGGTAAACCCCTTTTCAACTAAGAATGTTTTTAACCTATCATACCATGCTCTAGGGGCTTGTTTGAGACCATATAAGGCTTTGGACAGTTTGTAAACATGATTAGGAAAATCTGGATTTTCAAAACCCGGTGGTTGTTTCACATAAACCTCCTCATCTATGTAGCCATTAAGAAAAGCACTTTTAACATCCATTTGATATAGCTTAAAACCATTTGATGCAGCAAAAGCTAGCAAAATTCTTATGGCTTCTAATCTAGCAACATGATCAAATGTTTCATCAAAATCTAGACCTTCAACTTGAGTGAAACCTTGAGCAACCAACCTAGCCTTATTCCTAACCACAACCCCATCCTCGCTTTGTTTATTTTTAAATACCCATTTAGTTCCAATTAAAGTGTGGTCTTGAGGTGGAGGTACAAGTTTCCAAACATTATTTCGTTCCAAATTTTCTAACACTTCTTGCATTGCAATAATCCCAGATTCATTAGTGAGTGCGTGTGATATATCTTTGGGTTCAAAAGAAGCAACAAAAGCAGAATGAGCATAAGAGTATGGATCACAAAACCTGGACCGTGTGACTCGTTCGTGCAAGCTTCCAATCATCTGTTGTGGAGGATGATCTTTGTAAAAATGTAGGGGAACAGATGTCTCACAAGCTTCTTCTTCATTAGGTTCATCATAGATTGATGAGCTTGTGACTTGTGGACGATCAGGACCAGCATAGGTGATAGCCGGAGCTTGTTCAATGTCCGGAGCTGGACACGTGTCAACTTCGGAACTACTAGGCAGTATCACCGGCTCTTCTTCATCTTCGAAAATACCCTCCCCCTGAGGATACGGATCTGGTCCTGCAACACCGGAGCTAGTACCTGGGCTAGCTTCATCAAAAGACACTTCACAAGTCTCCACAATTTTTTTAGTGTCAAGTAAAAGCACACGGTAGCCTCTAGTATGAGATGGATAACCAAGAAACATGCCATCAAAGGTTCTAGGTTCAAATTTATCAAGATTACCATGTTTCTTAACAAAGCATTTGCAACCAAAGACCCGAAAGTGTGTAACACTAGGCCTATGTCCAAACCGGAGCTCATATGGTGTTTTACCTAGCTTAGCACGCAAGAAAACACGATTTGAGACATAACAAGCGGTTGCTAACGCATCAGCCCAGAATTTCCTAGGAGTTTGATATTCATCAAGAATAGTCCTAGCCATCTCAACTAAGGTTTTGTTCTTTCTTTCTACAACACCGTTTTGTTGAGGTACATATGGTGAAGAAAGTTGATGATCTATTCCATTTTCAGCACAAAAGTGATCAAAATATTGATTTTTAAATTCAGTTCCGTTATCACTTCTAATTGCTTTTAATGATCCTGGGTGATCAATTGATAATCTAAGAAATAAAGTTCTAAAGTGACTAAAAACTTCATTCTTAGATGCCATAAAGTAAACCCAAGAGTATCTAGAATAATCATCAACAATAACAAAACATACCATTTACCTCCGAAGGATTGAACACGTGAAGGTCCTATGGTGTCAAGATGCACAAGTTGGCAAGGTTCAGTTGTCATGATCATTGTGAGAGGAGTATGTGAACCTGCAACCATATTAGCATGTCTACAAGAAGAGCACACGATTTCTTTGTCCCCTTTAAGCTTAGGCAGCCCACGTATGCGATCAAGAGCACTAACACGCGTTAGGTGATCAAAGCCTACGTGACCAAGTCTACGATGCCAAAAATATAAGTCCTTTGAATCATTAGCAACTAGACACCTATGCCTAGAGAAAGACATATCAAAATCAGCTTTAAAAACTCTTCCAAACCGAGACATGTTAAAAATAAGCTCACTATTTGAACTTACAACTTTGCAGCAGTTTTTATTGAAAATAATTTCTAGATTTTCATCTAGCAATTGTGCAACAGAAAGCAAGTTGTATTTCAAATTTTTGACAAGTGCCACATCCTTCAAAGTGTAGTGATCATTTACTCTAACCGAACCCTTAGCAATTATAGGAGTTGAAGAATTATCGGCAAAAGTAACATTCTCTACACGTGACACAAAAGAGAGGGAGGAGAACCAATCTTTGTTACCGGTCATGTGGCGTGAGCAACCTGAATCCACAATCCAAATGTTCTCCTTCCTCAAACATGTAACCTACATAGAAGCACAATACATCGACGAATCGATACTGGGGTTAGTCAAAAGGCATTTAGGAACCCAGTACTGAGTCACGCGACGTGCAGCAGGAAAAATACGCGAAAGCTGAGAAAAAACAGCAGGTTTATGAGTCAAAGTTTGAGATTTTTTATTCTTAACTACTGACCTATAAGGTGTTACTTGTGTAGCACAAAAAACAGTAGCTCCGGAGCCAAAAACAGAAGGTCCGGAGGTAAACTTTGAATGTTTTTGACTCAAAAAAGCAGGTTGTACATTCGGTTCAATGTGTGCAGCAAATTTTTCATGAAAGTTATGAGATCTAGCAACCATTCTTTCCCTTTTCCGTTGTTTAGCTAGTCTATAACAAAAATCTATGACATGACCATCTCTACCACAGAAGGTACAATGAAATTTAACTTTGTGTTCATGTCTAGATGAGCAAGCAATATTTTTTTTTGAAACCGAATGAGGCAACACTCCTGGAGATTTGAAAACCACTTCTTTTTTGTTTAGGAACTGTTTAAATCAAACCACTTCCTAATGACTTTACAATTTTAGGTGGATGTGCCTTAGCATGTGCATGAGAATCAAAACCTAAACCAGTTTTATCATTGCAAGTCTTGGAAGAATTCAGCAGTAAGTTTAGGTTCTTATTCCCATTACAAAACCGATCTAATGTCCTATGCATGTCATCAAGTTTATTGGACAGATCAAGGCAATTTTCACATGAAGTTTTTCCTTTTAGTTTGCAATTGGAACAAAATTTAACTTCATGAGAATGTAAAGCATTGTTCAATATAGAAATTTCATTCATAGCATCCTGTAGTTTCTTATCAAAATCATCACAAGTAGAACAATGCAAATCAATTGTAGAACAGCTAGCATCTTTCAAGTTTTTATCATTAAGTGCAGCAAGCTCTTTGTTCTTTTCAATTTCTAACTCAAGTTTATCAAGTGTGGAGGTGTGCACACTTCTTAATGAGGACAATTGTTCATATATTAAATCACATGAGGAACATGCATCATCACTAGGAATCAAAGTTTTTAAACTGTTGATTTCAGATTATAGTGATTCAATTTTAGCAGCACTATCCCTAAGGTTTTTGTCCTTTTTCTTAACAATATAGTAGCACGAGAAATAGCATCACACATTTCTTCGCAAGTAGGACATGCCTCTTCATTGTAGCTGTTGTGTTCTACCTCCTCCATACTTGATCTTGACTTGCCCGCCATGAAGCACAAGTTTGCCAAATCATCTTCATCTTCATCACTTCCAATGTCCACGTCGCTTGAACTGAACTCTTGAAGCGCGGTGATGAAACTGTTGATCATCTTGCGTCCTATGGTACCTTTCTTCTTCTTGTTGGAATTTCCAGAGGAGGTCCAAACTTTGCTTTGTTTTTCTTCTCGGGTGGTCGGACCTGAAAGGTTAGAGCATTATTTACGAAAGTGTCCTGTTTTATCACATTCAAAACAGCGTTGAGGTCCGGAGCTTCCTCTCCTTCTAGTTCTCACATTTTGCAATGCTTTTGAGAATCTAGTAGAGATGAGTGCCAACTCCTCTTCTGGAAATTCTTCGATCTGCTCCACAGTTAGTGAGGACAACAACACAAGAGTATTGCAAGATGAAGATTGTCCGGAGCTAGACATATCACGTTGTGAAACAAATGCAATAGACTTATTGGAGTTCTTACGTGAGATTATGTCAATTTCATGAGATTTTAACATGGAATATAGCACACCTAAAGTAAGTCAACTCATGACAGTAGATTCACGAATAGATGTGACATTCATCTCCCAAATTAACATATCTAATGCACTTAGCAATTGCCTAGCATTTTTAGCATCTGAAAAATTAACATTGACACTACGCAGGTTGCTGAGAATCTTATTAAAGCGAGCAAAAAGGTCATCAATAGACTCACCGGGTTGCATCTCGAAGCTCATGTATTCTTTCTTGAACATGTCTTGCCTTACCTCTTTGATCGTGTTGGATCCTTTGTGGTAGTCACAAAGTGCTTTCCACACATCGTATGCAGATCGGAGGTGTGCAACACGGTCGAAGTCGCTTTGTGTTAATCCTTGTATGATCAAGTTCCGAGCCTTGTTGTTGTTGTCGACATCTCTCAGATTTGTAGCTGTAACTTGATCGTTTGATGGCACTTCGTAAGGCTTGTATACCTTCTCCCATATTGCAAAGCCTTTTTCCTGGATGAAAGCCTCCATGCGTGTCTTCCAAACCTGAAAATCAATACCAGCAAACACACAAGGTTTGGCGGAGTACTTCTCCATGATGATTAGTCAAAAACACGTGCAAATCACAAAGATTAGAGCACCGTGGCTCTGATACCAATTGTAGGATCGAAGAGCACGTGAAAAGCTACCAGAGGGGGGGTGAATGGTAGATTTAAAAATCTTACGCAGCGGAAACAATTAAACCCCAAACCCCTTTGGCAGAAAAACGATATGTTATAGAAATCGTGTGTGAGACTAATCTAAACGTGTTTCTCCATGAAAAAAGTTATTATCAGAGAGAATCAAGTCATGAATACAACACAAAAATAATCACTCAAATCCGTTGAGAAAAACTCAAGTTATGATTGAAAGATCAAACAATGGTCAATCTGCCCTACCCGAGAAAAAACAGTTCTGGAACGCTGCAAAGAAACTCGTGTAGATCATAGACCACAAATCCAATGACCGTGAAATTTTGACATATGATATAAAATCAAGTTGTGAAGACAAACCAAAAAGAGTCACGTCAATTGGATCTGTAAAACTCGAGTTATGATAAAACCACCGACGAAAGGTAGTGCTGTCCAGAAACTCGACTAGTAAAACTTGTCTGGAACAAGTATGACGAACAAGGCACAAAAGTTCCTTCAAACTACGAATTTTCTTAAATAGAACACAATAGGAACAGCCCCAAAGTCGTGCACCACGAGCTTTGGGCTCCCTTGCTTATATAACCAGCTCGAAAGCCAACTCAACTCACATCAGGAACCTAATCCTACTCTGTTCAGGAATCGTAACTTTCCATAACTGCTTAGGATTCTTCTATACGCAGATAGAAGCAATCTTAAGACTTCCAAACACCTTAGGAACGTATCCCACATTCCTAAACAACTCAAATTCGTGACCCACACGAAATCCTATCATAACCAACTCAAATCTTTCCATATTTGAGTCAAACCCGACTCAGCCGCAGTCTGAGTCCATAACCTAGTCGGTTGGACCTTTCCGACCAACTCTTTACGTCCACATCTCTTCATCACGTCTCGGAACCATGTAGCCACGTCCATGAACTCCTTGCACACGTGAAAACATCTTCCAATGACGTCCACGATACCTTCATATGCATTGTTCTTGATTCAATCACGCTGCGCAACCTCCTGATCAGCTCAACCACAATTCCTCCTGAATTTGGTTGTTGGAACCTCATCTCCTCCCTAAGACTAGTCCAATGGATCTCGTCACCAGCCATGTCTTGAACTCAAGCAACACCTGCACATGAATAAACAACCAATCCATACAAGCCCAAGTCCTCGACTTGACTCAAGTTAGTTCCGAACACAACACCCTACGTGAGAACCTCACATAAGCATGTTGCAAAACCACAGTAACACGATATCATCCATATCAACCAAAATGCACCAAAAACTTAGCAAATGAATACTAAGCAATCTTTCCAACAATGTAAAGAAAGTACGAAACATTGCAAATGAAAAGCAGAAGCACTACGGTCAAGTTCCAGACCTTGCCAGAGCAACCCGGACCTTGAGCCGGAGCTAACAAAAGCTAGTAGAACCTAGCGCTGGAGCTTACCAATACTAGTACAACCAAGCTCCCGTCGGAGCTTACAAAACTAGCAGGACCTAGCATCGAACGCAACCGGAGCTACCCAAACCAAGCCAGACCTACCGTCGAACCTTGCTGTAGCTCAGAGCTAGAGTCGGACCTTGATAAAAAGGTGTTTTGGTGATATTCAAAACTTTTATCGTCAAAGCAAGTATATTCACTACAAGCCAATGTATTCAGCACATATAGGTCTTACATTGGAGCAGCTCATTCATTCATCTCGTGGAAGTATGTTGCCAAGTATAATATGCCTATAGATCATTTGAAACACACTATGTTGGTAAAATCTCTTGGAGGAGAGATGAGGACAAATATAGTGTGTCCGAGAGTAAGTATCAAAATAAGGGGGTAGACTTTCTTGCGAATCTCACTGTATTGGATTCCCAAGGGATAGATATAATACTTGGTATGGATTGTTTGAGCAAGTATAATGGAGTGATTCATTGTGCCGAGAGGATTGTGCAGTTGACAAATGAACATGGCACTGGTATTGAAATAGAGACAACCCAGCCCGCAATGGATAAAGCAACACTAAGTCATGTGGTAAGTGTGACATTGGAGAGCATTACGATTGTTCGCGAGTATCCATATGTGTTTCTAGATGAGTTGCCAGGTATGCTGCTAGATCGTGATACTGAGTTTGTTATTGATTTGATACCTGTAACTGAACCTATAGCTAAGAGGCCATATAGGATGCCTCCTATGGAGTTACCAAAGCACAAGAAGAAGATTCAAGAGAAGCTAGAGAAGGGTTTCATCTGCCCAAGCTCATCACCTTGGGGAGCACAGTGCTTTTCGTGGACAAGAAGGATGGATCTCAAAGGATGTGCGTGGATTATCGAGCTCTTAATGAGGTGACGATCAAGAACAAGTATACATTGCCCTGTATAGAGTATTTGTTTGATCAAATGAAGGGTGCATGTGTTTTCTCAAAGCTCGACTAGAGGTCAGGTTACTTTCAAATGAAGATTAGGCCATTAGATATACCCAAAACGGCTTTTCTTGCACGGTATGGATTCTATTAGTACATCGTCATGTCCTTTGGATTTACAAATGCACCCGCCTACTTTATTTACCTCATGAATTAAGTCTTCATGGAGTACTTGGATAAATTTGTTGTGGTGTTCATTGATGACATTATGATCTACTCAAGATGCGGCGAAGAGCATGAGGAGCATTTAAAACTCACATTGGAGAAATCGAGGGAGCACAAATTATATGCCAAATTCAGCAATTGCCAATTTTGGTTAAGGGAGGTGTCATTTTTGGGCCATATCATCTCTGGAGGAGGAGTATCATTTGACCCAGGAAAAGTGAGAGATGTGCTAAAGTGGGAACCACCGCAGAATGTGAAGGAAATCCAGAGTTGTCTAGGAATGGCTTGATATTACCGTCACATCATCAAGAACTTTTCCAAAATAGCCAAGCCTATGATTGAGTTATTAATGAAGGGGAAAGCATTCCAATGGAGTCAAGCTTGACAAAACTGCTTTGAGGAACTAAAGAAGAGGTTAACCACCGCATTTGTGTTGGTATTGTCAGACGTGAGCAAAAGCTTTCATATTTATTGTGATGCATCAAGACAAGGACTTGTATATGTGCTCATGCAAGAAGGTCAAGTGGTAACCTATGCATCGAGACAATTGAAGAAACATGAGCTGAATTATCCTACACATGATCTCAAACTTGCAGCCATAGTGAATGCCTTGAAGATATGTAGACACTACATTCTTGGTCATAGGTGTGAGATCTACACTGATCACAAGAGCCTCAAGTACATTTTCACACAGACGGACCTAAATTTGAGGCAATGAATATGGTTGGAGCTCGTCAAGGATTATGATATGGGAATCAATTATCACCCAGGAAGGGCTAAGGTAGCGACTGATGCTTTGAGTCAGGAAAGAGTAAGCCACCAACTCTTGGTTCGGGAACTGCCATCCGAGCTATACAAGGAGTTTGAACAGTTGAATCTTGGATTTGTGAATGAGAAGGGAATAATAGAGTTAAATCCAACCTTGGAGCAAGAAATTCGAGAAGGTCAGATCAAGGATGAGCAAATTCAGGAAATTAAGGAAAGGACCCAGGAAGGGAGAAAATTCAGATTTGGTGAGGACTAACATGGTACTTTATGGCTTGGAAAGAGGATTGTTGTGCCTAATGTGAAGTATCTCCGAGAGATAATATTGAAGGAGGCACATGACTCACCTTACTCTATCTATCCCGGCTGTACAAAGATGTACAAGGACTTGAAGACATTTTATTGGTGGGCCAGCATGAAAAAGGACATAGAAAAGTATGTAGCTTTGTGTGATGTGTGCCAACGAGTCAAAGCTGAATATCAAAGGCCAGCTAGATTATTGCAGCAGTGACGATTTCGGAATGGAAGTGGGAAGAAATCGGTATTGACGTCATAGTTGGAATACCTCAAACCCAGTCTAGCTATGATTCAATATGGGTTATTGTGGATCGGTTGACCAAATCAGCTCATTTAATTCGTATCAAGACCACGTATACCACCGCAAAGCCAGCTGAATTGTATATGGAGCATATTGTGTGCCGACATGGAGTTCCAAAGAAAATAGTGTCGGACCGAGGTTCTCAATTCACCTCTAGGTTTTTGCAAAAACTGCATGAAGTCATGGGTACAAGGCTAAATTTCAGCTCTGCATATCACCCTCAAACTGATGGACAAACTCAGAGAGCAAAACAAATATTGGAAGATATGTTGAGAGCTTGTGCTTTAAAGCATGGGCGCAGCTGGGACAAAAGCTTGTTGTATGCTGAATTTTCCTACAATAACAGTTACCAAGCCAGTTTGAAGATGTCACCGTATGAAACGCTATATGGAAGGAAGTGTAGGACACCCTTGTTTTGGAATGAGATAGGAGAGAACCAAGTGTTTGGACCGGATGTGTTGCAATAGGCTGAAAAGCAAGTCTAGACAATTCGCGAGAATTGAGGGCCGCTCAAACAAGACAAAAGGGCTATGCGGATAATAGGCAAAGAAACTTAGCTTTTGAAGTGGGAGACTTCGTATATCTCAAAGTGTCACCTATGTGAGGTCATAAGCAGTTTAATGGCAGAGGCAAGTTGGCACCTCGCTATATTGAACCATTCAAGACTTTGGGCAAACGTAGAGAAGTGGCATATAAGTTTGAGATGCCAGCACATCTTTCCGATGTTCATGATGTGTTTCATGTTTCTCAGCTCAAAAAATGCTTAAGGGTACCGGAAGAATAAGTACCAATGGAGGAATTGGAATTAGAGAAAAATTTGACTTATGCTAAGCAACCTATCAAAATCTTGGAAACAAAGGAGAGAGTCACAAGAAACAAGGTAATTCGATGGTGCAAAGTGCAATGGAAGTGTCATACAGAATTAGAAGCAACTTAAGAGCTGGAACAAGACCTCATGATAGAATTTCCCTATCTCTTCTCTTCTACGTCAAATCTCGAGGGTGAGATTCATTTAAGGGGGTAGGTTTGTAACACCCTCATTGTCATCCATCATGCCTTGCATACATTCTTATACATGTTTAACATTAAGCAACATAAAAAGTATCAAGTTTGAAATGAATTAGAAACAAAACAACATTAAAAAACCTGTATAGTTGCGGACTTGTTCGGTTTGGACCTCGAACTAGTCTGGTTTTGCCCTCTATTGACTCTCCGGACTTGTCCGCTTTTGATGCGGAGTAGTCCGATTGAGTTTCTGTTAATTGTCCGAACTTGTCCATTCTTAAGTGCGGACTAGTTCGTTCCTAGCTACTGGAACTTTTCAGAGTTGTCTAGTAGATCTCTCTTTTAATCTGGTTTTTCGGAGAAATTATCAAGCCTCTAGACTTGTCTGGCCCCGTACCGGACTTGTCTGTTTAACTCTCTGGAACTTCGTTTTGCCTATGAATGGAATTTTCCGCTTTGATACCGGAGTTATCCATTCAACTTTCTGACTTCCAATGGACAAGTCCGACCCTGAGCAGACTTGTCCGGTCTGCTCGACTCAGATTCAATTTTTCCTCCAGGACATGTTATTGGGTATTTACCTTAATTGGGTCCAAGAACATCGTGTCCAACTCCTGTGGGACCCCTACATGGCCTCCATCGCCTGAAACTCGAAATCCATCAAACCCTACCACCTCTATATAAACTCCCCAATACCCATCCTTTCACCCCTTTGTCACAATTGAGGAAACTCTAGCCCTAGTTCGTGAGAGCCGCCGTCAAGAGGATTCCATCGCAGCTAGGAGAAGGAAAGGAGGAAGAAGGAGGATCCAGCAAGGTCGATCTTCACCAACTCATCGACATCAACGTCTATTCTCCACCAATTCTCCATCTTCCTTGGATCTAGGCATAAAGATCTCAAGTTTCGTCGAATTCAAGATCATTGAGTTGCTGAATTCACGGTAATTACCTTAGATCAACCTTTTCTACGTGAAATATGATCCTATATTATCTTTAACTATGCTCTAATTGGGAATTCGCCAAAAACCCTAGCCGAACGAACTTGTCCGATTCCAGTGCGGACTAGTTCAGTCGACTTTCTGGTCCATGGCGGACTAGTCCTGTCCCAGTACGTACTTGTTCGGCCACCTGAATCTGAAGTTGCTGAATTGAATCCAAATTGACTCAAATCAACTCAAAACCAATTCAAACTTGTTAAATACCATTGTAAATACTAAGTAAACATTAATAGAAACTCATTAACAAGTTTTACCTCATAATTGCTTTATTCATGCATGTCATGGCATATTGAGTAATATATAGGCATTTATTGATTGTAATGTTTGTTTTGTATGTCTATTGCGCGAAATAGAAGGTGTTGCTCTAGAGGGTGCTGTCGAGGACCTCCAGCACCAGAACTTGGAAGCTTTTGACCCTAGCCAGTCTCAGGAGCAAGACAACTGTCCTTAAACATTTTGATCCTGTTTTTAAATGTTTTGTTTGAAAACTGCATGCTTGTGCGGAATTGATGGGAAACGCCTAATAGGTGTTTAATAGTCTTGTTCGACCATCCTTGTTGCTAGGAATACATTGTAGAGAGTCATGAAGGGTATTTTACCTTTTTGCTTTGCTTTAATTTATTTGGGATGGGGAAACTACCAAAGGGCTACACAATGAATTAAAGCAATTATGGATAATGCGAGTTGATGAATATGGTTAATTGGTGACATGGGATTGGGAGATATAAGAAAGCAAGGTTTGTGGATTGGGTTGGATGATATGGTGGTTTGCTTGCCTTAGACCTAAGGATCAGTTCATGCAAGAATAAGCCAGGACAACATTGACACCACAAGGCGAAGTATGGGTGCGGCGTAGATGAATAATTAGGTGCGCTGCTGGTATTGTATGGACCATTGGATGGTGCGGGGAATGGGAGTCAAGAAGGGCTACCCTGGGAACCGCATGGCACATGAGGGGGCCCGTGGGTGGGAGACTAGAGACTCAAGCATGTTAGTGAAATCTTAGTGAGTTCATACATACTAGTAGTCTCTTTATAAAAGCTATTTTGTGATATATTGGCCACACACCAAAGGAAGTATGAGACGACATAAGGGAGGTTCTTAGTTATCAAAGGTGATGAAATCATGAACATTGAGTAAAGTGGTACAACCTCTTCAGAGTGTTAAAAACTATCATGATAGTCGTGCTGCCAGTTACAAGCACCTGGATGACCTACGTGGTTAGAGGGAACATGGGAATTAGGATGGTTTGGTTTTGGTTATGGTTATGGATTTGATGGTGATAAATGGATATGGTAAATGATGATGGTAAGAACTTGGCTTTTGGAAGTATAATTACTGATGGATGTGATATAATAGTAATTGGTGGTATTGAACTCATAATTGGTAATTCTTGGGATATGATGAGATTATTTCACATAGACATTGTAGGATGCTCGTCATATGTTTTAAATGTACCTTTCAGCAAATATCCTTTCATTATTATTATGCCGTGTTTAAGCTACATGTCATTATTTTTCCAACACTTGCTGACTACGACATGTGCTCACCCTTGCAATTCCCCCACCAACAGTTTCAGGTGATGTTTGGGAGTTTCCTGAGGATAATGCGGAGTACTAGGCTATGTGCTGCCGTCGACTTTCCTGGGGTGTTGCTTGGAGCCGCGCATTTCCCTTTGCACAGTTTGATTATTTTCTTAGTTGCTTAATTAGCTTATTTCCGCTGCAATTATAGTTCGATAATGATCATTCACTGCAAGGATTCCACCCTGTTGCAACGATTGTACTGCAACGAATACTAAATCGTTGCAGTAAGCTTGGTCTTCTGCCACGATTCACTAGTTCGTGGCATTAGCATCTATCGCCACGGAACATGATCGTTGCATTAGGATCTGTTGCCACGATTCACTAGTTCATGGTATTAGGATCTATCGCCACAAATTTGTTGCCACGATTCACTAGTTCGTGGCATTAGCATCTATCGCCACGGAACACGAACGTTGCATTAGGATCTGTTGCCACGATTCACTAGTTCGTGGCATTAGGATCTATCGCCACAAATCTGTTGCCACGATTCACTAGTTCGTGGCATTAGCATCTATCGCCACGGAACACGATCGTTGCATTAGGATCTGTTGCCACGATTCACTAGTTCGTGGCATTAGCATCTATCGCCACGGAACCCGATTATTGCACTAGGATCTGTTGCCACGATTCACTAGTTCGTGGCCTTAGCATCTATCGCCACGAATCTGTTGCCACGATTCACTAGTTTGTGGCATTAGCATCTATCGCCATGGAACCCGATCGTTGCATTAGAATTTGTTTCCACGATTCACTAGTTTGTGGCGTTAGCATCTATCGCCATGAATCTGTTGCCACGATTCACTAGTTCGTGGCATTAGCATCTATCGCCATGTTACACGATCGTTGCACTAGGATATGTTGCCACGATTCACTAGTTCGTGGCCTTAGGATCTATCGCCACGAATCTATTGCCACGATTCACTAGTTCGTGGCATTAGCATCTATCGCCACGGAACTCGATCGTGGCATTAGGATCTATTGCTACGATTCAATAGTTCATGGCGTTATAATCTATCACCATGGAACCCGATCATTGCATTAGGATCTGTTGCTACTATTCAATAGTTCGTGGCGTTAGCATCTATCGCCATGGAACCCGAACGTTGCATTAGAATCTGTTGCCACGATTTACTAGTTCATGGCATTAGCATCTATCACCACGGAACGCGATCATTGCATTACGATCTGTTGCCACGATTCAATAGTTTGTGGCGTTAGCATCTATCGCTGCAGAACACAATCGTTGCATTAGAATATTTCCATGATTCACTAGTTCGTGGCATTAGCATCTATCGCCACGGAATGTGATCATTGCATTAGGATATGTTGCCACGATTCAATAATTCGTGGCGTTAGCATCTATCGCCATGGAACACAATCGTTGCATTAGGAACTTTTTCCACGATTCACTAGTTCGTGGCGTTAGGATCTATCGCCACAAAACACAAACGTTGCATTAGGAACTTATGCCACGATTCACAAGTTCGTGGTGATAGTATCTATCGCTACAAAACACAATCATTGTATTAGGATCCGTTGCCACGAAATACCGGTTGGTGGCGTTAAGATCTATCGCCACGGAACACAAACTGCATTACATATAGTGTTCACGTACAACTAGCTCACACAGTACCTATATGAAAAAATCATCATCTTCGCTATCCTCCCTCAATATTTGAGGTACAATACCATCATTGATATATGTATCATCATCGTTGTGGTTGTCGTCGTCGTCATCTTCATTTGAATAAGCGGAAGCATCACTGGTTGCTCCGTCAATGTCATTCCTATCCCATGTGGTCATATCCTCATTTATATCAGTAAGTCGTCGATCATCAAATAATGTCTCAGCCTCCATCGTCTCAGTGACATTATTTTCACTGTCTCTAGGGGGCATGGCAAAAAGGTTTCTTGACATCGTTTTAACAACTGTAGCCCATTTTGGTTGCTTCACACTTCTAACGTAAAAAACTTGTTCTGCTTGGGTGGCTAGAATGTAAGGCTCATACTTAAATTGAAAAATAGTAGTGTCCACATCTATCATTCCGTATCGATCCATTTTGTAGCCTCTGCTTTGGCTCTGACCGGATTGAAGCCAATCAAACCATTCACATTCAAATAACAGAACCTCTTGATTTTTTTTCGAAATCAACAGAAATCATTTTCTTGATTACTCCATACCACTCATGATCACCACCCCGAACAACAACACCACTGTTTTGCGTCCGTAAATCTTTTTCCACCACTGCTGTTCGAAAGAAGAAGCCCTTTATGAATGATCGACTAAAAAAACATGCCCGACGATCAGGTCCTCTAGATAATGCAAACAAATAATCAGTTACTTTGCCTTCTTTGCGTAATGTCATAATTTGTACACATTAATTAGTATAAAAGGGGTCATCGATAAACCAACTTTAGAACAGATATTTCTTCAATATTTCATTGAAGTAAAAACTTGCATGTACTTTCTCATTTCTGAAACCAATAAACAAACTCATCTCTATGGCGTTTTTCAACACCACGAGAATGAATCATTTTCAGCTCTTCGAAATGCTCACTGAAAAGGGTACAAAATTAAATTAGCCATCTACAATAAGCACGATCCATTAATATAGTATAGAACATCTGAGTGTTATACGTACTTGATCCATGGAGCGGCCTCTTCAACATTAGAAATAATATAATGCCTGATGTTATGTAGTTCCACCATAGTAAGTTCGACCCATTTAAACCCTTTTTTAGAATTATCAACTTCTGTAAATATATTAGACTCGAGAGAAGGTTCATTCCTAGCTGCAGCTTCATGACATTCTGGCCTATTAAGCTTGGTGCTGATGTTATCCAAAAACTGGCTACAAAAAGTCATACACTCTTCCATAATATATCCCTCAGCTATAGAACCCTCCGGGTGAGTTCTGTTACGTACATACCTCTTCAATGTACCAAAGTACCTCTCAATTGGATTGATCCATCTGTAAGAAACATGTCCACCCAAGCGAGCTTCTTCGCCAAGATGGATTGGATGATGTACCATGATATCAAAGAAAGCAGGAGGAAGCAACATCTCAAGCTTACAAATTGTTTCAGGAAATTGTTCAGTCATCATATCCAAATCTAGTTCCGCCAATTCTTTAGAACAAATTCCAGAAAAGAATCTGCTAAACTCAAATAAAGGTTCAACAACCTTTTCACGCAATATGTCACGTATTGCAATAGGAAGGAGCTTCTGAAATATAATATGGTAGTCATGAGTTTTTAGACCAGATACCTTACGTGCTGTTATGTCCAAACTTCTCTTGATGTTTGAGGTATAACCATCGGGCATCTTCACATCCGCCAAAAACTTGCACAAGGTGGTCTTCTGATCTTTTTGCAAAGTATATGATGCTGATGGACAATCATACTTCCCTTTCATACCCACCGGATGTTGCTTTGGCCGTATACCCATTTCCTGCATACCAAAACGAACTTGTAGACTATCTTTTGTTTTACCATCCATATTAAGCAATGTACCCAATATGCTATCACAAATGTTTTTCTCAATGTGCATGACATCCAAGTTATGCCTTGTTAGCAATGTCTTCCAATACGGGAGCTGAAAAAATATACCTTCTTCTTCCAACTATGCCACCTATTTTCCTCAGTGCACTTTCTCTTATTATTCGTCTTTCCAAAACTCACTTGATCAAAAGTCTCGTATTGTTGGAGTACTTCGTGACTAGAGAGTGATGTTGGAGCCTCTCTATTCTCTATTTTTTGTTGAAAGAAGCTTTGTCCCGACGCACCGGTGATCCGGAGGTAGGAAACGATGATGACCCATGTAGCAATACTTTCGTTCTTGTTTCAACCACAAGGCGTCAGTGTTTACATGGAAGTATGGACATGCTAGCCTACCTTTTGTTCTCCATCCACATAGCATTGCATATGCTGGAAAATCATTTATTGTCCACAATATCGAAGCTCGCATGAGAAATGTCTCTTTCTTTGAACTGTCGTATGTTTCAACACCATCAGACCATAATTTCAGTAGCTCATCAATCAAAGGCTGTAGATACACATCAATGTTGTTTACAGGTGACTTTGGCCCAAAAATTATCATGGACATCAACCAATAAGGCTGCTTCATAGACAACCAAGATGGTAGATTATAAGGGATTAGAATCATAGGCCATGTACTGTAAGAAACATTCATTACTCCAAAAGGATTGAAACCATCAGATGCTAGACCAAGTCTTATGTCGCGAGGATCAGATGAGAAATTTGGGTGAATGCTATCAAAATGCTTCCATGCTTTCGAATCTGCAGGATGGCGTAATATTCCATCATCAATACGTTCTTCTTTGTGCCAGCGCATGTTTGATGCCGTTTATTCCGCCATATAAAACCTTTGAAGACGGGGAATAAGAGGAAAGTATCATAGAATCTTGCGTTCTACAAGCTTCTTGGCTTTTCCACAAGGTAAAGCCTCTCTTGCATCCCCACCAGTACTATTTTTCCATCTTAATTCACCACATTTTGGGCATCGATCCAGCAGAGAATAGTCCTTTTGGAATAACACACAGTCATTGACACATGCATCAATCTTTTCGTAGCTCAGCCCGAGGTCACGAACAACCTTCTGAACTTTATCAAGTGTATTAGGAATGCAATGACCCTCTGGAAGCACATATGAGAATAGTTCAAGGATGAACTCACACACTTTTTTGCTCAAACCAGTTAAACACTTTATCTGGTACAACCTAACAATGAAGGATAGTTGGGTCACCTTCTCACAACCTGGATACAACTCCTTTTTGGCATCGTTTAATAAGTCATAGAATGCCTTTGCACACCCAGTTGGCTCCTGCTAGTTTATAGCATTTTCTGGATCATCAACACCTGCTGAAGTACCACCATGATCACCAGTGCCTCTAAGAAGGTTGGACAACATATTTTCTATAGCAGCATCATCAGAAATTATGTCCTCATTATTTGCTGATTGCTCAGCAATTTTTTTCTCAACTCGTTTTTCTCCATGGTGTACCCAACAAGTATATTCAAATTACATCCCATTACGAAGCAAGTGAAGATGAACTTCCTTGCGTCTCCAATGGAAAATATTACGACATTTCATGCAAGGACAAGGCTTAGTTTCTTCTTCACGAGTGCCCTGGAATGCTAAATTTAAAAATGACTTCAGTCCATCCTGCCACTCCTTCGTACGCCTGCCTTTTCCCATACATGTCTTATCTTCTGACATCGCTTCCTACAATTCAATCAGCGTATCCGTAAGAGGATTGAAATACAATAACATTATGTGAGCAATTGTACCTAGCACTGTTGCTCCTCCACTTGCAGCGGCCGACAGATGCTCCTCCACGCCGGTGGACGGCAGATGCTCTTCCAAGAGCGTGGCGGCCGGCTGATGCTCCTCCAGGCGCATTTCATGTAATCGGGGGAGGCAGCCAGGACAAAGCGTACGTGAAGCTATCAGAGTAGGCCCAACACTGTGTTGGGCCGCTTGTTAGTCATGGGTTGAAACTGTGCTGAGTCACTTTGTATTCCTGGGCCGAAACTGCGTTGGAACGCTTGGTGTTCGTCCCCATGTACGCATGAGCCCATGTACCGAAATTTGCGTCGTTAAAGGAGCTATTTTTCGATAAAAGGAGAAATTTTTAATTTGACACTCGAAGGGACCATCGTATGCGGGGAAAAATTATGCTTGAAAAGGATACGATTCCTTGGCATTATCCCTGTCATGTCCGGCCATCATACGACCTCGTTCGTTCATGTGCACACATGTCACAGTCATGCAACTGCTTCATCCGTCCGTCCATGTGGACACATGTCACAAATGTGGAACTGCTTCATCCGTCCGAACCCGACATTTATTTTTAAGTTATTTATATTTGCTACCCGAAAAGTACCCGATACCCGATATTTCGCTCTTTTTGGTTCCGATCTCGGTTTTATCGGTTTTGGTTTTTCAGTCTCGGTTTATTTGCCCACCCCTAATTTATGTAGTAGTAGTATGGGATATACATATTTCTCCTCCATGTTTTTTTTGTAAAACTATTTAGTGATATATCCTATGTGCATATTACATATGTAAAACTAATGTAAAGTATAAAACTTTTTCAAAGGGAAGTCTTAGGTTTCGTGAAATCTATCTTTGAGATTTACGCAATTTTGATCTGTTTTAACAATACAAGAATTGTACTTTTAGATTCACCATGAAAATATTTCCATAATATACAATCTAGTACTACATGTTATTGAAGTTAATAAATTCCATATAAATCATTGGTCAAAGGTAATTAGTTCGACCAAAACAGAAATAGAGTTGAGTTGGTGCGGAGGAAGTATTATACGTTGTTGTTTGCCGCAGAAGGTTTGGTCCTTCGTTCAAGCTGTAGCCATTTGTACAGACGGCTGATGCGACTGGGCGCATCGAGCTTACGTGTGTGCCAGTCACCGAGGCGCCTTAAACACGCGTAGTGCATGCGCATCTTTGAATTCAATTGGAACCGCTCCGCGTCCCATCACCACTACTGCGCACGTCCATTCATGCGGACACATGTCACAAACGCGGAACGGTATGCACAGCCTTGGATATGCATACCGTATCCATAAATTTTTTTTCCTCGTTTGGGTAGGAGTGGTTCCACTTCAATCTAAGTGGATTGGAGAGTGTCCGGCCATCATACGACCTGGCGTAATGAAGATTTTTGAATCTGATATACTCCTCTTTTTAATTCTTATCGTTATGACCACAAGGTTGCAATGTCTCAACCAAACACCATGTACAACAACAATGACTCAGCGGAATTGGGAACTGGCCAATTAAAATGGAAGTTAGAAGTCTCACAGTTCATAGATCAAAACGCGCGCCGTCCTTTTTCTTCTTCCTTTTTTCTATCCATAACCGTGAGACTGTTGAGTTCCATCATCACCGGCACAAATGTACAGTCCGGGTGTGCCGGTGTGTACCTTAACCCCCCTCATGCGTCCCCGGTGGTGGTTGAAAGACCCCTGCAGGTATGTTCTGATTCCTGTCCTCTAACTACATCTAGGTTTCCGATGACGCATGCGGTTTACCACCAGACAAACCAGCAAAGCCTCGGTGATGAGCGGCATGCAATTTTCTTGATGACAAACTGGCTGTGGGGGCCTCCCGTTCGGATGCAACTTCGGTGCTCCCGTTTGTGCTTCCATGCGTACTCCCGCATATGTGTCATCATCTAATTGGTTGAAGTTAAATCAGGCATTTTGTTAGGTAAATGAAAGGGCCAATAAAATCATGACACTTAAGTAGGAGCATGTATCGAAGCACTGAATGGGAGTATACAAGCCGTGTCCTCCCGTTCGGATGCAACTTCGGTGCTCCCGTTTGTGCTTCCATGCGTACTCCCGATTATGTGTCATCATCTAATTGGTTGAAGTTAAATCAGGCATTATGTTAGGTAAATGAAAGGGCCAATAAAATCATGACACTTAAGTAGGAGCACGCATGGAAGCACTGAATGGGAGTATACAAGTTGTGTCCTCCCGTTTGGATGCAACTTCGGTGCTCCCGTCTGTGCTTCCATGCGTACTCCCACTTATGTGTCATCATCTAATTGGTTGAAGTTAAATCACGCATTATGTTAGGTAAATGAAAGGGCTAATAAAATCATGACACTTAAGTAGGAGCACGCATGGAAGCACTGAATGGGAGTATACAAGCCGTGTCCCTCCCGTTCTGTCCTCCCATGCATCGTCCTGCTGATGTGTCAAAATGTTATTGGTCCCCTTATTAATGCTTAGTTTAAAAACCATACCTTCATAACAAATAATATTGGCGTAGTCGACCTGGCACATCTTCCGCGAGTCGATCACCTTCCAATGGAAGCCGTGCAGGTGCTTCCACAGCCGGAACGCCGTTCATCTTCACCGGCACATATGTACGGTCCTGGTGTGCTGGTGTGTATCTTAACTCCCGTCGTGCGTCCCCGGTGGTGGTTGGAAGACCCCTGCAGGTATGTTCTGATTCCTGTCCTCTAACTACATCTAGGTTTCTGATGACGCATGCGGTTCACCACCAGACATACCAGGACAGCCTCGGTGGTGAGAGTGGCATGCAAATTTCTTGATGACAAACTGGCTGTATGCCGTGTCCCTCCCGTTCTGTCCTCCCATGCGTCATCCCGCTGATGTATCAAAATGTTATTTGTCCCTTTATTAATGCTTAGTTTAACTACCATACCTTCACAACAAATAATATGATGACATGTCAGCAAGAGTGTCATCAAAAAACTAGAGATGGATGCGTCAGCAGGCCGCAGTCAGCGGGCTGCAGTCAACTTTTCATCAAAAAACTTGCATGTCGCTCAACCTTTTTTGGTTTGCCTGGTGGTGAATCGCCTGCGTCATCAGAAACCTAGAGATGGAGTAAGAGGTCTGGAATCAGAGCATACCTATAAGGCTCTTCCCAACAATTATCAGGGATGGACGACGTACGGGGGGTTAAGCTACACCGGCGCACCCGCACCGTACGTGTACCCGACCAGCCGTGTAGTTTGCTTCGAACCTCCAGCAGAAGAAAGCGACATGCAAGTTTCATTCTGTATGGAGAATGTTTGTTGTGTATTCATCAGGGAACACATACACACTTTATATAGGCTAGCTAGTGTAGTGTGAAACCAAAACAAAACCCTTTTGCACTACACAGATTCAAAAGCTAGCGTTAATGACTAAATGTAGGCCTATGCAGTCAAACAATGACGTTAGACCAAACGCAGTCAACAATGACTGTAACATGTGTGCGTGCTTATCCTTTCTATAGTCTGGTGGTGAACCACGTGTGTCATCGAAAGCATAGATGGAGTTGGAGGACAGGAATCGGAGCATACCTGCCTGGACCTGGATCACCTGACGTAGCGACATTTTGCAACATGCGTGCAGTAAAGGCTGCATCCACTGTTTGTTTTGATCCGACGGTTGTACTTCCCAGCTATCCAACTAAGTGGTCCATTCAAATAGTTTCTTAAACTCTTGTCTGCTTGCTTCAACATGAGAAATAATTTACATGCATATAATGATGCATACTTCAAACATCTAAATAAAACAAAGTTCTATAACTAATTAACAGGATTAAAAACACATTAACTATCGAGGACATTAGGTAGGGTTGCGATGCTTTCATTTTGTAAACTTGACAAGAACTCAAGAGTTTTTATTTTAATTGCCTCTTGTTTGCATCAGCATGAAGTACAATCTTTTTTCTTTTTTGCCTAGAGCATGAAGTGTCCTATAGATCGACCGCAATATTTAATGAGAAAATACCATATTTAAAAAGACTCTTGAAAATAGGATGCAGTAAAATTCAATACGTCAGGCGATCCTGGTCTGCCTGCAAGGGTCTTCCCAACAACCATCGGGGACGCACGATGGGGGTTAAGGTGCACCGCAACACCGGCCCGGACTGTACGTGTACCCAGCCAGCTGCGTAGTTTCGTTTTATATTTTATTCCCTAGGCTTAAAAGTTTGCTCTTCCTCTCTATTTTTGCTCTATTTGCTCTTCCCTAGGCTTAAAAGTTTTATATTATAAAATATTTTTACATATGTAATATGACATAGGATATATAACTTGATGGTTTTGCAAAACAAATGGAGGAGAAATATGTATATCCCATGCAACTACGTAAATACACCCCAATTAATTAGCTAGTTATTTTTTAAGATGATAAAAAATTATTATCTTTTTCTAAATGAGGTGGCCGGGGTAGATGATGTGCATGGCATAATAGCTTATTTGGCATGCCAATGTGGATGTCCAACCCAGACTAAGGATGATAGCGAAACGATCTTTTGAAGTTGATAGACTAAATAATTGACCCGTTTGAAAGTTCGAGGACCAAACTTAGTTTTGATTGAAAGTTTGAGGATGAAGTTGAGTATTGCTAGCTTGATGAGCTCAAGCTCGAAAAGTTCGAGTAAGCTCATTTGTTGTTGTCATCTATGATATGTACATATGATTAACTAAACTATATAATTCTATTAAAAATGTTCTATGGGACACAATGTTTATATATGATAGAAACAAAATTGCTCAAGTGCGACTCGTTGACAGCCCTACATAGAATTAAAGTTTTGGTGCAATCGAGTAATCAAAGATTTTCATCCGTTGGATCTACATCTTACGGTTATTACATCTTTTCATTTAACCCCTTCCACCACCACCACCACCACTCCACCTGGTGGAGGGGGTTCAATAAAAAGATTCAACGACCGTAATGTAGATCGATCCAAGGGTTGAAGATGGTTGATTGCACGATTGCACCAAACATCTGATTACATTCTAGTTGAACCCAACTTTAAAACAGAAAATCTTTTGACAAAGATTAATCCAGTCGTGATGTTTTTCTCTTCCTATTTTTGTGATGTTTTATTTTTTCTTGTTTCGTGATGTTGTGTTTCATGTTTTGTACTTCCTCCTTCCCATATTACCCGTCGTTAATAATTAGGACAAGTTTTATAGTTCAAATATGAACAAAAAAAACTTGTTCTAACTACAAGTAATATAGAAAGGAGGGAGTAATGTTTTATGATAATGAACTCAATGTTGTTCGGCTATTCCATCTGTTATTTTATTCTCTATCTGCTATTTAGTAAACTATCTATTCTATCTGTATTCTCTACCAATGAACGACCGTCCACACCGCCGATGGCCTCAAAAGTGGCCTGTACGATACTTTAGCCGCTGGAGGTGTCAGGAGATCACCCGTTGTGGGGCCTGCAAAGCGGTCTGTAAAGTAGTATACAGTATTAACAGGTAGCGACGACTGGAAAGAAAAGATGAGACAATGAACATAGAGAAAAGAAAGGACGAGAAAATGTTAGAAAAAAATAGGTATAACTCCAACGTACCACATGTCCTATGCCCCTATACGCGGTGTAATCATTACCACTACTCCTATACGCGACCAGAAGTTATTACCACTGCTTCAACGGAAGTGCTGCAGACTAGATTCTGATTAGTTTATTTTGTGTTTATTGGGGATTATGTAATAGCTAGTTCTGTCGATTAGCGACGACTGGAATGAAAAGTGGAGACAATGAACAGAGAGAAGGGAACACTGATTTCCTTCGGCCACCGACTGTTGTGAAATCTGAACTTCTGTATAAACGTGCAATCTGTGAATCTTAGCCGTTTGATGGACATCAAAGGGTGGCTGCACCTTTTACATATAAATGTGTAAAAAGTGCGCAAGCAGGTAGGGGGATCTATGTGCAAAAAGTACGACACCCTTGGATGTCCATCACACGATTGAGATCCGCTTATTGCAAGCCTGCACAGGAGTCCAGATTGCACAGCAGTCGTTGCCTTTCCATCGTTACAAACTACTGTATCATTGAGTGTATTCATTTCTGGAATAATCCATTTCTTTAAACTTTCCTGTGAGTTTCCTTTGATGCAAACGGGGCTAAACATAAGACGAGCACGCATAGGGGAAACACAACAAGTGCAACATTCATCAGAGACGAGCGGGCATAGGGGAAACACATATACTAGTACAAGTCGATTTTATATACTCCCTTTGTTCTCTTTTAATTGGCGTTGTGAGAACTAGCGGTGCATCCAAACGGGAATGGAGGGAATACAACCCAAATAGTGCAATGCTAGACGGCAGAACAGGTCATGCTCGTGCTTAATCCTACAGTTCTCTGTACAAACGACTGTCCACTTCTCCCATGTAGGCCTGCTGCAGCGGGCAGATCCCTGGTTCCCGCCTATTGAGTGGCCCCAAGCGTCATCATCAATGTTGGGCACCGCCACCGGCGGCGCTTCTGAACGAGGCCTGCCCAGGAACCTCCAGGCGACAACATCGATACTATTCATGGCTTCACGCTGACACAGAAAGCACTCCTTGTTGGTCCACTTCATGGCAACAGACCCGACCGCGTTGTAGCCGACATGGGCCTCACCTTCGACCTACGGGATATATTCAAAGGCATGGTGGGCCCCGCGGTCGGCGTCGTAGCGGCGCATGGCGAGGATGTAGGCCGCCACCATGTGGCCATTCGCAACCGCCCGGGGGAGGAACTGGGTGCCCGGCTGCGCACGACCGTGCAGGAAGACGTGGTCGAACCCAGTGACGTAGCACGCATGAGAGTTGCCGACGATTGCCAGGCGCTCCACGAGGCGGTCGTAGCTCCGGTTATACTTATAGATGCTCACCTGCTCCAGCGCCACGTGCCTGCCCACGGCGCGATCCCGACATGCCGTGTGCATGGCCTTGCAGGTGGCGCACAGACTAGAGAGGTCATCCATGGGCTGCAGGGAGGTTGCGGCGACCCAACCCGCGATCAGGACCGCAATATCATGCTGCAATGGGAACTCCATGGGCTTCGAAGGGAATCAATGAGGGCGGTCGTAACGGAGACAAAGAGGAAGAGTACCCGCGGAGAAGAGAATGGCCTGTGTGTGTTGCGGAGAAGAGGATGGTGTGTCTTTATTAGTATGTGCAGAGAAGACGATGAGACGCGCGCAGTGATGGTTATGGCTTCTAAAGTGCACCGTTTGGAATGCTACTTGCAAAACTGGGGCTACGGCTTCTAAAGTGCAACTGTACGCTACTTTAGCCGCTGGAGTTGTCAGCAGGCAGGAGATTGTCCGCAGTGGGGCCTGCAAAGCGGTTTGTAAAAAGTACTCCTCCCTCCGCCCCAAGTCAACTCTATTTTTATCTTCGGTCAAACTTACCATTGACGAATGATTTCTTGCCTGGTACTTATCCTGATCATCAAGGTCCTCCGCCTACTGCCCCAGATGACTTGGGGCAGAATAGGGATGAAAACGGTCAGAATTGGGCTTATTACCTTTGACAACTCCTTATTCAAACTGGTGTCTGAATAAAAAATTTAAAGAATTGAGCTTATTACTCCCTCCATCTCTAAATACTTGTCGCTTTGTAGTTCCAAAATAAACTACAAAGCGATATTTACTACGGCCCCATTTGGAACGTAGGAATCCAAATCACAGGAATTGGAAAAAACATAGGAATAGACAAAATGCAGGAACGAAGAAAGTGAGCAACTATAAACAAAATTCTTTAGAATCTTAACTATCATTATTTGTAATACATAAATCAAAGTCATAAATTCTTGCCAAAATGAACTACAAGTTTGCTTCATAAACAACTTCATTCCTATATTTCTAACATCAAAACGTCTATTGTATTGCAGTAGCTCAGAAATAATTATTCCCTTATTTCAAAAAAGAAATAATTATTCCATGCAAATCATTAGGTTTGTTAATTTGACTTTCAGCACCCTATATATTCCCTCCAAAGCCAAACAGCAGACCACAAAGAACTTGGTCTGGATTATTTCATTCCTCCATTTTACATAGGAAAGGAAGTCTTTCTACAGGAAACGAAATATGATTCCTGTGTTCCAAACACCTGTGACATAAGCACAATGTAGAAATGAATTCCTTTAAAGTTTCCTTTAAAAATCCTCTATTACAAGGGACGGAGAGAGTACATGTCAGCCCATTAGACCCAACCTACTATTTGGAAAGTATTCGGTTATTGTTCGGAAATTTTCCATTAAAATATGGTATTCTGACAATTCGGTCGGAAATCAGTCTAAATTGTTTCCATTCCGTTTACCAAATTTCAATGTTCGATAAAAACGGTAATCGGATCAAAAATTTCGGAAATTGTCGAAAATGGTAATCGCATCGGAAATTTTTGAAAACGGCGTCGGACGATTCGGGAATTTACCATACTGTTTTCATCCCTAGGGCAGAATGATCGTGGCGACCAGAATGAAGTGTCGGATATATGTTGTCCACAGTGTAGCAATAGGTAGCATATCCTAATCTTTCTCCTCATATATAGCGTGTTAACTAATTTTTCGGCCCCAAATGATTTAGAAAAATTACTCCAGATTTGATGATGCCATAAATTAATCGCTACTCAAAACAATGACGGTGCTCATCAAGCTCGCAAGCTCAACTTCATTCATCCTCAAACTAGCTAATTATTTCGAATGGATTTACATTAAGGGGTGTGCATTCGGTCTACCCGATATTTTGGTTCGGGTATTTTGGTCTTTTTCAAAATTCGGTTTCTTGAAATCACTACCCGAATTGTTGTAATAATATTAGGTACCCGAACATTTTGGGTACCAAAATTCTGGTTCGGTCTTCGGTCCTACGCGATATATCTGAATTATACATTATATCCATGTCATGTTTGCACAAATTTAATATGACTGATAAATTTAATCCAACGAGGTCATTTATTATAAATTGACAAATGAAAAATAAAAAAAACATTTAAATCCAACAACTTCACACATCACAACTTGAAAATAAAATATCTAAATTTGAATTGTTCATAGATTAGCACGCATAATTTAACTTATTATTTGATGGACCGACTATTCGGTTATTTCAGTTACCCAAGAGTGATACCCGAACCCGACATTTATTTTTCAGTTATTTATATTTGCTACCCGAAAAGTACCCGATACCCGATATTTCGGTCTTTTCGGTTCCGGTCTCAGTTTTATCAGTTTTGGTTTTTCAGTCTCGGTTTATTTGCCCGCCCCTAATTTACGTAGTAATAGCATATGGGATATACATATTTCTCCTCCGTGTTTTTTTGCAAAACTATTTAGTGATATATCCTATGTTCATATTACATATGTAAAACTAATGTAAAGTATAAACCTTTTTCAAAGGGAAGTCTTAGGTTTCATCAAATCTATCTTTGAGATTTACGCAATTTTGATCTGTTTTAACACTACAAGAATTGTACTTTTAGATTCACCATGAAAATATTTCCATAATATACAATCTAGTACTACATGTTATTGAAGTTAATAAATTCCATATAAATCATTAGTCAAAGGTAATTAGTTCGACCAAAATAGGAATAGAGTTGAGTTCGGGCGGAGGAAGTGTTATACGTTGTTGGTTACCACATAAGGTTTGGTCCTTCATTCAAGCCGTAGCCATTTGTACAGGCAACTGATGCAACCGAGCGCACCGAGCTTACGTGCACGCCAGTCACCGAGGCACCTTAAACGTGCGTAGAGCATGCGCATCTTTGAATTCAATTGGAACCGCTCCGCGTCCCATGACCACTACTGCGAGCGTCGAGAGACGAACAGCCAGGCGGGTTCAAATCCCCTGCAGTACTGCAGGTGCAGTAGAGATGGCTGACATGAGGCCCCCACCACTCAGTTGCAGTAACCGCAGTGCAACGGATGTATTTCCAACGGCTAATTTTCAATTACTATTTTGCAACGGAACGACGATAATGTACCAGAAATCGGGAATAGCAAACCGGATAGCATTTGCTACTAGTAGTACACAGAGAGCTTCATATAGCAAATGGCTAAAAGTAGCAATCCTAATAGCAAACCGATTGGAGATGATTTTTTCTCTATATTTGCTAAATAATAGGATAGCACATCATATAGCTAATGGGTTGGAGATGCTCTTTTAGCCATTACCTATATGGTGTGATATCCTATTATTTAGCAAATTTAGAGTAAAAATCATCTACAACTAGTTTGCTATTAGGATTGCTACTTTTAGCCATTTGCTATATGGAGCTCTTGGTGTGCTACTAGTAGCAAATGCTATCCGGTTTGCTATCCCCAATTTCTGCTACATTATTGTTGTTTCTGTTGCAAAATAGTTGTTGAAAATTAACCGTTGGAAATACAGCCGTTGAAAAATAGTCGTTAGAAATATAACCATTGAAAAATAGCCGTTAGAAATACAAACGTCACAATATAGCCGTTTCAACAATGTTATTTGAATTTTAAAATAATTATTACATATTAATAAAATATAAATTTTTTAATATAGCACATCATATAGCAAACGGGTTGGAGATGTTCATAGAATGAGATGCTAAATGTGGATAGCATATTTGCAATTTGAAAGAATAGCAAACTAAAAATAGCAAACGGGTTGGAGATGCTCTTAGAAGATTGGTGGAAAATAATACGAACTTACAAGAAAAAGGAGAAAAAGAAAAAGGATGGCGCGCGTTTCGATACATGAACTGTGACGCTGCTGACATCCATCTTCATTGGCCAGTTCCCGATTCCGCTGATCTCTCCAGCATGTATTCACACTAGCTACTCTCTTGTGACTGGACCCAGGGTATCCCGTGGCCCACACGACATATCCGGTGGGTGGGCTCCTGAGAAATGTTGTTGTTGTTCTACGTGGTGTTAGGTTGAGACAATGCAACTTGTGGTCATAACGATAAGAATTTAAAATTAGAAAGAGAATATAAGATTCAAAAATCTTCATTACTCTCTTTACTCCGGGCTCGGCCCCGTCAATTTCGGAAACTCTTGCGCTCATATCGTAACTGCATCAGTTATATATCTATGCCTGTTTCCAATTAAAGTCCAAACTAAAGGTGTAGACAAAGGTTTTGCACAAGAGAGAGAGTTGCGCCGCGCTGCCGCAGACGACAACTGTAGGGACGACAAGGAGAGAGACCCAATAGCGGGGACTCAGGTGTACAATGTGACGTTCGAGGAAGACGTGATCACCACCACCGTGACGTCCTCCGGCAAGGCTGTGGAGGACTGGCTCGACAAGGTCCTCTCCGTCCACCGTCGGCACCTTCACAAGCTCGTCGTCGGGCTCGACGTCGAGTGGCGCCCTAGCTACTCCGCCGACCAGAACCCCATCGCTGTTCTGCAGCTCTGCGTCGGCCGCCGCTGCCTCATCTTCCAGGTCATCCATGTTGACTACTTCCTTAACGTGCTGGAATATTTCCTCGCCGATTCCGGCTACCGCTTCGTCGGCGTCGGCGTGGAGGGTGACGCCGACAGACTTTGGAAGGACTAGCTGCTGAAGGTGGCCAAAATGATAGACCTGGTCGAGCTTGTGGCGGAGGAGATGGATCGACCGAGCCTCTGCCGCGCGGGGCTGAAGGACATCGCAAGCGCCATGATGGGCGCCGACATGGAGAAGCCTTACGGGGTGAGGATGAGCAATTGGGATGCGTACAATCTCTGCAGCGAGTAGATCAAATATGCGTGCATCGATGCCTTCGTCTCCTTTGTGGTCGGCCGCAAGCTGCTCTCCGGCGATTACTCATCTTACCACCGAGTTTGCGGATCGGCTGCCGTCGATCATCCCGGCATATGGAATTCGTAGGTGCATTGCTCAAGTTCTAGCTTTTGTGCCTGTGCGCCCAATCTCTCATAAAATTATTTTTTCTTGAGGAAACACTATATCTTGCTTTTTAAAACATGCATGTTATTTCACATGCATCGAGGTCTTTCACATGCATGTTAGATGTCCATGCATGCTACGCCCCAAACATGATCAACGAGCCTCAAACATGATGATCTCTCAGCAAAAAAGAGAACACGTAACGTCAACAAACATGATCGATGTCTTTCACATGTATGTTAGACGTACATATGCTACGTCGCAAACATGTATTCCAAGAATAGAATAATATTTCCTACCATGTATATATATTTCTATATTTATCATATTCTCTACCATGCATGTGTGTATGCTCTCAACCTACAGTATATGGTAGTTTAACTGCCACACTAATGAAGAATATTATCCTATCATCAATAGAGATAACAAATTTGACACAAGGATGTGCCCTCGACGGTATAAGGATAGAATGTGGACTACCATCATCTAATAAGCACCTAGCAATCACTACATACGTACGTGGTTCATCAAATTAATCGATCGCATGCTGCCATTATGTATCGCTGTACTCATCTTTTGAATAAACAACAGGCGTAGGCGCTAGACGCTACGTGTTCTGATTTTAGGAACAAATGAACACACTTGTGAAAACACAAGTGATAACCAAGAGGAGGCGAACCGCAGTTTGGAGTAACTCTGACCGACAATTCAAAAGCACAATTTTTGAAGCGTCCGATCATCTCCACTCACGCGCTTAGACGACGACCCGCTATAAAGGCACACCTTCCTCTTCTTCTCCGCCACAACTCTCGATCGATTTTAGCCTCCAAACTTCTCCTCTTGCTTCTCCGCCGCACCACCGTCGACCACCAATCTCTCTTTGTTCGCACCTCTGTCGCCGCACAAATGGGTAGCCCCGCACCGAAGCGCTCCAGGTCATCGATGTCCTCCGAACCTCCTTCTTCGCTTATGTCGCCGCCAAGGCCGGTGGAACTGGAGGCGGCGCCCGCACCTCCTCCACTCCCATCTCCGCCCGCGGCGCCCACACCTCTTCCGTCCGACTATGATGAGACTGGCCGCCTCATGGAGGAAAGCATTGAGAAACTCGACGGCAAGCTTAAGGAGGTCACCGGCAACCTGTTCGCTGCCGACGTGCAAGTAAAGCGCTCGACAAAATGGCACAGGATGTATTTCACAATACATCTCACTCCTATCGCCGATAGGGACTTGGTGTCCTTGCCCACCACACCAGCATGGACTCTGCCGGCTACTACATCTTTTGGTTAGGCTTTATTGCCGCTCGTCTCGACTGCCTCTACGAGACGATCGGTGAGGAGGCTAGGGTGGGGTTTCGCGAGCAACTCGTGGAGGCCGTCAGCCGGAAGAAGTTTGATCTGGTGTTGCAGGATGCTCCGCCGGCGGTTGCAGCGGAGGCGGAGGCGGTGGCGGAGGTGGACAAGTCCTCCTCTGAGTAGAGTAGGATGAGTAGTAGTTTTTTCTTTTGTTTTCTATGATTTTTTTCTTGTTTGTAATATATGTGCTGTTTTTATGTTAATGAAAAATGTCTTTTATTTTATGTTCATGAACAATGTGTCCTACTCCAGTACATGGACTAACGAAAAACTCCTCCTTTTATCGAAAAACATCGCATATTGAAAATTAACACATTAGTAATGTTATACTGTATCTAATAAACACTCCCTCCTTATTCTTTTATTTGATGTTTTGGACAAAGCATTGAACTAACATTAGTAGGACGTGACCACCCCTACCCACCGGCCTGGCCCTAGGCGGTAGCCCACAAATTTTCTGCGACCCTGATGCACAGCATCGTGCATGCACCCCCGCCTCGCACGCCGTCCGATCAAAATCGCATAATCGTGGGAGCGGGACATGCGAGATTTCCATCCTTCGGTGTCCAGACAACAAACCCAACGTGAAGCGAAGGATCTCATCGGGATTTCCATGGGACAGCGTGCAGGGCGGGGGCACACGCGCGATGTTGTGCGGCAGGGCCACACAAAATTTTTTCTGCCCGCCTAGGCCCAGAGCCAGGCCTGCCTTTAAGACCATCCGCAGTGGTTCACGGTGAACCTTTAGGCTGTGTTTGGGGGCACAGTTTTTCAATACCAAAGTTTTGGAAACCACAGTTTTTAAAATGACATGGCAATACCAAAGTACATCATTCAGTAACACAGTTTTGTAATACCACGATTTTGCAATACATAGGACTGTTTGGTTGACAAACACCATTCTGTAAAAAATACCATAGTAATCTCAAATACCACGGTATTGCTAATTGCTCTAAAACTCCAAAAATACCGTGTTCCCAAACACTAAGATTGAATTCTCTGTGGCCCTTTCGCACAGCCGTCTCTGTGCGACCCTACCCAGATGGTTGCCACGTATGTTCACGCTCCAAATATTACAGCCAAGGCCGCACTGCACGGTTCCCGCGACTGTACCACCGTGCCCTGATGATTGCCACGTACGCGAGCGCACCGAATCTTGCAGCGCACACGGGCACATGAACTCCACGTCCGAACTTTGCACAGTGATCCGAATAACTCGGCGCTCGGCGTGCACGATCCATCATCATGCGCACCAATAATATTATGAAATTATCAACTTTGATGATTCAATAATCCAATAAAGTTTCATCCAACCTACCAACAAAAAATTGGATCGTCCAGAACATCCTACCAAATGTTAATTGGGATGATCCAAGTCATAAAGAAATAGATGATCTATCTCCAATCGAACTTCGACGTCAAACCAAACACAATTGATGACTGAGCACTTTGTCACATGTCAGTAGAGTGTACGTACAAATGACAAATACACGGCCTCAACACACGGTTTAGGGTGCATCATGGACTAACCACATGACCTGATCAAACACTCACGTAATTACCATAAACCTGCAAGAGCAACCATCTGGCCGCATCCACCAACGCATCCAGACACTGTGAAGGGACGACGAGCAGCGGCAGGTGAACACGTTGCAGCAGCGGCGCAATGGAAAACGGTGGCAGCGGACGGCGACGTACCTGGATGTTGGCGTAGTCGACCTCGCACATCTTCCGCGAGTCGTTCAGCTTCCGCGGCGAGCTGAACCACACTGGCAGGAACTCCTCGGTTTCAGAGTCAAAGCATGACTTGGAGAAATGGGCCCCCAACACATCCCAACCCTGCAAAAGGATGATGAGCAGTGGCAGGTGAACACCATGCAGCGGCGGCACAAATGGAAAACGGTGGTAGCGGACGGCGACGTACCTGGATGTTGGCGTAGTCAACGTCGCACATCTTCTGCGAGTCATTCACCTTCCAACCGAAGACATGCAGGTGCTTCGTCCACAACCGAAACGCCGCATCTGGCAATGTGACATTGACAAAGCAGTAGCCCTTGTTGGCCTTGGACCTTGGCAAATGCAACAAACGAGGTTAAGTATCAATCAGTAAAAGACCGGAGCTTGATTAGTATAATCATATATTTCAAAGCATAGGCGTGGTACTTGAAGTCAAATGGAACGTGAATAAAATCATAAAACTGACTTGACGCGGCCCACTGCAATTTTTGAGTTCTCCTCGGCGCAGTTCTGATCAATGATGTTCATTACTTTTTGCCTCCTGTGGAAAACGATGTAAAACATCAAGTATTAATGCATCAACAAATTTGAGGGGGAGAATAACAACGCGCAGATTTAAAAGTATGTTGCGGATCATCAGCATCGTCAGTCCAGAAGCAGGGTCGAAGCGGCGCCGTGGCCGCCGCGAACTTGAGAACGGATGAGGAGAAGGCTCATCGCCAACAGATCGAGGGGACGGAAGCTACACTGCCGCTATGGGCGATGAGCCTTCCCCTCGATCCGTTCTCGAGTCGGGCGCAGGCCGGCGGCGGGGGCGCATGGGCGGCGGGCCGACGGCGGGGGCACGAAAGGCGACACTGTGCGACAGGTCCGCAGAAAATTTATTTCCGCCCGCCTAGGTCCAAAGCCGGGCCTGCCTTTAAGACCATCCACAGTGGTTCACGGTAAAGCTTTAGGCTGTGTTTGGGAGCACAGTTTTTCAATACTAAAGTTTTGGAAACCACAGTTTTTAAAATGACATGGCAATACCAAAGTACGTATTTCAATAACACAGTTTTGTAATATCACGATTTTGCAATACATAGGACGGTTTGGTTGACAAACACCATTCTGTAAAAAATACCATAGTAATCTCAAATGCCACGGTATTTCTAATTGCTCCAAAACCATCCCCATTGGTTCACTGTAAAGCTTACTGGACTGGAAATATAGAGTAGATTACTGGAAGTATAGAGTTAGTGTCCAGTGTGAAATGCTGGAAGTATAGAGAATATACTTGAAGTATAGAGGGATATAGAGTAAGTTTTAGAGGAAAACGCTGCGGATGGTCTAAAACTCCAAAAATACCGTGTTTCCAAACACCAAAATCGAATTATCTGCGGCCCTTCCGCACACCCGTCTCTGTGTGACCCTGCCCAGATGGTTGCCACATACGTTCACGCTCCAAATCTTACAGCCAAGAGCGCACTGCACGGTTCCCGCGACTGTACCACCCTGCCCTGATGATTGCTACGTACGCGAGCACACCGAATCTTGCAGGGCGCACGGGCACACACGAACTCCACGTCCGAACTTTGCTCAGCGATCCGAATAACTCGGCGCTCGACGTGCACGATCCATCATCATGCGCACGAATAATATTAAGAAATTATCAACTTTGATGATTCAATAATCCAATCAAGTTTCATCCAACCTACCAACAAAAAATTGCATCGTCCAGTCCATCCAACCAAACGTTAATTTGGATGATCCAAGACATAAAGAAATGGATGATCTATCTCCAATCCAACTTCGACGTCAAACCAAACACAATTGATGACTGAGCACTTCGTCACATGTCACTAGAGTGTATGCACAAATGACAAATACATGGCCTCAACACCGGGTTTAGGGTGCATCATGGACTACATGACCCGACCAAACACTCACATAATTACCATACACCTGCAAGAGCAACTACCTGGCCGCATCCTTCGCGTACGAACGGCAACCTCGACCAACTTATACTTTTTATACTAGGTACAAATAATTTTCCTTGTACATGAGCCAATAAACAGGCTCTTCTGATGCGGCTTTTGTAGTTAAAAAATGAACTACGACAAAGCGACAAGTTTATGGAGACGGGGGGAGTACATATGATCATCGATGTCTCTCTCACATGCATGTTATAGTTGTCCATGCATGCTACACTACGCCGCAAACATAGGATAAACGAGCCAAACTATATATATATATATATATATATATATATATATATATATATATATATATATGATGTTTCAACAAAAAACAGAGAAAACACGTAATAATGTTGTCATCAAACATGATCGTCCCGAGGTTTTCAAGTGCATATGTTACTTGTCCATGCATGCTTGCCACACCCCAAACATGATCAACGAGTCTCAAATATGATGATATTTCAACAAAATTAGAAAACACCTAACGTCATCAAACATGCATGATCGAGGGTTTGTGATATATATATATATATATATATATATATATATATATATATATATATATATATATATATATATATATGTGTGTGTGTGTGTGTGTGTGTGTGTGTGTGTGTGTGTGTGTGTGTGTGTATTAATGAATGCATGAATGTGTGGTGTGTTCATCGTCTTGTACTTTTTTTGTGTTTTCTGACGATCTTTCAACTATATATATATATATATATATATATATATATATATATATATATATATATATATATGACGATCTTAGAAAAAATAAGAGAAAACGTGTAACATCATGAAACATGATCGAGGTATTTTGCGTGACAAACTGAAAAAAACTGGAACACTGCATATACCTTAGGCCGGTGGGCCCTTTGCGTGTCAAAATTAAAAACTAGAACTGAAAAACTGAAACACTGCCGGACGGACCTACAAAGTATGCCAGGTGGGCCACTGCATATCCTGGACCCTTTGCATGTCAAATTAAAAAACTGTCTGTGAAGCAGAGATAGAAGCCAACCGCGATTTAGATTAATTCGAAAGAGCAGCTTTCAAAGCGTCCGATCATATCCACTCGCACGGGACGAGGATCCTCTATAAAGGCACACCTGTCCTCTTGCGTCTCCGCCGCACCACTCCATCTCCATCGATTGTAGGCTCCAAACTTCTCTTCCTTCACCGCCCCACCATCGCCGACCACCTCTCACTGTTTCTCCGCAACTCCGTCGCCGCACAAATGGGTAGCCCGACATTGAAGTGCTCCAGGCCGTCGAAATCCTCCAAACCTCCTTCTTCTCCGTTTTCGTCGCAGCCAATGCCGGTGGAACTGGAGGCGGCGCCCGCAGCTCCTCCATCCACTTCTCCGCCTGCAGCACCCGCACCTCCTCATCCGGTTTGGGTTCAGGAGACTATCCGCCTCATCGAACACCGCTTCGATGAACTCGATCGGCGCCTAAAGGAGGCCACCGAGCACCTTTCCGCCACCGTCGGGCGAGCAAAAAAGCTCAACATATTGGTGCAGAATGTATTTTCTGATACATCTCGCTCGTGTGAGCGTCTGGGTCTTGGGAAACTTCCTGTGTGCACCAGCATGGACACACCTGCCACTACTTCGTCGGGTTAGGGTTTGTGTCCATGCGTCTCAACGTCCTCTATGAGACGATCGGGGAGGTGGCTGGGGTGGAGGGCCGCCAGCAACTTCTGCGGACCGTCATCTGGAAGCTTCAGACTCAATTGCTCGAGGAGGCGGCAGCATCGGCGACAGCGGAGGAGGTCGCAGCGGCAGCGGCGGAGGAGGCGGCGGCGACAGCAGCGGCGGAGGAGGAGGTGGAGGAGATCTCCTCTCACTCCAAGTAGAGTAGTATTTGTAGTTTTTATTTTTCTTGTCTTCTATGTGCTTTCGTAGTTCTTGTTTGTAATATATGTGTTGTTTCTATTTTAATCATAAATTTCTTTTCTGTTCATGAACATTGCGTCCTATGCAGTATCGAAAAACATCTCCTTTCTGAAAAAGCGGCGAGATAACTGTTGTTCAATGTCTAGCCAAAAATTTGTTGTGTTGCGACAATCAATGACTCTTGGTTGAAACTCCATTGAGATCGTGGTTGAGGTTGCCTTTCTCCTCTTTTGTGTTCTTTCACACAATTTTTTCATTTGTAGTCGGCGCATGGGAAAATGTATTTTTAGTATGTAGTAGTATATACTACATGTTATAGTATCATTGTGATTAATGTTACAAAATGATGATTATTTACCATCGTTTCGTACACTTGGTTGTATTTGCATATCGTTTGCATTAGCACATATGTATACGTTTTGCGATTCATATTTTTTTCGTATTTTTTTTTGGAATGCCCCACTAGCTAGCAGATGACTGCTTTTAGATTTTGTTCTCCATGCATGGCAACAAAGATGAATTAAGAAGCGAGCAAGTTGTCCTAAGACGAAGTCTACCCCTCTAGCTACACGCACCAGCCATGTGCAGGAATCGACGCGACATGAGATATAATTAATCACGATTGGATGTGTGCACAAGGGCACGTCTTGCGTCAAATTCTCCACTCCCGTGAAAACTTTATTGTTCTACTTGGTGCCACATTTGAGATTTTGAACTTTCAATTTTCACTACCTGCGCCTCCAATTCCAGTCCCGCCTATTATTGTAACCCTATTTCAGCCACGATGAGTATAAATGGAAACACTGGCCTCCGTTCTCGACACACTGCTGCCCTGCCCTTCCGGTGATCTTGCAGTACTCCAAATATGTTGCCTCTTTGTCCTGTGTTCCATACTTGTATTCCTAAGAAATTCCCGTGTTTTCATTTCCCATGGTTTTTACAATTTTTCCCCCATGGATCTCGTAGTGACGCATCAAAGCTCTTGGTGGTGTTGACTCCTGGGTACAACGTCGGGCGACCAAGTTTGATGGCCTCTACCGTACCTCTTTGTCGCCGGCACCTCCCTGCGACATCGCATCCCATACTCCAGTTTTGTGCTAGGTAAACTACACGATCCATGCCGTCTTTTTATAGAGCTATATTGGCTTGGTTCTACACGATCCATGCAGTTTTGGCCTAGTTAAGTTGTACACGATCCATCTTGATATACGAAGATTAAAATAAATTAACAAAGAAGAAATGTGGTCTTTTATTTCACGAATTTAGTTATGTATATATATACACTACATCTGTCCCTAAATAAATGTTGCTCCGACAGCTTATTACGGTAGTGTATTTCTAGTTCAATTCATGGTCGGGAATGACAAATACTAAAAACCAGAGGTAGTAGTATGTAATTTCTGGATTTAGAAGTAAATGTCGCACGGGTTATCTGATCAACCACTCCAAATGTTGTACTCTCATTCCTGTTTTACAAATTTGTATTCCTAAGATTTTTAGTTCTCATGGTTTTCACTTTTTTCTTTCTTGTGGCTTTCTCGGATCGATTGATTTTTTCTATTCTTTCTTTTCTAATTCCTCCGTTGGTAACAAACACTGCAGTTTATAGAAAGCACACCGTCCGATCCAAAATCTACGTCGTTCATGTAATCTGACGTTACACTGTTGTTGGGAATGACTACTTACAATGCTCTTTACATTAGGAACAAGACATCAAACCGTGATGTCGTCTACAAGCATTCATGGTGGCCAACAAGCACCTGGTATAACTATAAATGTGTTTACTATCAAAATTAAACAAATTTAGACAACATTAAATCGTTTGCATGTTACGCAGAGAATATTGCAGCACATGATGTTCAGGAACCCCGAGGTTCATGACTCCATGGTACTACTACGATGCATGAACCAACAACAGGTATAGATATACAAACTAGAAATACTCCTTCTGCCCAATGTAATTTTACTTTTGGAGCTTCAAAAATGTCCCACTCCAACTCTATCCTCGATAGTAGCTTCCAACTACCCATATCACATCACATTACTACCTGCCTCTCTACCGTGACATTTGTTTTGGCAGGGCGTGTTAGTTATTTACTCTACTCCTTTGGCATTGAATTTGGAGCATTTTGAGAGACTACGTTCGGTCCTTTAGATGTATTGATGATGGGTGATCATGGTCATTTGCATTCTTTCCTAGGCTCTACTAATTGTTTTAGCATGCCTTGCGATTCTACGTTCTTATTGGTACTTAGTTTTTATAGTTAATAGTTCATCAGCCTGTGTGATGGCGTGATTTTTTTATGCCTCCATGCTGTGCTCTCTTGCCGCCGGCCACTCCGGTCGGCACCGGCGCCCACGTCCACGCCCACGCCCACGCCATGTTGCTGGTCACCTAAGTGTCCTCCCCGACGAGTCTCCCTCGCCCATCTCCACGTCCCATCCTTCTTGTGCCATGATGACCCCGCCGCCCGCAAATCCTTGGCCATTACTCGCCCTGCCATTAATCCTCCTCGAGAGTTTCGGCGAGACTGAACCCTCGCTTTGTTGAGTGTCGCAAGCTGGCACTATTCAGTACTGCACCTGCAGTATCCGCCACTGGCAAGAAGACCCGATGTCTCATGGACCCACATGTCAGTGGCAGCTAATGCAGGTGCAGTACTGCGGAGGATTTGAATCCCACAAGATGCCTGCCTTATGTGTCTTGCATTTGCCACCTACTACCGCTGGTGTTCATTACTTGCCCTGCAACTAATAATTCTCTTCGAGACGCGCTCCGGCTGATGTCAGTCAGACCGAACCGGCGAACCCTATCTTTGTCTAGTCTAGCGTTGCCAGTTGCATGCCCCCTTACAGTCTTGCCTGCTTCACTCATGGACTAAAAATCTTCTACAGTACTAGGAGTGTGTACCGCCACTGACATGTGTACCTGATGGCTCATTTTAGTGTATGAACAGCAACAAAGAAGTCAATAATGTAACCCCCCCCCCCCCCATAAAAATAGGTGTCGTTAGGACAGTCCTAACTACTGTAGTAGTTCATTTTTAATTCATTTGTGGGCGACAACTAATATAAACCAGGAGGGAGTATTAAAGAACAAAATGGTGCTGGCATGACGTGGTCCTCCCACGCTCGTATTTGCCGCACTCGTCCTGAAGATGGTATGAACATCAGACTTTTCTTCTATTCACACTATTTGTACATGATACTAAACTTGTTAAGGCAGTAATTTGCTTTAATCGTTTACCATTTGAATCAATGTAACAGAAGGAAGGAAGCTAGGAAGAAGTGTGGATAAAGGACTTAAGGTTGCCAGAACACGCTATGCATCCCAAGTTAGTGGAACGCAGCATGTGAAGCTACCAATTCAGTTCTCCGCTAGGTTGGGTGCTGTGGTTGGTATTAATCAGCGACACTTTGTCGATGATGTGGTTATGTTTACAAAAGACATGCATCCCTCAACGGTGCAACGAAGTGGGCAGAGGTTGGCCATAGTAACAAGAGAGATATAGTACAAGACATTCTGGTTAGTGTTGTCACACCCCCACACAAGTATTTTTTTATTGCAATCTCCATCCTGTACGTTTACAACAACTTGTTATAGAATGTACATGATTCCTGGGACATGGAGGACACACCGGAGAGCGCAATAAAATTTTTGAAAATTGCTGGTGAGCGCTACAAGGGGTGGCGCTCGACTTTGCATGCCACCTATAAGAGTTATTCTACCGATGAAGAACGTATACGAAACCAGCCTGCTAACGTAACGACGCCTGAGTGGTTGCACCTAATAGAATATTTTGGGTCTGAGCTATTCAAGGTCAGCTAACTTGTTAATAGCTTTGCATCATACAAAAAATATTTCATTTACATTCATTCGTGGAATTAATTCTTAAAATTATTGCAGTCAATAAGCAGGACCAATTCTCAAAATCGAAGAAGACAAAAGGCGTGTCACTTGCTTGGCTCCAAATCCTACGCCCAACTTAGTTACGAGAAGGTATGAAAAATAAATCACGCTTTTACTTTGCGCTGCAAACAATATGTATACTGACATGTTGAAGTTTACTTGTATTTTATGTAGCGAGACCCAGAGACCGGAGAAGAACCCGATGGCATACAACTGTGGGAGGCAAGCTGAACAGTAACTGGACAAACAAGCTGGCAGAAGATGTACATGTGAGTAACACTTCAAACAATCCCTAATTAAATAAATATTTGCAGATTACATGTGCCTTTTCTTTTCGTATATAGATCCAGGCACGTGCCCAAGTGGACGACATGGAAGCTCAGCAGGGAGGCCCAATTCCAAATGAGGAGAGAAACCACATCTTCCAGCGTTCTTATAGATCCCCAATCGGTTGTGCAGGATCACAGGTTCGGGGGCGTGGCTATGGCTAACCCAACTGGTCCCGAACGTGAATGTATGCGTATCCAGATGTCTAAACACCTCAACGACCAAGTTCGAAACTTAGAAGTTAGAAATGCAGGCCTCAATGAAATAGTGCAGGACTTGGAAGGAAGAAATGATAGCTTAAACACCCAGATGGACTGCATAAACCAGAAGAATGAAGAGTTAATCCTTGAAGTCCAGAACTTACAAGGTCAGATAGCAGCTGATCGTGAACAGACAGCTAAGGAAATGCAGGTCATGTGTGCCTCATTGGCTGAAATGCACAAAATGATGATGGCGACCACTCCACAGAAGGTACAACAAATAAGGAACCGCCAAAAGCCACCTGCTCCAACAATTAGTCCCTGTCAGCTTAGGAAAACTCTTAGCATGCAAACATGTCGCTTAAGTAATCCTTGAGTGTTGTTATGCGTGTTGTAAAATTGATGGATGTTTATTATTAAACTCATGATTCTGTTGCCACTAATTTTCAAACCTGGTGCATTCGGGTTCTACTGCCGCTAATTATAAAACGTGGCATTATGAAATTTCTTGTTACGAATGATAAATTGTTGCAATAGGAAGCTATTGCAAATACGGATGATAAAACGTGGCAATAGAATGACAAAATGTTGCAGTATAAACATTTGGCAACGACTCAAAAAACGTTGCACTAAAACACTATTGCCACAGATAAGAAATCGTTGCAATACCAAACTATTCGCCATTGATGCGAAATCGTTGTGGTACCAGACTAGTTCCCATGGATTTGAAATCATTTCAATATGGTACTATTCGCCACGTTTGTTGACTCGTTGCACTGACCTACTATTTGCCACAGACGTTAAACCGTCGCAGTATCATACTATTTGCCACGGATGTGAAATCATTGCAATACCGTGATATTCGTTGCAATATGTTGAATCGTCACTACACCATAACTCGTTGCAATATGTTACTATTTGCCACGGCTGTGAAAATCGTTGCAATACTGTAGTATTTGCCACGAATGTGAAAATTGTTGCAATCACGTACTATTACCACGAACGGGAAATTGTTGCAATACGTTAAATCATCGCAATACGGTAAACCGTTGCAATAACATACTATTTGCCACAAGTGTGAAATCATTACAATACCGTACTATTGCCACACCTGCGAAATTGTTGCAACACAATGCTATTCGTTGCAATACGTTAAATCGTCACAATACGCTAAATCGTTGCAATAACATACTATTTGCCACGAATGTGAAATCGTTACAATACCGTACTATTGCCACGCCTGTGGAATCGTTGCAACCACATACAATTACCACGAATGTGCAATCATTTCAATATCATGCTGTTTGTTGCAATATGCTAGATCATCGCAATACGCTAAATCGTTGTAACAACATACTATTTGCCATGAATATGAAATCGTTGCAATACCAAACTATTTGCCATGATGGTGAACCCATTGCAATACCATAGAATTCGTTGTGATACGTTAGATCGTCGCAATACATAAAACTGTTGCAATAGCATCCTATTTGCCACCGATGTAAAATCGTTGCAATACCATACTATTCGCCACGGATGCCAAGGCATCACAAATAACCTATCGCCATTGGAATTGTTATGACGATTCGTAAAAACTATCGTCACGCTCTTTTTCGTTGCAACAGCGACCTATTGCGACAAAAAATAACCTATTGCGATGAATTTTTTTGTTGCGATAAATCGGAATCCTTGTAGTTATTAGAGTTTGTAATTTGAGGATTATTTGTATAATGTAATAAAAGTACTTAATTAACTTGTGTTGTGGTAATTTTCTGTATATCGTTTATGATGCACTCGTGTACATGTGATCAACGTCCTGCGCACACACATGTGTCGCACTTGGTTTATCTTCAGACCAGGTGTCACAACTCTCTCCCTATTTTCTAATCACTTAGGCAGCGCTACACCTTTGGAGTGGAGTATTAGACTCGGGCTTTTGGTGTGCGGAGTAGGGGAACCCCCTACCCCCTATTTATACCCTCCAAAGGTCGGTTTGGCGCCAGAAAAAGCGAGGGAATCAGTCGCCATCGTGATCTCCAAGCCGTGAGGAGCCAACACGTAGTGGTTGACCGCCTCTAGCGCGTTTACCTAGTCGGCCGAACTGGCACTTCGGCTGACTTTCTGGTGGCCCCAAACATGGGGTTTTTTTCCGGGAGGATGTTTTGTGGGGCCCCATCATGTTTATGGGTGATTCACCTCATTTTTTAGTTGGTTTTCTCCTCCAATTCACCTGCCTACACAGTTGCACCAACACTTGTTGAGATAGTTTGTAAATAACTCCTACCGCTATGTTGGTTGTCTAATCCATAGTTTTTATGCAGGGAATTGACGGTCGGATTTGGCAATTAAGGACCGTCAACAAACTCCCCCACACTTAGTCCTTTACTCGTCCTCGAGTTAAGGCAAGAAGAACTAAGTGATATCATAATTCAGCTACGAGTACAAAATATGCATACAAAACATTTCAACACATACCTTTGTTCAAGAAACTTTGATATGTGGCTACCACATCATATTGGGTGTTTGAGATATGGAACGTCTTGAATGTAGTTCACCTGGACTCCTCCTACTGAAATAAACTTGGAAATTGCTATATTTTCACATGTCAAAAAGATATTGCCATGCTCCTCAAAAGAATGCCCTCATCGCTCAATGTCTTTAGTACTCACCTTCGCATGAGTTGCCACTTCTTTTCCTATAACTAAATATGTCTTTTTGTGGAGCTTGATAAGGATAAAAGTGGCTCACTTGTAATTCATATATTACTACATAAAAAACGAGATCCTCTTGAGAAGACCATGAAACAAAAACCAATGACTAAAGAAATTCTTGTGCACTAATTATGGATGGTGGATGATGAATGGTGACGATGACTACCAATTGATCACACTCTCCTTTACTTTGTGCAAGGATGAAACATGGATACTTATTGGCTCTCTCTCTCTATCTCTCTCTCTTTTTCTTTTATTTGAATTATCTTTTTTTTTTTGAGAGAGCTCTTATAGCCATGACTTCTACTCCTTTTTGTGCATCTTTTTATTCAGAGAGGATCTTGTAGAATTTGCATGGAGTATCTTTTGATGGTGGATGTGTGAAAATCATGGAATATGGTGGAGTGCACAAGAAATTCCTAATCAAAGATTTCATGCAAGTCACTCAAAAGGGTCAAGAGTTTTACAAAGTTCAATGAAAATGCAATTTGGCATATGTATTTGGTTTTCAATATCTCTATCATATGGCCTTGGTGGGCATTTAAATTATAAAGAGAGAGGATGGCAAAAATGTGATGACTTTAAAAATTGCAGTACCAAAATTCAGTTCCAGCATGGAGAGTTTCCAAGTTTCACTCATTTACCATATCACACCAATCAAATACTTAGATGACATGTTTTTCCTAAATTGATATGTGGTTCAAGAACATGGTAATAAAATTTAAATGAGGTGTAGACATATTCCATTCTCTAGCAAAATATGATATATGAAATTGCACAATTTTAATTTCCAATGAGTTGAATTTTAATGATATTATCATGCATAATCAATTTCAACTCAAAATTTAGGTATAGTGTGATAAGAGGTGAGAGAGCGCAAACTATCTCCTTAATGAAGAAGGGTGGGCCAAGATATCATGGCTTAGTCAAATCTTCTCATGGACCTTTATGCGATGTCTTGAATTGTTCTTTCATTATGGTTCGGGCATGTTGCAGTTTGGGAGGGCTGTGGGACCCCCCTGACTTGTTCTTGTACCTGTGTTTATTTGATATGAAAACAGGGAAAAGTGAAAGACTCTACCGACCTTACCTACATCAGTGAGTCACAATTTATTTGACAAAGGCACTTTGTATGGTAGAATCAAAATAAGTGTGTATGTCTTTAGTAAGAAAGTATTTATGATGCTCTACATTTTACTTCTCTCCTACTTATCCAAATGGGGATAGTGGGATGATTAGAAATGAGTGGTAAGGTTTACAGTTTGCTTTATTGGACATAGAAAATTTAATCAAACTTCAAGGATAGGTGTGAAAGTCAATCAAATTGACTACATATTCCTCTTTGTCCAAATTTCCTTTGGGTTCTAAAAAGATCTTGAGACGTTGCCCATTTACTTTGAATAGACAACCTTCATCATTTTGGAGTGTAATTGCTCCATGAGATGAAGTATCTACCACGGTATAGGGACCTTCCCATTTGCTTTTTAGTTTCCCATGCCCAAAAAGTTCGACTCTAGAGTTGAAAAGTAGGACTTTATCTCCAGGCATGAACTCCTTAGGTGTAATTCTTTTCTCGTGCCACCTCTTGGCTTTATCTTTATAGATCTTGGCACTATGATACGCCTTATCCCTCCATTCTTCCAATTCAGAAATTTGTATTTTGCGCAAACTTTCCAGCTTCGTGGAGATCCAAGTTCCATTTCTTGATAGCCCAATACGCTCTATGTTCAAATTCTACGGGTAAATGACAACTTTTCCCATAGACAATATGGAAAGGTGACATTCCAATGGGTGTCTTATAGGTGGTACGGTATGCCCAAAGTGCATCGGGTAGTTTGTTCTTCCATCCATTCCCCATCTCAAAGACGATCTTTTGCAGAATATTCATGATTTGCTTGTTTGAAATTTCTGCTTGACCGCTTGTTCGGGGATGGTACAGAGTAGCAATGCTATGCCTAACCCCAAGCTCCCTCAGAAAGTTTCGGATGGTCTTGTCATTGAAATGAGACCCTCCGTTATTTATGAACATTTGGGTAGTTCTAAACCATGGGAAAATGATTTCATGAAACATTTTCCGAGCGGTCTTGGCATCGGCATGTTTGCGTGGTAATGCTTCTGCCCATTTGGAAACATAATCTATGGCCACCAGAATATACTTGCAATCATAGGACTTTGGAAAGGGTCCCATGAAGTCAATCCCCCACACATAAAATAATTCTACTTGGAGATTGTATGTGAGGGGCATCGCATTGCGAGTAGTGATTCATCCATGCTTTTGGCATTCCGGACATCTTCAAACGAATTCCTTTGTATCCTCGTACATTGAGGGCTAAAAGAATCCACTTTGCCAGATCTTTGCCTGAGTACGATGACACCATAGTGCCCGCCATTGGGGGCCGCATGGCATCTTTCGATGATTTTGGTGCATTCGACTGTTGGGACATACCTTCTACGTAACCCATCAAAACATACCCTATAGACGTATGGATCATCCCACAGGTGATGTCGACTCTCAAAAATGCGTTTTTTCTTATCTTGCCCCGGTGGTATGTACCCCATAACCATAATGTTTACGATGTCCGCATACCAAGGGTTAGAGTCGGTCACATTGAGCAACATATCATCACGTAGGAAATCATTGATAGGTATGTCTAATGTATTTGGGATTTCCATATGTGAAAGATAATCAACGACGAAATTCTCTACTCCCTTTTTATCACGTATCTCCAGGTCAAACATTTGGAGTAGGAGAATCCATTGGGTTAGCCTAGGTTTAGAAATTTTTCTTGGTGAGCAAATATTTCAAAGCAGCATGGTCTGTGTAGACTATGATTTTTGCTCCAACCAAGTATGATCTAAGCTTACCGATAGCAAAGACAACTGTTAGGAGATCCTTTTCAGTTGTGGCATAGTTAAGCTGAGCTCCTGATAGAGTGTTTCTAGCGTAGGCTATTGCATGATGCTCCTTATCCTTGGTTTGGCCAAGGACCGCTCCAACAGCATAATCACTAGCATCACACATGAATTCATATGGTACCTTTCAATTATAGGGTTGAATGATTGGAGCTGTGATGAGTGCCTTCTTGACGATGTCAAAAGATTGGTGACACTCATCATCGAAATCAAAGGGCACATCCATAGCCAATAGGCTAGTGAGGGGTCTAGCAATTTTGGAAAAGTCCTTGATAAATTGTCGGTAGAACCGCGCATGGCCTAACAAGCTATGTATACCCTTAATGTTGGTGGGAGGTGGAAGATTTTCCATGACTTCAATTTTTGCTTTGTCCACCTCAATCCCCCTTTCGGACACCAAATGTCCTAAGATGATGCCTTCACGGACCATAAAATGACACTTTTTACAATTTAGCACCAGGTCCTTCTCTTGGCATCGTTGTAAGACCCTTTAAAGGTTCTCAACAAAATGATCAAAAGTTTTTCCATAGACAAAAAAATCATCCATGAAAACTTCCATGATTTCCTCTATCATGTCTTAGAAAATAGACATCATGCACCTTTGGAACGAAGCGTGTGCATTACCAACCCGAATGACATTCGTCGATAGGCGTACGTTCCTTAAGGGCATGTGAAGGTGATCTTACTTTGATCGTTAGGGTGGATGGGAATTTGATGGTAACCAGAATACCCATCAAGGAAACAAAAGAAGGAATGTTTCGCTAGCTGCTCAAGCATTTCATCAATGAAAGGCAGCGGGAAATGATCCTTCATTTTTGCCTTGTTGAGTTTTCTGTAGTCAACACACATCCTCCACCCTGTGACGGTTCATTGATTCATTCCTCCCATTTCGAATGACCGTCATTCCTCCTTTATTGGGCACTACATGGACAAGGCTAACCCACTCACTATGAGGAACGGGATAAATTATCCCGGCATGCAAGAGTTTCAAGACCTCCTTCTTGACAACCTCCCGCATAGCATTGTTCGACCTCCTTTGAGGTTCCCTAGATGGTGTGATAAGAGGGTCGGTGAGAATGCGATGGGTGCAAAGAGCAGGGCCAATTCCCTTAAGGTCTTGGTGTGAGTAGCCTAGGACAGATCTATGCTTTTCTAGGACGGTCATGAGTTTGGCAGTTTTGTCTTGTGAAAGCCTGTCACTTATGATGACTGGATCTTCTGCATCACTGTGTAGGAAAGCATAGAGTAGGCCTGGAGGTAGGGTTTTCAGCTCAATCGGGAGCTTTGGTGATGGCTCTTTTTTGGGCAAAACAAATGTCTCCTGCAATTCATCCTCTTCTTGGATGAATTTTTCTTCTTCTTCATTTTCAGGATGGTCTGAGAATTGAAGGGCCTTGGCTTCCTCGTTGGTTCACTCTCAGGGGGGAGTTTCTGAAAATTTGTTCTTGGATCGTAGAATGGGAATGGAAAACTTTCTCCCTCCGAGTTTAACATCTAGGCTGCCTTTTGAGGGTGCATCAACGAGCAATTTCTCAATGGGTAACCCTACCATTACATCGAAGTCTTGGGCTTCAAAGACATGAAAATCAAGGCAAAACTCTATGTTATCATGTCTTATAGACTCGTTTTGTAAAATCACATATCCTTCTTTGATAATTCCATAGGAGTCTTGTAAGGATTTTCTTTTTGAAGCCCAAGGTAGATCACCCAAAATGGCTAAAGAACAATTCTCGGAAATGATATTGGCTCCAACAGTAGGGTTATAAAGGATGGTCACCATTACCCCTCGAATAAGACATTGAATGGTTGCTGGGGGTGAGTTCACCCGAATTATATCAGGTGAAAGCTCAACCTCTGTCGTCCATTCCCTACTCATGATCGAGGTCAACTCCTTTATCGATTCTTTAAGGAATTTTCCTTTAGGCGGAGCAAGGGCTGAGGGATGTAATGATGGTTTCCTTCCATAACAATACTTATAGGAATTCCCAAAATATTCAAAAAGATCTTCCTCGAAGCACAATGGAAACTCCAAAGGTCGAACTTCTTCTTCCTTCGGTGTCTTTGGTTCGGGTGAGGATTTCATAGTCACAACTTGAGATGAGCATGGTGTGGGTTCCGGGGTGACTATGGGCGGATCCTCATGTCTCGACTCGGTTTCCTCTTGAGGAGGTTCATTAAGACCGGCGATAAAGGATGCATTTTCTATAATGCGTTCTAGAATTTCCCTTCCTTCATTTGGTGTCTTATGGAGGAAAGAGCCTCCAGCCATTATGTTGAGGTATAGGGCTGAATCCTCGTCAGGCCTAAAACAAAAATGTTGTAATAACACATGTTCGGGAATAGACAAGTCCGTGCCTAATTTGGTTAGCATTGAGAATCTAGCCCACACTGCACCTATAGATTCTTTCTCAATTTACTGAAATTTTAGAATTTCTATTCGTAGAGAGACAACTTGGGAGAGTGGAAAGAATGCAAGACAAAAATTGTCTCGAAGTTCTTTCCACTTTCTGTTTGCACTCCCAATGGTATGAGTGTACCGCTGCTTCGCTCTTCCCTTGAGGGAAAAGGGAAACAATTTCCACTTAAGGGTTTCTTGTGTCATGCCCTTGCTCAGAAAGCATGAACACAATTGCTCAAACTCCCGCAGGTGATGGTAGGGATTCTCACAATCTATCCCTGAGAAGGATTGCTCCCAAACAATGGCTATATAGCCAGGATGGAGTTCATAGCTAGTTGAGCAAATGGGATCCACCGATGGCAGAGGCTCACAGAACTCACCCTTAGGAGCAGATAGAGAAAGAATGGTTGGTTGCTCCATAGTTTATATGGTAGATAGATAAGGACTAAATATAAAAAATAGATACGAGGGTGAACAAGCTTCGAAGATCAACAGCAACCGTTCACAGGCAACGGCGCCAGAAATTCTTGTTGATGGCTGGTACATCAGAGATAAAAATCCGCAAGCGCACGGAGAAACCGTTGTAGCACTTCCCCTTAAAGAGTATTCCCAAGGGTATCAAATCCAAGGAACGTGTGTGCTAATCTTCTAACTAGTTCACCCAAGGACACAAAGCTTGGTGGTTGGCAAGGGACAGAGTGGATTTCCTAAGAGAAGGGGTTCTAATTCAAAACAAGTCAATCAATAGCTGCTTTTATTGGGCATGGCTTACCCTGGTCTGGCAGACCACTCTCCCCAAGAGCCTACATCGCAGCTGAATGTGGAGGATTACAACGGAAGGATATGGCTGTCACCACCTATCGCCTACCTCTACAACCCGTGGACAACGAGATAATCAAAGGTAACGTCAAGTCTAGACACCACGCCTACTCTATCGATTACTTCGCTAACCCCACTAGCAAAGACTAGGGCCTCTAAATGAATAGAGCAATGAATGAACAAGCAACTATGGAAATAAATTTATTGAATTAAATAAATGAACTCAATTGGAAATCATGTACCGTACTTGAGATGGAAAGAACTATCGAGGTACAAAGATGGAGAGGGTTCGACAAGCCTGAACCCTATCCTTATGTGGAAGAAGCCTGACAAGCCGGAGCCTCCTCCTCCTCATCTTTCTCAATCTCTCCTTATTTTATAAGCACTTAGGCAGCGCTACGCCTTTGGAGTGGAGTACTAGACTCAAGCATTTGGGGTGTGGAGTGGGGGTGCCCCCTACCCCCTATTTGTACCCTCCAAAGGTTGGTATGGCGCCAGAAAAAGCGAGGGAATCAGTCGCCATCGTGATCTCCAAGCCTTGAGGAGCCAACTCGTGGTGGTTGACCGCGTTTGGCGCGTTTACCTAGTCGGCTGAACTGGCATTTCGGCCAACATTCTGGTGGCCCCAAACGCAGTGTTTTTCTTCTGAGAGGCTATTTTGTGGGGCCCCAATATGGGTATTGGTGTTTCCCCTCATTTATAGTTGGTTTTCTCCTCCAAGTGGACCTAAGAATCCTCATGCCTGCGTCTGATTGGTCGGAAGGTGTGTTTCTTGATTGGTCCCTGTAAATACCTCAAATTATGGGCATAATTCACCTACATACACAATTGCACCAACACTTGTGGAGATAGTAAACACCTCCTACCACTATGTTGGTTGTCCAATCCATAGCTTTTATGCAGTGAATTTGTAGGATCGGAGAGCACATGAAAACCTACCAGAGGGGTGGTGAATGGTAGATTAAAATTTTTACAGCGGAAGCAACGAAAACCCACCAGCAGAAAATTGATCTGTTAAACAAATCGTGTGTTCGACTAATCTAAATTTGGTCAATGTTGAAAAAACCAGTATATATTGTGGAGAATCAATTCACGAAGATTTCACAACATGAATCACAACAATTCGTCGAAAAAACTCATGTTACGATCGAAACATCGAACAATAGTCACTCTGTTCTACCCGAGAACAATCACATCTACGACACTGCAAAGAAACTCATGTTGATCCGCAACCGCAAATCCAATGACCGTGAAATTTTCACAAATGATAGATAATCAAGTTTTAAAGACAACCCAAAAAAGAATCATGTCAATTAGATCTGTAAAACTCGAGTTATGATAAAACCACCAAAGCAAGATAGTGCTATGCAGAAACTCAAGGAGAAAAACTTGTCAGAAACAATTCAGACGAACAAGGAACAAAAGTTCCTTAAAACTATGATATATATTCAATAGGACATAAGAGGAACATCCCAAAATCCGTGCACCATGAGCTCTATTCTCCCTTTCTTATATAACCAGCCATGAGGCCAACCCAAACCAACCTAGGACTCGTATCCTACTCAGTTTCCACCAAAACTTTCCGTAACTGCTCAAGACTCTTCCATACGCAGATAGAAGCAATCTTAGGACTTACAAACACCTTATGAGCATATCCCACATTCCTAAAATAACTCAACTTAGTACTCACCACGAAATCCTAACGTAACCAACTCAAGTCTTTCCATATTTGAGTAAAACCCGACTCAGCCGCAGCGTGAGTCCATAACCTAGTCGGTTGGACCTTTCTGACAAATTATTTATGTCCACATCTCTTCATCATGCCTTGGAACCATGTAGCCACGTCCATGCACTCCTTGCACACGTGCAGACATCTTCCACTAACATCCACGATACCTTCATATGCATTGTTCTTGATTCAAACATGTTGCGCAACATCCCGATAACCTCAACCACAATTCCTCCCGAACATGGTTGTTGAACCTGTAACACCCTCATTTTCATCCATCATGCATTGCATACATTCTAATACATGTCTAAAATTAATCCACATAAAAAGGAATAGGTTTAAAATGAACTAGAAACAAAACCACACTTAATAATTCTGGGAAGTGTGGACTAGCCCGGTCTTTGTGCGGACTAGTCCGATTTCTCTTTGACTTCAAACGGACTTGTCTCTTTTGCTGTGGACTAATCTGTTTTTCCCTCTGGACATTTTCGTACTTGTCCGGCCCAGTGCAGACTAGTCCGGTGTTCCAAGAATCCATGAAAATTTGCTAAGTCCCTGCACTTGTTCGGACTAGTCCGGTGTTCCAGCGGACTTGTCCGTTTTTCCTCTGACTAAAACTGGACTTGTCCAATTTTGACCAGACTTGTCTGTTTTTCCTCTCTGGATAAGTTCGGACTTGTCTGATATCCAGTCCGAACTTGTCCGATTTCCCTCTATTAAACTTCAAACTAGTCCGGCCCTTTTCGGACTTGTCCGATAATTCGCGACTCTGAGTTTATCTTTTGTTTCACGACTTGTTTCTTGGGTTTTACGTTAACTGGGCCTAGGGATGTCGTGCCTAATGCTTTTTGAGCCCATGTGGGACTCTAAACCAGCCTCTACTCTTCTCAAACTCGAAATCCATCTAACCCTAGCCTCCACCTCTATATATACAACCCCACCCCTTGGCTTGACATCTATTTGCCACTTTTCCACCACACCCAAACCCTAGCTCGTGATATGCAGCCACCAAGGAGGGAGAAGGAGATCTAGATCAAGGAGAAGAAGAGGAGGAAACGAAACCGGATGAAGATCTCCACCAAGTCCGCGTTCTTCGTCAACAATTCACCATCAAGTTCTTCATCCACCCTAGATTGTTAAGATCCAAGTGTTATCTCCAAGACCCTTGATTCTTTGGAGTCTTGGACACTTGGTATACCTTCTACATCCTCTTCCTTACGTGAATTCAAACCCGTTTCTCCAAATTCACATCAATCTAGAAAATCCTAATTTGTTATTCCTGCGCAGTGTGGACTAGTTCGCCCCCCCTACGGACTTGTTCGATTTTGCAATCTAATTTTTGTTGAATTAATTCTAAATTATTTCGAATCAAATACAAACCTGTATAAACTTGTTAAAAGCTATTAGGACTAGTTAGTAAATATTAAAAGCAACTAATTAACAGGTTCCACCTTACATTTGCATCAATCATGCATATCATGTCATATTGAGTAATCTTTGTGTACTTTTTGATTGTGATTCTTGTCTTGTATGTTCATTGTGCAGATTAGATGGATTTTCGCTAGAGAGTGCCTCAGAGGATCTACAACACCAAGAGTTTGAAGGCTTTGACCTGAACAATCCCAAGAGCAAGGCAGGTGTCCTTGAAGCATATTGATCCTGTTTCTAAAATAAATGTTTTGTATGCAAAATTGCATGCTTGTGTCTATTTGATGGGAACCCTATGATAGGAAGTTTACTAGATTTGTTGACCATCCTAGTCACCTGGAATGTATGGTAGAGAGTCGGGATGGGCTTTTTACCTTTTTTGCTTCGCTTAATTAATTGGGATTGGAAGACAACTATAGCACTTAACTTAATTTTACATTTATGAGATTTGATTAACATGAACTTATTAATATGATATGCTAATGGGTGATCTAAGCAAGCATGGTATGTTGATGGGTTGGATGTTATGTTGGTTTCGCTTGCTTTAGATCTAAGGACCGGTTCGTGGAGCGACCATCCAGGATTTACAGTGCCACCACGAGGCCACGTGTGGGTGTGGTGTCGCTGATTAATTAGGGCTTTGCTAGTGCTATTTGGACAATTTAGGATGCTCGGGGAAGGGGTAGTCGGATTGGGTTTTGATGATTGGTGGGACCACCCTTGGATCCGAATGGCTCAAGAGGGGGGCCCTTGGTTGAAGATGTGCTCAGTTGGAGGCATCGCCACCGGTGAAACCTCAGTGTGGTCTAAATATGCTAGTAATCCCTTTGTAAAGGCTATTTTATGATCTCTTGGCCACACACCTAAGAAAGTGTGAGACAGCATAATTGAGATTCTATAGTCATCGAAAGGTGATGAAATCACAAACACGTGGGTAAAGTGGTACAACCTCTGCAGAGTGTGTCTAAAAACTATCATGATAGCCGTGCTCCCGGTTATGAGCAAACTAGACCATCACATGATTAGAGGAAAATTGGATTTGCGAGTGTTTGGTATTGGTTATGATTATGGTTGATAACATGGGTATGGTTATGGATGGTATTATGAATTATGGCAATGGACATGGTTAATGGTAATGGTGAAATCTGTTATAATGGTGATGGATATGGAGTATGGACTTGTACTATGTTAATAATTATGGTTTATGATGGGTTTACCTCACATACATATATTATGTTGATTTTCAAATGTTTTAATGCACTTTTCAGCACTTAGCCATTATTATATTCATTCATTTGAATCAGCTACATGTCATACTTTCCACACGTGCTGAGTACGACATGTACTCACCCTTGCAATTCCCCCACCCACAGTTGCAGGTCAGGATTGGGAGTATAACAATGATAATGCGGAGTTCTAGGCCGTGTCTGCTGTCAACTTTGCCTGTGGAGTGTTGGATCTGTGCTATAACCTTTGCTTAGCTGCTTAGTTGCTTAGTTTGCTCAGTTTAGTTTATTTCCGCTGCACTAGTTCAAACCTGTCATTAATATTCATTAGTGCATGTATTCGAGGATAATCTAGTTTTGTAATAAAATTTGGTTAATTAATCTTGTTCTATGGTAAATGTTTTGTATACTCTTTTATGATTACACTCGTATATGTGTTGAATGTCCTGGGCACACATATATGTTCACTTGGTTCATTTTCAGAACCGGGTGTCACAAATTGGTATCAGAGCCACAGGTTGACCATAGGACGCAACCTAGGTAGAATGGACACTTTAGAACACATAGGAGCACTTAGGAATCGAGGTGTTTTTGCTTGCAGTGATGTTTGCTATATATTGGTTGCTTGTGTGCTTAATTGAAGATTTTGGGATGCTTTAGCATTGCCATGTCCATGTAGGCTAGTGTAGGTAGTTGTTTAGTTTCATATCCCTTGATGCATATAGTTGGGGACGTTTCTAAATTCTTATACCTTGCTTTTTATCAGATGGTGAGGACTCGCAACCAGAGGGATGGCAATGATGAGGAGGAGAAAAATGGAGCACCTCAGAACAACAATGGACAAGGACCTGCTCATGGAGCTATCAACATTGAGCAGGTTTTGGCTATGCAGAACCAGCTCATGCAGACCATGATACAAACTATGGGACAGCTACAGGCTGGTAACGTCAACAATCAGCCCCACATGCCTCAATCGCCACCCCCACATCCTCATAACCGGTTGGGAGAGTTCATGGGGACTAGACCGCCAACCTTTGCTCAAGCTGCTAACCCTATGGATGCTGATGATTGGCTCAAGTCCGTGTAGAAGAAGCTAGCTATTGTCCAATGCAGCGACCGGGAGAAGGTCCTATTTGCTTCTCATCAACTAGTTGGAGCAGCTGTAGATTGGTGGGTTCTTTATGCAATGCTCATGAGAACCAAGAGAGAATTACTTCAGCTGAGTTCAAGGAAAGTTTCCGATCTCATTATGTGCCTGAAGGTGTTATGATTTTGAAGAGACAAGAATTCGAGAACTTGAGGCAAGGAAGATCGAGTGTGGGTAAATACCTCAACAAATTCACTCAACATTCAAGGTATGTGCCTGAGGATGTGAGCTGGGACAGCCGGAATCAATATATGTTTATGAGGGGCCTTAACAATGAGATCCAAGTGCAATTGCTAAATTGTGACTAAGCCAACTTCCAGAAGCTCATGGACAAAGCAATTGTTGTGGAGAACAAGGTCCGTGTGATGGAGCAAGACAACAAGAGGAAGGCGCCATATCAAGGACAGCAACAAGGAAGTAATGTGCACCCTCGCTTTGCGCCACAAATGCGCCATATTACAGCTCTTTTGCTCCGGTTCAGCACTTTGGTTACGCAGCGTGGCCAGCTCAGTTTGTGCAGCAATGCCATGTCATGCAAGCACCTATTCCTCCAATGCCTTTTGAACCTCGTGTCAACTTTCCTGGTGTCAATGCACACAACCAAGCTCTCCCCAATAATTCTGGTGTAGTTCATAAGTGCTATACTTGTGGAGAAGCTGGACACTTTGCACATCAATATCCCAAGTCAGGCCTTGGTCAAGGAAGCAATGCGCTGAGGCAAAACCCAAGACCCAATGGAGGACAACCGCAAGGAAACCATGGGCAACAGAATTTTGCACGTGGCAACGTGAACCATGTCTCTACTGAGGATGCTCAACAAGCGGATGACGTAGTGATTGGTATGTTTCTCGCAAACTCCAACCTGGCGACTATGTTATTTGATTCTGGAGCATCGCATTCATTCATTGCATCGAAGTATGTTGCCAAGTATAGTTTGTTTATCTCTCATATGAAGTTTACTCTATTGGTTAAGTCTCCTGGAGGAGATATGCGGACAAATATAGTATGTCCAAAAGTAAGCCACAAAATAGGGGGGGGGGGTAGACTTCTCAGCCAACCTCATTGTCTTGGATTCCCAAAGATTGGATATTATACTTGGTATGGACTGGTTGTGGAAGCACAATGGAGTTATTGAGTGTGCCACGAAGACGGTGAAGCTAACCAACGAAGAAGGGATCACCGTAGAATTTGAAGCATCTCAACACGCACCGAAGCAATTGGAGCTGAATCACATGGACAATGTCACAATTGAGGATATTATGGTGGTGTGTGAATTTTTGGATGTGTTCCCGGATGAGTTGCCAGGAATGCCACCTGACCTAGACATTGAGTTTGTTATTGATTTAATACCTAGAACTACACCTATAGCTAAGAGGCCGTATAGGATGCCTCCTAAGGAATTAGCTGAGCTCATGAAGCAAATTCAAGAGCAACTAGAGAAAGGTTTTATTCGCCCTATCTCTTCACCTTGGTGAGTACCCGTTCTATTTGTGGACAAGAAGGATGGGTCGCAAAGGATGTGTGTAGATTACCGAACTCTCAACGAGTTAACAATCAAGAACATGTACACCTTGCCCCGCATAGAAGACTTGTTTGATCAGATGAAGGTTTCCTGTGTCTTTTCTAAGATTTATTTGAGGTCGGGATACTTTCAGATGAAGATTAGACAATCGGATATACCTAAGACAGCTTTTAGGACACGGTATGGATCTTATGAGTACACCATGAGGTCCTATGGATTGACCAATGCACCTGCCTACTTTATGTACCTCATGAATAAGGTCTTCATGGAGTACTTGGATAAGTTTGTAGTGGTGTTCATTGATGACATTATGATCTATTCGAAGGATAAGAAGGAACATGAGGAACAATTGAGGCTTACATTGCAAAAATTGAGGGAACAACAATTGTATGCCAGGTTCAACAAGTGTCAGCTTTGGTTGAGAGAAGTATCGTTTTTGGGTCATATCTTTTCAGGAGGAGGAGTTTCGGTTGACCCCGAAAAGGTGAGGGACGTGTTGAAGTGGGAGCCACCGCGAAACATAAAGGAGGTCCGGAGTTTTCTTGGGATGGTTGGATATTACCGTAGGTTTATCAAGGACTTTTCTAAAATAGACAAGCCAATGACAAAATTGTTAATGAAGGAAAGGCTTTTTGATGGACTGAAGCTTGTCAAAACAGTTTTGAGGAGTTGAAGAAAAGGTTAACAACGGCCCCAGCTTTAGTTTTACTGGACGTGAGCAAGAGTTTTGACATATATTGTGATGCATCGAGACAAGGACTTGGATGTGTATTGATGCAACAAGGTCAAGTTGTCGCCTACACATCGAGGCAACTGAAGAAACATGAGAAGAATTATCCAACGCATGATTTGGAACTCGCAACCGTGGTACACACACTGAAGATTTGAGACACTGCATCCTTGGTCATAGGTTTGAAAATTACACGGATCACAAGAGTCTTAAGTATATTTTCACGCAAACGGGTCTGAATTTGAGGCAACGAGGATGGTTGGAGATCATCAAGGATTATGATTTGGGAATCAACTATCATCCAGGAAAGGCTAATGTAGTGGCCGATGCCTTGAGTAGGAAAGGAGTAAGCCATCAACTCACAGTCCGAGAGCTGCCATCTTAGTTATGTAAGGAGTTTCAATGGTTGAATCTTGGACTTGTGAATGAGATGGGGATGATGGAGTTACATCCGACTTTGGAGCAAGAAATTCGAGAGGGTCAAACAAATGATGAGGAAATTAAGGAGATCAAGGAAAGGACCCAGGAGGAAAGAGAATTCAGATTTGATGAGGACGAACAAGGTACTCTATGGCTTGGTAAGAGGATTGTTGTGCCTAATGTGAAACTTATTCGGGAGACAACACTGAAGGAGGCACATGACTCGCCTTACTCAATTCATCTTGGTTGTAAGAAGATGTACAAGGACTTGAAGACATGTTATTGGTGGGCTAGCATGAAGAAGGACATAGCCGAATACGTAGCATTGTGTGATGTGTGCCAACGAGTTAAGGCGGAACATCAAAGGCCAGCCGGATTATTGCAACCATTGAAGATTCTGGAATGGAATTGGGAAGAAATTGGAATGGACTTTATAGTTGTTTACCGTGTACACAGTCTGGTCACGACTCAATTGGGTAATTGTGGATCGGTTAAACAAGTCAGCTCACTTTATTCCCGTCAAGACCACTTTTAATGGAGAGAATTTAGCGGAACTGTATATGGGAAGAATAGTATGTTTGCATGGAGTTCCAAAGAAGATAGTCTCGGATAGAGGTTCTCAATTTACCTCCAGATTTTGGCATAAATTGCACGGAGCATTGGGAACAAGGTTAAAATTTAGCTCAACATATCACCCTCAAACGGATGGACAAACACAGAGGACCAATCAAAGTTTGGAGGACAAGTTAAGAGCGTGTGCTTTGAAGCATGGGAAAAGTTGGGACAAAAGCTTGCCATATGCAGAGTTTTCATATAACAATAGTTACCAAGCAAATTTGAAGATGTCACCATATCAAGCACTATATGGAAGGAAGTGTGGAACACCATTGTTTTGGAATGAGACAGGAGAGAATCAAGTATTTGGTCCGGATGTGTTACTAGAAGCTGAACAGCAAGTTCAAATTATTCGCGAAAACTTGAGGGCTGCTCAATCAAGGCAAAAAGGCTATGCGGACAATAGGAGAAGAAAACTAGCCTTTGAAGTGGAAGACTTTGTTTACCTTAAGGTGTCACCAATGAGAGGTCATAAAAGGTTTAATATAAGAGGCAATCTAGCACCTTGCTACATTGGGCCATTCAAGATTATGTACAAAATAGGAGAAATAGCGTATAAATTAGAGATGCCAACTCATCTTTCAGATGTCCATGATGTGTTTCATGTTTCCCAGCTCAAGAAGTGCTTGAGAGTACCGGACGAACAAGTGTCAATGGAAGGATTGGAACTAGGGGAATATTTGACTTATGCCGAGCAACCGATCAAAATCTTGGAAACCAAGGAAAGAGTCACAAAGAACAAGGTCATCAGATGGTGCAAAGTTCAATGGAAGCATCACACAGAATCGGAAGCAACATGGAAGCTAGAAGATGATCTCAAGAAGGAATTTCCCTATCTTTTCTCTTCCACGTCGAATCTCGAGGGCGAGATTCATTTTAAGAGGGGTAGGTTTGTAACACCCTCATTTTCATCCATCATGCATTGCATACATTCTAGTAAATGTCTAACATTGATCCACATAAAAGGAACAGGTTTAAAATGAACTAGAAACAAAACTGCACTTAAGAATTCTGGGAAGTGCGGACTAGTCCGATCTTTGTGCAAACTAGTCCGATTTCTCTCTAACTTCAAATGGAATTGTCCGTTTTGCTACAGACTAGTCTGTTTTTCCATCTGGACATTTTTGTACATGTCTGGCCCAGTGCAGACTAGTCTGGTGTTCCAAGAATCCTTGAAAATTTGCTAAGTCCCTGGACTTGTCCGGACTAGTTCGGTGTTCCAGCGGACTTGTCCATTTTTCCCTTGACTAAAATCGGACTTGTCCGATTTTTACCAGACTTGTCTGTTTTCTCTTCTGGATAAGTTTGGACTTGTCCGATATCCAGTCCGGACTTGTACGATTTCCCTCTATTCTACTTTGGACTAGTCCGGCCTTTTCAGACATGTCCGATAAATCACGACTCCGAGTTGATCTTTTGTTTCACAACTTGTTTCTTGGGTTTTACATTAAGTGGGCCTAGGGATGTCGTGCGTAACTCTTTTAGAGCCCATGTGGGACTCTAAACCGGCCTCTACTCATCTGAAACTCGAAATCCATCTAACCCTAGCCTCCACCTCTATATATACAATCCCACCCGTTGGCTTGACATATATTTGCCACTTTTCTACCACACCCAAACCCTAGCTCATGAATTGCCGCCACCAAGGAGGGAGAAGGAGATCTAGAGCAAGGAGAAGAACAGGAGGAAATGAAAGAGGATCAAGATCTCCACCAAGTTCGCGTTCTTCGTCAACAATTCACCATCAAGTTCTTCATCAACCCTAGATCGTCAAGATCCAAGTGTTACCTCCAAGACCCTTGATTCTTTGGAGTCTTAGACACCTGGTGTACCTTCTACTTCCTCTTCCTTACATGAATTCAAACCCGTTTCTCCAAATTCACGTCGATCTAGAAAACTCTAATCTGTTGTTCCTGTGGAGTGCGGACTAGTCCGGCCCCCTGTGGACATGTCCGATTTTTCAATCTAATTTCTGTTGAATTAATTCTAAATTGTTTCAAATCAAATACAAACCTATATAAACTTATTAAAAGCTATTAGAACTAGTTAGTAAACATTAAAAGCAAATTATTAGCAGGTTCCACCTTGCATTTGCATCAATCATGCATATCATGTCATATTGAGTCATATTTGTGCACTTTTTTATTTTGATTCTTGTCTTGTACGTTCATTGTGCGGATTCGACGGATTTGCACTAGAGAGTGCCGCGGAGGATCTACAGCACCAAAAGTTTGAAGGCTTTGACCCAAACCAATCCCAAGAGCAAGGCAAGTGTCCTTGAAGCATTTTGATCCTCTTTCTAAAATAAATGTTTCGTTTGCAAATTGCATGCTTGTGTCAATTTGATGGGAACCCTATGATAGGAAGTCTACTATATTTGTTGACCATCCTTGTCACCTGGAATGTATGGTAGAGAATCGGGATGGGCCTTTTACCTTTCTGCTCAGCTTAATTAATTGGGATGGGAAGACAACCACTTAACTTAATTATACATTTATGAGATTCGTTTAACATGAACTAGTTAATATGATATGGAATCGGGTGATCTAAGCAAGCATGGTATGTGGATGGGTTGGATGTTATGGTGGTTTTGCTAGCTTTAGATCGAAGGACTGGTTCGTGGAGCGACCATCTAGGATTTATAGTGCCACCACGAGGCCAAGTATGGGTGATGTGTAGCTGATTAATTAGGGCTTTGCCAGTGCTATTTGGACCATTAATTATGCTCGGGGAAGGGGTAGTCGGATTGGGTTTGTTGGTGATTGGTGGGACTACCCTGGGATCCGAATGGCTGAAGAGGGGGCCCTTGGTTGAAGATGTGCTTAGTTGGAGGCATCGCCACCGGTGAAACTTCTGTAGGGTCTAAATAGGCTAGTAATCCCTTTGTAAAGGCTATTTTGTGATCTATTGGCCACACACCTAAGGAAGTGTGAGACGGCATAATTGAGATTCTATAGCCATCGAAAGGTGATGAAATCACAAACACGTGGGTAAAGTGGTACAACCTCTGCAGAGTGTGTCTAAAAAATATCATGATAGCCGGGCTCCCAGTTATGAGCAACCTGGACCCTCACATGATTAGAGGAAAATTGGAATTTGGGATGGTTTGGTATTGGTTATGATTATGGATGATAACATGGTTATGGTTATGGATTGTATTATGAATTATGGCAATGGACATGGTTAATGGTAATGGTAAAATCTGTTATAATGGTGATGGATATGGAATATGGACTTGTACTATGTTAATAATTATGGTTTATGATGGGTTTACTTCACATACATATATTATGTTGCTTTTCAAATATTTTAATGTACTTTTCAGCACTTAGCCATTATTATATTCGTCATTTGAATTAGCTACATGTCATACTTTCCACACTTGCTGAGTATGACATTTACTGACCGTTGCAATTCCCCCACCGACAATTGCAGGTTAGGATTGGGAGTATAACGATGATAATGCGGAGTTCTAGGGCGTGTCTACTCTCAGCTTTGTCTGTGGAGTGTTGGAGCTATGCTATACCCTTTGCTTAGATGCTTAGCTTCTTAGTTTTCTCAGTTTAGTTTATTTTCGCTGCATTAGTTCAAACCTGTCATTAATATTCATTAGTGCTTGTATTCGGGGATAATATGGTTGTGTATGTAAATTTGGTTAATTTATCTTGTTCTGTAGTAAATTTTTTGTATACTCTTTTGTGTTTGCACTCGTGTATGTGTGTTGAACGTCCTGAGCACACATATGCGTTCACTTGGTTCATTTTCGGAACTGGGTGTCACAGAACCTCGTCTTCTTCCTAAGACTAGTTCAACGGATCCAGTCACCAGCCATGTCTTGAACTCAACCAACACCTGCACATGAATAAACAACTGATACTTCTGAGCACAAGTCCTCGACTTGACTCTCGTTAGTTCTGATAACCACAACACCTTACGTGAGCACCTAACATAAGCATGTTGTAAACCATAGCAAAACGATATCAGCCATAACCACCAACACACAACAAAAACATAGTAAAACAATACTATGCAAGATTTCCATAATCCAAAAAGCATATTCGAAACATTGCAAGTTAAAACTAGAACCATTGCAATCTAGCACCGGACCTTGCCAAAGCAAACCGAACCTTGAGACGAAGCTTACCGAAGTTTGCAGGACCTAGCTCTGGAGCTTACCAAAGCTAGTCAGACCTAGCACCGAAGCTTACCAAAGCTAGTCGGACCTAGCGCTGGAGCTAACTAAAGCTAGTCGAACCTAGCCACAGCAAGTCAGACCTAACCAAAATAAGTTAGACCTAGACAAAGAAGTCGAACCTAGCCAAACCAAGTCGGACCTTACGTTGGACCTTGCCAGAGCTACCCAAAACAAGTCGGACCTATCGTTGGACCTTGCAGAAACTCGGACCTAGTTGGACCTTGATGAGATGGGTGTTGTGGAAAAATTCAAAACTTTTATCGTCACAGCCAATGTATTCAGCACACATAGGTCTCACATAATTAATGATCGGATTTGGCAATTAAGGACCGTCAACACATGGCAAATAAGATTTTCAGCTCATCATCACACACTGTTCTAACATCCCATCTAGGGAACATAGTCATAGCCACCCATATATGCATGAAGCGTAAAGAAGGATTGTGCAAGTGACTATTCCTAGGAGCACTACAGCTGACCTCACTAGTCAACTCATACCAAAAACTTTGTTTCTTAAACCTAGGCAAAGTGTCTAAATCTAGCAAACAACATTTATGAAAGCCTAGGATTTCACTTAATTCTTTCCGTATGATGTTGTACTATTTTTGAAATAATCTAAAAGAAATACCATCAAATCCTATTTTAAGGGTGGAAAGGAATTGTTTGGAGGGAAGGCGCGAACCTCTCTCCTCTATGTGAGCAAAATTGTTCCATCCTAGTGCACGCCAAATGGAAAATAATTCGGAATCCATACCTATTTTGGAGATCAACTCCAGATCATAAGATTTCGCATGATAAAAATCACGATCTTGGAGGAGCTTGCATGCTTGATCTTCAACTTCACTTTGTATGTCGAGGTTGTCGTTGTTGAGAAGTTGTCGCTTCCATTGATGGCCACAACAAGCAAGAACAAAACAAAGCAATAACTTAAAAGAGGTGATGTTAGTGAAAGCAAAACCCCCAATGAATTTCCATTGAAGAACTTGAGAACAAATTGCAAATGCAAACAAAAGCAAATCTTTTCGGGTTGGATTCGAGCAAGACTGCTTCAATGAGGAGCAAGCAAAACACTGTCAGCAAGCAGTGACTTTGGGGAGGTGTGAAATGAGGTGAAGTGTGAAGAAGAGTGCTCCTCACAGCCACCATTTATAGTGTACACTCCCCAACGGTCATAAGGGAATCAAATTTAGCCGTTGGAGGAGAGAGAGCCAAGATGGCCCTTTCCCCTAGTCGACCGATCAGGGGGGGTCCCCCAAATTGAAAAGTGGGCCTCCCTGTTCTCCCTTTTGGCAGGTGGCTCCCCAACTGCTATAGAATTAGCACTTTGGTGAAATGCCACATTTGCATCTCATAAAAATTGTTTTCTGAATAAAAACCCTTTTTTCAAAACCCAACAATTTTGTTTTTGTGAAAGATAAAGAAATAAAAACAATAGTTGAGAACATAAGATTCTCAACTAGCTAAGAAAACTCAAATATGCAGTGGGGAAAATCAAACTAAGTGAGGAAAAACAAATGAAGAGAAAAGAAAAATCAAAGAAAAGGTAACTACCAATTAAACCTATTGGTTAGGTCTCACCATCGTACAATGAGATGGAAATTCCTCCTTCTTCATTTTTTTGACATTTGGGCCTGGAGGGATGGGCTCAGACGGCTTGTCTTTCTTCTTCCACCATTCCTTCTTTGGCGGCTTGGTGGACTTGGGCCTTTTGGGAGGCCCAGACTTCTCCATCTTCTTCGAGTGTCGGCATGGACAATAAGACGGGTTCTCCGCATAGATCAATTTCCTCATGAATGCAATGAGCGGGTCCACCTTTGGAGGTGTGACTTCGACTTCTTGAATGTTTTATCATTCAGCCCATTCTTGATAGGGATCATGGAGCATTGCTCCAACTTTGGGTGAAAGTGAAACTTCTCCTCCCTGCCATTAATATGGAAGTGAATTTCTCCAGCTCCCACATCTACCGAGCCTTCGCGGTGCTAAGGAATGGTCACCCAAGAATGTGCAGCGTATCCTTCTCGACCTCCATATCGAGCACCACAAAATACATGGGTATGAAGCAATTCCAGATTTCCACCTGAACATCTTCAATGATACCCGCGGATAACGAACTAAAGAGTCAGCCAATTAGAGCTGCATTGGTGTTGTAGTAATCTCCGTGAAGTTCAGCTGGTCGAAGACCACCTTGGGCATTACACTCATAGTTGCTCCAAGGTCATAAAGTGCCTTGTCAAAGTGGTAAGCCCCAATTGATCAAGATATTGTAGGACATCCAGGGTCCTTCTTCTTCTCCGAAAGCCTATTGAAGATGGTTGCACTGTAGTCTTCCGTAAGCTTAACAACCTCAATGGTGGGCAGTGGCCACTTGTTATTCAATATGTCCTTGAGATAGCGAGCATAAGTGGGTACATGCATCAGATCGATCAAGGGCACATTGATGTGGATTTCTGGATAACCTCAACAAAGCGGTTGAATTGCTCATCCACTGTTGGCTTCCTTTGCTTGTGATGGAATGACAATAAGTTGGTGTCTTTAAAGTGCTTGGCCTTTCGCTCACTAAGTGGTTCACTTATGCCAGTTGGGACATCCTCTTCCTTCTTTTCCGTTGTCCTCTTCTCTTGTGTGGGATATGGTGGGTCACGAGTGGTCTTGCCACCTCTCGTAGCCATCATACTCACTTTTTTCCACTGGAGGAACAACTGCAACATGTTGAGCCAACTGAGTTTTCAACATCTTGTTGAAGCTCAATTGACTCTTGAATGCCGAAGATAGTCCTACAATATTGGCATTAATGCCTTATAGGGTCTTATCATTAGCCGACAACTTCTTTGATAGGGCATCATTGATTTTAATTGGCTAATGGCAAGCTCTCTCAAGTTGGGTTGATTTCCATTGTTGCCATTGTTGTTGTACCCAACTTGAAAGAATGGGCATGGTTGGCCCCATCCTTGACCTACTGGACGAGCCATTATTGTTCCCATTGTTGGTTACGTATAGGGTATCCTCACGGGTTTCTGGGCAGTCATTGCCCAAATGCCTTGAGTCGCCACAGACTTCACAAGTGATATGATGGTGTAGGGCATAGGCAACCAATGTTTGACACCATCTTCTCAATTAAGTATTTGGCTTTGGGCACCGTCAATGAGAAGAAGGCACCCTCAGCAGCAGCATCAACATGGTCACGGCGGAAGGGATCAACCCATTGTAGAAGCTTTTGATAATTGGCCAGTCATCCATCACATGGTGGAGGCAGGCTATGTGACACCCAGTTTCGAAAATGAACCAAGAGTGATGCATTAGAGTGCCCAGGATGTTCAACACACATACACGAGTTCATCACAAACGATATACAAAAAATTACCACAACACAGATTAATTAAGTACTTTTATTACAATACTTTTATTACAATATTCAAATTTCAGACTCTAATGATAACTATTAATAGTGAAACTAAAACTGCAGCGGAAATAAACTAAGCATAGGTGATAGCACGGCTCCATACAATCCACAAGCAAGCTGATGGCAGCACACAACCAAGTACTCCGAATTATCCTTTGGGTACTCCCAAACATCACCTGAAACTGCTGGTGGAGAAATTGCAAGGGTGACCACATGTCGTACTCAGCAAGTGTGGGAAAATAATGACATGTAGCTTAAACAAGGAATGATATGAAATAATGGCTATTTGCTAAAAAGTACATTTAAAAGATGAGCATCCTAAAATGTCTATGTGAATTGATCCCACCATATCCCAGATAAACACAATAATTCGTATACATCATTCATTATCCATCTATATTCCATATTCCTACCATCATCATTAACCATGACCATTTATCACTATCCAATCCATAACCATAACCAAACCATCAAAAATCCCAAGTTTTACTCTAATCATGGAAGTTGTCCAGGTGCTCTTAACCAGAAGCACGACTATCATGATAGCTTTTAACACTTTGCAGAGGTTGTACCACTTTACGGACAAGTTTGTGATTTTGTCACCCGTCAGCAACTAAAAAGCCTCCCTTACGCCAATTACACTTCTGTCGAAGTGTTAGAGCGACATTTCCCCCGGATCTGCAAAGTAGCAGCTCGTAGAGGTTCTTTGTGCGGCGGGGCTTAGGCCTCAATCAAGTGTTATAGCAGATGGAAATATGAGACAACGGTCTTTACGTGGTTCGGGCCGCAAGGAGCTTAACACCCTACTCCACGGTGAGTGGTATTGCTGGTATGTGTGTGTGTGTGATGTTTGATGTGGGGATCCTTTGTAACGATGGCGGTCTGGGCCTTTTATAGACAATGCGGGACGCCTTACATGTGTGGTCTCGGGGCCCGACAGGTGGTCCCGGGGCAATCTTATCCTAAAGATCTACGGCTTCTTCTGTAAGCTTGCTCTGACCGTGGTCTTAATGACCCATCGCACCATTGCTGACGGTGGCAGAAGGTGTCCCGTCGGCCTATCTTGTTGCCGCAAGCTACCTACATGGCCAAGTGTGGTAGGCCTGCAACACCTTCAATGTGACGCGATTGGTCGTCACAGTTTCTGACCATTGGTGTGCTCCGCGTTGCGCACCGGAGGTGGGTGCGTGTCTTCAATGTTCGACTTGAGCAGGGCGCACCATCCCTAGAAACCCGTATATTGCCATCCGAGGCAAGTTGCATGACATGCGGCAGCCTCGGGGCTGGTCTCCGCTAGGGAGGTCAGACCTGATCCTCTGTGACGCGTGGCAGCTCCGGGGCTCGTCATGGGACGTGGCAGCTCTGGGCCCTTTCCGTTGTGGGGTGCTGGTCCTTGCCCTTTGTGCCACGTGGCTGTGCCAGGGGCGCTCCCCCAAGGTTGGGTGAGGTCCCGTCCCTACACGTGGCATCTCGGGAGCCCGTCACACTGGAGGGGCCAAGTCCCATCTTCAAGGTTTACGTGGCAGCGCTGCAGCTTGACCTTGGAGGAGGCAAAGGCCCAGGCGCCTATAGGACACGTGGCAGCTCCGGACGTGCCTCGGTGTTCATCCAATGTGCGAGGGTACCCGTCTGCAGGGTACCAACAACATCCTTAGGTGTGTGGCCAATAGATCACAAAATAGTCTTCACAAAGGGATTACCAACATATTCAGACCAACTGAGGTTTCACCGGTGGTGATGCCTCCAACTGAGCACATCGAACCAAGGGCCCCCACTTGTGCCATTCGGATCCCAGGGCACTCCTGCCACTATTGCGAACCCAACCGACTCCCATTCCCCACTCCTCCAAATGATCAGGACAATGCTAGTAATACACCTAATTAATTGGCTAAGCCGCACCTGTACTTGGCCTTGTGGTGGCACTGTTGTCCTGGCTTATTCTTGCATGAACCAGTCCTTAGATCTAAAGCAATTAAGACCACCATATCATCCAACCCAATCCACAAACCATTCTTGCTTAGATCTCCCAAGTCCCAGATTACCAATTAATCATTTTCATCAATTCATATTATCCATAAATTCATTAATTATAGTTAAGCCATTTGGTTGTTTTCCCATCCCTTTCAATTAGAGCAAAGCAAAAAAGGTAAAATGCCCTTCCCGAGTCTCTACAACTTGTTCCAAGTGACAAGGATGGTCAAACAAGTCTAGTAAACACCTACCTTGGGTTTTCCATTGTGTGGACTGGAGTCCCGACATTCCAGGAATCGCAATTGGGTGGTGCCGTGCGATGCGGCACCCAATGGCACATAGAAAAAGGTACATCATGTTATATAAAACAACATAGTGTTATACAAGCTTTGTCTTTTACAAATAATATACATTAAAATACACTACAGTGGAATAAGTTCATAGCTCTCGACACTCAAGCCTAAGCTATGCAAAAGTCATTCCGTTCAGCCCGCGAACGGAATCACACTAGCAGCACACAAATTACATCTCGGCGGCGTGCACGGTTCCCACTTGGCCGTGTATCCCGACGGGGGCTACGCCTCACCGGTGAACCCTTCACCATATACGTCATCATCTGCAGCAAAAACTTAAAATAGCAACTGTGAGCATGAAGGATTAGCAAGACTTAACCGTCTCCACTAAGCATGGAACTCTATATGCAGGATATACGTAATATAGGACAGCAGTTTGTAATAAAAGACTCGCCTAAATGTTAGTCCTTACTTTCAGCTTTTAGCAGCAAATTAAGGCTTCATGAATCTGAAATTTAGTGAGCAACCTGTTCTAAACATACAAGTATCAATATATAATTATTCCATAAAGCATGATTCAATAATATTCAGCTCCAAATAATTAACTACGTCACGACTTAGTGAACAAGCGGTACTCAATAACCGCGAGGGACGGCGACTCAAATCGATATACACCTGCAGAGATACCCAAATCTCACGACACATATACCCACACTCGAAGCTACGAATGCACACTCCACTGATGTTGTATGCGGCAACCTTTTACCCGCTACCTACACGCCGAACTGGTCCCACCGCTACGAGCAGGAGGCCCCCACATGGAGCACGACGTACCCGCTGGCAGGTTTACACCTTGCTGCACTCAACCAGCACCTATAAAGCGGTAGGGTATGCCTCGACGCTAAGGTGGACAAGTTACATCAGTTTACTGGGTCATGTATATCCAGTATGCCTTCGGTACATTCAATTTTGCTCAACAGGGCCGCACACGGATCGGTCCTTGATCGACACAGGCACAGCTACAGCTCACAGGCGCCTATGTCTTGCTGCTCCTACTCCATGCTTGATCTCATATTTAACCAAATGGTGAACATCTCACTCGACCAATCCCGTGTGAACCAAATTCCTGAACTCGCGAGTAGATTCCTACTACTCGACTTCTACCGATGCAACTATAACATTAAGCATAGTATGGACATATAGAGGACATAACCAAGTACCCTTGTCTCATGGGTTCTCTGGTCATGCATATGGAAAACTCCAAGAAAACTTGGACTTAATGCACATACATGCTAACACATATAGTGTGATACAAATCAAAGTTTAAAACAATGTTAATTCAAACCGGGCCTTGCCATGGGCTGTGACTAGATAAATGTCAACAAGTCAATGGCTTGATCTTCCTCTGGAGAACCAATCATGGACTTCGTCATGGCTCAGCCAATAGCGAATTTTTCGCCTCCGTGTCATTCTTCTCGTCCTAGCAGCACCAATAAAGTGTCGCCTCCTCCTAGTGATGATCCTTGTCGATCTTTATCCGTCATACCATCTATCAAGATGAGAATGCACATATTCGATAAAATTTAACTTAGTAGTTTCAGAATTGAAAGTGTTTATAACTTGAGACGGCTAAACTCAGATGCAAAGACATGGGTTTTCTCTGTGGGGTTAAGAAAAAAAGAGAAGAATCAAATAAACAAATGGAATTATCGAATAAAGTAAAGGGTGCATCATATAAAAGAATGTAGTTTAGCAAAGAGACAAATACATGAATGGCCAGAGGAATACTTATGCTGTACAAGGTTTACAAGAGGTTTTCTGCTGTGTATAGGAAGCAACAGAGAAGAAATTCAAGTGCAATATAGGAGGATGTGGGGTTGAAGTGAAATGTGCAATGTTTTGAACATAGAGATAGGGAACAAAGTTTACTGTAGTAGATCAAGTCATATGCTTCTGAAACTTTTACAATGGACAACAGATGCTATGTGTGGGTTTTTAGCCAAAGTTGAGCTATGATAATGGCAGTTCTTGTTCTATAAAATTCAATGAAGCTAAACCCTTCCCAAAATTTTCATGAATTATCTGGAGCTTTAACATGTCCAAGAGTTGGTGTTCTTGTTTAGAGGAGGTGCATAGTGATCCAATAAAATTGTCTTCATAATTATCTAAGCATGCGACTATTAGATATTGATTTTAGAAGTTTGGACAATTTTCTAAAAATGTTTCTGGACATTTTAGAATTTTTCAGGTTCATAAAGGTTTGGAACACAATTTGGCCATTCAAATAAATTCAAATGGATCTGGAACTGGAGATCAAGTGAATTATTAGGAAGTATATGGACAATTTTAGGATTTTTCCAATGAACAGATCAACAAGAATTAATTCCAAAGCCTTTTTGTTTCATGTAATTATTGAGGAAAAATTATGGATTTTCATACTGCTCCAAGTGCACACTTGAATGTATCGATCACCGTGGTTCTAACAAAATTTATTTGAGAATTTTTGGCCAAGTATTATAGGAGATATTGAATTTATAATTTTGCACGAACTCTGGAATTAAATTGGAATGGGAATATTTGAATTATTCAATTGGGCCCACGGTGGTTTAAAATGGTCTAATAGCATTGCAGCCACACAGAGAAACATGATTAAAAGACGTGGCCACCCAGATCTTGGAGCCACAAAGGACCTGAGCCAGGTCGTCTTCAACCTACGATCAGAAGGCGCCCTCGCCGGCGCACGGCGGCGCGAGGCGGTGATGAGTAGGTTTAGGCCTGATCTTCCGAAAGGTATGTCGATTGAGGTGGAGAACTCGACGTTGATGATCCGCGGCACTCGAGCGGTTCGAGTACCCCTGCAATCACTACACCACGGCTCCGTTGGTTATCAACCGTGCTGCACACGCTTGACCTCGCCAAGAAGGCTAATCCCTGCAAGTGCAATCAAGAACACGAGCAAGAACGTAGAAGACACGATCGGAAATCGCGAAATTGGGGTCTCACAAACCGTAGAACGGCGATTTTATTGATCTAAGCAAAACCCACCGAATATGACCGGCGGCTGCAGTATTTATAGGCTAGGGTTCGACCAAAACACGATTAGACGCGTCCCTAATGGACTCTTACGGGATACAAGGCCCAAAGGCCCGATTCGGTGGCGCAGCACCGGACAGAAATCTGTACTCGACTTGTTTCGACGATTCTCAATGACTCCGGAGGAATTTTGAGGTGGGACCAGAACCATTGGAAAGTTTATCTTCTCCTCTTTCCGTGCATATGTAGAACGTTGAAAACGGAGTCCGTATGCCTCCTGGGCGTCTGTTTTAAGGTGGACTGCTCCTGGACTCCGAGTTCAACTCGAGTCCGAGTTGTAAACTGTTTCTATCTACTTGTGGACGTCCCAGGTGGTTCTCCACGCTCCCAAGGCCTCCTTCCTTCACTTGTTGATCTTCTCCATTATTCCTAATAACAATTAAATCATCACATAGAAATATATTCTCAAACTCACATGCAAAAGAAGTTAAGAACAAATTCACCTGCTGATTTAATAACCGTGCCCGTGCTCTTGTGATTGGTCCTTGCAGTTCAATGCGCGTCTCTGCTGTTGTGATGTCCTCATCATCCTCCCCTTCTTGAATTGGAGTCGTCCTCGACTCAAGTTCATCTTCTTCTCCCAAGTACGGTCGCAAATCTGAAATGTTAAATGTAGGACTAACCCCAAAATCGGGAGGCAATTCAAGCTTATATGCATTATCATTAATCTTTTCAACGATCTTAAAAGGACCAGCAGCTTGTGGCATAAGTTTATATTTTCTCAAGTCGGGAAATCGCTCTTTTCTCAAATGTAACCACACCAAATCGCCCGGTTCAAGTTTTACTTCTTTTCTACCTTTACTACCTGCAATCCTATACTTCTCATTCATCATTTCAATATTTTTCTTTGTAGTTTCATGCATCTTAAGAATGAATTCAGATCATTGTGTAGCATCCAAATTTATAGTTTCAGAAGGAGGCAAAGGCAGTAAATCAATAGGAGCACGGGGATTGAAACCATACACTACCTGGAATGGACTTACCTTTGTCGTGGAGTGAACGGATCTGTTGTAAGCAAATTCTATATGTGGTAAACACTCCTCCCACAACTTCAAATTTGTTTTCAAGACAGCCCGTAACATAGTGGATAAAGTACGATTAACTACCTCAGTCTGTCCATCCGTTTGTGGGTGACATGTAGTTGAAAACAGCAACTTGGTTCCCAATTTATACCACAGAGTTCTCCAAAAATGACTTAAAAATTTTGCATCACGATCAGAAACAATGGTATTTGGCACACCATGTAAACGAACAATTTCCGTCATAAATAAATCAGCAATGTGTGAGGTATTATCATTCTTATGACAAGGTATAAAGTGTGCCATTTTGTAAAAACGATCAACAACTACAAAAATACTATCCCTCCCCCTCTTAGTCCTAGGCAATCCCAAAACAAAGTCCATAGAAATATCCTCCCAAGGTACACTAGGAACAGGAAGAGGCATATAAAGACCATGTGGGTTAAGGCGAGACTTAGCTTTGTTGCAAGTAGTGCATCGTGACACGTAGCGCTCGACATCACGCCTCATCATTGGCCAAAAGAAGTGTGTGGACAGCACGTCTTCAGTTTTCTTCACTTCAAAATGTCCCATCAAACCTCCTCCATGTGCTTCCTGCAAAAGCAATAGACGAACGGAGCTAGCTGGAACGCATAGCTTGTTAGCACGATAGCGGAGACCCTCTCGCAGCACATATTTATTCCAAGTTCTTCCTTCTCTACAATTTTCAAAAGCATCTTTGAAGTCCAAATCAGTAGGATATAATGCTTTAATTGTTTCCAAACCAAAGATTTTATGATCAAGTTGGGACAGCATGGTATAACGCCTAGATAATGCATCGGCAATGATATTTTCCTTCCCTTTCTTATGCTTAATGATGTATGGAAACGACTCTATGAACTCAATCCATTTAGCATGTCGTTTATTCAGATTTGTTTGACACTTAAGATACTTCAATGATTCATGATCGGAATGTATGACAAACTCCTTAGACCAAAGATAATGTTGCCAAGTTTGTAATACACGGACTAAGGCATACAATTCCTTATCATAAGTGGAATAATTCAGAGAAGGACCATGAAGTTTTTCACTAGAGAAAGCAACGGGTTTACCTCCTTGTATGAGAACGCCTCCAATACCAATGCCGCTTGCATCGCATTCTAGCTCAAAGGTCTTGTCAAAATCAGGAAGTTGTAGTAATGGTGCTTGTGTAAGCTTCGATTTGAGAGCATCAAAAGCTTGTTGCTGCTGTTCGCCCCATCAAAATGGAACTCCCTTCTTCGTTAGCTCATTTAGAGGTGCTGCAATGGTGCTGAAATCCCGCACAAAGCGCCGATAAAATCCTGCAAGACCAAGAAAACTACGAACCTGTGTAACGGTAGTTGGGGCTGGCCAGCTGGTGATTGCTTCAATTTTTGCCTCATCCATCTCAATTCCCTGCGAGGAAACGACATAGCCAAGAAACGAGACTCGATTGGTGCAAAAAATGCACTTTTCGAGGTTACCAAACAAACGTGCATCTCTCAAAACAGTAAAAACAGCACGTAAATGATCAAGATGTTCATCATATGACTTGCTTTAAATGAGGATATCATCAAAGTAAACCACCACAAATTGTCAAATGAAAGCACGTAAAACCTCGTTCATTAATCGCATAAAGGTGCTGGGTGCATTAGTTAAACCAAAAGGCATGACTAACCACTCATAAAGTCCAAACTTGGTTTTAAATGCAGTTTTCCATTCATCTCCTAGTGCCATTCTAATTTGGTGGTAACCACTACGCAAGTCGATTTTTGTTTAGATGATAGCACCACTCAATTCATCAAGCATGTCATCTAATCTAGGAATAGGATAATGATATCGAATGGTGATGTTATTAATCGCTCGACAATCAACACACATGCGCCAACTACCATCTTTCTTAGGAACCAAAAGAACAGGAACGGAACAAGGGCTAAGGCTTTCACGAATGTACCCGTGGTCCAAAAGATCTTGGACTTGTCGCTGAATTTCCTTAGTTTCTTGTGGATTCGTCCTGTATGCTGCACGATTTGGCAAACTTGCTCCTGGAATCAAATCGATCTTGTGTTCAATGCCTCTCATCGGTGGTAAACCAGGGGGTATCTCGGAGGGAAACACATCCTCAAACTCCTGCAAAAGGTTAGCAACAGCAGGGGGCAATGCAATAGACAATTCATGAAGTGAAAACATGGCTTCTTTGCAAACTAAAGCATAGCACATCCCCTTAGCATCGAATAAATCAGCAAGTTCAGAGTTTGTTGCGAGCAATGATGGTGATTTTAACTTAATAACTTGCTGTTTTTCAGATTCTAATTTAGTTGCTTTGCCCTCACGAATTTTACTCTTCTCAAAATGCACAATTTCAGCAGGAGTCATGGGGAGCAAAGTGATTTTCTTTCCCTTATGCATGAGAGTATATTTATTGGTTCTACCATGATGAATAGCATCTGTATCAAATTCCCAAGGACGACCCAATAAAAGAGAACAAGCATCCATAGGAACAACATCAAAATCAGCAAAATCATGGTATGAACCAATTGAAAAATGGATTCTTGCTGTTTGTGTTACCCGAACCTTACCGCTGTTGTTGAACCATTGAATGTGGTACGGATGAGGGTGTGCTCTTGTTGTCAAACCGAGTTTCTTGACGACGTCCGTGTTTACCAAGTTATTGCAGCTACCTCCATCAATTATAGTGTGTACACGGCAGTCCTTGACGACGAGAAACATGTGGAAGAGGTTGTGTCGTTGTAGCTTGTCGTCGGTCTCCACTTTGGAGCTCAAGGCACACTGCACAATGATGCTCCTATAGTTCTCCGTCGCCGCTGTACCAAGTACCTCTTCTTTGGTGTGTTCGTCGTTTGGATCTGTAAAGTCAGTAGCAAGAGAATATTCATCTTCAACATCCGAAGTACTATCATACCCGCCATCGTCGCGTGCTATGTATGCTCGTTTGCTCGGGCAATCTCTCATCATATGACCAAGTCCCTGGCAGCGGTGACACTTAATGTCGGAAGTACGACCCGTAGAAGGAGTGGACTACGAAGGCTTGAATGATGTCGCCTTGCTGCCTTCCGGCACGCGAGAAGGTGGAGCGGCAGGTATAGTTCGTTGGCCGCCATTGGGTGGTGTAGTTGCTGCACGCGGGGGCCGAAGATGGTGCTGTTTTGGATGGTGTAGTTGCTGCACGCGGCGTGAAGTTGCTCCTCGTGCGTTGTTGCTGTTGTTGTCGGCCCTGCAATTCTTTTTCTGCCAACATAGCAAGCTGAAACAATCTGTTAACAGTATCATATTCTTTGTAATCAACAATGTCCTGAATTTCACGCCTCAACCCCCCATAAAAACGAGCTATTTTATCATCCATGTCCTCTACTACCCCACAACGCAGCATACCCTTTTGTAACTCTTGATAATACTCCTCTACGAACATGTTACCTTAGTCTAAATGCTGCAATTTTTTGCGAAGGTCCCGCTGAAAAGATGGAGGAACAAATCGAACACGCATAGCTTCCTTTAATCTATACCATGTTGGAGGATCAGTTCTAGTTTTAACAAGTTCATTCCACCATATGATAGCAAAGTTTTTAAACTCACTAGTGGCTTGACGAACTCTATGTTGTACAGGAACAAGATGGGAATTAAATTTTTGCTCTACTGTCATCTCCCAGTTAAGATAAGCCTCAGCATCATAAGCACCAGAAAAAGAGGGTATAGTAAATTTCACTTTAGCAAAAGGATCATCAGGAGGGTAGTTATAATTGTTATGATTATTATCTCCCATACCTCGACGATAAAGTGGCAGTCTTGGCTGATTACTGTGATCTTCTAGTTCATCATAAGTATTGTCTTCTTGTCTTCCAGCGAGAGGCAACCGAGCCTCAAAAGTATTCATCCGAAGAGCAAGGTCATCCAATTGGCGAGTCAAGTTCGCCAATGACTTCTCTGTTGCTGCGTTGTATTTGGCGAACATATCACGTAACTCAACATGTTGAACACAGTCGTCATTATTTTCTTCTCCTGCCATTGTTAGTAGGAAACAAAAGACAACAAAAAAAATGTTATCCCTATCAACTACAGTGACAATGTGGTGGAAGAAAACAATCTCTCTCGCTCAAGCGTCTTACCACGCTCTTACAAGTGTTCTTACCGGCACAACAGGTGGTGTGGACGGTGAGATGAACCAATGAAGCGTGGGGTGATTGCAAAGGTACCTGTTATGCTCAAGAGAAAGGTGGAGCTTGGATGGCACAATATGGTGGCTAATAAGCAGAAAATCGTTAACAGCTAAACAAAGTTGAATAAGTATTCAATGTAGGAAACTGTTGCTGGTCAACTGAGTGCCCTAGATCCTAGCACAACACAAGGAAGTATCAAGGCAAAAGAAAGACAGAATGATATAACCAAACAAATAGCACCAAGTGGTATAGGCCAATTGCTTTAATATGTGTGCTCTTCACTATTTTTTTTCTTTTGTGTAATATTTTTTTTGATATTTTTTCTTTACTCAGTAGCACAAATATAGGAAGCACACAAATTTACAGCTCAATTGGATGTAATATGCGGCCTATAGAAAATCAAGAATATTCTTTAAAATTCATGCTGAAACTTCGGAGGCCAGATAGCCTATCTTCCAAGGGGAATTTGGGCAATCTAATTTCGCCGAACGCGGCTACCCGGCGGAAAATCATATGCGAAATTTTGCGTAGATGAATTTGAAAAAAAAATCGCCCGATTTCGAGTTCGTATGCGAAAGTTATGGCCGTTTTAAGGTAGGCTATCCGAGTTACGATTTTTTAGATGTTGATTCCAACTCGGTTTGAGAACAGAACTCGCAATCGGATACAAAAACGATCGGGAATTTGCACATCAACTAATGGGGTGGTGTGTGATGATTCAAGGATGAATGGCACAAAGATTTGTCACCTAATCTAGGGCTGGCGATGCGGGAGTTCACGCAAGGCGGCTAGCTAGGGCAAACCGATGAACGTGGCGGATCAGTTTGTTATTTAGGGATTGTGGAATAGGTGTCGAATAGCAAGAAAACAAGAATGAAACACGATAACTAGGACCCAAAAACACAAAGATAAACCAGCAACAAGACTCAACCACACGAATGCAAACTCAACAATGCAAACTAAAAAACGAAACTGCAGGCACTATAGTCTGGGAAGCGGTAAAAACGATCTAATTTTTTTTGTGGCTTTTCTGTAGACTCTAGGTACGAAACAAAATCGATCTAATGGAAGGAAGGAAAACAAAGATACCTCACGGGCAACCTGGAAATCTGATACCAATTGATGAGTAGGTTTAGGCCCGATCTTCCGAAAGGTATGTCGATTGGGGTGGAGAACTCGACGTTGATGATCCGCGGCACTCGAGCGGTTCGAGTACCCCTTCAATCACTACACCACGGCTCCGTTGGTTATCAACCGTGCTGCACACGCTTGACCTCGCCAAGAAGGCTAATCCCTGCAAGTGCAATCGAGAACATGAGCAAGAACGTAGAAGACACGATCGGAAATCGCGAAATTGGGGTCTCACAAACCGTAGAACGGCGATTTTATTGATCTAAGCAAAACCCACCGAATATGACCGGCGGCTGCAGTATTTATAAGCTAGGGTTCGACCAAAACACGATTAGACGCGTCCCTAATAGACTCTTACGGGATACAAGGCCCAAAGGCCCGATTCGGTGGCGCAGCACCGGAAAGAAATCTGGACTCGAATTGTTTCGACGATTCCCAATGACTCCGGAGGAATTTTGAGGTGGGACCAGAACCATTGGAAATTTTATCTTCTCCTCTTTCCGTGCATATGTAGAACGTCGAAAACGGAGTCCGTATGCCTCCTGGGCGTCTGTTTTAAGGTGGACTGCTCCTGGACTCCGAGTTGAACTCGAGTCCGAGTTGTAAACTGTTTCCATCTACTTGTGGACGTCCCAGGTGGTTCTCCACGCTCCCAAGGCCTCCTTCCTTCACTTGTTGATCTTCTCCATTATTCCTAATAACAATTAAATCATCACATAGCAATCTATTCTCAAACTCACATGCAAAAGAAGTTAAGAACGAATTCACCTGCTGATTTAATAACCGTGCGCGTGCTCTTGTGATTGGTCCTTGCAGTTCAATGCGCGTCTCTGCTGTTGTGATGTCCTCATCAGGCGGCGCCCATGCCGAGCGGCCGTTGCAGGGCCTCTCCCACCTTACATTCCTGCCGTTAGGGCCTAAATTCGGACGTCAAACATGTTGCTGACCTCGGATTAGATGGAAACTGGCCGGAGGGGAAGGTTCTATGGGGCGATGGGGATTAGGGTTTCGGCGATGTCGGTGGAGCGCTTTGGTGCCTTATTTCGCCAAAGGATTTCACCTAAAACTTCTGTGTGACCTAGAGAGCATGGAATAAGGGTCTGAAGGCGTTGAAAGGCTTCGGAACAACGATGTTGACATCGAGTTGGGAGCTCTAGGCCGGCGGTGAGGAAAACTACTATTCCGACCCGATTACTTGACGGTTTTGGATTGTTTTCCATCTACGGGATGCGCTAGGACCTCTAGAACGTATCTTCAAAAAGAATTGAAGAAATATTGCATGTGGAAAAGGAATTCCCGTGGCAAAACCCAGCGTTCATGGAGACCGTCGGCGAAGAACTTCGGCATACGGTGAAAAAACTCAATGGAACGGAGAGTCAAGCAGAGGAAAGCTAAGGTGGGATGTTTCCAACCTGTTGGTGGCCTTGGAACTGCGGGAGCAAGCCTGAGGCAACGGTGCAATGATGAGGCGGCATTGCGAAAACAGAGCAGCAGCTCGGGTGCGCCAAAAAACATCGCCAGCCTCCACGGGATGGTCAAGCTGCCCAGAAAATAGGTCAGGAGATTTCGGGAGATCATTGCAGTGATTAAGACATAGAAAGAACTGATCACAATGCCCAATTTTTGGTTGATCTTTGGCTGAGAAGGTATGAACACGCTGGGCTCAAGCTCCTGTGGAATGAGCAGAACCGAAGCAAAGTTTGGCTCTATGGTGTGGAGAGACGAGAAGAGAGCCCAATGAAGGATCAGGAAGACGTGCTGTGGTCAGATGAGCTGTCCTCACGTGGGCAAGCTGTGAGGAGGAGCTAAGTTATGCCACTGCCACTGGGTCCCACCGCTCAATACTCAGCCACTCGTCAGATTTTTGGCAGCAACCCAACTCCACATTGATTGAGAATTGGCAGTGGAGCAAAAAGAAAAAATGGGAAGATAAGATGACACTTCAAATTTGACCAAGTTGAATTTGAATATGACTTGAATTTGAAATTTGAATCCTCTTTAACGACTTAATTCAATTAAATTACAAATGATGTCCAAAATTAATCAAATTGGGCAGGGATGCTACTTGAATTATTGTAAATCTATTGGCGAATTTCAATTTGGGAATCAACAACTTTGAATACAGAATTTGAATTCAAACCCTCTCACATGGCTTGATGTAAATACATAGGAAATGAGGTCCAAAACTTATCAAACTTGCAGGCGTTTTATTTGAATTATGAGCAACACATTAGTGAACTCAATTTTGTATTTTGATAAATTCGATTAGAGCAATTGGTTTTGATTATTAAGACTCTCTTGTATGGCATCATTTAAATATCCTATGAGCACTACTGCTATTTCCACTTAAAAAAATTAAGGTCACACTTTTGAATTTTTTTGCTTTATTTAAAAGTGGGCTTTTACACCCATCAATTTGACACAAGCATGTAATTTTGCAAACAAAACATTTAAGGATCAAAATTTTCAAGGACACTTGTCTTGCTTTTGAGATTGGTTAGGATCAAACGCTTCGAAGTTCTGGTACTGGAGGTCGTCGACAGCACACTCTCGAGCAACATCTTCTATTCCGCGCAGAAGACATACAAAACAAGCATTACAATCAATAAATGCTCATATATTACTCAATATGCCATGACATGCATGATTAATGCAATTATGTGGTAATGCATGTTACTAGGTTGATATCATTGCTTACTAAATAGACACAATTAAGTATTACATGTTAGAACAAGTTCCAAGTGATTTTGGAGATTGTTAAAGAAGTTCTATGAATTTTTAGAATTGGAAGACTAGACTAGTACGCATTGAGGCCGAACATGTCCGTTCTGGACCAAAGAGTTGATCGGACTAGTCCGCACTGTTGCCGGACAAGTACGTTGGCTAGGGTTTTTGGCGAGTTTCCAGCTAGAGCATAGTTGAATTATGGGACCAAAATTGACGTAGAAAGATGATCTAAAGTAATTACCGTGAATTCAACAACTCAAGGGTCTTGAATTCGAGGAAACTCGAGATCTTGACGTCTAGATCTAAAGAAGATGAAGAATTGGTGGAGAATTGACGATGTTGTCGATGAACTGACGAAGATTGATCTTGCTTGATCCTTCTCCTTCCCCCTTCTCTTCTCCTGGCTGCAGTGAACTCCTCTTGATGGTGGCTCCCACGAACTAGGGTTAGGACTCTCTTCAATTTTGACAAATAGATAAATGGTTGGGGTGGTGGGGTGTTTATATAGAGGTGGATGTGGTAGGGTTTGATGGAATTCGAGTTTAAGGTGGTGGAGGCTAGGGTGGGGTCCCACATGGGTTCCACAAGGGCTGGACACGACGTTCTTGGTCCCAATTAAGGCAAAAACCCAATAACATGTTGTGGAGGAAAATATTGAATTCGAGTCGGGCACACTGGACAAGTCCACTAGGGGCCGGACAAGTCTGATTTTCAATAGAGGTAAAAATGGCCGGGTCCAGTTGGGGTCCGGACAAGTTGGAAAAGGATCGGAAAGGAAAACGGACAAGTATGTACTCAACAACGAACATGTTCGAACAACAATAGAAACTCAATCGGATTATTCCGCAGCAAAAAGCGGATAAGTCTGGGGGCAACAGAGAGCAAAATCGGACTAGTTCGAGGTCCAAATCGGACAAGTCTGCAACTATACAAGTTTTTAAATGTTGCTTTCTTCTAATTCATTTGAAACTTGTTTCTTTTTATGTTGCTTAATGTTAAACATGTATAAGAATGTATGAACTGCATGATGGATGAAAATGAGGGTGTTACAAACCTACACCCCTTAAAGTGAATCTCGTGCTCAAGATTCGACATAGAAGTAAAGCGATAGGGATATTCTTTCTTGAGGTGTTCTTCCAGCTCCCAAGTTGCTTCCGGTTCTGCATGATGCTTCCATTACACTGTGCACCATCGAATTACCTTGTTTCTTGTGACTCTCTCATTTGTTTCTAATATTTTGATCGGTTGCTCAGCATAAGTCAAATCTGCCTCTAATTCCAAACCTTCCATTCGAACTTGTTCTTCCGATACCCTTAAGCACTTCTTGAGTTGAGAAACGTGATACACATCATAAACATCGGAAAGATGTGCTGGCATCTCCAACTTATATGCCACTTCTCCACGTTTTCCCAAAATCTTAAATGGCCCATTATAGTGAGGTGCCAACTTGCCTCGAACATTAAACCACTTATGACCTCGAATAGGTGACACTTTGAGGTATACGAAGTCTCCCACTTAAAAAGCTAAGTTTCTTCACCTAATATCCCCGTAGCCTTTTTGTCTTCACTGAGCAACCCTCAAATTCTCGCAGATTATTCTAACTTGCTTTTCATCTTCTAGCAACACATCAAGTCCAAATACTTGGTTCTCTCCTCCCATTCCAAAACAAGGATGTACTACACTTCCTTCCATATAGTGCTTCATATGGTGACATCTTCAAACTTGCTTGATAACTATTATTGTAGGAAAATTTAGCATACGGCAAGCTTTTGTCCCAGCTGTGTCCATGCTTTAAGGCACAAGCTCTCAACATATCTTCCAATATTTGTTTTGTCCTCTCAATTTGTCCATCTGTTTAAGGGTGATATGCAGAGCTAAAATTTGACCTTGTGCCATAGCTTCATGCAGTTTCTGCCAGAACCTAGAGGTGAATTGAGAACCTTGATCACACACTATTTTCTTCAGAACTCCATGTCAGCATACAATTTTCTCCTTGTACAACTCAACTAACTATGCAGCGGTATACTTGGTCTTGACAGAGATGAAATGAGCTGACTTTGTCAAACGAACCACAATTACCCATATTGAGTCATAACCGGACTGGGTTCGCGGTAATCCAACTATGAAGTCCACACCGATTTCTTCCCATTTCCACTCCAGAATCTTCAATGGTTGCAACAATCCAGCTGGTTTTTGATGTTCAGCTTTGACTCGTTGGCACACATAACACAAGGCAACATATTCAGCTATGTCCTTTTTCATCCTATCCCACCAATAGCAAATTTTCAAGTCATTGTACATCTTCGTACAGCCGGGGTGAATTGAGTAAGGTAAGTCATGTGCCTCCTTTAATATTGTTTCAGGAATATGCTTTACATTAGGCACAACAATTCTTTTCCCATGCCATAGAGTACCATGTTCGTCCTCATCGAATTTGAATTCTATCCCCTCCTGGGCCCTTTCCTTAATTTCCTTAATTTCTTCATCCTTGGTCCGACCTTCTCGAATTTCTCGCTCAGAGGTCGAATTTAACTCCATTATTCCCATCTCATTCACAAATCCAACATTCAACCATTCAAACTCCTTGCATAGCTCGGATGGCAATTCCCGAACCATGAGTTGGTGGCTTACTCCTTTCCTACTCAAGGCATCAGCCACTTCATTAGCCTTCCCCGGGTGATAGTTGATTCCAACATCATAATCCTTGATGAGCTCCAACCATCTTCTTTGCCTCAAATTTAGGACCATTTGTATGAAAATGTACTTGAGGCTCTAGTGATCCGTGTAAATCTCACACCTATGACCAAGAATGTAGTGCCTCCATATTTTCAAAGCATGCACCACGGCCACAAGTTCGAGGTCATGGGTAGGATAATTCTGCTCATGTTTCTTCAATTGCCTCGATACATAGGCTACCACTTGAACTTCTTGCATGAGCACACATCCAAGTCCTTGTCTTGATGCATCAGAATAAATACCGAAACTCTTGCTCACATCCGGCAATACTAATATAGGTGTTGTTGTTAACCTCTTCTTTAGCTCCTCAAAACTGTCCTGACAAGCTTGAGGGCATTGGAATACTTTTCCTTTCATTAGCAATTCTGTCATGGGCTTGGCTATCTTGAAAAAGTCCTCGATGAACCGACGGTAATATCCATACATTCCAAGAAAGATCCTAATTTCCTTCACATTTTGCGGTGGCTCCCATTTTATAACATCCCTCACTTTTTGTGGGTCAATCGATACTCCTCCTCCGGAGATGATATGTCCCAAAAATTACACTTCCCTTAACCAAAACTGGCACTTGCTGAATTTGACATATAATTGGTGCTCCCTCAATTTCTGCAATGTGAGCCTCAAATGCTCCTTATGCTCTTACTCACTTCTTGAGTAGACCATAATGTCATCAATGAACACCATCACGAATTTATCCATGTAGTGCATGAAAACTTTATTCATGAGGTACATAAAGTATGCTGTGCATTCATCCTAAAGACATAATGGTATACTCATAGGATCCATACCGTGTCCGAAAAGCTATCTTGGGTATATCCGGTGGTCTAATCTTCATTTGGAAGTAACCTGGCCTCAAGTCAATCTTGGATAAAACACAAACACCCTTCCATTGATCGAACAAATCCTCTATACGGGGCAACGTGTACTTGTTCTTGATTGTCACTTTGTTGAGATCTCGGTAATACACACACATCCTTTGGGATCCATCCTTCTTATCCACGAATAGCACTGGCGCTCCCCAAGGCGAAGAGCTTGGGCGAATGAAACCATTTTCTAGCTGCTCTTGAATTTTCTTATGGAGCTCCGCTAACTCCATAGGAGGCATCCTATATGGCCTCTTAGCTATAGGTGCAGTTCCACGTATTAGTTCAATAACGAACTCGATGTCACGGTCAGGTAGCATACCTAGCAACTCATCGGGAAACACATCCAAAAATTCGCACACCACTCAGATCTCCTCTATTGCTACACCATCCATTTGATTCAGCTCCACCTGCTTGGGTGTGTGTTGAGATGCTTCGAATTCCATGCTGAACCCTTTCTCATTTGTCAACTTCACTGTATTTGTGGCACAGTGAATTATTCCTTTGTGCTTCCTTGACCAGTCCATACCAAGTATTATATCCAGTCCTTGTGAATACAAAACAATAAGGTTGGCAGAGAAGTCTACCCCCCCTTATTCTAAGGCTTACTTTTGGACCTACTATTTTCGTCTTTATCTCCACTCCGGGAGACTTAACCAACAAGGTATACTTGATATGAGATATGGGCAAACAATACTTGGCAACATACTTTGAGGCAATGAATGAATGCGATGCCCTAGAATCAAATAACATAGTCGCCGAGTTGGAGTTTGTGAGAAACATACCAATCACCACGTCATCCGCTTGTTGTACTTCCTCCGTAGATACATGGTTCACCTTGCCACGAATAAAATTCTACGATCCACAGTTGCCTTGTGGTGCTCCTCCATTTGGTCTTGGTTTCTGTCTTGGAGCATTTTTCCCTTGACAATTGCCTGACTTAGGACATTGAGATGCAAAGTGTCCCACCTCACCACAAGTATAGCACGTTCTTGCTGCATCAGAATTGTTTGGGTGAGCTTAATTTTGAGCATTGGAAGGAAAATTAGCAGAGGGCGCATGAGGCATTGGAGGGCGAGGTCCTAGCACAGTGGGGCGTTGCTACATGAGCTGAGCTACGCGCGGTGGAATAGCAACGCGATATGCAGGAGTGGAGGGGTTGTAATATGGCGCATTTGGTGGTGCAAGGCGGAGGAGAACTTTGCTTCCTTGTGGATGTCCTTGATATGGCGCTATCCCCTTATTATCTTGCTCCACATCACGAACCTTGTTCTCAACCTCAATAGCTATGTCCACAAGCTTCTGGAAATTTACATAGTCACAATTGAGCAATTGGACTTGAATCTCGTTGTTTAGGCCCCTCATGTATAAATATTGCTTGCGGCTGTCCCGTTAACATCCCCCAGAGCATACCTTGAGAGTTGAGTGAATTTATCGAGATACTCACTCACACTCGACCTTCCTTGCCTTAGGTTCTAAAATTCCTGCCTCTTCAATATCATAACACCTTCAGGCACAAAATGAGAAAAGAAACTCTCCTTAATTTCAGCCCAAGTGATCGTCTCCAAATTTGCATGGGCATTTCAAAGCGAGTCCTACCAATCTGCAGCTGATCCAACTAGCTGATGGGAAGCAGAAAAAACCTTCTCCCTATCTCTGCACTGGACACTAGCGAGCTTCTTCTCCACAGATTTTAGCCAATCATTGGCTTCCATGGGATCATTGTCTTGAGAAAAAGTGGGTGGCCTAGTCCTTGTAACTCTCCCAACCTGTTATGTGGCGGTGGGGGTGGTGGTGGTGGAGGCATATGGGGCTGTTCTGGTTATCGACTTGCAGTTGTCTGAAAGTCTACATCACGGTCTGCATAAGCTGATTCTGCATAGCCAACAACTGCTCAAGGTTGCTAGCACCAGGTCCAGGTCCATTTTTGTTCTAAGGCACTCCATTGTTCTCCTCTTTCTCATTGGCATTCTTTGGTTGCGAGTCCTCGACATCTAAAGAAACAACAAGAGATAGAAGAATTTAGAAAACGTCCACAATGATATGCATCAAGGGATATGAAACTAAGCAACTACCTATACTACTAAGCACACAAGTAAGCATTCAACACACCAAGCAAAACCCGACGATTCCTGAGAGTTCCTATGTGCTCTAAAGTGTCCATTCTATCAAGGTTGCGTCCTACGGTCAACCTGTGGCTCTAATACCAATTTTTGACACCCGGTTTCAAAAATGAACCAAGTTCGACACATACGTGTGCCCAGGATGTTCAACATACATACACAAGTGCATCACAAATGATATACAAAAAATTACCACAACACAGATTAATTAAGTACTTTTATTACAATATTCATTACTCTAATGATCATTATTAATAGTAAAACTAAATCTGCAGCGGAAATAAACTAAGCATAGGGGATAGCGCGGCTACAAGCAATCCACAAGCAAGCTGACGGCAGCCCACAGCCTAGTACTCTGAATTATCCTGAGGGTACTGCCAAACATCACCTAAAACTGTTGGTGGGGGAATTGCAAGGGTGAGCACATGTCGTACTCAGCAAGCGTGGGAAAATAATGATATATAGCTTAAACAAGGAATGGTAATAAATAATGGCTATTTGCTGAAAAGTACATTGAAAACATGTAAAAAGCATCCTAAATTATCTATGTCAATTGATCCCATAGTATCCCAAATAAACATAATAATTTGTTTCCATCATTCATTATCCATCCATATTTCATATTCTTACCATCATCATTATTCATGACCATTTATCACCATCCAATCCACAACAATAACCAAATCATCCCCAATCCCATGTTCCACTCTAATCATGGAAGTTGTCCAAGTGCTCTTAACCGAAAGCATGGCTATCATGATAGTTTTTAACACTCTGCAGAGATTGTACCACTTCACCCAAAGGTTTGTTATATAGTCACTATTCAGCGAATAAATAAACCTCCCTTATGCCAATTACACTTCCATAGGTGTATGGCCAAGAGATCACAAAATAGCCTTTACAAAGGGATTACCATCATATTAAGACCCACTGAGGTTTCACCGGTAGTGATGCGTCCAACAGAGCACATCCAACCAAGGGCCCCCTATTGTTCTGTTCGTATCCTAGGGCAGTCCCGCCGCTATTGCAAACCCAACCAACTCCCATTCCCCGTGCCTCCAAATGATCTGGACAATGCTGGCAATACACCTAGTTAATTGGCTAAGGCGCACTCATAGTTGGCCTTGCGGTGGCACTATTGACCTGGCTTATTCTCGCATGAACCGGTCCTTAGATCTAAAGCAAGCAAAACAACCATATCAGCCAACCCAATCCACAAATAATGCTTGCTTAGATCTCCCAAGTCCCAGATTAACAATTAATCATGTTCATCAATTCATATCATCCATAAATTAATTAATTCATAGTTAATCCATTTGGTTGTTTTCCCATCCCATTTCATTAGAGCCAAGCAAAAAGGTAAAATGCCCTTCCTGACTCTTTACAATATATTCCAAGCGACAAGGAAGGTCAAACAAGTCTAGTAAACACCTATATTGGGTTTCCTATCAATTTGACACAAGCATGCAGTTTTGCAAACAAACAATTTAAAACCATGATCAAAAAGTTCAAGGACACTTGCCTTGCTCTTGAGATTGGTTAGGATCAAAAGCTTTGAAGTTCTGGTGCTTGAGGTCGTCGACAGCACCCTCTAGAGCAACACCATCTATTCCATGCAAAAGACATACAAAACAAGTATTATAATTAATAAATGCTCATATATTACTCAATATGCCATGACATGCATGATTAATGCAATTATGGGGTAATGCATGTTACGAGGTTGATATAAATGCTTACCAACTAGTCACAATTAGGTATTAAATGTTAGAACAAGTTCCAAGTCATTTCGAAGATCGTTAAAAAAGTTCCCTGAATTTTCAGAACTGGAAGACAGAAGTAGTCTATAGTGAGGCCGAACATGTCCGTTCTGGATCAAAGAGTTGATCGGACTAGTCTGCACTGTTGCCGAACAAGTCCGCTAGCTAGCGTTTTTGGCGAGTTTGCAACTAGAGCATAGTTGAATTATGGGACCAAGATTGACGTAGAAAGAAGATCTAAGGTAATTATCATGAATTCATCAACTCAAGGGTCAAGAATTCAATGAAACTCGAGATCTTGATGTCTAGATCCAAAGAAGATAAAGAATTGGTGGAGAATTGATGGTGTTGTCGATGAGTTGACAATGATCGATCTTGCTTGATCCTTCTCCTTCCCCCTTCTCTTCTCCTAGCTGTGGTGAGCTCCTCTTGATGGCGGCTCTCATGAGCTAGGGTTAGGACTCTCTTCAATTGTGACAAAGAGATGAAAGGTTGGGGTGGTGGCGTGTTTATATAGAGGTGGAGGTGGTAGGGCTTTTTAGATTTCGAGTTTAAGGCGGCGGAGGCCGGGGTGGGGCCCCACATGTGCTCCACAGGGGCTGGACACAACGTTCTTGGGCCCAATTAAGGCAAAAATGCAGTAACATGTCATGGAGGAAAAGAATGAATTTGAGTCAGGCACACCAGACAAGTCCGCTGGGGGCCGGACAAGTCCGATTTTCAATAGAGGCAAAAATGGCCAAGTCCGGTTGGGGTCCGCACAAGTCCGAAAAGGATCAGAAAGAAAAATGGACAAGTCACAAAACAACGGACATGTCCGGACAATAAAAGAAACTCGATCGGACTATTCCGCAGCAAAAAGTGGATAAGTCCGGGGACAACTCAGAGCAAAACCGGATTAGTCCGGGGTCTGAACCGGACAAGTTCGCAACTATACGAGTTTTTAAATGTTGTTTTGCTTCTAATTCATTTTAAACTTGTTCCTTTTTATGTTACTTAATAATAAACATGTATAAGAATGGATGCACTGCATGATGGATGAAAATGAGGGTGTTACAGGCTAAAATATACTCTTGTAGCTTTGGCCAAGCCTCGAGAATAGATTCCTTGGCATCTTGCTGGAAGCTGGAATGAATGTAGGCCTAGAGGGGGGGGGGGGTTGAATAGGCCTTCTTGAATTTTCTCGGTTCCTGTAGCACTTCAACAACAAGGTCAAAACCAGATATATCGGACTAGTCCGGTAAAGTGCGGACTAGTCCGGATTTCACGGACTAGGTTGATCAACTAGAATGATGAACACAAATGAACAAGACACAAGATTTATCCCGTGGTTCAGTTACCACGAAGGCAACCTACGTCCATGTTGAGGTGCCCACAAAAGGACCGGGTCTTCACCAACCCTTCCCTCGTCGGATCATCACGAAGGATAATCCTCTTCCACTAAACACACAGGGGTAAATCACCAAGTTGAAGGGGCGATCTCACAAGTTGAGAGCTCCCTTGATTACAAGTTTCAAGACCACCAATAACACACTTCGAAATATATAAATTGAGATGCAAGAGTGTGTTAGAGATTCAAACCAAGAGCTCAATCGTGTGCCAAGTGCCTCTCCAATGATCTACAAGTGATCTTCAATGGATTGATTGATTTTGCACTTAATTTCGTGGAGAGAGATGGTTTTTGAGTCTCTTGGGAGGTGTGACGGCGCTAGGGTTCAGGAGAGGGTGAAAGTGGGCCGTGCACCTCTATTTATATGGGGTTTCTAGAAGTTACCGTTAGGGTTCAGAAAGATCGGACTAGTCCGTGGTGGTGACCGGACTAGTCCGGTGTGCTGTGTGAAGCAAACCCTAAGTGTCCAGGAATCTCGAACTAGTCTGGTTCAAAACGGACTTGTCCGATTTCGTCACTGGAAAGCTTCGGACTAGTCCGATTGACATCGGACTTGTCCGGACACATGAAACCCTAAGTGTTTAGGATGACAAGTCCGCACTTGGAGGACTTGTCCGATTTAGATCAGGGTGTATATCGGACTAGTCCGTGTAAACACCGGACTTGTTCGAAGTGGATCAGAAAGTATATCGGACTAGTCCGGATCACAACGGACTTGTCCGATTTTGTGAGACTTGTGCATTGTTTTGAGGACTAGTCCGCACTGGGGAGGACTAGTCCGAAGTGGAACAGAAAGATATCGGACTAGTCCGGTGATGACCGGACTTGTCCGATCTGGTGCAGAGTGGGATATCGGACTAGTCCGGCTGATATCGGACTAGTCCGGTCCTGTATAGCTTTGTGCATTGTGTGTGTGATTAAATGAGATTGAGCTCTTGAGTGTGTTTCCTTAACACACTCCATGCATACTAAACTACTAATTTCTTCTCCTTGAGCTCAAATTCATTTTCCTTCTCAATTTCCCTCTTTTTGGTACTTTGCTCATTTTTCATCATTTTCCTGCATTCATCTCAACAAAAGGATTAGGATCCCAATTGCTTGTCATAAATCATCCAAAACCCACAAGGGAGCCCTAGATGCACTTTCAATCTCCCCCTTTTTGGTGATTGATGACAACCAATTGAGATTTCACAAAATGAGGTATAAAATGAGATTCTCATAAAGTATGCACATATGACTCAAAAAATCATCAAGCAACAAGATAATTATTCATATGTGCATTCTTTATGGTGGGATGCATACTAACAGCATGAATGCATTAAGAGTGACAGAATTTGCATTGATCAACTAATATCAACTGAATATGGCATTTCAGGGACAAAAATTCATATTTCAACACACACTTGCAAATTATTTGAGCAATTCATAACAGGACCAAACATGATATGAAAATAGAGTTAAGCAAATGCAATTACAATTAAAAAAAAAGAGAGCTCTCTCCTCGCATCCTATGCAGCTAAAGCTATGACTAGAGACTCCCCCTCAATCTCTCCCCCTTTGGCATCAAGACACCAAAAAGAGAGAGAGGAAGGTCCTAGGGCTTCACTCTTCCCTGTCAGTCCTCTCGTCGTCTTCATCGTCTTCCTCACTTTCCGCTTGACGAGGTTGAGAGGTAGGAGGAGGAGCGGAGCTGCTCGAGCCCCCAATGCCAAAATAGGCAAGCTCGGGGGGAGTCAAGGGGCTGAGCTCGGTGATGTCCGGATCAGAATCTTCAGAAAGTACTGGAGATCCAATTGGGTTGATCTCCAGCTTCTCACTCAGCTGCTTCACATTGGCTTTGATATATCTCATGTTCTCCTTCCTCTTCTGATTTAGCTTGTGAAGCTTCACTTCATTTTTCTTGCATGAGGAGAAAATTGCAGCCAAGTACTTGAGGATCCCACCGGCGGATCCTTTTTGAGGGGCTTCCCTGGAGGGGGGAGTAGCCCTAGCAGCTTCTTCTTGCCTTGCCGGTGCCTCGAGGCTTGAGACCGGCGATGGAGCAGCCTGGACACTCACTGACTGAGGCTTCTGAGGCCTCAGTGGAGTGTGCTCCACGTCCTTCACAAACTCGATTCCTGTGACTTTCTCAATCATGAACATCAAGTAAGGGGCATAGCCACAGGATCAGTTGGGGGTACTTGAGATATTGACCATATCATTCCAAATATAGTCTGCAACATCGAATTGCCTTTTCTTGCTAATGACCCTCATCAGGGTCCGGAGGTAGCCTTGCACACTCCCTGCATCCCCATCCTTGGGGGCAATCGTCTTCCTGAGAACTGTGTTGAGGACCACAAATAAAGGCTTCATATTCTTTGTGGAGGGAGGGACATACTTGGAGGTGGGCTCATACATGAACTTCATTCCATCCCTCTCAATGACCCCAATGTTGTGGATAATGAGTTGGTCATGTCCTTCAGAGTCAAGGTGCAGCAGGCGGGCAAACTCTTCTTGAGTAATAGAATACTTGGATCCATGAGTCATCCAAGTCACACTTTCTTCGTCTTCACTTGAGAAGTGGCACGTTGCATAGAATTGTGCAATCACTTCATCATTCCAATTATATCTGAAGGCAAACAGATCCTTCAGCCCATGTCTCTCTGCAGCTGCTATCACTTCATCAAAAGCTGCACATTTCCTCTTCTCAAGGTGAGCCCAGTCAATCCATTGACTGCGTACTACCGGGGTCTTCATCGGCAAATAGACCAGCTTGTAGAAATCAGCATGGAAATTTGACCAAAACCTGCCATCAGCTGCTTGCTTGGGCCTTGCATAGCAATCAACACTTCTCAGCTTCACAGCCACATCGCTGCCCTTGCCATTAAATCTTTCCTCATTGGGGCCCCGGACCCCTTCTCTGGGAGTATGCAGCTTTAGGGGCCCAACAGGCCCTGTGGCAACCCCCTTGCCCTTCCCTTTAGCTTGGCGAGGGCCACTTGAAGGAGGAGCAGCCTTTGAGGCGGCCTTCTTGACACACACTTTCCTCCGAACCTGGGGAGGTGAGGGAGCAGGCTCGGAGGGTCTCTCTTGGCGTTTCTTGCCAAGACCCACCGAGGACCGAGGTGCCACCTCGTGGTCCAACTCGGCCTCGAAATCGGAGATTTCATTGTCGGAGCTCGACATGATCTGAGAATGAGTGTTCAAGAGAAAGGACAAGTTATACAGGGTATTGGTGAGATAAGATGGCAATGGAATGCATTAGGGAATTAAAGAATTAGGTTTTGGTTCAGAAACAACGGACTTGTCCGGTGCACAGGCACGGACTAGTCCGGGGGGACCGGACTTGTCCGTACCTGGACCGGACTAGTCCGGTGTTCATCCGCAAAAACCTAACAGACTGGACAAAAGTTGATCCCTAAGGTAAAACTTGTCTAGCATACACATAGTACATCAACTAGACATGTAACTACTGAAGAATGCTAGGCCAAACGATAAGCAATAGAGAAATTTGTGATTTCTTAGGGTTTTGAAGAGTATTTACCAAGAAATCAAAGGAAGCTTGAGATTTTGGAGGTTGGAGGCCGGACTTGTCTGCCAACTTCAATCCCCGAGTCTTCAAGCTTGATCTCCGCCCAAGATTGAGGCTTTTCGACGGAGGAATCAAGGATTCGTCTTGGGAGCTCGAGCGCAAGAGAGAGAAAGCTTGGGGGCGAGTGTGGGGTAAAGGGATTAGGGTTTAGTGGCGGCTAGGGTTATGGACACGAAAAATCGGACAAGTCCGGACATCACCGGACTAGTCTGAAGTCCTCCAGAGACCTAAGTCGGACTAGTCCGTGGTATGTCGGACTAGTCCAGCCTAACCGGCACACTGCGGACTAGTCTGCAATGGCGGACTAGTCCGGGTAACCACGGACTTGTCCGTGGTCACCATGAGAGAATTGCATAGCCCATTCATATATATTTGAAGGTCCAATAATAGAGAGTAGAGAGGCAAAACAATTCAAATAATCTTGATGAATTTGACCAGGAAGCAAACAACAATCATACTATGATCAAAAATTCATCAAGATCTAATAATTGACATAGTTTTTCGAGAGAAAAATGGGGAGGGTTAATTTTCACAATTCAATCAATATTTTGAAGCAATCATACAGGTATGCAACTTTTCAAGCCACACTCCGAGAATCAAGAATGTTTAGCTCATTTCGTAGTTCGCAAAAACGTTTTTCATCAAGTGGCTTGGTGAATATGTCGGCCAATTGTTTTTGGGTGTTGACATGAGAGATGGATATGTCTCCTTTCATGGAATGGTCTCTCAAGAAATGGTGTCTTATGTCAATGTGTTTAGTTCTAGAGTGCTCAACTGGATTGTGGGCTATTTTAATGGCACTCTCATTATCACAAAGAAGAGGAATACGGTTCATATTGTAACCGTAATCCCTTAGAGTTTGTCGCATCCAAAGGAGTTGTGCACAACAACTCCCGGCTGCAACATACTCCGCTTCGGCTGTGGATAATGCAATGGAATTCTGTTTCTTGGATGACCAAGAAACTAAGGATCTTCCTAGGAATTGGCAAGTGTCAGAAGTGCTTTTTCTATCAACTTTGCACCCGGCATAATCTGCATCGGAATACCCAATGAGATTGAATTTTGAGCCTTTTGGGTACCAAAGACCAAGATTGGGTGTATGAACTAAATATCTTAGGATTCTCTTTACGGCTGTCAAATGACATTCCTTAGGGTTGGCTTGAAATCTTGCACACAAACATACACTCAACATAATATCTGGCCTAGATGCACATAAGTAAAGTAAAGATCCAATCATGGAGCGATATACCTTTTGGTCGATGCTCGGTCCATCTTCATTGAGATCCAAGTGACCATTCGTTGCCATGGGAGTCTTTATGGGCTTTGCCTTGTCCATGCCAAACTTCTTGAGGATGTCCTGTGTGTACTTGGTTTGGCTTATGAATGTTCCTTCCCTTTGTTGCCGTACTTGGAATCCCAAGAAGTACTTCAATTCTCCCATCATTGACATTTCAAATCTGTCTATCATAATTTTACTAAACTCTTCACAGAAAGATTGGTTAGTTGATCCAAAAATTATATCATCAACATAGATTTGGCAAATAAAAAGATCATTATCCAGATTTTTCGTGAATAGTGTATAATCTACTTTGCCAATTTGAAAGCCATTATCAATTAAAAAATCTCTAAGACACTCATACCAAGCTCTAGGAGCTTGTTTGAGGCCATAGAGAGCCTTACGCAGTTTATACACGTGGTCGGGGAACTCTTCGTCTTCAAATCCGGGTGGTTGCTCCACGTACACCTCTTCCTTGATCGGTCCATTGAGGAAGGCGCTTTTCACGTCCATTTGATACAGCTTGAAATCATGGTGAGTAGCATATGCAAGTAATATTCTAATTGATTCAAGCCTAGCTACTGGAGCAAAGGTTTCATCGAAATCCAAACCTTCGACTTGTGAGTAACCTTTGGCCACAAGTCGTGCCTTGTTTCTTGTCACCACTCCGTGTTCGTCTTGCTTGTTGCGGAAGACCCACTTGGTGCCCACAATATTTGCATTGGGTCTTTCCACAAGTTCCCAAACCACGTTTCTCTTGAAATTGTTCAACTCTTCTTGCATTGCCACCACCCAGTCCGGATCCTTTAGTGCATCCTCAGTCCTGCGGGGTTCCAAAAAGGAGACAAACGAGTAATGTTCACAAAAATTTGCTATACGAGATCTAGTGGTTACTCCCTTTTGGATGTCGCCGATGATGTTGTCGATTGGATGATCCCTTTGAATGCATTGGTGTACTCTTGGATGTGGCACTTGGGGGGTCGTATGTTGGTGATCATCTTCTTCTCCCCCTGAGTTGTTGTCCTCGTTGATTTGTTGATCATGTTCATATTCCTGTGATTTGTCTTGTATCGAGGCTCCCCCTGAATTGTTGATTTCCTCTTGTGGTTCACTTTCCTCTTGTATTTGTGACGATGACTCTTGTGGTCGTACTTCGCCTAGAGCCATTCTCTTCAATGCTTGATAGGGAGCTTCCTCTTTTCCTAATTCACATTGATCAACTTGCTCCTTTTGGGAGCCATTAGTTTCATCAAACACTACGTCACGTGCCACTTCAACAAGTCCGGAGGCCTTGTTGAAAACACGATAGGCGTAAGTGTTCGAATCATAACCAAGTAAGAAACCTTCATCGGACTTCGAAGCGAACTTTGAAGTCCTGGGCTTCTTGTTCAAAATATAGCAAGGAGAACCGAAAACTCGAAAATATTAAATGTTCGGTTTGTTACCGGTGAGTAGCTCATAGGGAGTCTTCTTTAGTAGTCGATGAAGGTAGAGTCGATTTGCGGCATGGCAAGCGGTGTTGATTGCTTCTGCCCAAAATCGATCCGAAGTCTTGTATTCATCGAGCATTGTTCTTGCCATCTCTATGAGCGTTCGGTTCTTCCTTTCGGCAACTCCGTTTTGTTGTGGAGAGTATGGTGCTGAGAATTCATGCTTGATTCCTTCCTCATCAAGGTATTCCTCCACTTGTATGTTCTTGAACTCCGTGCCGTTGTCGCTCCGAATACTCTTGATTGACAGTGAGAACTCGTTTTGCGCTCGCTTGAAGAATTTCTTGAGTGTTCCTTGTGTTTCTGACTTGTCATGCAAAAAGAACACCCAAGTGAACCGGGAAAAATCATCAATAATAACTAAACCGTATTTGTTACCGCCGATGCTTATGTAAGCAATTGGACCAAACAAGTCCATATGAAGTAGTTCGAGCGGTCTTGTCGTGGTGATGATGTCCTTCGCAGGATGTTGTGCTCCAACTTGCTTTCCTGCTTGGCACGCGCTACAAGGCCTGTCTTTCTCAAACACAACATCTTTCAAACCTCGGATGTGATCGCCCTTGAGGAGTTTTTGAAGGTTCCTCATACCAACATGTGCTAGCCGTCTATGCCACAGCCAACCCATGTTGGTTTTTGCAATCAAGCATGTGTCGAGTTCGGCTTTATCCTTGTTGAAGTCAACAAGGTAAAGCTTTCCCTTTACCATACCCTTGAATGCAACGGAACCATCACTTCTCCTTGAGACGGTCACACCCTCGTTAGTAAACAGGCAATTATAACCTTTGTCACATAACTGAGATATGGACAGCAGGTTATAATCTAAAGATTCAACGTGTAAAACATGCGAAAGAGTATGTTCAGAGGATATTGCTATTTTACCGGTACCGAGGACCCTTCCTTGACTGTTATCCCCAAAGTAGATGCCTTCGTTTGGGTCCTGGTTCACTTCATACTCCACAAACATCCTCCTTTCTCCGGTCATGTGGTTGGTGCATCCACTGTCTAGCACCCATTTGGATCCACCGGAGGAGTAGGCCTGCAAAAACAAATTACGCCTTGGTTTTAGTTACCCAAGCTTGCTTGGGTCCTTGGAGGTTAGTAACAATACATTTGGGCACCCACACATGGGATTTTGTGTTCCCATGGCGTGGCCCAGCATAATACGCATACACTTTACCAACATTATTTTTCATTAATACATAAGAAGCATCAAAGGTTTTAAACATGAGTTGCTGTTGATTATGGGTCGGACTAGTCTGTGTGACCGGACTTGTCCGGACCACAACCGGACTAGTCCGGTTTTCATGGGAGTTCAGATTTTTAGTTTTCGAGTTACCAGGTTGTGAGGGTCCTCCCTTCACAAAGGTAATCCTTCCCTTGTTATCTTTGTGGTTTCCAGCTCTTTGCTTTCCATCATGAGAGTAACCAATGCCGTACTTGACATTTGGAGGTCTTTGGACCAAATATGCACTACGTGCATAGTTGATCCTCTCCTTGTCAAATATCACACATTGGGTAGGATTTTTGTCCTTTGTGGAGGTAGAATTTTCTTTCAATCTGGTGTTAATTTTATCACATTTGCAAATATGAGCGATATTAGTTGAAGTGGGTTGAGAAGGTAGGGTTGAAGAGGAGGAAGGTTCACTAAGCTTGAGTGACTCAACCTGCACTTCAAGGATCTTGTTGACCTTGATTAAGTCATCAAGTTGATCCTTGATTGCAACGTTTGAGTTGGTTAACTCCAAGCAAGTTTTCTTGCTTGAAGCTAGCTTAAGCTCTAGTGAGTGGTTTCTCTCCTTTTCAAGAGCTAGTAGATTGTCAAGTTCGACATGCTTCTCCTTTTGGGAGATAATCATGTCTTCTTGACGATCAATTAGCTCTTCCTTCTCAACAAGTTGGTTAAGTAAGAATTTCATTTTAGCAGCAGTTTTTCTATCTAAACCAATTAGCATATCTTCATTATCACTATCTAGATCATCATCACTCGAGTAAGAATGCAAGGAAGGAGTTTTGATGTTTACCTTGCGTTTACCTTCCTTAGCCATGAGGCAAGTTCCACTTGCTTTCTTTGCAACGAGCGTGGGGAAGAGTGTGGGTTTCTTGGACATGCTTTCAATGGCTATGGTAGCCATTTCTTCTTCATCGGACGATGAGGACTCATCGTTTGAGTCCCACTCCTTTCCGATATGTGCTTGTTCGGCTTGTTTCTTCTTCTTGAAGAATTTCTTCGGTTGAGGCTTGGACTCTTTACTCTTCTTCTTGTTGTCCTCATATGGGCAATCAACTATAAAGTGATTGTACTCACCACAATTATAGCATGCCCGCCTCATCTTCGGCTTTGTCTTCTCCTTGTATTTTCCTTCACTCGATTTTGTTCCTTGTCTTTTCTTCATAATTCTTTTGAACTTCTTCATGAACAAAATCATATCTTCTTCGTCCAGCTCGCTGCTTTCATCATCGCTGTCCTCCTCAAGCTGTGCTTCTTTTGCTTCTTTGGATAGAGGCTTGAGTGAGGACTTTAAGGCAACTCCCTTCTTTTTGGCCGATGTGAGATCGGCTATTTCTTTGACGTGCTTGGCTTGCTTCTCCATCATCTCAAAGTTGATGATTTTGCCAAGCAGTTCATCCGGAGTCATTTTCTTGTACCCGGGACTTTCTCGGATCATGGAGCAAAGTGTGACGTTGCGAGGCATAAAGGCTCTAAGAATGAGCTTTACAACCTCGTGGTCATTCCACTTTTTGCTACCATATGATCGAACCTTGTTCACAAGAGTCTTCAGTCTGTTGTACATGTCCTGGGGAGACTCATCTTCCTCAATCGCGAACCTTCCCAGTTCGCCTTCAATCATCTCAATCTTTGCCTCCCGCACATGCCTGTCACCTTCATGTGTTGTCTGTAGTGTGTCCCAGATTTCTTTGGCAATCTCCAATCCGTCCACCTTTGTGAATTCATCTCTACTTAGAGATGAGGTGATAACGGCTGCGGCTTGGGCATTCCTGTGGATGGCTTGCTCTTGACTTGGTGTGAGTTCTTCATCGTCATCAGGGATGTTTATTCCTGTGCACACAATATGCCATAAACTTGGGTTAAGGGAAATCAAGTGCATCTTCATATTTTGCCTCCACATGGAGTAATCACTCCCATCGAAGTGTGGGGCTTTTCCAAGAGGAATAGATAGATAATGACTGCTGTTAGAATTTAAACGATCATAATTAAAAGGATATCGGGAGTAGTCGGTGTGACTACTCCCCTTCTTCTTTTCTTCAACTTTAGCTTTCCCTTTGGAAAGTGCTTTCTTTCGGAGCAGTGCTTTCAACTCCAATGTCTCCTCCTCATCATCATCGAAGTCTTGAATGGCTTCGAGATACTTTTCAAGCTTTTGGTGCTTGTCATTGTTCATTTCTTCCTGGTTGTTGATTTTCTGGACTTCCTTCATGTCCGACATGATCTCTTCGAGTGGTTGCACTCTTTCCTGAAGAACCGGCTCTGATACCAATTGAATGTAGGCCTAGAGGGGGGGTGAATAGGCCTTCTTGAATTTTCTCGGTTCCTGTAGCACTTCAACAACAAGGTCAAAACCAGATATATCGGACTAGTCCGGTAAAGTGCGGACTAGTCCGGATTTCACGGACTAGGTTGATCAACTAGAATGATGAACACAAACGAACAAGACACAAGATTTATCCCGTGGTTCGGTTACCACGAAGGCAACCTACGTCCACGTTGAGGAGCCCACAAAAGGACCGGGTCTTCACCAACCCTTCCCTCGTCGGATCGCCATGAAGGCCAATCCTCTTCCACTAAACACACAGGGGTAAATCACCAAGTTGAAGGGGCGATCTCACAAGTTGAGAGCTCCCTTGATTACAAGTTTCAAGACCACCAATAACACACTTCGAAATATACAAATTGAGATGCAAGAGTGTGTTAGAGATTCAAACCAAGAGCTCAATCGTGTGCCAAGTGCCTCTCCAATGATCTACAAGTGATCTTCAATGGATTGATTGATTTTGCACTTAATTTCGTGGAGAGAGATGGTTTTTGAGTCTCTTGGGAGGTGTGACGGCGCTAGGGTTCAGGAGAGGGTGAAAGTGGGCCGTGTACCTCTATTTATATGGGGTTTCTAGAAGTTACCGTTAGGGTTCAGAAAGATCGGACTAGTCCGTGGTGGTGACCGGACTAGTCCGGTGTGCTGTGTGAAGCAAACCCTAAGTGTCCAGGAATCTCAGACTAGTCCGGTTCAAAACGGACTTGTCCGATTTCGTCACTGGAAAGCTTCGGACTAGTCCGATTGACATCGGACTTGTCCGGACACATGAAACCCTAAGTGTTTAGGATGACAAGTCCGCACTTGGAGGACTTGTCCGATTTAGATCAGGGTGTATATCGGACTAGTCCGTGTAAACACCGGACTTGTCCGAAGTGGATCAGAAAGTATATCGGACTAGTCCGGATCACAACGGACTTGTCCAATTTTGTGAGACTTGTGCATTGTTTTGAGGACTAGTCCGCACTGGGGAGGACTAGTCCGAAGTGGAACAGAAAGATATCGGACTAGTCCGGTGATGACCGGACTTGTCCGATCTGGTGCAGAGTGGGATATCGGACTAGTCCGGCTGATATCGGACTAGTTCGGTCCTGTATAGCTTTGTGCATTGTGTGTGTGATTAAATGAGATTGAGCTCTTGGGTGTGTTTCCTTAACACACTCCATGCATACTAAACTACTAATTTCTTCTCCTTGAGCTCAAATTCATTTTCCTTCTCAATTTCCCTCTTTTTGGTACTTTGCTCATTTTTCATCATTTTCCTGCGTTCATCTCAACAAAAGGATTAGGATCCCAATTGCTTGTCATAAATCATCCAAAACCCACAAGGGAGTCCTAGATGCACTTTCATGGAAATTCTTTCACGTAGGGAATTAGTTTTGCTAAACGTAAAGAACTTGGCGAGGAATATCATAGAACACTTCTCCCAACTGTCTACAGCACTCGGTTCGCGCAGAACCACTGCTTCACCCTCCCAAGAAGAGAGAACGGAAACAACCTAAGACGGAGGACATCAGGAGACACGTCCTTGACCTTCAAAGTGCTGAATATCTCAAGGAACTATTGCAGGTCAGCACTTGCATCCTCGTTATCCTTCCTACGAAATGGGTTGTCTTGCCTCATATTGATCAGACCAGTCTTGATTTCGAAGTTCACGTCTCCTGCGTTAACACGGCACATTGTTAGTAGAGGGAGCCGAAAACTCACGATGGGTCTTGTGGGTCACTGGCTTTTCGGTTGTTGGTGCGGTTGCACTGGCTTGCTTTGTCGCACGAAGCTTTTGAGGAGTAATAACACGAGGTCGATCTCTCAGAAGGGATATGGATCTTCAACAAAGCTTTCTGGCAAGCGAAAAGCAGACATACACGACCCTGTTTTCACATAAAATGCTAAAACAAAAAGGGTTATCCTACTAAAACCTACCTAGAGTCCTATCCTATTCACTCATTCATGCGATATTTCAGTTGCCTTTCCCGACAACGGCGCCAAAAATGCTTGTTGACGTTTCTTACATCACGGGTAAATATCCACAAGCGCATAGAAACTATCGATCTAGCATTTCCCCTTAAAATAGTATTCCAAGGGTGTCATTTATATTCTCCCAAACGAAGGCTCGGTGAAAGCAAAGCAATCATCAAATGGAGAGGATAGTTTAGTCTAGGTAGGGTTCTAGCACGGATGGGTAAATGATAATTGGATGTAGTATCACACACAAGAGCATTCTATCCTATAGTGGGGTAAATGAGGTAAAGAGGGACTAGGCTAAGAGTTAGGTAGATACTCCTATTGTGCTTCTAATATCCATATACATAGCCTAAGTTAGTTACTAATGATCATATCAATTATAAATTCACATGCTAAGTTGATCAACACATTGGGCATGGGTTTACACCTAGCAGCACTAGCACGACTCCCGCCAAGAGCCTGTGGCATAAACGAATGTGGAGGATTACAAAGGACAGATAGGGCTGTCACCACCTACTGCCTACCCTATCAATCCGTGGGTCTACGAGACATTCAACACTACTTATCTATCCTAGCACCATGCTAGCATATTTAGTAATTACCTTCAAGAGCCTAGGCACAAGCCATCCTAAGGCAATGAAATAAATCATCATTGACCCAATGTTAATACATAGCATAAGTGATTCATATTGACATGATCATGTCATGTCTAATTAGACTATAGTTGGGGTTTGTAGTGTTTATGATGATATAAAGAGAATGTATGATATAATCATAAATACTACTCCTACCACAAATATGGAATCCACAATCAAACAGGAAATGATTCATCCAAGTATATGAACAATAGAAGACTAAAGATAACATCTTTATTAAGGGCAAAGTCACAAATATAAATAGGAATATGAGAGCCATACCTTTCCCAATTAGGAATTGGGAAGAGACTCCTACTACTCCTCTCCTACTTGGACTATGGTCTAGAGGTTCTCCACTCTACAGCATAAACTCCTTTAAACCTATGGAGAATAGTAGATATATGGAATGAATACTCAAGTGGTGTGTGTATAAAGTGAGGGTAGGGGGTCATATTTATAGGTGGAGAAGGGTCGGTTCCTGCCACCAAATGCACGTGAATCAGCCACCATCATCTTTAGGAAGCCGGGAGGAAGCAACACGTGGTGATTGACCGAGTTTGGCGCCAGGACCAAGTCAACAAACTAGGGGGGTTGGTCGACCTGGTCTTTGCACCGTTTCACGTTTGCTTTGTCCAGGTCACTGCCAGGTGGGTCCCATCCTATTATATGAGTGCTACATCGTTGGATGGCCCCGGATACTTTGGTTTGTTGGGAATTTGATCCGTATGATGCCACATGTTAGCGCATGATTGGCTGGGATGATATTTTATAGGATTGCTCCCCCTCCTTTACCTCATTTTTCTGCAATAGTTCTCTGCATGCACTATTTCTCCAAGTACAAGTGGAAGTAGGTTAAATAGAAATGTCATTGTTCATGTTTCTTACGTCACAAATCATCTTTGGAATGAGATGAGGTCGCAAGCACAAGGAAATTATCATGTAGCATTTTACCCAAGAGTATTCCCAAGGGTATCATATATATCCCAAAGGAAGGCAATGGAGTAAAGTAAACACTACTCTTATGATCAAGCTATGGGATACTAATCAATTATCAAGACAGGGGTAAGTGGCTAATATGGGTAGTGTGACACACATCTAAGGAATCTATTCTAATGGGTAGATGAGGCCTAATGGAGGTTAGACTAAAGATTGGGGAGTTGCTCCTACAATGCTTCTAATATACATATACATAGCCTATGTTAGATACTAATGAGCATTTAAATGGTGAATTCTTATGCTAAGTTGTTCAACACGTCGGGCACGGGTTTACCCCTAGCAATACTAGGCAACACAACTGCCTTTCGCGAAAGAATTTCAGCTTCCAATAGGAGCTAGAGTCATCCATTCCCAAGCTTGGGTGAGGCTCCAAGAGTTCTTCTTGGTTTGCCTCCACCATATAGTGGATAGTTGGCTCCTTATCCAACATTCATGTCATGGGTTGGCTCCACCAATGCATGAGCACATTTGTGCTGGAGAACGAATCCTATTCTTATTTATCATGAATGAGAATATGATTTCTACTCAAGGGGTGGATTGAGGAATGCTCTACTTCCTTTAGCTTGGCATGCACACAACTTAATAAGGTGGACATGCTAGTTATGGAACCACACCTCCCATTGAATAACATGAAGAGACTCCCGCCAAGAGCCTGTGGCATAGTAGAACATGGAGGATTACAAAGGACAGATAGGGTTGTCACCACCTACTTCCTACCTCTTCAATCTGTGGGTCTACGAGACATCCAACACTACTTAACTATGCTAACACCATGCTAGCATATTAAGTAAATACATTAGGAGCTGCAGCACAAGCTATCCTAAGGCAATGACTAACCTAAACATCGTTCAACCAATGTTGAAACATAGCATAGGTCATTCATATTAACATGATCATATCATAGCTAATTAGACAATAGTGGGGGTTTATAGTGTTTATGATGATAGTATAATTACATTAAGGCATGATCATACAGACTATTCCTACCACATACATGGAATCCAAAATCAAATAAGAAACGCTTCATCCAAGTATATGAATAAAAGAAGACTAAAGATAATATATTTCTTATTCATAAAGTCACAATCTAAGAAAAGATACATAAGCCATACCTTTCCCAATTTGTACATGGGACTAGAGGCTCTACTCCCTACAGCCTAACTCCACTAAGGACTAAGAGAACTAGTGTATACAATAGAATGATGCTCGAGTGGTGTGTGTTGAAGTGAGGGGTGAGGGGCTCTATTTATAGCTTAGAGAAGGGTCGGTTCTGGACACCAAAAGCACACAAATCAGTCTCCACTGACTTATTCAAGCCGGGGGGATCAACATGTAGAAGCTGACCGAGTTTGGAGGAAAGGCTAGGTCGGCCGACTAGGGGGTCGGCCGACCTGGTAAGTCCACTAAACGATCTGTGCTTTCTTGGGGTGACTTCCAGGTGAGTCCCATCCCTTGATATGGGTGCTACACCATTGGATGGCCTCGGATACTTCTGTTTGTCGGCCATTCAATCCATGTGGTGCCACATCGGTGCTTTATTGGCTGGGATGATAATTTATAGAATCCATCCCCTTGTTTCACTTCAATACTATATAAAATACCTGCATGCACCATTTTCTCCAAGGACAAGTGGAAATAGGTTAAATAGAAAGGTGACATGGGCAAGAAATGATATTTCCTTCACATAACCGAGTTATATTGACGGGTGAAATTGGTATATAACAGCCGTCAACAAACTCCCCAAGCTTATCCTTTGCTCGCCCCGAGCAAAGTCAATACTTTAGGTTGATGATCAGGAGTTGCTAGTATGTTCTACTTTTCAAAAGTACTATGTGCACAACAAAATACTCTACCTCGTATTGGAAAAATTGGCATGGTACTTCACCCATCTTAAGTCATTATAGGGCTTATGCCATCTCCTATTAATGGGTGATAGAAAGATAGAACAGCAAATAGAGCAGACATATCCTAGAATCAGTTTCCACTCAAATTTCGAAGAGTTCAATTTAGGTCTTATGTACCTCAATTTGATTCTCTCAGTCTCTCCTTTATGTGTCATGGAAATATGTCCTCACCAAAGCAGTTTGCCTAAATTCACCCCACCACTAAATTAGGCTTGTATGTGGGGAATATAGTAAGTCAAAAAAGCAAGCCTTAGGAGAAATCGATCCAAAACTATTTTATTCAAGACTTGTGCATGTGTGATGTAATAGAGGCGGATCTGGATATCTGAAATGACTCCTTTTTGACTAGACTCTCTTATTCTGTGGGGATGAAACATGGCTACTTTCCTTTTTTTTTCTCATGCTTTTGAAGTAAGCATGCATTTTTTTCTTTTCTTTTTCTTGTATCCATGTCTTCTACTCCTTTTTTATGCAATAAATTTGGAGAGAGTACTAAACATGAATGGTATGGAGTTTCTCTTTTTATTGTGAAATGGTGGTATGATGGAAATTTGCTTACTTCTAGTGTAGAAGTACAACATGTGCAAGTGAAGTCTTGGATTTAAAAAGTAATGAATGAAATCTCGCATAGGTCTATACTAGTTTGACAAAGCTCAATGTGAAGACAAATAGCATATGCATAAGGTCTATCAATGTAATGTATTATATGGCTTTGGTAGGTATTTCCAATCAAATGAGAGTATCTTAAATCTTTTTATAAATTCTCCGGAAATCTAAGTTTCACTTTCAAACTAGGAATAGCAGCCCTACTACTATATCATATCTCACAACAACTTAGAATTGGATTAAGCTTTTGCTACCCACAATTTCTAAATCAAGGCAAAAGTAATTCTAGCCAATGAAAGCAATATTTTGGAGAGTAGTAAGTTGTAAACTAGGGACTTAGGAAAATTGAAATAGAGCAACTATTCATCATTTCATCTATGTGAATTTCAAACCATTCTTACCACACATCTTTTATTTTATTTTGAAAGCAAATGTACTTTACTTATTATGTTTTTAAGTTTTTTTATATGCAATGTGGATGATGGGTAATGGAAATAAATATGCAAGGGGTGTGATACAAGTTACCTCAAGTGGGGGTTCTCCCCCAAGATTGTTCTTGGTCAGGGTCCGTGATAGGGTTTGAAACCCTAACGACAGATGTAGGCCATGAGGTTGGCCTAACCTTTTTGCAGCATGGCTTTGACATTGGAGGGGTTGAGTGTTGATGTTTGGTTGCCTTCATGGATTCCACGAGTGTGGTCAAGGAGAGTGTTGTCGATGTCGCTCATACACTGATGAGGACATCACAACAGCGGAGACGCACATTGAACTGCAAGGACCAATCACAAGAGCACGAGCACGGTTATTAAATCAGCAGATGAATTTGTTCCTAACTTCTTTTGCATGTGAGTTTGAGAATAGATTGCTATGTGATGATTTAATTGTTATTAGGAATAATGGATAAGATAAACAAGTGAAGGAAAGAGGCCTTGGGATCATGGAGAACCAGCTGGGATGTCCACAAGTTGATGGAATCATTTTACAACTCGGATACGAGTTCAACTCGGAGTCCAGGAGCAGTCCAACTTAAAACGGACGCCCAGGAGGCATACGGACTCCGTATTCGTGGTTCTACATATGCACGGAAATAGGAAAAGATAAACTTGCCAATGGTTCTGGTCCCACCTGAAAATTCTTCTGGAGTCATTGAGAATCGTCGAAACAAGTTGAGTCCAGATTTCTGTCCGGTGCTGCGCCACCGAATAGGGCCTTTGGGCCTTGTATCTTGTAAGAGTCCATTAGGGACGCGTCTAATCGTGTTTTGGTCAAACCCTAGCCTATAAATACTGCAGCCGCCGGTCATATTCGGTGGGATTTTCTTAGATCAATAATATCGCCATTTTACGGTTTGTGAGACCCCAACTTCGCGATTTCTGATCGTGTCTTCGACGTTCTTGCTCGTGTTCTTGGTTGCACTTGCAGGGATTAGCCTTCTTGGCGAGGTCAAGCATGTGCAGCATGATTGATAACCAACGGAGCCGTGGTTTAGTGATTGCAGGGGTACTCGAACCGCTCGAGTGCCGCGGATCATCAACGTCGAGTTCTCCACCCCAATTGACATACCTTTCAGAAGATCGGGCCTAACCCTACTCATCAATTGGTATCAGATTTCCAGGTTGCCCATGAGGTATCTTTGTTTTCCTTCCATTAGATCGATTTTTTTCATACCTAGAGTCCACAGAAAAGCCACAAAAAAATTAGATCGTTTTTACCGTTTCCCAAACTATAGTGCCTGCAGTTTCGTTTTTCAGTTTGCATTGTTGAGTTTGCATTCGTGTGGTCGAGTCTTGTTGCTGGTTTAACTTTGTGTTTTGGGTCCTAGTTATCATGTTTTGTCCTTGTTTTCTTGCTATTTGACACCTATTCCACAATCACTAAATAACAAATCGATCCACCACGCTCATCGGTTTGCCCTAGCTAGCCGCCTTGCGTGAACTCCCGCATCACCAGCCCTAGATTAGTTGACAAACCTTTGTGCCATTCATCCTTGAATCATCACATACCACCCCATTAGTTGCTGTGCAAATTCCCGATTGTTTTCATATCCGATTGCAACTTCTGTTCTCAAACCGAGTTGGAATCAACATCCAAAAAAAAAAACGTAACTCGGACAGCCTACCTTAAAACGGACATAACTTTCGCATACGAACTCGAAATCGGGCGATTTTTTTTTTCAAATTCATCTACGCCAAATTTCACATCTTATTTTCCGCCGCGTAGCCTCGTTCGGCGAAATTATATTGCCCCAATTCCCCTCGGAAGATAGGCTATCCGGCCTCCGAAGTTTCAGCACGAATTTTAAAGAATCTTCTTGATTTTCTATAGGCCGCATATTACATCCAATTGAGCTGCAAATTTGTGTGCTTCCTATATTTGTGCTCCTGAGTAAAGAAAAAATATCAAAAAAATATTGCAAAAAAGAAAAAAAAATAGTGAAGAGCACACATATTAAAGCAATTGGCCTATACCACTTGGTGCTGTTTTGCTGGCTCTATCATTCTGTCTTTCTTTTGCCTTGATACTTCCTTGTGTTGTGCTAGGCTCTAGGGCACTTGGTTGACCAGCAACAGTTTCCTACATGGAATACTTATTCAACTTTGTTTAGCTGTTAACGATTTTCTGCTTATTAGCCACCATATTGTGCCATCCAAGATCCACCTTTCTCTTGAGCATAACATGTACCTTTGCAATCACCCCACACTTCATTGGTTCATCCCACCGTCCACACCACCAACTGGATGACCTTGCTCTTCAGATGAATACTTTTGAGGCTCGATTGCCTATCGCTGGAAGACAAGAAGACAATGCTTATGATGAACTAGAAGATCACAATAATCAGCCAAGACTGCCACTTTATCGTCGAGGTATGGGAGGTAATAATCATAACAGTTATAATCGTCCTCCTGATGATCTTTTTGCTAAAGTGAAATTTACTATACCCTATTTTTCTGGTGCTTATGATGCTAAGGCTTATCTTGATTGAGAGATGACAGTAGAGCAAAAATTTAATTCCCATCTTGTTCCTGAACAACATAGAGTTCGTCAAGCCACTAGTGAGTTTAAGGACTTTGCTACCATATGGTGGAATGAACTTGTTAAAACTAGAACTGATCCTCCAACATGGGATAGATTAAAGGAAGCTATGCGTGTTCGATTTGTTCCTCCATCTTTTCAGCGGGACCTTCACAAAAAATTGCAGTGCTTAGACCAAGGTAACATGTCCATAGAGGAGTATTATCAAGAGTTACAAAAGGGTATGCTGCGTTGTGGGGTAGTAGAGGACATGGATGATAAAATAGCTTGTTTTTATGGGGGGTTGAGGCGTGAAATTCAGGACATTGTTGATTACAAGGAATATGATACTATTAACAGATTGTTTCAACTTGCTATGTTGGCAGAAAAAGAATTGCATGGCCGACAACAACAACAACATCGCACAAGGAGCAACTTCACACTGCATGCAGCGACTACACCATCCAAAACAGCACCATCTTCAACCCCCCGTGCAGCAACTACACCACCCAATGGCGGCCAACGAACTATACCTGCTGCTCCACCTTCTCGCGTGCTGGGAGGCAGCAAGGCGACATCATTCAAGCCTTCATTGTCCACTCCTTTCACGGGTCGTACTTCCGACATTAAGTGCGACCGCTGCCAGGGACTTGGTCATATGATTGCCCGAGCAAACGAACATACACAACACGCGACGATGGCGGATATGATAGTACTTCAGATGTTGAAGATGAATATTCTCTTGCTACTGACTTTACAGATCCAAATGACGAACACACTGAAGAAGAGGTACTTGGTACAGCGGCGACGGATAACTATAGGAACATCATTGTGCAGCGTGCCCTGAGCTCCAAAGTGGAGACCGATGACAAGCTACAACAACACAATCTCTTCCACATGTTTCTCGTCGTCAAGGACTGCCGTGTACACACTATAATTGATGGAGGTAGCTGCAATAACTTGGTGAACACGGACGTCGTCAAGAAACTCGGTTTGACAACAAGAGCACACCCTCATCCGTACCACATTCAATGGTTCAACAACAGCGGTATGGTTCGGGTAACACAAACAGCGAGAATACATTTTTCAATTGGTTCATACCATGATTTTGCTGATTTTGATATTGTTCCTATGGATGCTTGTTCTCTTTTACTGGGTCATCCTTGGGAATTTGATACAGATGCTATTCATCATGGTAGAACCAATAAATATACTCTCATGCATAAGGGAAAGAAAATCACTTTGCTCCCCATGACTCCTGCTGAAATTGTGCATTTTGAGAAGAGTAAAATTCGTGATGGCAAAGCAAGAAAATTAGAATTTGAAAAACAGCAAGTTATTAAATTAAAATCACCATCGTTGCTTGCAACTAAATCTGAACTTGCTGATTTATTCAATGCTAAGGGGATGTGTTATGCTTTAATTTGCAAAGAAGCCATGTTTTCACTTCATGAATTGTCTATTGAATTGCCCCCCCCCCCCCCCCCCCCGCTGTTGCTAACCTTTTGCAGGAGTTTGGGGATGTGTTTCCCTCCGAGATACCCCCTGGTTTACCACCGATGAGAGGCATTGAACACAAGATCGATTTGATTCCAGGAGCAAGTTTGCCAAATCGTGCAGCATACAGGGCAAATTTACAAGAAACTAAGGAAATTCAGCGACAAGTCCAAGATCTTTTGGACCGCGGGTACATTCGTGAAAGCCATAGCCCTTGTTCCGTTCCTATTCTTTTGGTTCCTAAGAAAGATGGTAGTTGGCGCATTTGTGTTGATTGTCGAGCGATTAATAACATCACCATTCGATACGTTATCCTATTCTTCGATTAGATGACATGCTTGATGAATTGAGTGGTGCTATCATCTTCACAAAAATTGACTTGCGTAGTGGTTACCACCAAATTAGAATGGCACTAGGAGATGAATGGAAAACTGCATTTAAAACCAAGTTTGGACTTTATGAGTGGTTAGTCATGCCTTTTGGTTTAACTAATGCACCCAGCACCTTTATGCGATTAATGAACGAGGTTTTACGTGCTTTCATTGGACAATTTGTGGTGGTTTACTTTGATGATATCCTCATATACAGCAAGTCATATGATGAACATCTTGATCATTTACGTGCTGTTTTTACTGTTTTGAGAGATGCACGTTTGTTTGGTAACCTTGAAAAGTTTGTCTTTTGCACCAATCGAATCTCGTTTCTTGGCTATGTTGTTTCCTCGCAGGGAATTGAGATGGATGAGGCAAAATTTTAAGCAATCACCAGCTGGCCAGCCACAACAACCGTCACCCAGGTTCGTAGTTTTCTTGGCCTTGCAGGTTTTTATCGGTGCTTTGTGCGGGATTTCAGCACCATTGCAGTACCTCTACATGAGCTAACGAAGAAGGGAGTGCCATTTCGATGGGGCGGATAGCAGCAACACGCTTTTGATGATCTCAAATCGAAGCTTACACAAACACCATTGCTACAACTTCCTGATTTTGACAAGACCTTTGATCTAGAATGTGATGCAAGCGGCATTGGTATTGGAGGAGTTCTCATACAAGGAGGTAAACCCGTTGCTTTCATTAGTGAAAAACTTCATGGTCCTTCTCTGAATTATTCTACTTATGATAAGGAATTGTGTGCCTTAGTGCGTGTATTACAAACTTGGCAACATTATCTTTGGTCTAAGGAGTTTGTCATACATTCGGATCATGAATTATTGAAGTATCTTAAGTGTCAAACCAATCTGAATAAACGACATGCTAAATGGATTGATTTCATAGAGTCATTTCCATACATCATTAAGCATAAGAAAGGGAAGGAAGATATCATCGCCGATGCATTATCTAGGCGTTATACCATGCTGTCCCATCTTGATCATAAAATATTTGGTTTGGAAACAATTAAAGCATTATATCCTACTGATTTGGACTTCAAATATGCTTTTGAAAATTGTAGAGAAGGAAGAATTTGGAATAAATATGTGCTGCGAGAGGGTCTCCTCTATCGTGCTAACAAGCTATGCGTTCCAGCTAGCTCCGTTCGTCTATTACTTTTCCAGGAAGCACATGGAGGAGGTTTGATGGGACATTTTGGTGTGAAGAAAACTGAAGACGTGCTGTCCACACACTTCTTTTGGCCAAAGATGAGGCGTGATGTCGAGCGCTACGTGTCACGATGTACTACTTGCAACAAAGCTAAGTCTCGCCTTAACCCACATGGTCTTTATATGCCTCTTCCTGTTCTTAGTGTACCTTGGGAGGATATTTCTATGGACTTTGTTTTGGGATTTCCTAGTACTAAGAGGGGGAGGGACAATATTTTTATAGTTGTTGATCATTTTTCCAAAATGGCACACTTTATACCTTGTCATAAGAATGATAATGCCTCACACATTGCTGATTTATTTATGACAGAAATTGTTCGTTTACATGGTGTGCCAAATACCATTGTTTCTGATCGTGATGCAAAAATTTTAAGTCATTTCTGGAGAACTTTGTGGTATAAATTAGGAACTAAGTTGTTGTTTTCAACTACATGTCACCCACAAACGGATGGACAGACCGAGATAGTTAATCATACTTTATCCACTATGTTGTGGGCTGTCTTGAAAACAAATTTGAAGTTGTGGGAGGAGTGTTTACCACATATAGACTTTGCTTACAACAAATCTGTTCACTCCATGACAAAGGTAAGTCCATTCCAGGTAGTGTATGGTTTCAATCCCCGTGCTCCTATTGATTTACTACCTTTGCCTCCTTCTGAAACTATAAATTTGGATGCTACACAACGATCTGAATTCATTCTTAAGATGCATGAAACTACAAAGAAAAATATTGAAATGATGAATGAGAAGTATAGGATTGCAGGTAGTAAAGGTAGAAAAGACGTAAAACTTGAACCGGGTGATTTGGTGTGGTTACATTTGAGAAAAGAGCGATTTCCCGACTTGAGAAAATCTAAACTTATTCCACGAGCTGCTGGTCCTTTTAAAATCGTTGAAAAGATTAATGATAATTCATATAAGCTTGAATTGCCTCCCGATTTTGGGGTTAGTCCTACATTTAACATTTCAGATTTGCGACTGTACTTGGGAGAAGAAGATGAACTTGAGTCGAGGACGACTCCAATTCAAGAGGGGGAGGATGATGAGGACATCACAACAGCGGAGACGCACATTGAACTGCAAGGACCAATCACAAGAGCACGAGCACGGTTATTAAATCAGCAGGTGAATTCGTTCCTAACTTCTTTTGCATGTGAGTTTGAGAATAGATTGCTACTTAATGATTTAATTGTTATTAGGAATATTGTAGAAGATAAAAAAGTGGATGAAAGAGGCCTTGGGAGCATGGAGAACCAGCTGGGACGTCCACAAGTTGATGGAAACAGTTTACAACTCGGACTCGAGTTCTACTCGGAGTCCAGGAGCAGTCCACCTTAAAACGGACGCCCAGTAGGAATATAGACTCCGTTTTTGACGTTTTACATATGCAAGGAAAGAGAAGAAGATAAACTTTCCAATGGTTCTGGTCCCACCTAAAAATTCCTCCGCGGTCATTGGGAATCGTCGAAACAAGTCGAGTCCAGATTTCTGTCCGGTGCTGTGCCACCGAATCGGTCCTTTCGGCCTTGTATCCCGTAAGAGTCCATTAGGGATGCATCTAATCGTGTTTTGGCCGAACCCTAACCTACAAATACTGCAGCCGCCGGTCATATTTGGTGAGTTTTGCTTAGATCAATAATATCGCCGCTCTACGGTTTGTGAGACCCCAACTTCGCGATTTCCGATCGTGTCTTCGACCTTCTTGCTCGTGTTATCGGTTGCACTTGCAGGGATTAGCCTTCTTAGCGAGGTCAAGCATGTGCAGCACGATTGATAACCAACAGAGCTTTGGTGTAGTGATTAAAGGGGTACTCGAACCGCTCAAGTGCCGCAGATCATCAGCGTCGAGTTCTCCACCCCAATCGACATACCTTTCAGAAGATTGGGCCTAACCCTACTCATCATACACACTTTAAGGTTTCCAATAGGTTGTATGTACCTTTTTATTCTTTGTATAAGATAATGATAACCCTTGGCTACAAAGGTATGGCATGCAATCAACTTGCATTGAGTGTGTTTCATCATTCTTTGGCTAAGGTGTATCATACCTTCTTGCCATATAGGAATAACTTGTATCTCTCATGCATTAGGTGTGATCCGTCACTTCCTGGCTAAGTTAATGATAACCTTTAGCCACAAAGGAGTGACATGTACCCAACATGTGTCGAGTACAATCCGTTATTCCTTTGCTAAAGTACAACATACCTATAACCACAAAGGGATGATGTGCACTCAACATGGGTTGAGTGTGATCCATTGTTCCTTTGCTAAGGTATAAAATACCTTCTATCCACATAGGAACAACTTGCACCGAATTTCCTTGGTTAAGGTACATCATGCCTTTTAGCCACAAAGGATTAACTTACACCCAATGATGGTGGCTATTACCTTGAGCTTGAATGAGTGCTTAGAATAGTCGAGAGCATCATGCTCTCATATATTTGTAGTGGCTGATTGGTTGCTCATCGAGGGTTTCCATGTCAAATCTTCAACCTCGTATAGTTATGGTTGTCCTTCGGGCTTAATTTCTGATAGATAGCAACCATCCTAATTTACTACTTGACAAGAGATGTTGAAATGGAATCCTCTGAGTGTTTCCAACAATCAGATCTTTGAATGCTTGCATAGTTATTTTACTCCTACAAGTTGTCCCTCTATGATAGAGAGGCATGGTTAGCTCCCGATACTTGTACAAATGATTTTTCGGGTTAGGTAACCAAATCTTCATTTGTACGCACGGGGAAGAACAAGACAAAGATGCATTGGGTCTAATTTCAAGTGTATTTATGAACAATGTATTATTCATTGATAAGAGTGGGGCTTTATGGATAAATCAATTTGCATATTCTCTAAAGCTCCTACTCATAACAATGCAAGTGATATAAATACACTATATGGATCCCTTACTCTTTCAAATACAAGAACGACTCCCGCCAAGAGCATGTGGCATAGCCGAACGTGGAGGATTACAAAGGACAAATAGGATTGTCACCACCTATTGCCTACCTCTTCAATCCGTGGGTCTTTGAGAAGGCTCGAGTCTGGGCCATCTGGGCACGTGGTGCCATCGGACCCTGCCTCATCAAGGAGGTAGGGTACTTAGGTGCTTTTAGCTTGTGCGCGAGGGTACCCGATATGCTGGGTACCGACATTAGCCCTGCAACACTTTCATTATGATGTGACTAGACACAGTGGTACCTCACAGGGGCGTGCGTCGTACTCGTGCACCTGGGGAAGGCGCGTGCCTTCAATGCGTGATTTGACAGGACGTGCTGCCCTTTACTCTTCAGGGCCAACGTCCCATTGCATGTTGTGGGACATGCCAGCTCTGGAGCCCTCCTTGGTGGGAGCAAGGGTCCGGAGCCCGGAGGATGCGTGGCAGCCCCGGAGCCCTCCATGGTGGGAGCAAGGGTCCAGAGTTGGAGGACGCGCGGCAATCTCGAAGCCCTCCTTGGCGGAAGCATGGGTCCGGAGCAGGAGGACGCGTGGCAGCTCCGGAACCCTCCTCGGTGGAAGCAAGGGCCCGGAGCCGGAGGACGCAAGGCAGCCCCAGAGTTCGTCTCAGTAGAGAGGCCAGATCCAGAGCTCCTTTTAGCTTGTACACGGGGGTACCCGGTCTTTAGGGTACCGATAGTGGCCCCCAGGCCCACCTCGGGAGAGGTGACGATCCTGTAGGTGGGGCCTTTATCTTGTCATGTAAAATTGACGCCAACAAGCCCCCTAGAGGGTGCTGGAGCTCGGAAAAGTGACGCTGATGGCACCCTTCGGGGGGGGGGGGGGGGGTCGGAGATCAGAGAAGTGATGTCGACGGCCCCATTGGGGGCCGCCAGAGCTCGAAGAGGCATCGACGACGGGTACCACAGACGTGTAGAACATCGATAGTGGGCTCCCTGTAAGTCTTGCACACATGATAGATAAAAAGTAATTTTGCTCGCCTGTCACCACTTCCCTGCTCTTTACTTTCGTCCTGGCTTATGGTCCTTAGGTAGAAATAGGGCATGGGTAATTCAGTGTGACATCATTCATGGTATGGTCATTGCCCTTCTTAGGGCATGTGCGGTCTGGCCCCTTGTACTCTGCTATTAGCACTGGGAGGCAAGGTGCGTAGGCTTAGGGTACAGAACAAGGCTAGGTAGATTGCACACCCTGGACCTCCAGCTTGGTGTTAGTCTTTCAGGGGTGAGAACCATTCGACACCATGGAGCCCGGGCAAGAAAATGAACATCGAACCCCAAACACATTACAATTACCTAATGCGGGCCCACCTTTAGCGGGATAGCATCACTCTGACTAGGACGAGACAGGGAAAGAGTGACCATGCATACGACAGGAAATATGCATAATTAAATGAACATGGTAATATAGTGTGACAATATTTGGGTTGTGGTTATTGCCTTGTTCAGAAGAATGGGTCGTCCGATCTCCTAGTACATAGTCGTAGTGCTAAGGAGGCAGAGTGTACACGCTTAGGGTGCAGGAACAGGCTAACCAGGCTGCACACTCTGGACCTCCCCGTCGGTGATAGCAGAAGTATGAGCCGACCGAGCCCTAGTACTCAACCATTGTGCTCGGGAGGCAAAGTGTACACACATAGGTTGCAGGACCAGACTTAATAGGTTGTACACTCTAGACTTCCAGCTGGTGTTAGCCTTTCAGGGGAGGAACCTTTCAACACCACGAAGCCCCGAGCAAGAAAATAACTAAAAGACCCTGGATTCGTTGACAACCGTCTTGTTCAGTGTGTATGCCATCTGGCCCCCAGTACTCAGCTGTAGTGTTGGGGAAGCAGAGTATGCACGCTATGGGTACGGAACCAGGCTAAGCAGGCTACACACCTTGGACCTCTCCCTTGTTGTAGGCCCTTCATGGGAGGGATCGTCTGGCACCATAGGACCGCAAACAATAGGACAGCTGAAAAATCGCAGATACGCCACAGGTACCATAAGTAGACCCGCATGCCGCACGCACTCGCAGCACACGACATCGTCGTCACCACGGCGAACAGAAACCGCTTGATGTCCAACCCATGGGACCCCTTAGAGGCCTCCTGATAGGTGTGGCCAACTGGTTGGGCACGCCTACCACTTAGTCGAAGGACGTCGATGGCGGGCCCCTAGCGGAGAGCGGGAGCTTCGGTTGTTGATTACAGCGGGCCCCCTGGGGAGCGATGAACAATTAATTGAGATGTGTGGTTGTCATTGAAGAAGGCTCCAGCGGCGATGGCAAAAAAGGTAGCCGCCAAACTGAGGCTGCGCCCACCCTCAACGTGCGGAATATCGACAGCATGCCCCCTGAGAGGTGCCAGAGCTGGATGCTCTGGTGGCGCCCACGCTCAATGTGCAGGACATCGACGGCAGGCCCCTAGGAGGTGCCGAAGCTGGATGCTCCGGCAGCGCCCACCCTCAATGTGCAGAACATCGACGGCGGGCCCCTTGAGAGGTGTCAGAACTGGATGCTCCGGCGGCACCCACCCTCAACATGCGGGAAATCGACGGCTGGCCCCTGGGAGGTGCCGGAGTTGGATGCTCTAGCGGTGCCCACTCTCAACATGCAGAACGTCGACGGTGGGCCCCCTGGTTGGTGTTAGAGCTGGATGCTTTGGCGGCGCCAACCTCCAACGTGCAAAACATCGACAGCGGGTCACCTGGGAGGTGTCAAAGCTGGATGCTCTGACGGCGCCCACCCTCAACATGCGAAACATTGACAACGGGCCCCCTGGGAGGTGTCGGAGTTGTATGCTTCGGTGGCACCCACCCTCAACGTGCAGAATGTCGACGGCGGTTCTCCTGGGGGGTGCTAGAGCTGGATGCTTCAGAAAGCGCCAGCCCAACCAGCTGCATCTTTGTGCAAGCGTGATGCACTGAACCACGCTCTGTAGAAGGGATCTGGTCATGGCGCCATCCGCTGTGTGGCGATGACCTCTGGGATCATCCATAGGCCTAATGTTCAACATATCGGTGAAGGTGCAACTTCTTGAGAGGAAAAAGCCCCCTACCAGGTGCGCCAAATATCGAAGTGTTTCTGCAATACTTCCCCCGGATCTGCTTTGAGAGCAGCCCGCAGAGGTTCTCGATTAGCGGGGGCTTAGTCGTCAGGTGTGGCTACAAGTGTAATAGATGGGAGATGATGGTTTAACATGGTTTGGTCCGCCATAGCGTAACAACCTACTTCACGATATGTGTGTTGTATTGTTTGAGTGTCTAAGTTGTGGATCTGGGAGTTCAAGTGTGCGTCCAATCCGAGCGAACCAGAGAGGATATCTAGTAACGGGTGTTGCCTGTTCCTTTTATAGTTAAGGCCGGACAACTTACAAGTGGGGTACGATGCCCGACAGGTGGCCCTATGGTGATCTTCTCATATACAAGATCTAATAGTTTACTACACCCGTTGCCTCTGACCGCGGCTTGAAGACTCGTCGTCCTTCCCCGTCGGTCAACAGTGGCTAGGCGTAGTAATTGATGATGGTGTGAGACCTATGTGCACTTAATACATTGGCTATGATGATAAAAGTTTTGAATACTGCCAAAACACCCTTTTAACAAGGTCCAACTCTAGGTCCGAGCTCCTGCAAGGTCCAACGATAGGTTCGGCTTGTTTTGGGTAGCTCCGCCAAGGTCCGATGTAAGGTCCGGCTTACTTTGTCTAGGATCGACTTGTTTTAGTTAGGTGAGACTTGTTTTGGCTAGGCCTGACATGTTTTTGCTAGGTATGGCGCTAGGTCAAACTAGCTTTGGTAAACTCCGGCGCTAGGTCCGATAAGCATTGGTTAGCTCTGGCGCTAGGTCTTGCTAGCTTTGGTAAGATTCACTTCAAGGTCCAGTTAGCTTTGGCAAGGTCCAGTGCTAGTCTGGAATGGTTCTGCTTTTAACTTCCAATGTTTCAAACTTGCTTTACACTCATGGAAAGTTTGCTTAGTATTGTTTTTCTAAGTTTTTGGTGTGTTTTGTCTCATCATGGTGGTTAACATTTTGCTATGGATTGCAACATGCTTATGTGAGGTGCTCGTGTAAGGTGTTGTGGTTTCGGAACTAACATGAGTAAAGTCTAGGACTTGTGCTCGGAAGTATTGGTTGTTTATTAATGTGCAGGTGTTGCTTGAGTTCAAGACATGGCTGGTGACAAGATCCATTGAACTAGTCTTAGGGAGAGGATGATGTTCAACAACCAAGTTCGGGAGGAATTGTGGTTGAGTTGATCGGGAGGTCGCACAATATGTTTGAATCAAGAACAATGCATATGAAGGTATTGTGGATGTCGGTGGAAGGTGTTTGCACATGTGCATGGAGTGCATGGATGTGGCAACATGGTTACAAGGAGTGATGAAGAGAAGTGTACGTAAATAATTGGTCGGAAAGGTCCAACCGACCGGAATATGCCTCAGGCTGCGACTGAGGTGGTTATGGTATGCGTATGTTTATGGAAAGTTTCGAGTTTTTTATGGTTAGATTTCGTGTGGATCACAAAGTTTATTTTTTTTAGGAATGTGGGATATGTTCCTAAGGTGTTTGGAAGTCTTAAGATTGCTTCTATCTGCATACATAAGAGTCTTGAGAAGTTATGGAAAGTTTCGGTGGAAACTGAGTAGGATATGAGTCCTAGTTTGGTTTGAGTTGGCCTCATGGCTGGTTATATAAGCAAGGGTGGCCAGAGCTTGTGGTGCACGGATTTTGGGTTGTTCCTCTTGTGTTCTATTGAATAAAGATTGTAGTTTAAAGGAACTTTTGTGTCTTGTTCGTCCGACTTGTTTCACACAAGTTTTTCTCGTCGAGTTTCTGTACAGCACTAACTTGCTTCGATGGTTTTATCATAACTCGAGTTTTATAGATCCAATTGACTTGATTCTTTTATGTTTTCTTCGTAACTTGAGTTTTTCTTAACATATTTTTGTGATTCTTGTTGTGACATCTTTGTGACTTTATTCTCCACAATCTATAATGGCTTTGTCACAATTGATCACTTTGACACCTGGTTCTGAAAATGAACCAAGCATAATGCATATGTGTGCCCAGGATGTTTAACACACATACACAAGTGATTCACAAATAATAATAGATTATAAAAATGTCACTGTAGGATCCAAGAGCACGTTAAAAGCTACCAGAGGGGGGTGAATGGTAGATTAAAAAATCTTACGCAGCGGAAATAATTAAATCCCAACCTCTTTGGCAGAAAAAGATCTGTTAATGAAATCGTGTGTGAGACTAATCTAAACGTGTTTCACCATGACAAAAGTGATAGATATCAGAGAGTCAAGTCTTGAAGACGACACAACAAGAATCACTCAAATCCGTCTTGAGAAACTCAAGTTACGATTGAAAGATCGAACAAAGGTCAATTTGTCCTACCCGAGAAAAACAGTTCTGGAACGCTGCAAAGAAACTTGTGTAGATCAGAAACGACAAATACAATGACCGTGAAATTTTGATAGATGGTATATAATCAAGTTTTGAAGTCAACCCAAAGAAACACATCAATTGGATCTGTAAAACTCGAGTTATGATAAAACCACCCAAGAAAGGTAGTGCTGTGCAGAAAACTCGACGAGAAAACTTGTCTGGAACAAGTCGGACGAACAAGGCACAAAAGTTCCTTTAAACTACGATATTTATTCAATAGAACACAAGAGAAACAGCCCCAAAGTCGTCTGCCATGAGCTCTGGCCTCCCTGGCTTATATAGTCAGCCCTTAGGCCAACCCAGTCTCAACTAGGACTCTAAGCCTACTCAAATCACGAATCGAAACTTTCCAAAACTGCTTAGGACTATTCTATATGCAGATAGAAGCAATCTTAAGACTTCCAAACACCTTAGGAACGTATCCCATATTCCTAAAACAACTCAAATTCGTGACCCACATGAAATCCTATCATAACCAACTCAAATCTTTCCATATTTGAGTCAAACACGACTCAGCCGCAGCTTGAGTCCATAACCTAGTCGGTTGGACCTTTCCAACCAATTCTTTATGTCCACATCTCTTCATCACGCCTCGGAACCATGTAGCCACGCCCATGCACTCCCTACATACGTGCAAACATCTTCCAATGATGTCCACAATACCTTCATATGCATTGTTCTTGATTCAAACATGTTGTGCAACCTTCCGATCAACTCAACCACAATTCCTCCCGAACTTGGTTGTTGAACCTCATCTTCTCCCTAAGACAAGTTCAATTGATCCCATAACCAGTAATGTCTTGAACTCAAGCAAAACCTGCACATGAATAAACAACCAATACTTTCGAGCACAAGTCCTCGACTTGACTCACATTAGTTCCGAAACTACAACATCTTACTTGAGCACCTCACATAAGCATGTTGCAAAACATAGCAAAATGATATCAACCATAACCACCAAAACATACCAAAAACATAGCAAATTAATACTAAGCAATATGTCCATCAATGTAAAGCAAGTACAAATCATTGCAAGATAAAAGCAGAACCACTGCGATCAAGCTCTGAACCTTGCCAAAGCTATCTGGACCTTACCAAAGCTAGCTGAACCTAGCTCCGAAGCTAACCAAAGCTAGTCGGACCTAGACAAAGAAGTTGGACCTAGCCAAACCAAGTCGGACCTTATGTCGAACTATGCCAGAGCTAACCAAAACAAGTCGTACCTATCATCAGACCTTTATTATAATGGTGTTTTGGTAGTATTCAAAACTTTTATCGCCATAGCCAATGTATTCAGCACACATAGGTCTCACAGTCTTGAATAATAATACTAATAATAGTACCTTATTACAAACAAAATAGTCTTGAATACAAGCTCTAGAAGACTGCAGCGGAAAACACTAAACACTAAGACTCCATATTCCACAGGCAAGCTTGACGGTAACACGCGTTCCTAGAACTCCTCAAAAGCCTTCTGGTACTCCACATTGTCGCCTGCGTCTGAATTTGTTTGGGGAATAACAAGGGTGAGCACATATCATACTCAACAAGTGTGGGAAAGTATGACATGCAGCTTAAACAAGGAATGATATTAAGATGGGCTAATTGCATAAAAGTACATTCAAAACAGTCAAAAATGCAATTATACTTTCATTAAGTGAGGTCCTTCCCAAAATAACCCAAATAACATTAATTTCAACTTAAGTAACTGATACCAGCAATAATAATCCATAATCAATTCATAACTGCTCATTTATCTTATTCTCATCAATTCCATATACCAAGCCAATTAATTATCCAATACCAACCCCAACTCAATTTTAGCCATTAAACCATGTTAAAATCCATAACTCTAATCATGTGAGGGTCCAGGTTGCTCATGACAGGGAGCACGGCTATCATGATAGTTTTTTTTACACACTCTGCAGAGTTTGTACCAGTTCACCCACAAGTTCATGATTTCATCACCTTTCGATGACTAAGGAATCTCAATTATGCTGTCTCACACATCCTTAGGTGTGTGGCCAAGAGATCACAAAATAGCTTTTACAAAGTGATTACTAGCATATTTAGATCCCACTGAGGTTTCACCGGTGGTGATGTCTCCCACTGAGCATATCCAACCAAGGGCCCCCACTTGGATTCCAGGGTAGTCCCACCAATCTCTACAAACCCATCTGACTACCCCTTCCCCGAGTATTCTTAATGATCCAAATAATACTGGCAAAACACTAATTAGTCAGCTAAGCCGCACCCATACTCGCCCATGTGGTGGCACTGTAAGTCCTCGATGGTCGCTCCATGAACCAGTCTTTAGATCTAAAGAAAGCAAAACCACCAAAACAGTCCAACCCATTCCACATAACCGGCTTGCTTAGATCCCTAGGCACCATGTTGCTACATGGTCTTTATTATCAATTCTCATCATTCATGTGTTCAATAGTTCATAATTAAGCAATATGATTATTTCCAAAACCCAATTGAGTATAGCAATGCAATTGTGTAAAATACCCTTCCTGACTCTCTACATTGTGTTCAAGCGACAAGGGTGGTCATACAAAACTAGTAAACTCCTACAATTGGGTTTTCCCATCAATTGACACAAGCATGCAATTTTGCAAACAACACATTTAAAAACCTAGATCAAAATAATCAAGGACACTTGCCTTGCTACTGAGCTTGGTTTGGATCGAAGGCTTCAAAATTCTAGTTTTGCGGGTCCTCGAAAGCACTCTGTACGGTGAGACCTTCTATTCTGCGCGACAAACATGCAAAACAAACTCTACAATCAGTAAATTCTCATATATATGCCATGATAGGCATGATTAATGCAATTGTGAAGTAAAACTTGTTATTGAGTTTCTATTAATGTTTATTAACTAATTACAACAAGTCCAAGTTTGAAGTGATTCGAGTTGATGGATCCAATTCAGCATTAACAGATTCAGACACCAGACTAGTCCGCTGTCAGGGCCGGACAAGTCTGCCCTGTCCAGAACTGCAGAAAATAGGGTTTTCTAGACAGCGGGGTTTTTGGGTTGAATTCACGTGGAAACTTGGATTTAGAGGGTGTATCGTGTATCTAGAGGTCCAAAGGACGAAGATGGGATGCACAAATCTTGACATCTAAGACTTCATGAGAGGTGTTGATGAAGATTTGGTGATGAAGAACGTCAATTGTTGAAATGTTGACGAAGATCGATCTTGATTGGTCCTTCTCCTTCTTCTCCTCCTCCTCCATGCTTCTAGACATCTTCTTGACGTCAGCACAAGGTAAAAGGTGGCAGCAAGGATTTTTTATGGTGATGGAGAGATGTGGGGTATTGGGTTGCTTATATAGGGGTGGGGATGTAGGGCTCTTGGGGGAATTCCATGTCAATTTCGGTGGGAGACGTGTAGGGGCCGAGGTGAGGTCCACTTGGTCTCCTCTAAGGTTCGGCACGAAGTTCTTGGGCCCAATAAAGTCAACTACCCAATAACCAATAGTGGAAAAATAACAGAATCCAAGTTGAATTCTGCAGGCCGGACTATTGTAAGACCTATGTGTGCTGAATACATTGGCTCGTCGTGAATACACTTGGCCTTGATGTTAAAAGTTTTGAATATCACCAAAACACCTTTTTATCAAGGTCCGACTCTAGCTCCGAGCTTCAGCAAAGTCCGACTAGCTTTGGTCAGCTCCGGTGAAGTTTTGTCTTTAGCTCCGGCATGTCTTTGATAGCTCCGACATGTTTTTGATAGCTCCGCCGTGTTTTTTCTAAGCTCCGAAGTTGATTTTTCTAGCTCCGGCTTTTGGGATTACTAGTTCCGACTAGTTCTGTTAGCTCCAGCGCTAGGTCCTGCTAGGTTTGTAAGCTCCGGCGGGAGCTTGGTTGTACCAGCTTTGGTAATCTCCGGCGCTAGGTTCTACTAGCTTTTGTTAGCTCCGGCTCAAGGTCCGAGTTGCTCTGGCAAGGTCCGGAACTTGACCGCATGCTTCTGCTTTTCATTTGCAATGTTTCGTACTTGCTTTACATCTCTGGAAAGATGTCTTAGTATTCATTTGCTAAGTCTTTGGTGTGTTTTTGGTTGACATGGATGATATCGTGTTACTGTGGTCTTGCAACATGCTTGCTGAGGTTCTCATGTAAGGTGTTGTGTTCGGAACTAACTTGAGTCAAGTCGAGAACTTGGGCTCGTATGGATTGGTTGTTTATTCATGTGCAGGTGTTGCGTGAGTTCAAGACATGGCTGGTGATGGGATCCATTGGACTAGTCTCAGTGAGGAGATGAGGTTCCAACAACCAAATTCAGGAGGAATTGTGGTTGAGCTGATCAGGAGGTTGCGCATCATGATTGAATCAAGAACAATGCATGTGAAGGTATCGTGGACGTCATTGGAAGATGTTTGCACGTGCGCAAGGAGTGCATGGACGTGGATACTGGTTCCGAGACGTGATGAAGAGATGTGGACGTAAAGAGTTGGTTGGAAAGGTCCAACCAACTAGGTTATGGACTTAGGCTACGACTGAGTCGGGTTTGACTCAAATATGGAAAGATTTGAGTTGGTTATGATAGGATTTCGTGTGGGTCACGAATTTGAGTTGTTTAGGAATGTGGGATATGTTCCTAAGGTGTTTGGAAGTCTTAAGATTGCTTCTATCTGCGTATAGAAGAATCCTAAGCAGTTTTGGAAAGTTACGATTCATGAAAAGAGTAGGATTAGGTTCCTGATTTGAGTTGAGTTGGCTTTCGAGCTGGTTATATAAGCAAGGGACACCAGAGCTCGTGCTGCACGACTTTGGGGGCTGTTCCTTTATGTTCTATTGAATAAAATTCGTAGTTTTAAGGAACTTTTGTACCTTGTTCATCCAACTTGTTCCAGACAAGTTTTACTCGTCGAGTTTCTGGACAGCACTACCTTTCGTCGGTGGTTTTATCATAACTCGAGTTTTACAGATCCAATTGAGGTGATTCTTTTTGGGTTGTCTTCAAAACTTGATTGTCTATCATATGTCAAAATTTCACGGTCATTGTATTTGTGGTATATGATCTACACGTGTTGCTTTGCAGCGTTCCAGAACTGTTTTTTCTCGGGTAGGACAGATTGACCATTGTTTGATCTTTCGATCATAACTTGAGTTTTTCTCGACGAATCTGAGTGATTCTTTTCGTGTTGTCTTCGTGACTTGATTCTCTCTGATATCTATCACTTTTGTCATGGTGAAACACGTTTAGATTAGTCTCACACACGATTTATTTAACAGATTGTTTTTCCGCCAAAAGGGTTTGGGGTTTAATTGTTTCCGCTGCGTAAGATTTTTAAATCTACCATTCACCCACCCCACCCTCTGGTAGCTTTTCACGTACTCTTCGATCCTACAACTAGTCTGCAATGGGGACCAGACAAGCTATGTCCGTTTGGCAACAGAGAGGTTTTTACACAAGTTCGGTATGTGTGGCCGAACAAGTCGGTATTGGACGAGAAACTATTTTGGACAAGTCCGATTAACTGGCTGGACAAGTCCGTGGTGGCTAGAAAGGCTGATTTGGACTGAAGTTCAGAATCGGTTTAGTCCGCTTTGAATCGGACAAGTCCAGGGAAACATCAGAAACTCAATTGGATTAGTCCGTGCAATGTGCCAGACAAGTCTGCAGTCCTGAAGAAACTGAATTTCTAAAACAGAGAGGGTTACCGAACTAGTCCGGGTTGGAGGCCGGACAAGTCCGTACCCTGACAGACTTGAATTCCTGATTAGACCTAAAGTCAATTTAATCTTGTTCCTTTCAAGGTTGCTTTATATTAAACATTATGAGGATGTATTCAATGCATTATGTATGAAAATGAGGGTGTTACAAACCTACTCCCCTTAAAATGAATCTCGCCCTCGAGATTCGACGTGGAAGGAAAGAGATAGAAAAATTCCATCTTGATCTCATCTTCCAGCTCCTATGTTGCTTCTGATTCTATAGGATGCTTCCATTGCACTCTGCACTATCTAATTACCTTATTCCTTGTAACCCTATCCTTGGTGTCCAAGATTTTGACGGGTTGCTCAACATAGGTCAAATCTTCCTCAAGCTCCAATTCCTCCATCGGTACGTGCTCTTTTGGGACCCTCAAGCACCTTGAGCTGAGAAACATGAAACATATCATGGACATCAGAAAGATGCATGACATCTCCAACTTATATGCTACTTCTCCCTGTTTGTCCAAAATCTTGAATTGTCTAATATAGCGAGGTGCCAACTTGCCCTTGACATTAAATCGCTCGTGACTACCATGTGTGGAAAGCACTTTGTGACTACCACGAAGGATCCAACACGATCAAAGAGGTAAGGCAAGACATGTTCAAAAAAGAATACATGCGCTTCGAGATGCAACCCAGTGAGTTTATTGATGACCTTTTTGCTCGCTTTAATAAGATTCTCAACAACTTTAGTGTCAATGTTAATTTTTCAGATGCTGAAAATGATAGGCAATTGCTAAGTGCATTAGATATGTCAATTTGGTTGATGAAAGTCACATCTATTCGTGAATCTACTGTCATGAGTTCACTTACTTTAGATGTTCTATATTCCAAGTTAAAAACTCATGAAATTGACATAATCTCACATAAGAACCCTAATAAGTCTATTGAATTTGTTTCACAACGTGATATGTCTAGCTCCGGCCAATCATCATCTTGCAATACTCTTGCTTTGTTGTCCTCACTAACCCTGGAGCAGATCGAAGAATTTCCAGAAGAGGAGTTGGCACTCATCTCTACTAGATTCTCAAAAGCATTGCAAAATGTGAGAACTAGAAGGAGAGGAAGCTCCGGACCTCAACGCTGTTTTGAATGTGGTAAAACAGGACACTTTCGTACAGAATGCCCTAACCTTTCAGGTCCGACCACCCGCGAAGAAAAACAAAGCAAGGTTCGGACCTCCTCTAGAAATTCCAACAAGAAGAAGAAAAGTACCATAGGACGCAAGATGATCAACAGTTTCATCACCGCCCTTCAAGAGTTCAGTTCAAGCGACGTGGACATTGGAAGTTGTGAAGATGAAGATGATTTGGCAAACTTGTGCTTCATGGCGGGCAAGTCAAGATCAAGTATGGAGGAGGCAGAACACAACAGCGACAATGAAGAGGTATGTCCTACTTGCGAAGAAATGTGTGATGCTATTTCTCGTGCCACTATTATTGTTAAGAAAAAGGACAAAAAGCTTAGGGATAGTGCTGCTAAAATTGAATCACTAGAATCTGAAATCAACCGTTTAAAAACTTTGATTCCTAGTGATGTTGCATGTTCCTCATGTGATTTAATATATGAACAATTGTCCTCATTAAGAAGTGTGCACACCTCCACGCTTGATAAACTTGAGTTAGAAATTGAAAAGAACAAAGAGCTTGCTGCACTTAATGATAAAAACTTGAAAGATGCTAGCTGTTCTACAATTCATTTGCATTGTTCTACTTGTGATGATCTTAATAAGAAACTACAGGATGCTATGAATGAAATTTCTATATTGAACAATGCTTTACATTCTCATGAAGTTAAATTTTGTTCAAATTGCAAACTAAAAGGAAAAAATTCATGTGAAAATTGCCTTGATCTGTCCAATAAACTTGATGACATGCATAGGTCATTAGATCAGTTTTGTAATGGGAATAAGAACCTAAACTTACTGCTGAATTCTTCCAAGTCTTGCAATGATAAAACTGGTTTAGGTTTTGATTCTCATGCTCGTGCTAAGGCACATCCACCTAAAATTGTAAAGTCATTAGGATGTGGTTTGATTCAAACAGTTCCTAAACAAAAAGGAGTGGTTTTCAAATCTGCAGGAGTGTTACCTCATTCGATTTCAAATAAAAATATTGCTTGCTCATCTAGACATGAACACAAAGTTAAATTTCATTGTACCTTCTGTTGTAGAGATTGTCATGTCATAGATTTTTGTTATAGACTAGCTAAAATACAGAAAACGGAAAGAATGGTTGCTAGATCTCATAACTTTCATGCAAAATTTGCTGCACACATTGAACCGAATGTACAACCTGCTGTTTTGAGTCAAAAACATTCAAAGTTTACCTCCAGACCTTCGGTTTTTTCCTCCGGAGCTACTGATTTTTGTGCTACACAAGTAACACCTCATAGGTCAGTAGTTAAGAATAAAAAATCTCAAACTTTGACTCATAAACCTGTTGTTTCGTCTTAGCTTTCGCGTGTTTTTCCTGCTGCACGTCGCGTGACTCAGTACTGGATTCCTAAATGCCTTTCGACTAACCCCAGTATTGAGTCATCGACGTATTGTGCTTCTATGTAGGTTACACGTTTGAGGAAGGAGAACATTTGGATTGTGGATTCAGGTTGCTCACGCCACATGACCAGTAACAAAGATTGGTTCTCCTCCCTCTCTTTTGTGTCACATGTAGAGAATGTTACTTTTGCCGATAATTCTTCAACCCCTATAATTTCTAAGGGTTCGGTTAGAGTAAATGATCACTACACTTTGAAGTATGTGGCACTTGTCAAAAAATTGAAATACAACTTGCTTTCTGTTGCACAATTGCTAGATGAAAATCTAGAAATTATTTTCAATAAAAACCGCTGCAAAGTTGTAGGTTCAAACAGTGAGCTTATTTTTAACATGTCTCGGTTTGGAAGAGTTTTTAAAGCTGATTTTGATATGTCTTCCTCTAAGCATAGGTGTCTAGTTGCTAATGATTCAAAGGACTTATATTTTTGGCATCATAGACTTGGTCACGTAGGCTTTGATCACCTAACGCGTGTTCGTGTTCTTGATCGCATACGTGGGCTGCCTAAGCTTAAAGGGGACAAAGAAATTGTGTGCTCTTTCTTGTAGACATGCTAAGATGGCTGCAGGTTCACATACTCCTCTCACAATGATCATGACAACTGAACCATGTCAACTTTTGCATGTTGACACCGTAGGACCTTCACGTATTCAATCCTTCGGAGGTAAATGGTATGTTCTTGTTATTGTTGATGATTATTCTAGATACTCTTGGGTTTACTTTATGGCGTCTAAGAATGAAGTTTTTAGTCACTTTAGAACTTTTTTTCTCAGATTATCAATTGATCACCCAGGATCATTAAAAGCAATTAGAAGTGATAATGGAACTGAATTTAAAAATCAATCTTTTGATCACTTTTGTGCTGAAAATAGAATAGATCATCAATTCTCTTCACCATATGTACCTCAACAAAACGGTGTTGTAGAAAGAAAGAATAGAACCTTAGTTGAGATGGCAAGGACTATGCTTGATGAATATCAAACTCCTAGTAAATTTTGGGCTGATGAGTTAGCAACCGCTTGCTATGTCTCAAATCGTGTTTTCTTGCGTGCTAAGCTAGGTAAAACACCATATGAGCTTCGGTTTGGACATAGGCCTAGTGTTACACACTTTCGGGTCTTTGGTTGCAAATGCTTTGTTAAGAAACATGTTAATCTTGATAAATTTGAACCTAGATCCATTGATGGCATGTTTCTTGGTTATCCATCTCATACTAGAGGCTACCGTGTGCTTTTACTTGACACTAACAAAATTGTGGAGACTTGTGAAGTGTCTTTTGATGAATCTAGCCCAGGTACTAGCTAACATTGCAGGTCCAGATCCATATCCGCAGGGGGAGAGCATTTTCATTGAAGATGAGGAAGAATTGGAGTTGCTACCAGAAAATTCAGCAGCTAAAGACTTTGGTTTAGCTCTGGATGTTAATTCTCAATCAGCACCGACAACCATCAATGCTGATTCAAATCATCCTCAAGGAACAAGCTCATCGATTTGTGATGAACATGAAGAAGAAGAAGCTTGTGAGACATTTGTTCCCCTACGGTTTTACAAAGATCATCCCCCACAACAGATGATTGGAAGCTTGCACGAACGAGTCACACGGTCTGGGTTTTGCGATCCAAACTCTCATGCTCATTCTGCTTTTGTTGCTTCTTTTGAACCCAAAGATATATCACACGCACTTACTAATGAATCTTGGATTATTGCCATGCAAGAAGAGTTAGAAAATTTTGATAGAAATAATGTTTGGAAACTTGTACCTCCACCTCAAGGTCACACTTTAATTGGAACTAAATGGGTATTTAAAAATAAACAAAGTGAGGATGGGGTTGTGGTTAGGAATAAGGCTAGATTGGTTGCTCAAGGTTTCACTCAAGTTGAAGGTCTAGATTTTGATGAAACTTTTGCTCCCGTTGCTAGATTAGAAGCCATAAGAATTTTGTTAGCTTTTGCAGCATCTAAAGGTTTTAATCTATATCAAATGGATGTTAAAAGTGCTTTTCTTAATGGCTACATAGATGAGGAGGTTTATGTCAAACAACCACCTGGTTTTGAAAATCCAAATTTTCCTAATCATGTTTACAAACTATCCAAAGCCTTATACGGTCTCAAACAAGCCCCTAGAGCATGGTATGATAGGTTAAAAACATTCTTACTTGAAAAGGGGTTTACCATGGGCAAGGTTGATAAAATTTTTTTTGTGCTTAAACATGGCTGTAAGGACCGAATGCCCAAGAGGGGGGGGGGGTGAATTGGGCTTTCTTCGAAAAATTCTAAGCAATGAAACTTAATTTCTAAAGCCCAATTCCCTACGCGACTATCTATGCATTCTAGTAGATAGAAACTTTGCAGAATATAAAATGCATAAAAGTAAAGGAAGGAGAAGGATGCAAACTCCCGAGGAGACAAGGATTTATCCCGTGGTTCGGCAAGATCGTGAAGATCTTCCTACATCCACGTTGTGGCACCCACCAAAGGGTTTTGCCACACCCAAGTCACCGAGACGAGGGGTCTTCACTATTCTTCTCCGTTCGCCTCCTTGGCAAGGTGGAACTCAAGCCTTGTACAACTTCGACCTTCCGGGCTTCCACACACGCCTTGGCAAGCTCCGGAAGTCTCTTCACGATTACAACACCAAGGGCACTCCCTTGAGGCTCTCACACTATCCTAGAGAGTCCACTCACACAGAATGGTGGCACACAAGCTCTCTCTCTAGCTAGTTCTAGCCTAAACCTTGTTGTAGAGATGATCGAAATGGTGTGGAAGTGATTGCTCTTGGCCTTGAACACTTGTGGATGTGTTGGTAGCTTCAGGTGATCAAGACTTAACGAAATGACAGGGTTAGGGGGTATTTATAGCCAGCCTCCCCGAAATAGCCGTTGGAAAAGTAGGCTGACAGAACTTTACTGTGAACACCGGATGATCCGATGTCTCCCCTTTAGTTATCATCAGTCTAATTACTTTGGCTGACGTCATTGTGTCAGATATGACCGTTGTTAGACCGATGTTGCCCATGTCTTCTCATCGGATGATCCGGTGGCTCTTCCTCCAGAATTTGCTTAATCTTGATGCTTATTGGAGTGATTGACCGATGTGTGTAAGTCTGCACATCGGATGATGCGGTGCTTCACTTGGTCCAATGGTATTGCAAACTGTATTGATGGACCGATGTCACTGAGCCATTCACATCGGATGATTCGGTGAGTCCATTGTTCTGAGGTGTTCTTCTTCAGTTTAACCAACTCGACCGATGTGTACATTTCTGAAATCATCGGTTGATCCGGTGAGTTGATTTTGTTTGCTTCGAGTTGTTTTGAGTGAATCTTTTGTGTCTTGCTCAGATGACCTCTTAGACATTTGTTTAATAAGCCTCTCTGATGATCTTCAAGCATTGTATGTTGTCAACTTATGGTTGAGTGACTTAGACATAAGAGCTTTCACTTCTTGTCTTTATCTCATAGATTTGATCTCAAAAGTTGAATGTATATGGGTCTCCAATGACATATTAATTTCATTTTATTGAGTGATTATGGGGACCTTGCATTCACAAATTCATTAGTAAAGTTCAATGGTTGTCATTAATCAACGAAACCGTACTTCATGGGGGGCCTAGATGCTTTCAATTCCCCCTTTTTGGTGATTGATGGCAACACAATAATCAAAGCGCAATAGTAATGAATTTGATAGAATGAAACTTAAAAGAATATGCAATGAATACAGGATGTCACACTTGAAGCTTAAGCATCAATTAACAACTCAAGTGTGAGAAATAAGTGATCATAAACATAGATAAACACCAAATGAGCCCAATCGATTAATTAACTTAAGAGTACTCAAAGAACACTCAAAGCATCAAATTACAAAAGATAACAGATAACTCAAAGAAAACGGACTCCCCCTGAGACTAAGACACTCCTCCCCCTGACTCCTCTAACTCTTCTCCCCCTTTGGCATCAAGACACCAAAAAGGGATCCGAGTGCCTAAGGATCCTGAGCGCTGGGCGCGATGACGAACTGGTCACCGTCGGGAGTGCTTTCGCCGGAGCTGCTGCCTGGAGTAGCGGTGGAGGGAGCTGCCGGAGCCGTAGGAGCCACCATCGGTGCCTGCTGTGGAGGAGCTGCTGGAGCAGGGGCACTGACGACGGAGGTCGGCGTCTGCTGAAACAGTGTCGTGGCCGGCAGCGGGGAGTGGATCGGAGCACCGGGGGCCAAAAGTGGAGACATGCTGAAGGAGGGAATCGACGTAGAAGGAACTAGGGCCACTGGAGCGGCAGCTGGAGCCAGGACTGGAGGTGGTGGAGCGACTCCTGGCAGCTGCGATGGGAGGGCAATCCTGGTCTGGGTGTAGAGGTTGGTGATCAACACCAGGATGCCCATCATCGCCTACTGCGTCTACTGCTACTGGTCGAGAGTGCGCTGGTGCATCTGGTCGATGAGCCCCGTCAGCCTGTCAGTGTCTTCACGCCTCTCACGGGCGATCTGACGCTGCATCTCCTGCTGCTGCTGCTGGAGCTCAAGGAGACGGGCAGCATGCTCCGCTCGAGCCTGCTCGGCTGCATGCCTGTCCAGACGTTGCTGCTCAACCATCTGCTGGAGGAGCGACGTCAGCTCTGACGGCTGCGTGACCTGCGCCTCAGTGACGGGAGGTGGAGTAGGTGGTGGCACTGTAGAGCCTCCAGCCTCCGTGTCGTGCTGCCTGGGAGAGGGCGGAGGAGGGAAGTACTCCTCGACACTATCGTCGGTGTCGCTCTCTGACCAGATATGTTGCAAGTCCTCCCCCTGAGCCTCAGCCTCGGCAAGCCTCTCATCCTCCTTCTCTAAGTCAGACCAGTCCTCCTCAGACAGTCGGGCCCTGACCTGACGCTCAACTGGATGGCCAAGGCGGCGGTCTCCAGGAGCCGGGGCACGGTAGTGTCCGAACCGTGTCACACTCTCGTCAGTGAGACGGTCGTGCACGGCAGACCCCTCGGGAACCATCATAGTGAGCAGGTAGCTGATCCAGTGTCCGTACACGAGCTGCCTCATCATGCCCACCCCGTCTATGATCACATCCTCCATCTCGCATATGAGGACGCCCACGATGTCGAACTCCATCCCGTTCATGGTGTAGAACAGGAGAGTCTGCTGCAAGCTGGTGAAACCCTCCAAGTAGCCAGACCTCGGTAGGAGCATGCGGCGCAAGGCGAGGTGCACTGTGCGCACAGCTGGAGTCAACAAGGCTGGTACTCTCGGCTGGTCAGGAGAAAAAGTGGGACCAAACAGGGAACGAATCTCCTCCAGCGGTGGTGCCACTCCTCCAGTGAGCGGCCTCCTCGGTGGATCTGTCTGACCGTAGACCCTCTCATGCACGCAGGTGTCGTGCAAGTCCACTCCAAGCAACTATCCCAGCGTCTGCCTCGTCATGTGGTAGTGCTGACCCATGAACATGAAGTCAATTGATCTTCTGCCCTCAGAGACATAGAGGGTGGCGTAGAATACGCGGACCCAATCTTCCACATAGGCACTCCGCTCATATGCCATCAGCTGCACCAAACCTCGGTACCTCTCAAAGTAAGGACGGATCTCCGTCCTTGCTGCCAAAGCTAGCTGACCCCAATCCAGATAGTTGTGTTGAAACAGCTTGAGACCTCGACGCCTGTAGGTCTCATAGAGTGATGCCTGGGTGACAGTCCAGAAGTGACTATCCACTAGAGCCTCTCTGGGCTGCGGGAACCACTCCTCAAGCAACACACTCCACCTGAGCTTGCGAAGCTGCTTGGCCTTCATCTTCCAGTAGTCGGTCAACCAGACTCCTTCAGCAACATGGACAGTGGTGTCCATCTCGTAGATAGCACGCTGGGCCTCCCTGTCCTCACGACGGTCGGCAGCAGTCGGTCTCGGACGAGGTGCTGCCTCGGTGTGACCCCCACGGGTCCGGGCTGAGCGCCGGCGGACGAGAGGCTCAACTGGCTCTTCCTCGGCCTCGGAGTCATCGATCACTGGAGGCTGCCTTGGACGAGCATCGCGGATCCTCAGCGACCCCCCTCGGCCACGCTCACGCTCCTCGGCGGCGCGAGAGGCCATCAAGGCCTTCTTCTCCTCCTTCGACAACTTTTGCTTCTTCGCGGCCGGCTCAGCGATAGCCTTCCCCTTGTTCTTCTTGTCGCGAGCCATTGTGATCACGCGATTGCACGAAGTCAATGACTGTGACGTGGAGATCAACGGGGCGGGAAACCCTAGCGACGGGGTGGTGACCGGAGATGGCGGCATCGCTTGGGTGAAGGCGCGGTGGTGGCTAGGTGAAGCAGCGGCGACAACTTGGTGGAGGCGAGCGGCGGCGAGTGGCAGCAGCACTGGTGTGCGGCGTGTGGATAGAGGCGGCGGCGCGGCGAGCGGTGGCGCTGTGGTGATGGCAGCGGCCGGAGACGGCGGCGGCGGCCTTTGGGCGGCGGCGACATCCGGTGGCGGTGGAGGTGGCGCAGCGAGAGGAAGGCGGTGGCGGCGTCGGGATCGGAGAGAGAAAAGGGAAGGGTACGACCAGTTTAAATAGTGGGTCCCAAACCCTAGCCAACTTTTTAACACCGGATGGACCGATGTTAGATGGGATATACATCGGTTGAACGCCACAGTAAGGATATTTAAAAAGTTGCTGTTGACATCGGATGGACCGACGTTTAGGGTTTGGATCATCGGTCGAAGGGCACAGTAAGGGTGTTCAAAAGAGGAATGTTGTCATCGGATGGTCCGACGATGGATGAGGTAGCATCGGTGGATTTGACCATAGTTCCAGAATTGTAAACACCGGATGGACCGATGTTTTTCAGGATGAACACGTCGGTTGAATTGAGATATTGACTGAACTGACCCTTGGAAATTGAACACCTATTGATCCAATGAGAGACTGACCTAGGCATCGGATAATCCGATGACTACAGAACAACAACATCCCATATATGTCCTTTGACCAAACAAACAAGCAACTTGAAACTCATGTCTTAGGACTTTTTGGGCAACCCCTTACCCCTCAAAGATACTAATATGCCAATAACTTGGCTAATCCTTAGAGCAAATGGAACACCGAGAAAAAAATAGGAGGAAAATATCCAAATAAAATGTAAGGCCCATGCTTTGTGAGGTAGAGTATGAAGACTTCTATCTCTTTGAAGCATGTTCCTCTAGGCATTAACGCACCTAACATTTTGTTCTTTCCACCTTATATGAGTTGAGGTATTGCATTTCAAACAAGTCTCTTTCTCATGAGGTGGGTTCCCCTTTGTGACAATCTACCGTATGCAATGCCAAACAAATTATAGTGCAAGAATTTTAAATATGAGTGCAAGTCTATATGGCAGGCATCATGCAAGACATAAAGTAAATCTATCTTGCCAAGTTTGATCCTTTCAAAGGCTTCTTCAGGGAGAGCTACTCTCCAATCCTTGGGAAAACCCAAAAGAACCACCATCCCAAGCTAACCCTAGCTCACCCCTATCCTTTGAGAGTTAGGCAAGACCTATATGATGTGCATTCTTACATGATCATGGCAACTTACATGACGTTTGATGCATCTAGCACATTTAGTTCACTCCTTAGCTTAGAAAAAGTTTTCTCATCAAGTGGTTTAGTGAAGATATCCACCAATTGTTCTTTGGACCTAACACCTCTCAAAGAGATGTCTCCCTTAGCTTCATGGTCCCTTAAGAAATAATGGCGAATATCAATGTGCATAGTGCGGGAGTGTTGAACGGGGTTTTTAGCTATCTTAACCACACTTTCATTGTCACAAAGGAGAGGCACACAACCAAGTTTAATTCCAAAGTCCAAAAGGGTTTGCTTCATATAAAGAATTTGGGCACAACATGCACCAGCCGCAATGTATTCCGCTTCCACCGTGGACAAGGCGACGGAATTTTGCTTCTTGCTTGACCAAGAAACTAGGGAACGCCCAAGCAAGTGGCACCCACCGGAGGTACTCTTGCGATCCACGCGGTATCCGGCAAAGTCCGAATCCGAGTATCCCACAAGATGGAATTTTGCACCTTTAGGGTACCACAAGCCCACACTAGGGGTATGCTTAAGATACTTAAGTATCCTAAAGACCGCCTTCCTATGCGATTCTTTAGGCGCCGCTTGAAAGCGAGCACACAAGCATACAATAAACATGGTATCGGGCCTAGATACGGTAAGGTAAAGCAATGAACCAATCATAGAACAGTAGTTAGATTGATCAATAGGTTTACCGTCCTTATCCGCGTCGAGATGACAATTTGTTGCCATTGGAGTGCTTCTTGAGCTACAATCTCCCATCTCAAATTTCTTCAAGAGGTCCTTGGTGTACTTCTCTTGATAGACGAAGGTCCCCTCTTAAAGTTGCTTGATTTGAAATCCAAGGAAGAAGTTGAGCTCTCCAATCATTGACATCTCGAATTCCCTAGACATCATTTTGCCAAACTCATGGCTAAAAGCTTCATTAGTTAAACCAAAAATAATATCATCAACATAAATTTGACAAATGAACAAATCTCCGTTGATGTCCTTGGTGAAGAGTGTGGTGTCCACCCTCCCGATCTTGAATCCTTGCATGATGAGGAAATCCCGTAGTCGTTCATACCACGCCCTAGGTGCTTGCTTGAGCCCGTAGAGCGCCTTGTGCAACCTATACACATGATTAGGATTCCTCAGATCTTCAAACCCGGGAGGTTGTTCAACATAAACAACCTCGTTAATGTAACCATTAAGAAAGGCACTTTTCACATCCATTTGATAAAGTCTAATACTATGATGTGATGCAAAGGCAAGAAGTATACATATGGCTTCTAGCCGGGCGATCGGGGCAAATTTCTCCCCAAAATCTAGTCCTTCAACTTGCGAGAACCCTTTGGCCACAAGTCTTGCCTTGTTGCAGAACACAACGCCATTCTCGTCTTGTTTGTTGCGGTACACCCACTTTGTTCCGATGACGTTCTTGTCCTTGGGTCGCTCCTCCAACACCCAAACTTCATTGCGGATGAAGTTGTTGAGTTCTTATTGCATGGCCATCACCCAATTTGGGTCTTGGAGCGCTTCCTCAATGTGAGTGGGTTCTACACACGAAACAAAAGAGTAGTGCTCACAAAACGAAGCAACGTGGCGAGAACGTGTACTTACACCCTTGACGAACTTCCAATGATTTGATCCATTGGATGCGCCTTGGAGATGCGTCCATGCCTCATCAGCGGTTGTGAAGCACTTGGCGAAGGTGATGCGTGTTGCTCCTCTTGTGGTTGGACTTGATCATGGACTTCTTCTTTTTCTTCTTGATGTTGTTGTGCTTGTGAGTCTTGAGTCGGCAATGGATCATCCTTTTCTTCTTCGTCAACTTGAGGCGCCATAGAGTTGTTGTTGGAACTTGAAGCTCCCCCTTGATCATGACTCTCCTCAACTTCCGGTTTGATGTCTCCAATGGTCATGTTCTTCATGGCTTCTCGTAGAGGCTCATCATCTATTTCATCATGACCAAGACTCTCCTCTTGGGAGCCATTAGATTCATCAAACTCAACATCACAACTTTCTTCAACTAAACCGGAGGTTTGGTTGAATACTCGATATGCTTTTGAGTTTGATGCATAACCAAGAAATATACCAACATCACATCTTCTTTCAAACTTACCGAGCCTTTTCTTGCGGTAGATGTAGCACTTGCATCCAATGACTCGAAAGTAGGAGATGTTGGGCTTTCTCCCAATGAGAAGCTAGTATGGGGTCTTTTGAAGTAGGCGATGTCGGTAGACCCTATTTGCGGCATGGCACGCCGTGTTGATTGCTTCGGCCCAAAACTCTCCGACGTGCCGTAGTCATCAAGCATTGCTCTTGCAAGAGTGATTAGTGTCTTGTTCTTCCTTTCAACGACACTGTTTTGTTGAGGGGTGTATGTGGCCGAAAACTCATGTTTTACTCCTTCACGGTCACACCACTCCCCATTGTTGTAGTTCTTGAATTCGGTGCCGTTGTCACTCCGGACCTTGATGATGGGAAGTTGAAATTCCCTTTGAGCGCGGTTGGCGAAGGTCTTGAACACTTCCGGAGTTTCACTTTTGTCACCTAGAAACAAAGTCCAAGCATAGCGAGAATAGTCATCAATAATAACGAGACAATAGAGGTTACCGCCAAGGCTTTGATATGTGGACGGTCCAAAGAGGTCCATGTGGAGTAGTTCAAGTGGCTTGGAGGTTGACACCATTGTCTTCATTGGGTGGTGAGAAGCAACTTGCTTCCCGGCTTGACAGGCGCTACAAAGCTTGTTCTTCTCAAATTTGACATCCTTCATGCCGGTCACCATCCCAAGCTTGAATGACTTCTTGAGTTTGCTCATTCCAATGTGCGCTATGGGTCGGTGCCATAGCCATCCCAAGCTTGTCTCAGTGAAAAGACAAGTGGTCAAGCTAGCATTCTTGTTGGCGAAGTCCACTAGGTAGAGATGTCCATGCCGAAATCCTTTGAAGACTATGTCTTGGCTAGTTTCACTACTCACAACAACATCATTTTAGCTAAATGTGCACGTTAGTCCAAGATCACATAGTTGTGCAATAGAAAGTAAATTGAAACTAAGTGACTTAACATACAAAACATTAGAAATAGACAAGTCATTTGAGATAGCAATTTTACCTAACCCAATTACCTTTCCCTTAGAGTTATCACCAAAGGTGACTTGTTCATGATTGCTGGGGTTTTCTATGGTGGTGAACATACCATCATTGCCGGTCATATGTTGAGTGCACCCGCTATCGAGTACCCAATGCTTTCCTCCGGCTTTGTAGTTCACCTACACACATGAATTCAATTTTTGACTTTAGGCACCCAAGCCAACTTAGGTCCTTGTATGTGTGATACAAGTGTTTTTGGGACCCAAAGTTGCTTGAGGAGCTTCCCCTTCGTGGCCTTCATGTCTTTGCTAATGAATCTAGCCTTCACCTTGCCACCTACTTTACTTAAGAGATAATAATGATCATTGAAAGTAGATTTATAGTTAGTAGGCAATTTAGGAGAAGGTCGGTTAGGAAGAGGACACTCCCTTGTGTGGTGACCGGTGACCTCACAATGTTGGCAATAAGAACCAACTTCCTTGATGAAGCTTGTTCTTAGCTCCGGTGAGGGCACCTTTCCTTTGTTAGGCACCGGGAAGGATCCAAGCCCTCTCTTGTTAAAGGACTTTGCTTGTTGGAAGAGAATTTCCTTGTGCTTGACTTCTCCTTTTGAAAGTCTAGCCACACTAGTGTGGAGACTCTCAATTTCTTCCAACAAGTCCTTCTCCCTAGCATTAGCTTTCAAAGGCAAAGACTTGTGCAAAGCATTAGTGGCATGAGAAGTAATGGATATCTTATCATTAAGAGTTTCCTTCTTCATATTTTTCAACTCTTGATCAAGCATTTCATGAGCAAGGTTAAGTGTTTGATGTTCTTGTATTAACTTGTTGTGCTCTTCCAAGAGTGTTTGGTGTGCTAAGTCAAGTTCATGATTATCTATCTTGATTTTGGCCTTTTCTTCATCAATTTGCTTGACATGGGATTTGAGCGTGTCATGCTCTTTGAGTATGCTTTCATACTTGTCAAGCAAATCAAGGTTAGCACTCTCAAGTTTAGCACGAGTTTCTTCAAGCACATTGACCTTACTCTTTTCCCTCTTAATGATAGCATGATATTCATTTATCAATGAAGTTAAATCATCGGGGGAAAGCTCATCATTGCTAGATTCATCACATAACTTGATGTTACCTTTCGCCATGAGGCACATGGGCGGTGGATGAAGAGATGCATCATCATTGTTGGCAATGGCGAGGCCGGCCAAGCTTTCTTCTTCCTCTTCACTCTCTTCATCACTTGTTTCTTCGTCAGTGACCCATTCATTTGCCTCACACATGAACACCTTTTGTGGGCCATTTCTCTTCTTTGGGAAGAGCCTTGCCTTCTTGCCCTTGTCATGTTTCTTCTTCCCAAAGGATCTTGGCTTTGGTTTGGCTTCCTCTTCATCATCACTTCCTTCAAGCTTGCGATGCTTGCTCTTGTGGTTCTCTCTTCGTTTGTCCGGTCTTGGACAATCATAGGAGATGTGGCCTTGATCACCACAATTGTAGCATGTCTTGTGATCATCTCTCCTTGGTAGGAATGCTCTCTTCTTGGGATCAAATGTGTATCCCTTCTTAGTGATCTTGGAGTTCTAGCGTGAGAACTTCCTCATCATCAATGCAAGCTCATCATCTTCATCTTCGCTTGATGCTTGTTCTTCTTCACTTGAGCTAGGCTCAACCACCTTCTTCTTCTTGTGGCTTGTTTTCTTGGTGGAGGCCTTTAGAGCAATTGACTTTGAAGATGATTGCTCCATCATCCCAAGTACACTCATCTCATGAGCGTGTATTTCTCCAATGATCTCTGAAACTTCAATGTGGTCAAGTGACTCTTTTTGGAGCATGGAGTTGATGATGTTGTAGTTTGGCTTGGGGAAGAGCATGAGGATCTTGCGGTTGATGAGTCCCTTGCCAAGAGAAGCAATGTCAAGAGCATTTATTTCTTCAATAAACACATTTAAGCGAGAGAACATCTCATTGACATTTTAACGAGGTAGCATCTTAAATTCATCATATTTTGCTTTATGCATGTGATATTTTAATTCCTTGACACGAGAAGAGCCCTCATGAATTTCTATTAAGCAAGCCCAAATTTCACAAGCTTTTTCCTTGCTAGCAATCCTAGAAAACACATCTTGACTAATACATTCATAGATTGCATTCCTAGCTTTAGCATCCCATTTAATTTGATCACCAACATAATTATGTTCTCCAAACCCCGCGTGGGTCGCTTCCCATAATTCGGGAGCAATAGCCTCAAGGTAAGCCCGCATGCGTGCTTTCCAATAGGCAAAGTTCTTGCCCTCGAAGATAGGAACCGAACCCCCAACCTTGGCCATTTTAGCTCTCTAGCGGTGAAGCTAGAATGATCCTATGAGCAACCTTGCTCTGATACCAATTGTAAGGACCGAATGCCCAAGAGGGGGGGGCGAATTGGGCTTTCTTCGAAAAATTCTAAGCAATGAAACTTAGTTTCTAAAGCCCAATTCCCTACGCGACTATCTATGCATTCTAGTAGATAGAAACTTTGCGGAATATAAAATGCATAAAAGTAAAGGAAGGAGAAGGATGCAAACTCCCGAGGAGACAAGGATTTATCCCGTGGTTCGGCAAGATCGTGAAGATCTTCCTACATCCACGTTGTGGCACCCACCAAAGGGTTTTTCCACACCCAAGTCACCGAGATGAGGGGTCTTCACTATTCTTCTCCGTTCGCCTCCTTGGCAAGGTGGAGCTCAAGCCTTGTACAACTTCGACCTTCCGGGCTTCCACACACGCCTTGGCAAGCTCTGAAAGTCTCTTCACGATTACAACACCAAGGGCACTCCCTTGAGGCTCTCACACTATCCTAGAGAGTCCACTCACACAGAATGGTGGCACACAAGCTCTCTCTCTAACTAGTTCTAGCCTAAACCTTGTTGTAGAAATGATCGAAATGGTGTGGAAGTGATTTCTCTTGGCCTTGAACACTTGTGGATGTGTTGGTAGCTTCTGGTGAACAAGACTTAACGAAATGACAGGGTTAGGGGGTATTTATATCCAGCCTCCCAGAAATAGCCGTTGGAAAAGTAGGCTGACAGAACTTTACTGTGAACACCAGATGATCTAATGTCTCCCCTTTAGTTACCATCAGTCTAATTACTTTGGCTGACGTCATTGTGTCAGATATGACCGTTGTTAGACCGATGTTGCCCCTGTCTTCTCATCGGATGATTCGGTGGCTCTTCCTCCAGAATTTGCTTAATCTTGATGCTTACTGGAGTGATTGACCGATGTGTGTAAGTCTGCACATCGGATGATCCGGTGCTTCACTTGGTCCAATGGTATTGCAAACTGTACTGATGGACCGATGTCACTGAGCCATTCACATCGGATGATTCAGTGAGTACATTGTTTTGAGGTCTTCTTCTTCAGTTGAACCAACTCGACCGATGTGTACATTTCTGAAATCATCGGTTGATCTGGTGAGTTGATTTTGTTTGCTTCGAGTTGTTTTGAGTGAATCTTTTGTGTCTTGCTCAGATGACCTCTTAGACATTTGTTTAATAAGCCTCTATGATGATCTTCAAGCATTGTATGTTGTCAACTTATGGTTGAGTGACTTAGACATAAGAGCTTTCACTTCTTGACTTTATCCCATTGATTTGATCTCAAAAGTTGAATGTATATGGGTCTCCAATGACATATTCATTTCATTTTATTGAGTGATTATGGGGACCTTGCATTCACAAATTCATTAGTAAAGTTCAATGGTTATCATTAATCACCGAAACCGTACTTCATGGGGGGCCTAGATGCTTTCAATGGCAATGACTCATTATTCGTTCAAGTGTATGTGGATGATATTATCTTTGGTTGTGCTTCTCATGATCTTGTGTCCAAGTTTTCAGCAATGATGAGTTCCGAATTTGAAATGAGTATGATGGGTGAACTCACTTACTTTTTGGGGCTGCAAATCTAGCAAACCAAGGAGGGTACCTTTGTGCATCAAACGAAGTATACCAAAGACCTCCTAAGGCGCTTCAACATAGACAAAAGCAAGCCTCTTCGGACACCAATGGGAACAGCAACAACACTTGAACTTGATGAAGATGGTGAATCCGTCAATCAAAAAGAATATAGAAGCATGATCGGATCACTTTTGTACCTCATGGCATCAAGACCGGACATACAATTCAGCGTATGTCTTTGTGCACGGTTTCAAGACTCCCCACATGTTTCACATCGTCAAGCCGTCAAAAGGATTCTCAGGTACATACATGGAACTCAAGAATTTGGCATTTTTCTTCCTTCTTCCTCAACCGTTACTTTGAAAGCTTTTTCGGATGCTGATTTTGGGGGTTGTAGGATTGATAGGAAAAGTACATCCGGCGCTTGTCATTTTCTTGGTAATTCCCTTGTTGCTTGGTCCTCTAGAAACAAAATTCAGTTGCACAATCCACAGCCGAATCTGAATATGTAGCTGCTGCTAGTGCCTGCTCACAAATTCTTTGGATTGTTCAAACACTTAAGGACTATGGGGTTGATCTAGATAGTGTTCCACTAATCTGTGATAACACTAGTGCCATTTGCATTGCTAAAAACCCTATGCAACATTCTAGAACTAAGCACATTGACATTAGGTATCACTTTCTCCGAGATAATGTTGAAAAAGGAAACATTGTGCTTCACCATGTAGATATCGAACAACAATTGGCTGACATTTTTACAAAACCTTTGGATTTCACTCGTTTTTGTTACATTCGTAGTGAAATAGGGGTTATGCATCCTCATGGATTAAATTGAGGGGGAGTTTTGAAACTTGGGAAGTCTATGTGTGAATCTGAAATTAAAATAATATGAGCATAGTATTTCATACATATATGACTTTGTGATTCCTTTTACACGCTAAAAGTTCTTACTACATTACTCGTGTTATACATTTTTTAGTTTTTGCCATGTCTAGTAATTGGAATAATTACTTACACTAAAACTGGTCATGGTCGAACTTTCTTGCTGTTTTGAACTTGTTACATGTTCACAAGTGCTTTTAATCATAAAGAATTAATCAAGTAATCAACTCACATGTTGAGTTTTTATGAACAAATATAAATTGAGAAAAGATCAAGAGAATATGCATGCATCGCACTTCTTCTTTTGAGATAGCTTATCATAGCACTTAGATATGAACTTGGAAGAAGTTGTGTATGACTAAAACCATGTCCTTAAGCTTTTGATTGTCAAATGACATAGGCTTGGCTTGGTTGGTTAGAGTAAGGCAGATGCGCATATAATCTCTTGCAAATATCATATGATATAAATTTGTGTTTTGAAAAATAATAAAATGCAGCAACTAGTGTCATGCTTTCAAGTTATGAAATAGTTAAGTTTGTGAGATCATGACTTGCTTAAATTGAAAATTACATATGATCTCTAGCATGGCTTACACTACTTTATGTATCTCACTGATGTGATAGTGTAAGTTACTTGATAGTATGACTAGGATGAGCTTTGTTTTATTTGTATATGTTATAATATGCTCATAACATTTAAAGTTTCTCTTTTACCTTGCTGAATACATTGTCAAAGGGGGAGAGATTAATCACACAATCAAAAAGACAACGATAATATGCATGGGGAGAGATGATAAAGGGGGAGAAATATGTAAATTTTGAATTTTGAATTTTTTCTTTTCTTCTCATTTTATTTCCGATTTACAAAAAGGGGAGAAATTGCATTCAAAACTTTTATATGAATAAGCCAATGTTCGGATTTCAAATGGTGTTGCCAGTGCGCTCATCAAGGGGGAGATTGTAAGACCTATGTGTGCTGGATACATTGGCTTGTCGTGAATACACTTGGCCTTGATGTTAAAAGTTTTGAATATCACCAAAACACCTTTTTAACAAGGTCCGACTTTAGCTCCGAGCTTCAGCCAAGTCCGACTAGCTTTGGTTAGCTCTGATGAAGTTTTGTCTTTAGCACCAGCATGTCTTTGATAGCTCCGACATGTTTTTGATAGCTCCGCCGTGCTTTTGCTAAGCTCCGAAGTTGATTTTTCTAGCTCTGGCTTTTGGGATTACTAGTTCCGACTAGTTCTGGTTAGCTCCGGCGCTAGGTCCTGCTAGTTTTGTAAGCTCCGGCGGGAGCTTGGTTGTACTAGTTTTGGTAATCTCCGGCGCTAGGTTCTACTAGCTTTTGTTAGCTCCGGCTCAAGGTCCGGGTTGCTCTGGCAAGGTCCGGAACTTGACTGCTGTACTTCTGCTTTTCATTTGCAATGTTTCATACTTGCTTTACATCTCTGGAAAGATGTCTTAGTATTCATTTGCTATGTCTTTGGTGCGTTTTTGGTTGACATGGATGATATCGTGTTACTGTGGTTTTGCAACATGCTTATGTGAGGTTCTCACGTAAGGTGTTGTGTTCGGAACTAAGTTGAGTCAAGTCGAGGACTTGGGCTTGTATGGATTGGTTGTTTATTCATGTGCAGGTGTTGCTTGAGTTCAAGACATGGCTGGTGATGGGATCCAATGGACTGGTCTCAGGGAGGAGATGAGGTTCCAACAACCAAATTCAGGAGGAATTGTGGTTGAGCTGATCAGGAGGTTGGGCAGCATGATTGAATCAAGAACAATGCATGTGAAGGTATTGTGGAGGTCATTATAAGATGTTTGCACGTGCGCAAGGAGTGCATGGACGTGGCTACATGGTTCCGAGACGTGATGAAGAGATGTGGACGTAAAGAGTTGGTCGGATAGGTCCAACCGACTAGGTTATGGACTTAGGCAACGACTGAGTCGGGTTTAATTCAAATATGGAAAGATTTGAGTTGGTTATGATAGGATTTCGTGTGGGTCACGAATTTGAGTTGTTTAGGAATGTGGGATACGTTCCTAAGGTGTTTGGAAGTCTTAAGATTGCTTCTATCTGCGTATAGAAGAATCCTAAGCAGTTATGGAAAGTTACGATTCGTTAACAGAGTAGGATTAGGTTCCTGATTTGAGTTGAGTTGGCTTTCGAGCTGGTTACATAAGCAAGGGACCCCAGAGCTCGTGGTGCACGACTTTGGGGGCTGTTCCTCTTGTGTTCTATTAAATAAAATTCGTAGTTTGAAGAAACTTTTGTGCCTTGTTCGTCCGACTTGTTCCAGACAAGTTTTACTCGTCGAGTTTCTGGACAGCACTATCTTTCGTCGGTGATTTTATCATAACTCGAGTTTTACAGATCCAATTGAAGTTATTCTTTTTGGGTTGTCTTCACAACTTGATTGTCTATCATATGTCAAAATTTCACGGTCATTGGATTTGTGGTCTATGATCTACACGAGTTTCTTTGCAGCGTTCCAGAACTGTTTTTTCTCGGGTAGGACAGATTGACCATTGTTTGATCTTTTGATCATAACTTGAGTTTTGCTCGACGAATTTGAGTGAATATTTTTGTGTTGTCTTTGTGACTTGATTCTCTCTGATATCTATCACTTTAATCATGGTGAAACACGTTTAGATTAGTCTCACACACGATTTCTTTAACAGATCGGTTTTCTGCCAAAAGGGTTTGGGGTTTAATTGTTTCCACCGCGTAAGATTTTTAAATCTACCATTCAACCCCCCCCCTCTGGTAGCTTTTCACGTGCTCTTCGATCCTACAACTAGTCTGCAATGGGGACCAGACAAGCTATGTCCGTTTGGCAACAGAGAAGTTTTCAGACAAGTTTGGTATGTGTGGCCGGACAAGTCGGTATGGGGAGAGAAACTATTTTGGACAAGTCCGATTAACTGGCCGGACAAGTCCGTGGTGGCTAGAAAGGCTGATGTGGACTGAAATTTAGAATCGGTTTAGTCTTTGAATCGGACAAGTCCAGGGAAACATCAGAAACTCAATTGGATTAGTCCGTGCAATGTGCCAGACAAGTTTGCAGTCCTGAAGAAACTGAATTTCTAAAACAGAGAGGGTTACCGAACTAGTCCGAGTTGGAGGTCGGACAAGTCCGTACCCTGACAGACTTGAATTCCTGATTAGACCTAAAGTCATTTTAATCTTGTTCCTTCCAAGGTTGCTTTATATTAAACATTATGAGGATGTATTCAATGCATTATGTATGAAAATGAGGGTGTTACAAACCCACTCCCCTTAAAATGAATCTCGCCCTCGAGATTCGCCATGGAAGGAAAGAGATAGAGAAATTCCATCTTGATCTCATCTTCCAGCTCCTAAGTTGCTTCCGATTCTGTATGATGCTTCCATTGCACTTTGCACTATCTAATTACCTTATTCCTTGTAACCCTTTCCTTGGTGTCCAAGATTTTGACGGGTTGCTCAACATAGGTCAAATCTTCCTCAAGCTCCAATTCCTCCATCGGTACATGCTCTTTTGGGACCCTCAAGCACTTCTTGTGCCGAGAAAATGAAACATATCATGGACATCAGAAAGATGCACGACATCTCCAACTTATACGCTACTTCTCCCCATTTGTCCAAAATCTTGAATTGTCTAATATAGCGAGGTGCCAACTTGCCCTTGACATTAAATTGCTCGTGACCTCGCATACGTGACACTTTGAGGTATACAAAGTCTCCCACCTCAAAAGATAAACTTCTTCATCTATTATCTGCATAATCCTTTTGTCTTGACTTGGCAACTCCTAAGTTCTTCCGAATCGTCTGAACTTGCTTTTCGGCTTCCTTTATTACATCTAGTCCAAACACATGAGTTTCCCCTGTTTCATTCCTAAACAATGGTGTCCTACACCTTCGCCGGTACAATGCTTCATATGGCCATATCCTCAAACTTGCTTGATAACTTTTGTTGTAGGAAAAGTCAGCATATGGCAGACTTTTGTCCCAACTTCCTCCATACTTTAATCTGCAAGCTCTTAGTGATGAGGACATCTCTCTATTGCATACAATACAAGGATTGATCACTAGAGCACGTGCACGACAATTGGATCTCCAGGTACGTTCTAACCTTGTCAATTGTTTTTTAGAACTTACGCTTGTTTCTATACATGTTTTATTGATTAGGAACAATGGAGAGGACCAGCAATGGCTTGGAGGAGTCCAAGGAGTCAAGGAGGAGGAGATAGGACGTCCACCCCAAGGAGTCCAATCCCAACTCGACTTTGACTCCACCTAGGGGTCCAGGAGCTGCCTTCACCAAAATTGACGTCTCGGACACATACGGACTCAGATTTGGACGTTCTATATATGGTTGGAAAATTGATTTCATAAATCTTCCAATAGAACCGGTCCCACCTCAAATTTTCTTTCTAGGTGACGGAAATGGGAGAAACAAATGGACGTCCAAAATCTGTCCGGTGCTGCGCCACCGTCCTTTGGGCTGCGGGTCCGTGTATCATGTGGAAGCCCATTAGGGTTGCGTCCAGGAGTCTTGCATGCCCCTAACTCCTATTTATACAGTAGCCATCACGACATTAGGGTTGGTTTTCGCTTACATACAATCTGTCATTGAACAGTGTCACCGTTCATCGGTTGTGAGACCCCACTTTGTGATCAATTCAATTTTTATGCAAATTCTTTGCTCTTGCTTGTATTCTTCATTGTGCTTGCAGGGATAATCCTTCGTGGCAAGGTCATTCCTGTGACATGGGTGATAACTAACAGAGAAGTGGTGTAGTGATTGTGGGGTTTCATTCGTTCGGAGCCTTGGATCATCAACGTCGAGGTCTCCACCCAATCAAGTTTACCATACCTCTCGGAATATCAGGACTCATCATCCTAACAAATGGTATCAGATTTCCAGGTTCACCGTAAGGTATACTTGTGTGCCCTTTAGATTCATTTTGTTTCGGTCCTATCATCCACAAAAAGCCACAAAAATTTTACTTTCCCTTACCTACAACCCTCGCTCAGCCTTTTGCGCAATTTAGTTTCGCAGTCTGTAGTTCTGAGTTCATGTCCTAGGTTGAGTCTTGTTGCTGGTTTAGATTTGTTTTGGTTCAGTTTTGTCTCTTCCATCTGCTGCCATCTACAAATAATAAATCTACAAAAAAATTTCATCCACCGATTCGTTTCTGTCGCAGTTTCCACCAACACCAAAACCTGATTCAGGGTATCCACCTTAAAACGGGCATAAATTTTCGCTTTGAACTCCGATTGAGACACATTTTTTTCCTGGAAAGGTCTCGTAAAAATCCACATACGATACACTGGCTATACTGGTCACGACATTTTCAAAAAATTAAAAAAATTAAGAAGGCCCTCATTTTGAACTGCAAAGTTCCAGCACCAGTTTTTCCAGACGCTTTGTACCGATCACATTTTCATCGGTTTGAGCTAATACTTGGTGTTGTTTCTATTCTTCTGCCCCTGGTTGAGAAAAAATCTAAAAATAAAGAGAAAAAAAATTAAATTTCTACTAGTGCTAAAAGAAAAAAACAGGAGGCTTAAGGTGTTTTCTACTTGTGCTTTTTTCGGTGTGAATGCTGGATACTTGCTGATATTATCCTTGCTGTTCATCATCATTTATCCATGTTCCTTGCTTCTTGCCACAACTGTTCTAATAAATTTTTAGGCCAGCAACTAGGTGAAATTCTTTGGACACTTATTCAGCATTGCTATCTGTTCCTAACTTGTGTGCCACATACTTATACTACATTTGAGCCTTCCCAAGCTACACCTCCTCTCGAGCAGAACATGTGACCTCTGCAATAAAACTCACTCTTTGCTTGCTTTCACACCGGTCACCGTTGACCACCTGCAGTGCTGGTAAGAAACTTGTAAGAGCGGGGTAAGACGCATCTTACTGATTGATTTTCCACTTCTACTTCATAGAGCGTAGTAATAGGGTTCTTCACGATCTTTTTGTCTTTGTTTCTGTTTTGTACTAACAATGACAGGAAAGAAGCCTATGGATAAGACCTCTGGTTCTACACCTCCAAATGATGATGAGTACGTGTCCCATATGGAACTAAGGGACATGATGCAGGCGATGACTGAAGCTTTCAACAATTACCAGACCACTACAACAGCCACCTTTCAGAGGCTCCATACAAGTGTTGCTGGTTTGACCACACGGTTGGACAAGATGGAGACTCGTCTTTCCCAACAAGCTACACCCTCTATCATCCTTGATGTTGATGCACATGCTCACTATTACAAAGAGGATGACTTCAATAACGACGAGGTTGATGCACAACAGCACCGCCGCCCTCGACGAAATCGTCAAGGTATGGGAGGTAGACCTCATCCTCATGCTCCTCAACAAGATAATGATCCTTAAACTAAGATTAAGTTTTCTATTCCACCATTTTATGGATCTTATGATGCTGAGACTTACTTGGATTGGGAGATGATGGTAGAACAAAAATTTAGCTCTCATCTTGTTCCTGAGCCACATAGAGTTAGACAAGACAACAACAACAACAACAACAACAACAACCAAGCCTTTGTCCCAAACAAGTTGGGGTCGGCTAGAAATGAAACCCAACAATTTTGAAGAAAAGTAATAGAAAATAAGATGAAAGTAAAAAAAATCTACATTTTATTTATTCTAGAAATGGGTTAATAAGAAAGAAGATAAGAGTAACAAATTACGAATAAACTAAGATTCTGGCACATGAATTGCTAATTTCCATGCAGTCCTATCATGAGCCAAATCTCTAGGTATGTCCCACTCCTTTAAATCTCGTTTCACCGCCTCCTGCCATGTCAACCTTGGTCGACCTCTACCCTCCTAAAATTTTCTTCACTCTTTATAATCCCACTGTTAACCGGTGCGTCTGGAGGTCTCCGCTGGATATGCCCAAACCACCGTAGGCGATGTTGGACTAGCTTCTCCTCAATCGGTGCCACCCCTACCCTATCACATATTACTTCGTTCCTAATTTTGTCTCTTCTTGTGTGACCGCACATCCACCGTAGCATGCACATCTCCGCAACACTCATTTGTTGGACATGTTGCCTTTTAGTTGGCCAACATTCTGCTCCATACAGCATCGCAGGTCTGATCATCGTCCTATAGAATTTTCCTTTCAATTTTTGTGGAACTTTCTTATCACATAAGATTCCAGATGCTTGTCGCCACTTCATCCACCCGATCTTGATCCTGTGGCAAACATCTTCATCAATATCACCATTGCTTTGTAACATTGATCCTAAATATCGAAATGTGTCCCTTCTAGGTACTACTTGTCCTTGTAAACTAACATTACCATCCTCGAACCCGACATCACTAAAGTCGCATCTCATATACTCGGTCTTGGTTCTACTAATTCTAAACCCCTTAGACTCTAAGGTCTGCCTCCATAGCTCCAATTTTCTATCAACACCATCCCTAGTTTCATCTACCAACACTACATCATCAGCAAAGAGCATACACCAAGGGATATCCCCTTGTATATCCTTCGACACCTCATCCATCACTAAGGAAAATATGTAAGGACTTAAGGCTGATCCTTGGTGTAACCCTATTGTGATAGGAAAAGTGTCGGTCTCACTATCTCTTGCGCGCACACTTGTCACCACATTATCGTACATATCCTTGATAAGGTTAATGTACTTTGTTGGGACTTCGTGTTTCTCTAGTGCCCACCACATGACCGGTCTTGGTACCTTATCGTATGCCTTCTCCAAGTCAATGAACACTAAATGTAGATCCTTCTTTTGCTCCCTGTACCTCTCCATAAGCTGACGGAGTAAGAAAATCGCCTCCATAGTGGACCTCCCAGGCATAAAACCAAACTGGTTTTTAGTGACATTGGTCACTTTCCTCAAGCGGTGTTCAATCACTCTCTCCCAGAGCTTCATAGTATGACTCATGAGCTTAATTCCTCGATAATTAGTACAACTTTGAACATCTCCTTTATTTTTGAAGATGGGTACTAAAATACTTTTCCGCCACTCTTCAGGCATTTTGTTTGACTGAAAAATGCGGTTGAATAGTTTAGTGAGCCATACTATTGCTACATCCCCTAGACATCTCCACACCTCAATGGGGACATCATCGGGGCCGTGGGCCTTTCCTCCTTTCATCCTTTTTAGGGCCTCTCTAACCTCGGACTCTTGTATCCTCCGCACAAATCGTCTGTTGATGTCATCAAATGAGTCATCCAACTCGAACCTAATACTCTCATTCCCGTCATTGAATAGTCCATTGAAGTAGTCCCGCCATCTGTCCCTAATTTCTTCCTCCTTCAATAGAATTTGGCCTGCCTCATCCTTAATGCATTTGACTTGGTTGAGATCTCTCACCTTTCTCTCGCGATGTTTCGCCATCTTGTATATATCCTTTTCGCCTTCCTTTGTCCCTAGCCTCTCATATAGCGCATCATAGGCCTGCCCCTTTGCTTTACTCACAACACGCCTAGCATTTTTCTTAGCCTCTTTATACTTCGCCATGTTACTTGCACTTCTCTCATGATGCCAGCCCTTATAAGACTCCTTCTTCTCCTTAATAGCTTTTTGTACATCTTCATTCCACCACCAAGTGTCTTTATCTACAAGTTTCTTACCTTTTGTCCACCCAAGCACCTCCCTAGCCGTCTTCCTAATGTAAGTCGCCATCTTCTCCCACATACTATCTGCATCTTCCTCTTCGTTCCAAGGTCCTTCTGCGATCATCCTCCTTTTGAATGATTGTTGCGCTTCATCCTTCAACTTCCACCACTTTGTTCTCGTGGTTTTAACACCTTTGTCTCGTGACACACGCACGTGGAAACGAAAGTCAGCTACCACAAGTTTATGTTGTCGAACAACACATTCTCCAGGAATCACCTTACAATCTAAACATGCCCCTCTCTCCCTTCTCCTGGTGAGGATATAGTCGATTTGACTAGAATGTTGGGCACTAGTAAAGGTCACTATGTGAGATAGCCTCTTTCTAAATAGGGTGTTAGCTACCAATAGGTCATAGGCTACGGCAAAGTCTAGGATATCCTTACCCTCCTGGTTTCTATCGCCACACCCAAAACCTCCATGTACCCCCTCAAAACCTACGTTAGTTGTACCTACATGACCATTGAGATCTCCTCCTATGAAGAGCTTCTCGCTTACCGGTACACTACTAACCATATCCTCCAAGTCCTCCCAAAATTGTCTCTTAGTGCTCATGTCAAGCCCAACTTGTGGAGTATAAGCACTAATGACATTCAAGATAAGGTCCCCCACAACTACCTTGACTAGGATGATCCTATCCCCTCGTCTACAGACATCCACTACTCCATCCTTGAGGCTCTTATCTATTAGGATGCCTACGCCATTCCTAGTTCCCGTCGAGCCAGAATACCAAAGCTTGAAACCGGTATTCTCAACCTCTCTCGCTTTTTGACCTGCCCATCTAGTCTCTTGTACACAAAGAATGTTTACACGCCTCCTAATCGCAACGTCCACTAACTCTCGTAGCTTTCCCGTCAAGGATCCTACATTCCAACTACCCACCCGAAACCTAGTTTCCTCGGCTAGCTTCGTTACCCTTCGCATCCGTCGAGGAAGATGCAAAGACCCTTGCTCACTTAACACTACATTCGGGCGATGATGTAGCGCGCCACTAAGGTGATGGCGATCCGGCCCTCGCTCATTTAACACCACATCCGGGTTCCGATATGGCGCGCCACTAAGGCGGTGGCGACCCGGCCCTCGCCCATTTAACACCATACCCGGGTTCCGGTATGGCGCGTCGCTAAGAGGGTTACGCCCCAACGAATTTCCAATGAGTTTCATTTCCATGAGAATGGCTAAGTTTAGTTGCTGGCTCGCCAAGCCTATCACAACCCCCTCCTCCTTTACCCGGGCTTGGGACCGGCTATGTCATTACAACATAGACAAGACACTAGTGAGTTTAAATATTTTGCTATAATTTGGTGGAATGAACTTGTCAATACACGTAATGCACCACAGACATGTTCTGCGTTAAAAGAAGAGATGCGTGCTAGGTTTGTTCCTCCTTCATATAGACGTGATCTTCTTAAGAAATTGCAATGCTTTGATCAGGGTGACATGACTGTCGAAGAGTACTAACAAGAGTTGCAGAATTGTATGCTTCGTTGTGGGGTAGTTGAGGATCATGAAGACCAAATTGTTAGGTTTTATGGGGGCTCGCAGCGTGAGATCCAGGACATAGTTGACTACAAGGAATATCATTCTATTCAATGATTATTTCAACTTGCGATGTTAGCAGAAAAAGAAGTGCAGGGTCGCCAATAGCAGCGGCGGAACAAAACCTTCACGCCATGACAGTTTCCGGTGCCATCCAATGCAGCGCCCTCCTCGAGCGTACATGCTTCTACACCACCCTCCACCGGTGTTGTACGCACCAGCACCGCACGTTCTACATCACGGTGAGAAGATAACATCAAGTCCCAGACGCCTCAAGGTGTTGCAGCAAAGGCGGCTGCACCAGACACTTCGACAAGTCGCACCTCCAACATCAAGTGCCACCACTGCCAGGGACTTGGCCATATGAAACGAGATTGCCCCAGCAAACGGGCGATCATTGCAACTGCTGATGGTGGGTATGTTAGTGCTTCTGATATTGAAGATGAAAATATATTGCAACTAACATTTCAGGTTCTGATGATGGTGCTAAGGAGGTTCTTGGTACATCTGCGACCAACAACTATAGGACTTTGATTGTGCAGCGACCTTTAAGTGCCACGGTTCGAGAGTATGACAACCGCCAATGTCACAACCTTTTCAACATGTTTCTCGTCATCAAGGACTGATGTGTATATACTATCATCGATGGTGGTAGCTGCAACAATTTGGTGAATGTTGAGGTGGTCAAGAAGCTTGGCTTGACCACAAGGGAGCATCACCACCCTTATCACATTCAATGGTGTAACAAAAATGGTAAGGTAAAGGTAACACAAACAACAAGGATACATTTTTCCATTTGTTCTTATCATGATTTTGCTGATTTTGATGTTGTACCTATGGATGCTTGCTCTCTTTTGTTGGGACGTCCTTGGGAGTTTGATACTGATGCTATTCACCATGGTCGATCTAATAAGTATACTCTCATGCATAAGGGCAAGAAAATTGTGTTGCTTCCTGTGAGCCCCACTGAAATTGTGCAATTTGAGCAGGATAAAAAGAATAATGCTAAGCAAAAGGGTGTTTTCAATTTTGAAATTCAGCAACCTATTAAGTTGAAAAATCCTATTTTGCTTGCAACTAAATCTGATCTTGATGATTTCTATGCCTCTAATGGAACTTGCGATGCCTTAGTGTGCAAACATGCTTTATATTCCATTGAGTATACATCCATTGCTTTGCCACCTGTTGTTGCTAACCTTTTTTAAGAATATATGGCTGTTTTTTCATCAGAGATACCCCCTATATTACCACTTGTGCGAGGCATTGAGCACAAGATTGATTTGATTCCAGAGGCAAGCTTGCCAAATCGTGCTGCCTACAGGACCAACCTTGACTAGACTAAGGAAATTCAGCGACAAGTCAGAGATCTTCTGGACCGCGGGTACATTCGTGAGAGGCTTAGTCCTTGTTCTGTTCCTGTTCATTTGGTTCCTAAGAAAGATGGCACTTGGCGCATGTGTGTTGATTGCAGAGCCATCAATAACATTACCATTCATTATCGCTATTCTATTCCAAGATTAGATGACATGCTTGATGAGTTGAGTGGTTCTATATTTCTCCAAGATTTATATGCATAGTGGGTATCATCAGATTCATATGGCTTTAGGTGATGAATGGAAAACTGCCTTTAAAACTAAATTCGGACTTTATGAATGGTTAGTAATGCCATTTGGTTTCACCAATGCACCCAGCACATTCATGATGTTGATGAATGAGGTTTTACATGCTTTCATTGGTAAATTTGTGGTGGTTTACTTTAATGAAATCCTTATTTACAACAAGTCATGTGATGAGCATCTTTAACATTTGCGTGCTGTTTTTAATGTCTTGCGCGATGCACGTTTATTTGGTGACCTTAAGAAGTGCACCTTTTGCACCGATCGTGTGTCTTTTCTTGGTTATGTTGTTACTTCACATGGCATTGAGGTGGACGAGGCAATGATTGTTGCCATCACGGGCTGGCCACTTCCGACTACGGTCACACAGGTTCGGAGTTTTCTTGGTCTCACAGGTTTCTACCGCCATTTCATGTGGGATTTCAGCACCATTGCAGCACCTCTCCATGAGTTGACAAACCATGAAGTGCCGTTTCGATTTGGACTAGCACAACAACAGGCTTTTGATGCTCTCAAGTCGAACCTCACACAAGTACTTCCTGATTTTGAGAAGACCTACGAGCTTGAATGTGATGCGAGCGGCATTGGCATTGGAGGAGTGCTCATTCAAGGATGTAGACTTTTGCTTTATTTAGTGAAAATTTGCATGGGCCTTCGCTGAATTATTCTACAAATGACAAAGAACTGTATGCTTTAGTGCGTGTCTTGCAAACTTGGCAACATTACCTATGGTCTAAAGAATTTGTCATACATTCAGATCATGAGTCTTTGAAGTATCTTAAAGGTCAAGCTAATCTGAACAAACATCATGCTAAATGGATTGAGTTCATAGAGTCATTTCCTTGCATCATAAAACATAAGAAAGGGAAAGACAATGTGATTGCAGATGCGTTATCTAGACGTTATACCTTGCTGTCCCAACTTTCTAATAAAATCTTTGGTTTCAAAACCATAAAGAGGTTATATGCTACTGATTTGGACTTAAAAGATGCCTTTGCCAATTGTAGAGAGGGAAGAACGTGGCAAAAATTCCTGCTGCGTGAAGGCCTTCTCTACCGTGCTAACAAGTTGTGTGTTCCAGCTTGCTCCGTTCGTCTTTTGTTGTTGCAGGAAGCGCACGGAGGTGGATTGATGTGACATTTTGGTGTTAAAAGGATAGATGATGTGCTTGCCGCTGACTTCTTTGGCCACAAAAAAAGCGTGACGTGGAGCGCTACGTTTCGGGTTGCACGACATGCAACAAAGCTAAGTCTCGACTTAACCCACATGGTCTTTATATACCTCTTTCTGTTCCTAGTGCACCTTGGGAGGATATTTCTATAGACTTTGTTTTAGGATTTCCTACAAGAAATAGGGGGAGGAATCGTTTCTCTAAAATGGCACATTTTATACCCTGCCACAAGACCGATAATGCTTCACATGTTGCTGATTTGTTCTTTAATGAGGTTGTGCATTTCCACGTGTTCCCAATCCTATTGTTTCTGACAGGGATGCTAAGTTTTTGAGTCACTTTTGGAGAACTTTATGGTATAAATTGCGAACAAAGTTGGTGTTTTCTACTACTTGTCATCCACAAACTGATGAGCAAACGGAGGTAGTTAATTGTACCTTGTCTACTATGTTACGGGTTGTTTTGAAAGATAATTTGAGGTTGTGGGAGGAGGGTTTGCCACATATTAATTTTGCTTATAACAGGTCTATTCACTCCACAACCAAGTTAAGTCCATTTATGGTAGTCTATGGTTTTAATCCTCGTGCTCCAACTGATTTGCTACCTTTACCACATATTGAAATTGTGAACTTAGATGCTACGCAACAGTCTGAATTTATTTTTAAGTTGCATGAATCTACTATGTTACAAATTGAAATAATGAATGAAAAGTGTCGCATTGCTGCTAGTAAAGGTAGGAAGGAGGTAAAATTGGAACCCAGTGATTTGGTGTGGGTTCATTTGAGAAAAGATAGGTTCCCGGATCTGAGAAAGTCCAAACGCATGCCACGTGCTGTTGGACCTTTTAAGGTTCTTGAGAAGATAAATGACAATGCATATAAACTTGAGTTGCCTCCCGAGTTTGGGGTTAGTCCCACATTTAACATTCATATTTGAGGCCATTCTTGGGTGAGGAAGATGATCTTGAGTCGAGGACGACTCCAATTCAAGAGGGGAAGGATGACAAGGGCATCACTCCTTTGCATACAATACAAGGACCAATCACTAGAGCACGTGCGCGACAATTGGATCTCCAGGTACAATCTAACCTTGTTAATTGCTTTCCATGTACCTCTTCAGGTACATGGAGCCAACTGGATTGAAGAGCTTCCGCCCACCCTATGGGCAAACAGGACAACTCCAAACTGGTCAACTGGAGAGACACCCTTCTTCCTGGTGTACGGAGCGGAAGCAGTCCTTCCTCCGGAAATCACCTTGGGGTCGCTCCGGGTCGGGACCTTCGACGAAGCCACGCAGGACGAGCTCCGACATGAAGACCTTGACCTCGTTGAAGAGGGAAGGTGTCGAGCAGTTGTTCGAAATGCACGATACCGCCAAGCGCTCCGGCGCTATCACCAAAGGCATGTGCATAACCGATAGCTCGAGGAAAGCGATTTGGTGCTACGAAGAATACAAACTCGAGAAGGGTTAAACAAACTTTCCCCCAGCTGGGAAGGACCCTTTCGAGTGATCAAAGTATCCCGTCCCGGATGCGTTCGCTTGGCAACCGAGGATGGGACACCGCTCCCTAATCCTTGGAACATTGAGCACCACCATAAGTTCTACGCTTTATATTATGGAGGTGAGTCTGTAATTACATATGATGTATGTTATAGCGTCATTGTACAGAGTCGGGTAACTCCTCCGAGAGGACAGCCGGACCTTTCCCAGAAGGTCCGCAAAGTTCAAGCAACACTTCACACAGTCTTAGAACTAAAAGTATAGTTAGTCACCCTGGGTCAAACAAGAAATGCAACACACTTAGTCTGGTTTCGTACCCTAAGAGTGTACTTGTCTCCCCTGTACCCGGACCTAAAATGAAAGACATCATTATGTGAAAACAGACTCCTCATGCATTTATTTTGTACAGGCCTATTCTTTTTCTTTTTCTATTTCTTGTCTATAACAAAGTTGTGCAATTCTCAAGAAACTTTAGCTCGAACAATTCATGTATAATTCAAGTTGCATTATTAATTCTTTCGGGTCTTAACATTGTTGAATGGCCTACTCGCCTGAATGCCAAGCCAATCTAGGTCCAGAGTGTGCTATCGACTTAGCTTGGTCCTGAACCCTAAGTACGCCACTCTACCTACACCTTGACAGGCATGAGTAAGGTGAGTCCAAAAAACGATCAGACCTGGAGAAAATAAACAAATGCACTTGATTATATGTAGAATTGCAGTCGACCTAAAAATTTCTTTTCGGAATAGTTTGCCGCAAATGAGTTATAGATAAGAAATGGATTTTACTGTTTTTCTTTACTTCCGTGTGCAGGAAAAATAAAAATTTCATGATGATGGTGGATGATGCCGGAGCTATCAAAGCTTCGACATCCCCTAAGGTGGCCCGTTGTCGATGTTTTAAACATTGATAGTAGGCATCACCGGAGCTATCAAGTTTCGAAAAATCTAGGGGGGCAGCCGTCAACGTAAAGAAAAGATGGTAGAAGGACACCCTAATGGGGTCTGCTGTCGACGCTCTACGTGTTGAGAGTGGATGCTGCCGGAGCTACTAAGCTCCGGCAACCTCAGGAGACCCAGCTATGGACAACTTCGGACCTATATTCTACATGTTCGAAGCACGCAAGTCTTCAACAAAGTGCTAAATCCTTTTTGTACATGTTTGCAATCAAATTGTGTACATCTACCAGGGGGCCAAGTGAGATAAAGGTTGAAGACCAAAAATGAAATTCATAAATTTCTTGGATTTTATTCATCAGAAGACAAGAGATTACAAAATCGGGGAAAAGAAGAGAAGATATAAGTGGGAGCTAAAAGGTGAAAGTCCTAAATTCTACGGAAGAACGAGGCAACCTTCTGGGAAACCTCCGACACGCTGGTGTTGGTGGCATCTCCCTCTCCGTCGATGGGACCCTCAAGCACCAGATCTAGTGGGAAATGAGGATCCCGGCTTGTGTAGCACGTCAGTATGTATTCTGCAACGTTCTGCGCAAGGGATTTCCCTTTAGTTTCCAACTGATCCGCGATGACATCGCCCATCTTGTTGAGTTTGTTGCCAGTCGAGCTTAACGCCTTCAGAGCATGGTCCAGCTCCGGCTCCGGATCGTCTGGACGCTCAGGACTAAAGCCTAGCGGCATCAGCGCGTCATTGGCTTTGCCTAATAAGTCCCATACTTGTTAGGACTCCGCAGACCTTGAGCCTCAAATCTCTTCCAAAAACCTCTTGGCTGCCGCAAGCTTCGAACCCTCCCGGGCAAGGCGCTCAACCTCCTTGGCGTGCTGCTGAATACCCTCAGCAACATGCTTTTCAAGGTTGGTAAGCTCCTTCTCTCGGACGTGGATCTTGTTCTGGCGGTGAACCAGGTCTTTCCCCCAGCCTCGCACCTTCTTCTCCCTGGCAGCAACTTCGTCCTCCCTTTTGGTAAGGTCCTGTCCCCACTACCAGGCCTTCTCCTCCTCGCTCTTGCAACACTCCTCCAGCTTTTGGGTGCACTCTGCAAGGCTCTTGTCACCCAGAGCCAGCCTTTGGGCGAGCTCCTCCTCCCTCTTCACGAGGTCATCCCTCAGCTCCAGGAGTTTTTGCTCTTCATCTTCGAGCTTTTTCTCTCGCTCCTCAAGGGCCTCGCAGCGCTTGACGAGGCTTATGTGGATGGTACTGAGCTTCTCCTAGCAATCATTCGCTGCTTCATTAGCAGCCACTACTTGTTCGTGTATAGCCTAGGACTGATTGTCGAGGGATCGCACCATGCTTTCCCTCTCGTCCAGCGGCTGGCCCCAGTACTCCATCTGGGACTTCTCCTTCTTGACCCACTCCTTGTCGTTGGCCAGCCATGTCTGGGCCAGCTTGGTCTTGAATTGGAGCCAGTTGTGCCACCTCCTAAGGGTTTGGCGCTCCTCCTCAAGGGCCTTGCTGTCGTGATAAAAGGCAAGATGGACCTGACGAAGGCTGGAGCAAGCGTTGTCGATGGATGACAACAGGGGGATCGGCTTCAGACCTGCCGGGGTCCTCTCCACTGACTCCAGCAGGTTCTGCATAACAAAATTTGTGTCCCACTCTACAAGAGTGGTCCCCTGAGCTTCCGTGGCACTAGGGCCGCCCTCCGGGAGTGCCTCAGTCGTCACCGAGGAAGGTCCGGCAACGGGAGCTTCTACCTCCGGAGTCAGCTCTGAAGGTCCCGTCGCCAGGTCATAAGCAACTAGTCCCTCAGGCAGAGGACCGGTTTCTTCGTCTTGGCACCCTGGCTTAGGCACGGGTACCTCCAAAACTAACACTTCCGGCGTAGGCATTGAAGACTCGGCCGGAGCTGAGGCCACCTTCGGCTCCAGCGTTGGTGCCTCCTCCACTACCGGTTCAGGCGCCGATGCTTTGACATCCAACGGTTCGGGTGCCGGCACCTCCACGACAACTGGCTCAGGCGCCAGAACTTCATGAACCACCGGCTCTGCCGCCGGGGCTTCAATAACGTCCAGCCCTAAGGCCAGAACTACAGCTACCTTTGGCTCTTAGGCCGGAACGTCCGTCATCACAGCATCCAAAACCAGAGCTTCAGCCTCCGGAGCTGGTGTCGATGGTACATCTTCATTACCGTGGTCTGGCACTACCATGGGAGCTTCAGGAGACGAGTCAAGGTCTAGAACCTCGACAGCTGGCGCCGGAGCTGCCGAGACCTTAGCCACCACCTGGGGCGGCGCTGGAATTGGATCTGGAGCTTCCGCCTGTACAGCATCAGCTGCTGTCGCAGGAACTGGAGCTTCAACCCATTTTTTGGATACCTTGTGGATGAATGACAAGAAACTCAGTATATGATTACAACAAAAATAACCAACTGAGGTAAAAAAGCAAATTTACCTTGGAAGACTTTCGCTCTAGCTAGCGCGGAATCTCTTTGCCTGGCGCTCAGAGCCCAACCCAGTCGCAACTGGGGTAGTAACTTCGAAGGGCTCTTCGGCTTGCTGCCGCCGATAGTTGTGTCTTGGTTGGGGCCTTCTTAGATTGGGAAGGACCCTTGGACCTAGAGCCCTTAGCTGGCCCCGGCGCTGGAGTCACCTGGGCAGAGTTGACATTCCGGGGAGACGCTGATGGTGGAGTTGTCGTCGCCGTCGAAGAACTCCCCCGCCGGGGAGAAGGAGTTGTTGTGGAAGGAGCAGTTCTCACGGGCCTCCGATCAGAGTGCTTCAACTTCCTCTTTCGGCTGGATGGCTCCGCCAACTCTTTGCCCTTGCATATGGCTTCAGCTCTTGGACTCGCGGCGGAAGCAGGGCCACCCTCGGAAGCTCTGGGGATCACCAATCTGGTGGTCGAATGCCTCTACCTCACCGAGGTCGTCAAGCACCAGCATCTTCCTCCGGAGCTCCCTACTGAACTCTGCCTCCATGATCAAAGGGAGGAAAGCCGCCAGCAGAGTTAAGTTGTTGCCCTCGACGTCAATGCCCTGTTGGAACTTCATGAGATAAAGCTCCAAAGTAGAGCCTTCCAAATTGGACTTCAAACCGGTTTCAATTCGGTCATCATCCATCACACTGGTGAGGGCCCAGGCGAGCTTCTCCCTCTTCTTCAGCGGAGCCCACCTGTTGACCAGGAAGTTGTAGAAGACCGTCTGGGAGGTCACCCCTCCTTCCACACATTGGCAGATCCTAGTCAAGGCAGGGTTGAAGGCCTCTAACAGCACCAGAACCTCACTCGAGGCGTCAACCTCAACATTGGAAAGACCTTGAGGCAGCTCAAGCTTCTCGTGGTCCTCTGCCGTGATGATAATCCAATCCTTCTTACAGTCGTCCCACTTGCCGGAAGGGAACGACCTCAAGTATTTTTAGGGGCATTTCTTGTGCTTCACAAAATAGTAGAAGCCAAGATACTCATTACTCTTGCCGGTGGTGTGAATGGTGTAGAAGGTACGGAAAATCTCGACACATGGGGGAATACCCACCCACATCTCACAAAAGTGGACGAATGTTGACACAAGAAGAATGGAGTTGGGGGTCAAGGTGGTACAACTACAGACCATAGAAGTCTAACAGCATCAAGAGAAAAGTTGAGAAAGGTGGGATTAGTCCCACCATGGCGTACGCAGAAAAGCACACCATGTCGCCACTGCGCTTCTTCTTGAACGGGAGCTCGCCGGCGTGGACCAGGTGGTTGAAGGAGACGCTGGACAACCCCATGTAGGTCTGGACCTTCTTCAAATCGTCATCGGTCGTGAGTTGGCTCTTGCGGAGACCCAACTCCATCACAACACGGCAGGGCGAGAGAGAAAAAGCAAGCGGAAGTTTGGAGGATTCGAGCGCAAGTTCAAATGAAGGCGTAAGGAATCCCCAAACCGTGCGCGCTTTCCTTCTTAAGTAAGCCCCCGCAATGCTTAGATGGAAACCGCAAAAGGGCCAAGGATACAGTTCAAAAATTTCACCCTGCCAATGACAAGGGGGCCCGGGGCCACCCAGATGATCAAGTCGAGGTCCTTACCCCAGGCGAACAATTGTCATGATGAGAGGCGGGAAACTCGAGGGCGGCGGCCTAACAAGGAACACGGAACCGATGCGAATTTCGTATTGGGAACCGACGACCTTCAATTGTGTGAGATCCGCACGCACAGATCTCACCTGCCGCATCCTGAAGATGCCACGCGGCGATGGTTTAACTACGAACCACCACCTCAACGTCACATCCAAAACCCTTGAAGACACGGCGCAAAAATCGAAAGATGGATCCACCTCCGGCAGAATGACTTAACCCAAAAAGTCTCTCCCAGAGGTGGGCCTAGGGGGCCACTATCAGTAACCTGCGTATCGGATACCCCTTGGAACTGCAAAGAGTGCAAAGGAACTCCACCTATCTGAGCTGAAGACCTTTGAAGGCCCCACGTGTCACTCGAAACCGGACCTGCCTCCCTCCTATGGTTAGTCCCAGTGATGCCATGTGCATCATAAAACTGGAGCTACATTCGATACATGGGAAAGCTTCGGACTAGATACCTGTGTGGCACCCCCAGACCTAACCCCTTACAGAGGGAAGCTCCGATACTGACACGTGTACAACAGCACCGGACCTACTCATCCAAGACGGTAAGCTCCGGAGCTACCTCGCGTCCAACCGCTGGACGTTCAACCTCAACAAGCAGATTAGTGGACCTTCAAGGGACATTAAAGATTTCAAGACCTGATTATGTGTCATTAATTCTATATTAATGACACATGATCGGATGACCCTTAATACTAGTAATGCCACCATTAAACGGCGTTATCACGCTATTAAGGAGAATTAAGCACATTAATTGTGTATTAGGCATCAGTAACCGCCAGGGCCACATGTCGAGCCAGGCTAACGATGTAACGGCCAGTCCTTGTACTATAAAAGGACTGGCCTAGCGATACACGGGAGACGCTTCCAAACACTCTGGCTTCTCTTTCACACTAGCGTTCATACGCTCAATACAACAACAACACACACCCGTGGAGTAGGGTATTATGCTCAGGTGGCACAAACCACGTAAATCCCCGTGTCAAATCGCCATCTTGCTCTGAATCTCCACCCACCCCTACCGAACTAAGAAACTTCACGGTCTACTGACCATAGTGCTGGGAGAATTGCCGGAATCAGACTCCGACACTCCTAATGGCAACGAGCTTGGGCATATAAAAGCCATCTCTATCTCCTTTAGAATCCGCTTCATGAGCTCTGCTAATTCCTTAGGAGGCATCCTATATGGCCTCTTTGCTATAGGTGCAGTTCTAGGTATTAAGAACTCGATGTCACGATCAGGCGACATACTTGGCAATTCCCCAGGGAACAAATCTAGGTACTCACAAATAATCGTAATTTCCTTCAAAGTTACTCCTTCTACATTATGTACCATTGCCTTCTCAGTTGTCGGCTGAATTTCTTAAATCCTATACTGACTGCTTCCTCATTTGTCAAATGCAGTGTCTGAGTGGCACACTGAATTACTCTGTTATGCTTCCTTAACCAATCCATGCCAAGTATGATGTCCAAGCCTTGAGAATTCAGGACTATAAGATTGGCGAGGAAATCTACCACCCTTACGGAAATATTTACTTTTAAGCATACTATATTCATCCTCAACTCTCCTCCAGGAGATTTAACCAACAAGGTATACTTCAAGTATGATATAGGCATGCTATGTTATGCAACATACTTTGATGAGATAATTGAACGGGTTGCTCCAGACTCAAATAATATAGTAGCGGGGTTGATGTTTGCGAGAAACTACCAATTACAACATCTTCAGCTTGTTGAGCCTCTTCTGCATATACATGGTTCACCTTGCCATGAGCGAAATTCTATGGTCCTTGGTTTCCTTGAGTAGCTCCTCCATTGGGCCTTGGATTCTGCCTTTGAGCATTGTTGATCTGAACTTGACCTGATCTTGGGCATTGATTAGCAAAATGTCCCACTTGACCACAAGTATAGCAAGTCTTTCCACCAAAGGGCGCCAACAAGGTTATGGCGGGCCTGGTTTTGAGCATAGGCAGGTATATTTGGGTGTGGCGCAGGTTGCATAGGCAAGCGAGGCGCTTGCATGGGCAGGTGTTGCTGCGTACGCTTTTGCAGTCGCGGTGGATAAGCAGGGCGGTATGTACTAGTAGAAGGGTTGTAATATGGTGTAGCAGGCGATGCATAGCGAAGATGTACATTGCTTCCTTGCGACTGTTAATAATATGGCATTTTCCTCTTGTCATTTAGCTCCATCTCATGAATCTTGTCCTCAACCACGATTGCCTTGCCAACCAGCTTCTGAAAATTTGCATAGTCAGCATTGAGCAACTGAACTTGAATTTCATTATTGAGGCCTCTCATGAACAGATATTGCTTCCTGCTATCAGTATTGATGTCCTTTGGAGCACATCTAGATAGTTGAGTGAATTTATTAAGGTATTCACTCATGCTCATCCTTCCTTGCTCGAGATTTTTGAATTCTTTTCCTCTCAGTATCATGACTTCCTCGAGTACATAGTAAGAATGAAACTTCTCCTTAAATTAAGCCAAGGTGATTCTCTCTTGATTTTCATGGGCGCTGCATAGGGATCCCTACCAATCTGCAGCAGCTCCAAGCAACTAGTGCGAGGTAAAAAGAACCTTTTATCTATCACTGCACTGGACAATAGCAAGTTTCTTCTCAACAGATTTCAGCCAATCATCAGCTTCCACAGGGTATGTGGCTTGAGCAAAGGTAGGTGGCCTGGTCTTCATAAACTCTCCTAGAGGGTTGTGTGGTGGCGGGGGTGGTGGTGGTGGCATGTGAGGCTAATTGTTGTTGTTAACTTGCAGCTGTCCCATCGTTTGTATCATGGTCTGCATGAGCTGGTTCTACATAACCAACAACTGCTCAAGGTTGATAGCTCCCTATGTATGACACTCGGTTCCAAAAATGAACCAAGTGTGGTGCATATGTGTGCCCAGGATGTTTAACACACATACAAAAGTGATTCACAAATGATAAACAAAAAATTACCGCAACACAAGTTAAATAACTACTTTTATTACATTATTCAATAATCCTCGAATTATAAACTCTAATGATCATTATTCATAAATCTGAAACTAATAAATCTAAGCATACTAAGCATATAGGGTAGCACGACTCCATGCAACACCACAGGCAAGTCGATGGCAGCACACAGCCTAGTACTCCACATTATTCTTAAGATACACCCAAACATCACTTGAAACTGTTGATGGGGGGATTGCAAGGGTGAGCACATGTCATACTCAGCAAGTGTGGTAAATAATGACATGTAGCTGAAACAAGAAATTGATAATAAATAACAGCTAGTTGCTAAAAAGTACATTTAAAACAGGTAAAAGGCATCTTACAATGTCTATGTGAATTAATCTCATCATATCCCAAATAAACATAATAATTCATATCCATCATTCGTTATCCATCCATATTCCATATTCGTACCATCATCATTAACCATGACCATTTATCACCATCCAATCAATAATCATAATCATAACCATTACCATAACCCAACAATAACCATGACCATCCCAAGTTCCACTCTAATCATGTAGGTCATCCAGGTGCTCCTAACTGGGAGCACGGCTATCATGATAGTTTTTAACACTCTACATAGGTTGTACTACTTTACCCACAAGTTCGTAATTTCATCACCCGTCGGTGATTAAGGAAACCTCCCTTATGCCAATTGCACTTATTTAGGTGTATGACCAGGAGATCACAAAATAGCCTTTACAAAGGGACTACCAGCCTATTCAGATACACTGAGGTTTCACCGGTGGCGACGCCTCCAACTGACCACATCCAACCAAGGGCCCCCTCTTGTGCCATTCGGATCCTAGGGCATTCCCGCCACTATTGCAAACCCAACCGACTCCTCCCCGCTCCTCGAAATGATCCGAACAATGCTGGCAATAACACTACAGGAATCGGGCAAACAAGTGTCGGTGAAAATAAAATCGTCGGGGTGGTTCATCTTAACTTGTCTAACATCGTCGGTTTAGTCTCCCCGACGGCAACAAAATATATAACCGCCGGCCTCTTTTTAGCGGCCGACGGCCATAATAATTTTCGTCAGTTCCTACAAAAATCACGACGATATTACTTAAAGATGTCGGTAGCCACTCCCAGCCGACAGTCATACTATGGGTCCGATGCCTTCAAAAAAGTCTCTCTTGCCAAGTGTTTAAAACCGTCAGTTTGCATTATTTGCCTAGCGGCCATATATTAAAAGTGTTAATTTTAATTTCGAAATCGACAGCTACATCTGTCCTCCACCCCCTCCCCCACACCACACTCAAAATTTTTGGCGCCAACCAGTTCGAATTTTTAATTGCTCTGGTGTCGAGTCAGCTCAATAAGATTTTTTAAAGCCCGACCTTCACCCCCTTCCTCAGTCGTCCCCGTCCTCGGTTTCTCTTGATTCTCCGCCGACCCTCGCCCCCTTCCTCAATCATCAGCAACGGCCTCCCCCCGTCCTTGGTCCTCGCCCCGTCGAGCCATCCCCTTGATCGTCACCAACGGGCTCGCCAGCTCGCCCCCCATCCTCACATTGATACGGCACCACTACGCATATCTGCCAACATCGTCGACGCCACACACGCCCGCCTCGGTGACACCGCTGCCAGCACGCATCCACCTCCGACAACCATCTCTGATGCCCCCACGCGCGTCCACCTCCGAGGCGTTCGCTGGTGCGCGCCTACCTCTGAGGCATCTGCCGGCGCGCGCCCACCTCCGAGGCATCGCTAGCGCGAGCCCACCTCTGATGCCGTCGCCGGCGTGCTCCTCCTCCGCCAGCTTTGCAGCGTGGCGCCGCTCGGGAGGGAAGGCTAGCGGAATCCAAGCACGGAGGTGGGCTCCAGACTCCTGCAAGCAGCAGCACGAGTAGATCTGGAGATATTTTGAATTTGTATGAGAGATATAGATATTTAGATGATGTTCATGTGAGATTTTGAGTTGGAGTTCGAGTTGTTGTGAAAAAATTTGAGATATACTGATATGGAGCTCATGTTAATATGTTCATCTTCAACTATGCATCTGAGAAAGTTTGAGATTTACTTTGCAGCTGAGATTGATATGAAATTAAAAAAATTACATTGATGAAGATGAACATCGGAGAATGTATCCGGCATAAAAAAAATGTTAAGCAGTGCCGACAGCTATGTGTTAGTTAAAGCTGTCGACACATGTGACTGACGACTTTACTTGCCTTAGGCATTAAAGATGTCGGGGGCAGGGGGCCGACGGCTGTAGTCTCTTAAGAACATCGGTATCGATGGCTGTAAGTCTTAAGAATGTCGAATATGCTTTGTCGATTAAACTCGTCGGTTAACCGACGCTCATAATTTATAGACTTCGACCTCAGCTTCTTACCAATGGCTACATGACCGACATTTCTTTGATGGATTCCTGTAGTGTACACCTAATTAATCAGGTAAGCCGCACCCATACTTGCCCTTGTGGTGGCACTGTTGTCCCGACTTATTCTCGCATGAACCGGTCCTTAGATCCAAGGCAAGCAAACCGCCATATCATCCAACCCAATCCTCAAACCATGCTTGCTTAGATATCCCAAGTCCCATATTGCCAATTAATCATGTTCATCAATTCATATCATCCGTAAGTTCATAATTAAGTCATTTGGTTGTTTTCCCATCCCAATTAATCAGAGCAAAGCAAAAAGGTAAAAATACCCTTCTCGACTCTCTACAATGTATTCCAAGCGACAAGGATGGTCAACCAAGTCTAGTAAACACCTATAAATGGTTTTCCCATCAAATTGACACAAGTATGCAATTTTGCAAACAAAAGTTTTAGAAAAAATGATCAAATTGATCAAGGACACTTGCCTTGCTCCTGAGATTGATTAGGGTCCAAAATCTTTGAAGTTCTGGTACTGGAGGTCCTCGACAGCACCCTCTAGAGCAACACCTTCTATTCTGCGCAATAAACATACAAAACAAGCATTACAATCAATAAATGCTCATATATTACTCAATATGCCATGACATGTATGGTTATTGCAATTATGTGGTAAAACTTGTTAAAGAGTTGCTATTAATATTTACTAACTAGTTACAATGGTTTCTAATAAGTTTGAACATGTTTCAAGTTGATTTGAGTCAATTTGGAATTAATTCAGCAACTTCAGATTCAGATGGCCGGACAAGTCCGTACTGGGGACCAGACTAGTCCACCCTGGACCAGAAAGTCGATCAGACTAGTCCGCACATGTCCAGACAAGTCTGCTCCACTATGGTTTTTGGCAAATTTCCAACTAGAGTATAGTTTGAGTTGAATTATGGGGCCAAGATTGAAGTAGAAACATGATCTAAGGTAATTACCGTGAATTCAACAACTCAAGGGTCGAGAATTTGACGAAACTCAAGATCTTGGTGTCTAGATCCAAGAAAGATGGAGAATTGTTGGAGAATTGACAACAATGTCAATGAGTTGACGTATATTCACTACAGGAAACCCGACGATTTGCGATGGCCAGGGCCATCGCAAATAAGGAAAATGTCGTCGCAAATAAGCTATTTGCAACGACTTTGCTTATTTGCGATGGTTTCTGGCCGTCGCAAATAAGACGTTGCAATTAAACTTATTTAGACGGCCACCGTCGCAAATAAGCTTAATTGCAACGGCTAGCAGTGGCCGTCGCATGTTAATGCCGTGGGCCTGTGGGCCCCGCCACAGAATTTGCGACGGCCAGGCCGTCGCAATTAAAAGTTATTTGCGATGGCCAGGCTGTCGCAATTAAGTGCCTCTATTTGCGACGGTTGGGCCGTCGCAAATAAGTTCTGTGGGCAGGGCCCACGTGTCCTCCTCCGAGACCCACGCCGCTATTTGCGACGGCCGGGCCGTCGCAATAAATATTAATTGCGATGGCCCAGGCGTCGCAAATAGCAGTGGCTTAATTGCGACGGCCTGGAAACTTATTTGCGACGGTACTGTATAAAAAGCCGTCGCAAATAGGGTTTTTTATTTTTTTAAAAATAGAAAATACTACACGGCTCGATGGCCAGAATCACAGAACAGATACAATACACACACTATATAACACACAAACATCATCACAATCACAAACTAATAAGTTCTGATACATCTCACATCGTCATCAACAAAGCAAACAAAAGGGCTCACTCGCCCATCTAACCTCCGTAGCCATCTCCGAAGTCGAAGTTGTCGAGGCGCCTCATTCCAGGCGGCGGTAGCGACGGCGACGGCGTTTGTGCAGCCGTCGCGGATCCCTGCAATTAATGAAAATTAGAGTTAGAATATAAATGCATCAACATCTCTCTCCCTCCCTTCCTCTCCCTCTATCTTCATCTAGATCCCCCTCTCTTCCTCTCTCTTTTCATTCCTCTCTTTGTCTCTCACTCTATATTTCTCTCTCACTCTATCTCTCTATTGCTATCCTTTTCCCTCCATCTTCCTCCCTCTATCTCCATCTACATCTTCCTCCCTCTATCTTTCCCTCTCTCTATCTCCATCTACATCTTACTCTCTCTCTTCATTCCCCTCCTACTCTATCTAACTATCTTTCTTCTGTCTCTCTCTTTCTTCTATCTCTCTCTTTCTTCTATCTCAATCATTTTCTTCTATCTAACTATCTTTCTCTTTCATCTGTCTCAATCTTATTACGCTGGAGAAGAAGGATTACATAGAAACTTACCTGAACCGCTGAAGAAGGATCGCCTGGAAGGACCGGTGGTATTACTGGTAGCTGGATCCCCAGACCTTGCGCCCGAGCCATGGCCTGTCATTGCAAACATTAAATGTTCCCTATTAGTAAGTCATTTACGCTAAATTAATAAGAACATTAGTATTTATTTTGTTACCTCCATTGCTTCCCGCATCTGCGCCATCCAGGCTGCTTGGGTTTGGATCGTGGCCTCCATCGCGATCCTTTGGCATTTCGCCTCCCTCCTTTCCTTCTCATGTCGCCTTTGGTTTTCTTCTACAGTTTCTCGAAGGGACTGCATCTCAATGTCCCTCTGCGATACGCAGCGACCTGCCGTGCCCACCGATGAAGCCTGCGTGGAGCTACCTCTCGCAGGTCTCCCCGCCCTCGAGTCGACAACTCTGTCGAATATGGCGAGCCTATAAAAAAGAGAGTCGGTAATATGAAATTGAAATAACTTGAATACTTTGAATTGAAAACAAAAAAAAGACTTGTAAACTCACCTTCCGTGTGCTTTTCCACCACCGGTTGCATACGCGGCTTGAGGATCAATCGGTTGACGTTCCCAATCGAAATCCTCGCCGTGTATCTTCCTAGCCTCCTCCCCGTACATAGCCTGCAAAACAAGAAAACCCTGTAAGTTCAACAATCTATATAGTTATATTTCCTATGAATGATTTCTAAACTTACCAACCGCTCGGTTGCAGCCTAACTGCACCCCGTCGGCTGAGAAGGGTCCCTGTGACCTCTCTTCCAGACCTCAGCAGGGGTGGGCGGCACCCCCGTCTCGCGCTCCTGTCAATACGTGTCAGTACGAACAATATATTATTAATATATAAACATAAGTTACACACAATTACCATGCGTTTAGCTAAATGCAAGTGGTTATCCTACCCGTGCCTGCTCTTCCCCTCGACCCCTCTGCAGTCTCGAGCCTTCTCAGACTTAGCTTTAAACTCATCGCTAGCCCAGTAGCGACAAAGGGCCCGAAATGCATCGGTCTGACCCTGCAACCAGCTCATGTGGCCCTGCACATAGTTGGAAGTTGTTAAAAATACCATCAAGGAAATTATCAAAAAAAAAAATACTTACTACACTCCACGTACCTGCGCGTACTCCTCCTCCGTCAGGTGCATCTCGCTCGCTTGCCAGAAGTGTAGCACGGGTTGCTGGTTCGCCTTCACATGCTCATTAAGAATTTGAACACGGGCGTTCGACAAAGCTTGTCAAAGCGCCTTGGCAGCGTTGTAGTGAAACACTCGCCTCGCATCCTCAAACTGGTGATGGTCGTTCGGGTCCTCTAAAGTATATCTTGCTTGCGATAAAGAATATATTGAAGAGATGTTAACTAAAAGAGTTTATAAGTTGGAACTTAGAAATTTTTTTAACATACTTACCATAAAATCGGCCCATATGGCCTCCTGAAGGTTGCCGTGCTCCTGGTGATGGACGCGTGCGTAGTCCTCCCACAAAAGAGCAGGCACCCGTCGATGACTGCAGGATAGTGCAAATGCACTATGGACCCGAGGACACCGTTCACCGGTCTGTGGTGTCTCTCACCGGTGAAAGACGTGTCGTCCCAAGCCCTGCAACATATTTATTCATTCATTACTTAAGTAATCAAAAGAAACTAAAATTGAACACTATAATTTTTATTACCTGTCTCCGACTGGACGAATCACGATCCTCTGTGAAGGGACCGCGGGAGGACTGACAAAGTGAGTCCTCCTCGTCCTCCGCGTCTGCTGGGGCGCCACGTCAGGTGACCTAGACGGCTCCTCACCAGCCGAGTCAAAGTCCTCAGGAACACTGGCCGAGGGCTAGCTCGCCGAGGGCTGACTTGCCGAGGGCTGGCTGGCCGAGGGATGGCTCGCCGAGGGCTGGCTCACTGAAGGCGCCGCAACCTCTGAGTCAGCCGTTGAGGACTACAACATTCAAATGATTCATAAGTAAGTTTAATGTGAATTTGAATTTAAAGAATTTGTCAAAAACGAGTGACATTTACCTATGACGAAGCTCTAGAGTTGGTCTGAACGTGCCCCAGCAGCTGAGAGCGTCTGCTGCCAGTCAACGAGGCACCAACGAAAGCATCCTCAGGTCTAGAGGGGTAGAACCCCCTCGTCGGCGGCACCTTCTTACCCTTCTTTGACGCCATCCTGTTGTAATTAGATAATTAGTAAATATGCAAATAAAATATACAAAATTCATGTTACTATCTTCAGGAAAACATTACTTGTAATCACTTTCAAAATTCATCAACATCATTGTCATGTGCCTGTGCCCTACTCCTTAAACCAGCCCAACGATCTTCTCATCATCATTATCAACTTCGACATACCTCGATTTACCACATTTCAAGCACATCTTCTCATTGGCGTGCTCTTTCCAGAATAGCATGCAGTTGTCTGGGCACACATCGATTTTCTCATACTTCATACCGAGACAAGATATCTTGATCTTTGACTGATACATATCTGGTGGCGCTTTGTGAGGTTGTGGAAGGATATCGCAGATCAATTTCATGAGATCATTGTAGCAGTTGATGGAAAAAAAGTACTTGGACTTAATTGCCATAAATCAGGTAAAGAATGCAAGTACAGTCGCAACCGTGTGTTCATGCAACGGCTCTTGTGATTTCTTCAGCTCCTCTAAGAACTTCTCTGCCTCATTTGTAAGAGGATCCTCCGCTTCCAGAGCTTCTAGCATCTCATCCATCCTATCAACCTCTGTTATATCATCATCCTCATCCACATCGACTATGACTTGAGAATTAGTCTCGCCGTGAAAGGTCCACACTTCATAATGTGGAGTGAAACTGTTTCAACATAAGTGAAATGAAAGCTCCAATCTTCTCAAAAACTTGGTGTTCCGGCATTTTGTACATGGGCACCGCACCATATCTTCCGTTGACAACGAAAATACTCGATCCAAAAAATGATCTAACTCGATAAACCACTCATCGGAGTGACCACCAGTTCTGCTCTTCCAGCCAGTATACATCCAACTGCGGTCATCATCCATGTTTGGTTCTGCAGTTTAACGCGAAAGAAATTGTCATTAATGTATTGTTGTGTTATGTCACGGCCCTACAACCTAGGCAAATAGATCCTAAACCCACCCAAGAGTGACCGAGCGGAGCGTGCTCATGACGAGACGCGTGATCCGGATTCGAACGAAATTTCGGCAGCATAACCCCGATGTTCTCCCCTGCATGCCCAAAAATGGTGCAGCAGAAAACAACAGGGTTACGCCACCGAAATATTGTCCAAATCCGGACCCGCGTCTCATCACAAGCCACGCCCCCTCGGTCACTCCGAGGCTGTCCAAAAAGGGACAATTCCAAACCTACACGACTCACATGCCAATGGCATGTGAGACGTGCCAATTCGAAACGGGTAATACATTGCTATAGGTTACGTTGCTCATTTTCATTTTCAGATCATTTAAGAGAGAGGAAAGAACTAGAGAAAGAGTGAGAGGAAAGTTGCTCTTAGATGAAAATTCTACATCCATTTCCACCGTCCACGCAATCGCGGGTCATTGACGTCCTGACCAACCCATTCGCTTCCATGCTTCCATGTCGCCTTGACGCATACGGTATCACTACTATGGTCTATACGGCACGATCACACTTATTGTGTGTCGTGTCCTTCCGAGTTGGTCCAAGCCGGACCAAAACCCCTTTATTTACATATATTAAGTAGTCACTCAAAAACATTAAATATCAATAAACAATAAGCACCATTAAAAAAATAAATATCAAACAATAGACAATATGTTATATGAGCATGTGTATGATCATTGGCAATGAAGTAGCAATGAAGCAGGATCATCTAAACATAACTAGCAATGTATGATCATATATGAGCATGTATATGAGCACACACAATTTAAAACATTGCATCATCTAAACATAACTAGTAATAAAGTAGGATCATCTAAACATTACCACATTGCATCATCTAAACATTGCATCATCTAAACATTGCGTCATCTGATCATTCCATCATTCAAACGTCCATCATGCATTACCAAACAAAACTTAAAAATTTAACTATTGCATCAAACATCCATCATCTAAACATTGCATCATCATCACATTCCATCATTCAAACGCATTCCCATACCTAGTCGGCAGAGGCGTTGAGGGACAGCGGCGCTGGAGGAGACGGCGTTGGAGGAGGTCGGCGGCCGGCGGTGTCGGAGGGACGGCGGTGCTGCTGTCCGAGGCTAGGGCACGGAGCCGGTGGCGCGGCGGGCTAGCGGTCGGAGGGGCGGCGCTGCAGGGGCGGGGCAGGCGGCGGCGGGGCGAGGAAGGTGGGTCGGCGGCTGGAGGGGCGGCGCTGCAGGGGCGGGGCAGGCGGCAGCGTGGCGGTGAAGGCAGGCCGGCGGCCGAAGGGGCGGCGTTGTAGGGGCGGGGCAGGCGGCGGCGGGGCGGTGAAGGCGGGTCGGCGGCGTGAGGAGGCTCGGGGTCAGAGCGGCGTGCGGGGGAGCGGGGAGGCGGCAGGCCGGCGTCCGGAGAGGGAGCGGCGGCGGCCGTGGCGGGGCGGCTACGGCGGGCCGGCGGCAGGGGCCGCTCGGGGTCGGGCGGCGCGCGGGGCGAGGGCGCGGCTCGGGGTCGGGGCGGTGCCGCGGGGGCGAGGCGGCGGCAGGACGGCAGCGGGAGCGGGGGCGGCGACGGCGGGCCGACGGCGGTGTCGCGGCAGTGCGGCGGGGGCGAGGCAGCGGCTGAGGAGGTGAATGAACCGTCGGGGTCGGGGGCAGCAGATAAAAGCCCTTATTTGCGACAGCTTCCTTAATTGAGACGGCCTCAGTCCACGGCCATCGCAATTACGTTTATTTGCGACGGCATTTTTTGAAGTCGTCGCAAATAACCTCTTATTTGTGACGGTCTCCTTATTTGCGACGGCGCTAGGGTTGGCCGTCGCAAATAAGTGGTTATTTGCGACGGCCCTAGGGTTGGCCGTCGCAATTAATTGGTTATTTGCGACGGCTTTTTTATTTGCGAATGATCGTCGCAAATAAATGCAGCCGTCACAAATGATCGTGTTTCCTGTAGTGATTGATCTTGCTTGATCCTTCTCCTTTCTCCTTCCCTCCTCCTGGGTGCGATGAACTCTTGGCGGCGGCTCTCACGAACTAGGGGTTGGGGTTTCTTCAATTGTGGCAAAGAGGTGAAGGGGTGGGTGTTGGGGTGTTTATATAGAGGTGGAGGTGGTAGGGTTTGATGGATTTCGAGTTTAATGCGGTGGAGACCGTGTAAGGGTCCCACATGGGCTCTAGTGGGGTGGGGAACGACGTTCTTGTGCCCAATTATGATAAATACCCAATAACAAATTGTGGAGGAAAAACTGAATCTGAGTCAGGCACACCGGACAAGTCTGCTAGGGGGGCCGTACTAGTCCGATATCAAATAGAGACTTGAGCAGACAAGTCCGCTAGGGGGCCAGAATAGTCCAATATCAAACAAAGACTTGAACAGACAAGTCCGTTCTGGTTACGAGAAAGTACAATCTTGTCCAGAAAGCAAAACAGACAAGTCCGGTGTAAGCCGGACAAGTCTGGAGGCTTGGAAATTTTCCAAAAACTGGATTTAAAAGAGGGATCTATTGGACAACTCCGAAAAGTTCCAGTAGCTAGGAACGGACTAGTCCGTACTCAACTACGGACAAGTCCGGACAATCAACAGAAGCAAATTCAGACTAATCCGAGGTAGAAAGCGGATAAGTCCGTAGGGCAACAGAGAGCCAAACGAACTAGTCCGGGGTCCCAACCAAACAAGTCTGCATTGTTGCGGAATTTAAATGCGGTTTTGGTTCTAATTCATTTTAATATTGTTCCTTTTCTGTTGCTTAATGCTAAACATGTATAAGAATGTATGCAATGCATGATGGATGAAAATGAGGGTGTTAGAAACCTACCCCCTTTAAAATGAATCTTGCCCCGAGATTCAATATAAATGGAAAGAGATAGGGATATTCTTTCTTGAGCTCTTCTTCCAGCTCAAAACTTGCTTCCGACTCTGCATGATGCTTCCATTGTACTTTGCACCATCGAATCACCTTGTTTCTTTTAACTCTCTCCTTGGTTTCCAAAATTTTGACTGGTTGATCCGCATAAGTGAAATATGCCTCTAATTCCAAATCCTCTATTGGCAATTGTTCTTCCGATACCCTGAAGTACTCCTTGAGCTGCGAAACGTGAAACACATCATGAAAATTAGCAAGATGTACTGACATCTCCAACTAATATGCCACTTCTCCACGTTTGCCCAAAATCTTGAATGGCCCAATATAGCGAGGTGCCAACTTGCCTCTGACATTAAACCGCTTATGACCTCGCATAGGTGACACTTTGAGGTATACGAAGTCTCCCACTTCGAAGGCTATGTTTCTCCACCTATTATCCACATAGCCCTTTTGTCTTGACTAAGAAGCCCTCAAATTATCGCGAATTGTCTAAACTTGCTTTTCAGCCTCTTGCAACACATCCGGTACAAACACTTGGTTCTCTCCTATCTCATTTTATAAGAAGGGTGTCCTACACTTCCTTCAATATAGTGCTTCATATGGCGACATCTTCAAGCTGGCTTGGTAACTGTTATTGTAGGAAAACTCAGCGTATGGCAAGCTTTTGTCCCAGCTGCCTCCATGCTTCAAGGCACAAGCTCTCAACATGTCTTCTAATGTTTGGTTGGTCCCCTCAGTTTGTCCATTGGTCTGTAGATGATATGCTGAGCTGAAATTTAATCTTGTACCCATAGCTTCATGCAGTTTCTCCCAGAACATAGAGGTAAACTGAGAACCTCGGTCCGAGACTATTTTCTTCGGAACTCCTTGTCGGCAAACAATATGCTCCATGTACAATTCTGATAACTTTGCGGTGGTACATGTGGTATTAATAGGAATGAAATGAGCTGATTTGGTTAAATGATCCACAATAACCCATATTGAGTCATAGCTGGACTGGGTTCAAGGTAATCGAACTATGAGGTCCATACCGATTTCTTGCCACTTCCATTGCGGAATCTTCAATGGCTGCAATAATCCAGTTGGCCTTTGATGTTCCACTTTGACTCTTTGGCACACATCACACAAGACTACATACTAAGCTATATCCTTTTTCATGCTGGCTGACCAATAACATGTCTTCAGGTACTTGTACATCTTTGTACAGCTGGGATGGATGGAGTAAGGTGAGTCATTTGCCTCCTTCAATATTGTTTCCCGAATATGCTTTACATTAGGGACAACAATTATCTTTCCAAGCCATAAGGTACCATGATCGTCTTCATCAAATCTGAATTTTCTCCCCTCTTTCCAAGCCATAAGGTACCAAGCCATAAGGTACCATGAACCATGAGTTTGTGGCTTACTCCTTTCTGACTCAAAGCATCTCCCACTACATTAGCCTTCCACGAGTGATAATTAATTCCCACATCATAATCCTTGATGAGCTCCAACCATCTTTGTTGCCTCAAATTTAGGTTCGTTTGTGTGAAAATGTACTTGAGGCTCTTATGATCCGTGTAAACCTCAAACCTGTCACCAAGAATGTAGTGCCTCCATATCTTCAAATCATGCACTACCGTTGCAAGTTCGAGATCATGCGTAGGATAATTCTGCTCATGTTTCTTCATTTGCCTCGATGCATAGGCTACTACTTGACCTTTTTGCATGAGCACACATCCAAATCCCTGTCTTGAGGCATCACAATAAATATCGAAACTTTTGCTCACATCTGGCAAAACCAAGACAGCTGCTTTTGTCAACCTCTTATGAAGCTCCTCAAAACTGTCCTAACATGCTTAAGTGCATCGAAATGCTTTTCCCTTCATCAACAACTCAGTCATGGGTTTGGCCATTTTGAAGAAATCCTTGATGAACCGACGGTAATATCTCGCCATCCCAAGGAAACTCCTAATTTCCATCACGTTTTGTGGCGGTTCACACTTCAACACATCCATAACTTTTCCTGGGTCTACCGATACTTCTCCTCGGAGATGATATGTCCCAAAAATGACACACCCCTTAACCAAAACTGGCACTTGTTGAATTTGGCATATAGTTGGTGTTCCCTTAATTTTTGCAGTGTGAGCCTCAAATGCTCCTCATGTTCCTCCTCACTTCTCGAATATATCATAATGTCATCAATGAACACCACCACAACTTTATCCAAGTACTCCATGAAAACATTGGTACATAAAGTATGCAGGTGCATTCGTCAAACCAAAAGACATAATGGTGTACTCGTAGGACCCATAACGTGTCCGAAAAGTTGTTTTGGGTATATCCGATGGTCTAATATTTATTTGGAAATAGACTAACCTCAAGTCAATCTTGGAGAAAACACAAGCACCCTTCATATGATCAAACAAATCCTCTATAAGGGGCAATGTATACTTGTTCTTGATCGTCACCTCGTTTAGAGCTTAGTAATCCACACACATCCTTTGATATCCATCGTTGAGAGCGCGGCTACAAGCAATCCACAGGCATGCTGACAGTAGCACACAAGCCAATACCCCGCATTATCCTCAGGGTACTCCCAGACATCACCTGAAACTGTTGGTGGGGGAATTGCAAGGGTGAGCACATGTCGTACTCAGCAAGTGTGGGAAAATAATGACATGTAGCTTAAACAAGGAACGATAATAAATAATGGCTATTTACAGAAAAGTACATTTAAAACATGTAAAAAGCATCCTAAAATGTTTATGTGAATTGATCCCATCATATCCCAAATAAACATCATAATCTGTATCTGTCATTCATTGTGCATCCATATTCCACATTCTTACCATCATCATTAACCATGACCATTTATCACCATCCAATCCATAACCATGACGAAACTATCCCAAATCCCAAGTTCCATTCTAATCATGGAAGTTGTCCAGGTGCTCTTAACCGAAAGAACAAGTATCATGATAGTTTTTAACACTCTGCAGAGGTTGTACCACTTTACCCAAAAGTTTGTAATTTTTTCACCCATCAGCGACTAAAGAAACCTCCCTTATGCCAATTACATTTCCCTAGGTGTATGGACAAGAGATCACAAAATATACTTCACAAAGGGATTACTAGAATATTTTGACCCACTGAGGTTTCACCAGTGGTGATGCGTCCAACGGAGCACATCCAACCAAGGGCCCCCTCTTGTGCCGTTCGGATCCCAGAGCAGTCCCGCCACTATTGCAAACCCAATAGACTCCCATTCCCCGCGCCTCCAAATGATCCGGACAATGCTTGCAATACACCTAATTAATTGGCCAAGGCGCACCCATACTTGGCCTTGTGGTGGCACTATTGTTTTGGCTTATTCTCTTATGAACTGGTCCTTAGATCTAAAGCAAGTAAAACCACCATATCATCCGACTCAATCCGCAAACCATGCTTGCTTAGATCTCCCAAGTCCCACATTACCAATTAATCATGTTCATCAATTCATATCATCTATAAATTTATTAATTCATAGTTAACCCATTTGGTTGTTTTCCCGTCCTATTTAATTAGAGCGAAGCAAAAAGGTAAAATTCCCTTCCTGAATCTCCACAACATATTCCAAACGACAAGGATGGTCAAACAAGTCTAGTAAACACCTATATTGGGTTTCCCATCAATTTGACACAAGCATGCAGTTTTTCAAACAAAACATTTAAAAACAAGATCAAAATGTTCAAGGACACTTGCCTTGCTCTTGAGATTGGTTAGGATCAATAGCTTCGAAGTCTTGGCGCTGGAGGTCCTCGACAGCATCCTCTAGAGCAACACCTTCTATTCCACGCAAAAGACATACAAAACAAGCATTACAATCTATAAATGCTCATATATTATTCAATATGCCATGACATGCATGATTAATGCAATTATAGGGTAATCCATGTCACTAAGTTGATATCGATGCTTACTAACTAGTCACAATTATTACATGTTAGAACATGTTCTAAGTCATTTCAGAGATTGTTAAAGAAGTTCCATGAATTTTTAGAACAGGAAGACCGGACTAGTCCATAGTGAGGCTGGATATGTCCGTTCTGGACCACAAAGTTGATCGGACTAGTCCGCACTGTTGCCGGACAAGTCCGTTGGCTAGGGTTTTTAGTGAGATTCTAACTAGAGCATAGTTGAATTATGGGACCAAGATTGACGTAGAAAGATGATCTAAGGTAATTACCGTGAATTCAAACAAATAAAGGGTCAAGAATTTGACAAACTCGAGATCTTGACGTCTAGATCCAAAGTAGATGAAGAATTTGTGGAGAATTGAAGATGTTGTTGATGAGTTGACAAAGATGGATCTTTCTTGATCCTTCTCCTTCCTCCTTCTCTTCTCCTGGTTGCGGTGAACTCCTCTTGGTGGTGGCTTCCATGAACTAGGATATGGAATCTCTTCAATTCTGACAAGGAGATGAAAGGTTGGGGTAGTGGGGTGTTTATATAGAATTGGAGGTGGTAGGGTTCGATGGATTTCGAGTTTAAGGCGGTGGAGGCCGGGTGGGGTCCCACATGGGCTCCACAAGGGATGTACACAATGTTCTTGGGGCCAATTAAGGCAAAAACCAAATAACATGTCGTGGAGGAAAAGATTGATTTTGAGTCGGGTACACCGGACAAGTCTGTTGGGGGTTGGACAAGTCCAATTTTTTACAGAGGAAAAAAGAGTCAGGTCCGGTTGGGGTCCGCACAAGTCCGAAAAGGATCAGAAAGAAAAACAGACAAGTTCGTACTCAAAAACAGACAAGTACGGACAAAAACAGGAACTGAATTGGACTATTTTGCAGCAAAAAGCAGATAAGTCTAGGGGACAACAGAGAGAAAAACTGGGCTAGTCGGCGGTTCGAATCGGACAAGTCCGCAACTATACAAGTTTTTAAATATTGTCTTGCTTCTAATTCATTTTAAACTTGTTCCTTTTTATAGTTCTTAATGTTAAACATGTATAAGAATTTATGTACTGCATGATGGATGAAAATGAGGGTGTTAGAGGCTAGGATATACTCCTGTAGCCTTTCCCAAGCCTTAGGGATAGATTCCTTAGCATCTTGCTGGAAGATGGAAATTCTTCTACGTAGGGCATTAGTTTTGAGCAACGGAAAGAACTTGGTGAGGGATGCTGTTGAACACTTCTCCCAAGTGTCTACAATACTTCAATTCACGTAGAACAACTACTTCACCCTCCCAATAAGAAAGAACAGAAACAGCCTAAGAGGGACAACATTAAGAGACACGTTCTTGATCTTAAAAGTGTTGCAGATCTCAAGGAACTATTCCAGGTGAGCACTTGCATCCTCGTTAGCCTTCCCACAAAATGGGTTGGCTTGCACCATAGTGATCAGGCCAGTCTTGATTTCGATGTTCATGCATCTCGCGTTAACATGGCACATTGTTAGTAGAGGGAGCCAAAAACTTACAATGGTTCTTCTGGGTCATTGGCATTTCGGTTGTTGGTGCGGTTGCGCTGGCTTGCTTTGCCGCACGATGCTTTTGAGGAGTAATAGCACGAGGTCAATCTCTCATAAGGGATTCAGGATCTTCAACAGAGTTTTTCGGCAAGCGGAAAGCAGACATACACTACCCTGTTTTCACATAAAATTCTAAAACAAAAAGGGTTATCCTACTAAAACCTACACAGGGTCCTATCCTATTCACTCATTCATGCGATATTTCGGTTGCCTGCCCCCGCGACGGCGCTAGAAATGCTTGTTGATGTTTTTTACGTCACAGATAAATATACCCAAGCGCAAAACTATCGATGTAGCATTTCCCCTTAAAAGAGTATTCCAAGGGTGTCATTTATATTCTCCCAAAGGAAGGCTCGTTGGAAGCAAAGCAATCATCAAATAGAGAGGATAGGTTGGTCTAAGTAGGGTTCTAGCAAGGATGGGTAAATGATAATTGGAGGTACTGTGACACACACAAGAGCATTCTATCCTAAAGGAGGGTATATGAGGTAAAAAGGGACTAGGCTAAGAGTTAGGTAGATACTCCTATTGTGCTTCTAATATACATATACATAGCATAAGTTAGTTACTAATGCTCATAAAAATTATGAATTTCCATGCTAAGTTGATCAACACATGGGGCACGGATTTACCCCTAGCAACACTACGACGACTCCGGCCAAGAGCCTGTGGCATAGACAAATGTGGAGGATGACAAAGGATAGATAGGGTTGTCACCACCTGCTACCTACCTCTTTAATCTGTGGGTCTACGACACATTCAACGCTACTTATCTATCCTAGCACCATGCTAGCATATTCTGTAATTATCTTTAAGATCCTAGGCACAAGCCATCCTAAAGAAATGAACTAAATCATCGTTGAACCAATGTTAATACATAGCATAAGTGATTCATATTAACATGATCATTTCATGGCTAATTAGACTATAGTGGGGGTTTGTAGTGTTTATGATGATATAAAGAGAATGGTATGACAGAATCATAAATACTACTCCTACTACATATATGGAATACACAATCAAATAAGAAATGCTTCATCCGAGTATATGAACAATAGAAGACTAAAGATAACATCTTCATTAAGAGCAAAGTCACAAATACAAATAGGAATATGAGAGCCATACCTTTCCCAATTAGGAATTGGGAAGAGACTCCTTCTACTCTCTCCTATTTGGATTATGGACTAGAAGCTCTCCTCTCCACAGCCTAAACTCCTATAAACCTATGGAGAATAGTAGATACAATGGAATGAATACTCAAGTGGTGTGTGTGTGTGAAGTGGGGGTAGGGGGTCATATTTATAGGTGGAGAAGGGTCGGTTCCCACCACCAAATGCGCGTGAACCAGTCACCATCATGTTCAGGAAGCTAGGGGGGAACCAACACGTGGTGATTGACCGAGTTTGGAGGCAGAACCAAGTCAGCCGACTAGGGGGGTCGACCGACCAGGTCTTTGCACTGTTTCGCATGTGCTTTCTTTGGGTGACTTCCAGGTGGGTCCCATCCCTTTATATGGGTGCTACACCATTGGATGGCCTCAGATACTTATGTTTGTCGGCCATTTGATCTATGTGGTGCCACATGTCAGTGCTTGATTGGCGGGGATGATAATTTATAGGATACATCCCCTTGTTTCACTTCAATATCGTATAAAATACCTACATGCACCATTTTCTCCAAGGTCATGTGGAAATAGGTTAAATAGAAATGTGATGTGTGCAAGAAGTGATATTTCCTTCACATAATTGAGTTGTATTGACAAGTGAAATTTGTATATAACAGCCGTCAACAGTGAAGTGTGCAAGAAATGTAAATTCCTTCACATAATTAAGTTATATTAATGGGTGAAATTGGTATATAACAGCCGTCAACAATGAGGAGGTGGCGGAGGGTTTACCTGTGGTGCACCTCGAACGGAGTACGACTCCTCATCAGGCCCTTGAGGGTCGTTCTTAGCCTCAAGGTTGGTCTGTCTCTCCCGCTGCCGCTCGATGATGACGTGGTTGTCTTCATGAGCTTGCGGCAGTCGAGCTCAGCCCTCAGGATGACCATGGGGATCCTGCCAGCGCTAGTAAGACTGACGGAGCGGGAGTCGGCGGAGTAATCATCGATGGATGACATGCGCGGTAGCGACACGTGACGTCTCCCTCTGGCGGGAGAGTTGATGGCCGTAATGAAGAGGTGGTCCATGTCATGGACCCACTACTGAGCCACTCCGTGGGAAGCGTTAACAGACAGGTGTTGGTGGAGAAGGGCCCTGGCTGCTGCCAAAGCGCTCTCCAGACTTGCAGCTGGCGGCTCTAGGGGTGTTGACTGGGCTGGCATGTGCCCGGATGTGCCGCCCTGGCCAGCTGCATCTATGTGGCGATGTGACGGAGCATACTGCGGCCTATTGTGGGATCTGGTCATGAGACGACGGCCACGGAAACGCCATCCATGGGCTTGATGTTCACCATTGTGGTAAAAGCACGACCACTTTTTTAGAGCAAAATGCCCCTACCCGGCGCGCCTTTTGTCAAAATGTTCTTGCGACACTTCCCCTATACCCTCCGTGGAAGCAACCCGCAGAGGTTCTTGATCGGTGGGCTTAGTCCTCAGGCGAGGTTGCACGTATGAGAGATCGTGAGATCGTGGTTTTACGTGGTTCGAACCGCCGGAGCGTAATATCCTACTCCATAGTGTGTTTTGTATTGTTAGAGAGCGAGCTCTCCTGGGTGTGAATGCGTATAAAATGCCCAAGTGTTCCTATAACGTTGGCAGTCCGGTCCTTTTATAAACAAGTTCGGACGCATTACAAGTGGGGTCCGAGGCCCGATAGGTGGCCCTGTGGCGATCTTATCCTAAAGATCTAAGGCTTCTCGCATAAGCCTCCTCTGACCATGAGTTGAAGACCCATTGTCTTGCCGCCTCAGACATCTGTGGCCCATGCATAGTCATAGATGATGGCAGAGGATGTCCGTCCAACTCTCCTATCGCTGTAAGCTACCCACTTGGCAGAGTTGGGTAGGCCTGTGCTATCTTCACCGCGATAATATTGGGCGTAGCGATACCAGACATTAGGCGTGCGCCATGTCATGCACCTGCGGAAGGCCCATGTCTTCAATGTTCGATTTCGACATGGTGCACTGCCCCTTAACTCCCACAACCCATCGTTTAAGGCAAGTTTTAGGGCACAAGGCAACATAGGAGCTAGCCTCTTCGGGGGAGGCCGGGTCCTGTACTGCGGGCCACATGGCCACCCCGGAGCCCAACGCTGAGGTGAGCCAGGGATCTGGAACTGCAGAACACATGGTAGAGCTGGAGGCCGCCACCGCGGGAGGTGGCTGGTCTGATGCGTCGCACCACATGGCAGCACCAGAGCTGACTCCTTCGGGGGAGCGGGGACCCGTCCCGCGAGACATGTGGTAGCTTGGGAGCCCGTCTCTTTGGGGGCGCTGGGACGAGTCTTGATGTCCATGTGGCAGCGCTGGAACCCATACCTGAGGAAGGCTCACGTTTGAGCCTTCTGGATACGTTGCACCATTGGACCCTACCTTAGCAAGGAGGCACGATACTTAGGTGCTTTTTGCCTGTGTGCGTGGGTACCCGGTATGCTGGGTACTGACAGTAGCCCTATGGTGCCTTTCCTGCGATGTGACTGGACGCAGTAGATCGTGGGACATGCCAGCTCTGGAGCCCTCATCGGTGGGAGCAAGGGCCTGGAGCCTGGAGGACACTTTGTAGCCCCGGAGCCCTCCTCGGTGGGAGCAAAGGTCCAGAGCCAGAGGACCCGTGGCAGTTCCGAAGCCCTCCTCGGCGGGAGCAAGGGTCTGGAGCTTTATGACGCGTGGCAGCTCTCGAGCCCTCCACGATGGAAGCGAGGGCCTGGAGACAGAGGACGCAGGCAGCCCCGGAGTGTGTCTCAGCGCAGAGGCCGGGTTCGAAGCTTCTTTTAGCTTGTACCCGGGGGTACCTGGTCTATAGGGTACCGACAATGGCCCCCAGGCCCACCTCGGGAGTGGTGACAATCTCGTAGGTCGGCCGTTCATCTTGTCTTGTAAAAGTGACTCTAGTGGGCCCCCTGGAGGGCACTGGAGCTCCGAGAAGTGACAACAATGGCCCCCTTGGGGGGCACCGGAGCTCGGAGAAGTAATGCCAATGGCCCCCTTGGGGGCACTGGAGCTCAGAGAAGTTATGCCGACAGTCCCCTTGGGGGGCGATAGAGCTCGAGAAGCGTCGACGACAACAAGTGGAAATAGGTTAAATAGAAAAGCGATGTGTGTAAGAAATGGTAATTCCTTCACATAATTAAGTTATATTGACAAGTGAAATTTGTATATAATAGCAGTCAATAATGAGGATGTGGCGAAGGGTTTACCTGTGGTGCACCTCAGATGGAGGATGCCTCCTCATCAGGCCCTTGATGGCCTAATCGGCCTCAAGGTTGCGCCGTCTGTCCTACTGCCGCTCGATGATTATGCGGCTATCTTCATGAGCTCGACGGCGGTCGAGCTCAACCCTCAGGTCGACTGTGGGGATCCTACCAGTGCTAGTAAGCCTGGTGGAGCAGGAGTCAGTGGAGTAAGGGTCGATACAAGGCGTGCACGATAATGACACGTGACGTCTCCATCTAACGGGAGAGTTGATGGCCGCAATGACGAGGTGGTCGATGTCATGGACCCACTGCTGAGACGGTCCCTAGGAAGCGTTCACAGAATGGTGGTGGTGGAGTAGGCCCATGGCTGCTTCCAGAGCGGTCTGCGGACTTGGTTGAGATGGTGGCTCCAGGCGAGGTTGTGCGTATGAGGGATGGTGAGACGGTGGTTTTACGTGGTTCGGGTCGTCTGAGCATAATACCCTACTCCAAAGTGTGTGTTGTATTGCGAGAGAGTGTTGTCTCCTAGGTGCGAATGTGTATAAAATGCCCAAGGGTCCCTATAATGATTGTGGTCCGGTCCTTTTATGGACAAGGTCGGACGCCTTAGAAGTGGGGTCTGGGGCCTAACAGGTGGCCCCGTGGCAATCTTATCCTAAAGATCTAAGGCCTCTCGCATAAGCCTCCTCTGACCATGGCTTGAAGACCCGCCGTCTTGCCGCCTCAGGCGTCTGTGGCCCATGCATAGTCGTTGATGATGGCAAGGGATGTCCCGTCCAACTGTCCAATCGCTTTAAGCTACCCGCTCGGCGGAGTGGGGTAGGCTTGTGGCTTCTTCACTATGATACTATTGTGCTTAACAGTACCTGACAGTAGGCGTGCGCCGCATCATGCACCTGGGGAAGGCGCCTGTCTTTAATGCCTAATTTAGAAAAGGTGCACCGCCCCTTAACTCCCACAACCCATCGTTCAGGGCAAGTTGCAAAGCATGTGGCAGCATGGGACCTAGCCTCTACAGGGGAGGTCGGGTCCTGTATTGCGGGCCACGTCGCAGCCCCGGAGCCCAACCCTAAGGTGAGCCGAGGATCCAGGACTGCAAAACATGTGGTAGAGCCGGAGCCCGCCTCTATGGGAGGTGTCTGACTTGATGCTTCGCACCACGTGGCAGCACCAGAGCCCACTCCTATGGAGGAGTGGGGTCCCGTCCCGCTTGACACATGGCAGCTCGGGAGCCCGTTTATTCGGGAGAGTTGGGCCCCGTCTTGAGGTCCATGTGGCAGCGCCAGAACCTGTTCTTGAGGAAGGATAGGTTATGGGCCTTCTGGACACGTGGCACCATCGGACCCTGCCTTAGTAAGGAGGCAGGGTACTTAGGTCCTTTTAGCCAGTTCGCGAAGGACCCGGTATGCTGGTTACCGACATTAGCCCTGCGGCGCCTTCATTGCATTGTGACTGGACGCAACAGTACATCGTAGGGGTGTGCATCGTACCCGTGCGCCTGGGGAAGGTGCGTGCCTTCAATGCACGACTGGACGGGACGTGCCGCACTTTACTCTTCGGGGCCAACGGCCATTGCAGGTCATGGGACATGCCAGCTCTGGAGCCCTCCTTGGTGGAAGCAAGGGTTCAGAGCCCAAAGGACGCGTGGGAGACCCAAAGCCCTCCTCTGTGGGAGTAAGGGTCCAGAGCCGGAGGATGCGCGGCAATCCCGGAGCCCTCCTTGGCCGGAGCAAGGGTCCGGGGCCGAAGGACGCGTGGCAGCTCCAGAGCCCTCCTCAGTGGAAGCAAGGGCGCTGAGCCGGAGGACGCAAATGCAGCCCTGGAGTCTGTATCAGCAGAGAGGTCGGGTCCAGAGCTTCTTTTAGCTTGTACGCGGGGGTACCCGGTCTGTAGGGTACCGATAGTGGCCCCCTAGCCCACCTCGGGAGAGGTGCTGATCCTGTAGGTGGGGACTTCATCTTGTATTGTAAAAGTGATGCCAGCGGGCCCCCTAGAGGGCGCTGGAGCTCAGAGAAGTGACACCGACAGCACCCTTGGGGGGGGGGGGGGGCATCGGAGCTCAAAGATGTATCGCCGATGGCCCCCTTGGGGGTGCCAGAGCTTGGAGATGTGATGCCGGCGGCCCCCTTGGGGGGCGCCGGAGCTCGGAGAGGCATCGACGAAGCCTACCATGGACGTGTAGAATGTCAACAGTGGGCTCCCTGTATGTCCTGCACACATGATAGTCAAAAAGTAATTTCGGTTGCCGTTCACCACTTTCCCTGCTCTTTACTTTCGTCATGGCTTATGGTCCTTAGTTAGATATGGGGCATGGGTAATTTGGTGCGACTGCAAGACCTATGTGTGCTGAATACATTGTCTTTGACAATAAAAGTTTTGAATGTTGCCATAACATCTTTTTAGCAAGGTCCGACTCTAGCTCCAAGCTTCTGCAAGGTCCGACAATAGGTCCGCCTTTCTTTTTCTAGGTCCGACATGTTTTTGGGTAGCTCCGGTGAGCTTTGTCTTTATCTCCAGCATGTCTTTGATAGCTCTGGCATGTCTTTGTTAAGCTCTGATATGTTTTCCTAGGTCCGACTTATGTTCGTTAGCTCCGACATGTTTCTCTAGCTCTGGCTTTTGGGTTGACTAGTTCCGAATAGTTTTGGTCAGCTCCGACGCTAGGTCCGACTAGGTTTGGTTAGCTCCGGTGCTAGGTCCTACTAGTTTTTATAAGCTCCGGTGCTAGGTTGTACTAGCTTTGATAAGCTCCGGCTCAAGCTTCGGTTAGCTTTGGCAAGGTCTGGTGCTTGATCGCAATGTTCCGGCTTTTAATGTGAAATGTTTTGAACATGCTTTACATTGTTGGAAAGTTTGCTTAGTATTCATTTGGTAAGTTTTTGGTGCGTTTTGGTTGATATGGCTGATATAGTTTTGCTATACTTTGCAACATGCTTATGTGAGGTGCTCACGTAAGGTGTTGTGTTTGGAACTAACTTGAGTCAAGTTGCGGACTTGGGCTCGTATGGATTGGTTTTTTGTTCATGTGCAGGTGTTGCTTGAGTTCAAGTCATGACTGGTGACAGGATACTTTGGACTAGTTTCAGGGAGGAGATGAGGTTCCAACAACCAAATTCAGGAGGAATTGTGGTTGAGCAGGTCAGGAGGTCATGCAGGATGATTGAATCAAGGGCAGTTCATATGAAGGTTACTGGATGTCGAAGGAAGGTGTGTGCACGTATGTGTGTAGTGCATGACGTGGCAACATGGTTCCAAAGATGCTTTATGGATGGAAAGATCTGGTTGGAAGGATTGGATCGTATCGGTTGATGACTTTGCCTGCAACGGGGTCGGTTATGGCTCGGTATGGAAAGTATCGAGTTGGTTATGACAGGATTTCGTGTGGGTCACGAATTTGAGTTATTTTGGGAATGTGGGATACGTTCCTAAGGTGTTTGGAAGTCTTAAGATTGCTTCTATCTGCTTATAGAAGAGTCCTAAGCAGTTATGGAAAGTTTTGATTCATGAACGGAGTTGGCTTTCGAGCTGGTTATATAAGCAAGGGAGGCCAGAGCTCGTGGAGCATGACTTCGGGGCTGTTCCTATTGTGTTCGATTGAATAAAATTCGTAGTTTGAAAGAACTTTTGTGCCTTGTTCGTCTGACTTGTTCCAGACAAGTTTTACTCGTCAAGTTTCTGGTCAGCACTACCATTCGTCGGTGGTTTTATTATAACTCGAGTTTTACAGATCCAATTGACGTGATTCTTTTTGGTTTGTCTTTAAAACTTGATTATCTATCATCTGTAAAAATTTCACGATCATTGTATTTGTGTTTTTTGATCTACACGGGTTTCTTTGCAGCGTTCTAGAACTGTTTTTCTCGGGTAGGACAGATTGACCTTTGTTCGATCTTTCGATCATAACTTGAGTTTCTCTCGACGGATTTGAGTGATTCTTCTTGTGTTTTCTTCATGACTTGATTCTCTCTGATATATATCACTTTTTTCACGGTGAAACACATTTAGATTAGTTTCACACACGGTTTCTCTAACAGATCATTTTTCTGCCCAAGGGGTTGGGATTTAATTGTTTCCGCTGCATAAGATTTTTAAATCTACCATTCACCCCCCTCTGGTAGATTTTTGTGGGGACCAGAGTCCACACATCTGAGGATCTCATTGGGTGGTGCCGTGCGATGCGGCACCTAACAGCACACACGAAAAGGATACCAAAACATATAAAGTTTTCAATTCATAATAAGAAGAGTTTACAAAAGAGTGTACAACAGGGGTACACACGCAACGGAAAATACATACTCATAATCTCACCTAACTAAGCAGGAGAGAAGACGTCCATGCCCTAGGATGCTTCTCAATAGCAACAAGAAGAACATTAAGCAGCGGCATTGTTCACATGAGATTTATCTCGATACCTCGAGATCTCATGTACAACCTGAACAGCAGAAATAACCTAATACCTGCAAAAATCGTTAAACATATGGCTCAGCAAGAAATACCTGCAAACGTGAGCATAAGGCTTAGCAAGACTAACCCGTCTCACTAGACATATGCAGGGGTGAATACTAAGCATAGGTAAGGAATAGCATAAATAGACTCGCCTACAAGTGGATCCTTATAATCATGTTTTAAGTAGCAAATGACATTCTTCAAGCACGACACATCATAGACTCCACAATCAAACAATAAACGCTTTGCCGATGATATGACATGCCCAGAGCACATAATGCTATTACAGGAAAAGTATGGGGAAACTGTAAACTTTTAATTGTAATATCTCTAAGCCAAACAAGGTTGCAAAGCCATTATAATTCAATATATCATATTCTTTTGATTTCTTCAGTATTTACTACGTCATGGCTCAGTGAACAAGTGGTACTCTATTATCACGAGGGGCGGTGATTGCAATCAGGACACACCCGGAAAACACGACACATACACACGTTCGGAAGTGTCAGCGGGTACACCAGTACTTACGTAACACTTTAGTACTAGTCGTATATGGCCACCTTTCACAAGAAAATCGAACGCCCAACCCGTCTCACCTCCGCGAACAGAAGGTCTCCGCACGGAACACCTCTTGTGTCCGTCGACCGATTTACACCTTACTGTCCTCAACCCACCCCTATCGACGATGAGTTAATGGGCTTCGACATCCAAGTTATCGAGTTATGTCAGTTTACTAGAGTCCATATGTCCAGTATGTCGCCGGTACAAGTCAAGCTTGTTCGAAGGGGCCACATATAGACGGGCCTTAACCGACACAGGCGGGGCTACCAATCCATCTCCCAACACCTGCCTCGTCATTACCGACCCAGGCACGATGTGAGCAAACCAACCTACACAAATCCCCGTCCACATCTCATATTAAAGAGTTAACGTTATGGTAACAACTCGCGAGTAGGTTTCCCTCACTCGACTTCTCTCGCAAGTAGAATTCAACTAATTGACTTGTGATCAGTAAAATGTGACCAATCTCACGAGTAGTATCCAACATACTCGACTTCTACCGATCTTCCAACTAAACATTAAGCATAGCAATATAAATCGAGGGGGTCTTATACTACCCATCCAGTGCAAGGATTATTTGGTCATGCATGTGGGGTATTCAATCAACATAGACCTAATGCACATATTAAGTCTATTTAATAAAGTGTGTATAAAAGCAAAACTTTAAAAGGCACTTAAATGCTAATCGGGGCTTGCCTTAGTTTGCGCTAAGTCAATGTCAGTCGTTAAGTCTTGTTCTTTCCCCCAAAGAGTCCGCCACAGAACTTTAAGTGGAAACACCTTGGCCTTCTCCTCCAAGCGAAGTTTCTTGTCGATCACCTATCAACACGTTCCTATCGACATGATATGCATATAAGTAATTAAGTAATTAAGTAATTTAATAATAGACTCCACGGGGTTGTGTAAACTTTAAGAACGAGGAGTTTGACTAGGAAGGACAGATATGCCTCTGTTGTGTGGGTAACCAGAGGATGAGTCAAGGTGTACATAGTAGTGTTGGTGTGAACTGAAAGGTACAACATAAAGCTACATTGCAACTTAGCATACCACCCTTCAAGCTATGCCACGCGAGATTGACAACCGGAGAAGTGTAAGGACGACCCAAAAAGCAAGGTGGGACATCGAAAGCTTGAGTATGAGTCGATTGTACAAGACGAAGGTCGCAATTTAGCAGTCGACCAATGAACATGACTTAACTCATAAAGTAGTAAACCTAGTTAAGTGAGCAGTGCTGTCGTAGGGTCCTGACTTAGGATGAACCGTGATGGAACCTAACGACACTTGGCACTGAATTGAGATCAACATGGCTTGGACTTAAGAAGTCATTACAAGCACTGTTAACCTAGCATGAGTACGAAGACAACGTTCAAACCGTTCTTAGGTAAACCAGTTGCTACGACTAACGTCGCAAGCATCGCTCAAGTGCTTACACGACGACACTAATGTAGTGTCTCCCGCAAGCTTGTCCAGATGAGCTCGGTAAGCTCTCGGGACTTAAACATGATGCGAGACCTTGCCCTGAAGGCATGCTTCGCCATCTCGAGAAGATTGGCTTAGCGACATCCACATCAACCCGGACTCGTCAATGGGGTGAGCAGAATCCCGAACACCACCTTATGAGTCTCAAGGTTAGTGATGTCGACTCGATCGTTGCCAAGCGACTCGACGAACCTGTCATCGATAAAATAGCACACCTAGTTAAGAAATTCTGCGCACGGTTAGGAAACATCGTCGACATGAACAAGAAACTCTTATACAACGTTCCCCTTGGTCTAGTTTTCCTTGTCGGTTGCAACGTTCTCGCATTACTCAACCATAGGTCATCGGTGATCACCAACCTCCGTGGTTTGACCTAGAAGGCATCTTATCAAGCACCTTGGCTATACCTAGGACTCGATCACCCTCACATCGACTAAAACCTAATCTGGCTTGACAACCATTGTCCGACGAGTCATGCTTGTGTTTCAGCACCACACTTATTACAGGCATCCTTTATCTCGATGTCAGGGCACGATGACGGCTCGGAAAGTCACGACGACGTCATATGGTCAACGACGTCGACGCGGCTCATGGTGGAGCATCACGAGCACGCACGGACAAGCCAACACAATACAAAAGACAAAGAAGGTCAACTTGGGGATTTCTATAGGAATGATATCAACGCGTAACATGGACGCACGGCTTGACGACACATGAGTACCATTAGGAGTCACCACGAACGGACTTCGGGGCGTCAAGCAACGCATTTCAGGGCAAAGCTCACCTTGTAGGCATTTCACTGAATATCTTGGGGTTGTACTTGAGTTCCGTCACTTCATCACCATTCAAAGGGTATCTTGGCACTTAGGCTTGTCGGTTGCAACATCATCCTACCCCTGCATCACAGACCAGCTCTAAACATCAACAAAGTTGGTTCTTCTCTCATAAACATTTCATCGAACACCTTATCTGCAGTCACTGATCCAATCAATCTTGCAAAATCAGAGCTAACCTTGGACCAGTTGTCGATACCATTGTGTCAAAGGTGTGTTCCTCCATCTCCTTCATCCCAGACATCACTTTCCTTGCTGCCAGGATGCAGCTACAGGGCAGAACACCAGATTGACGTGCAGTAGGTGATGATGTCGACGGGGAGCAGACGAGCACGACAACGAACATGGCACATGGTAGGTGGGCAGGGTGAAGCACAAACTGTCGTCGCCGTGGGCATGGCGCGCAGGGGAGCCAGACGCGGCGTGAGCAGTGCCGGCGTGCGGTAGAGCGGGCGCTAAAGCCGGAGGGGGGAGTAGACCGGCGGCAGTAGCGTGACCGTGGGCAGCGAGGGTGCAGCATGGCTGTGGTGCTGGTGTTGAGCAAGGAGTGCGACAGCACCTGCACGGGAGTTGAGGGGGGCGGCGAGGAGTGGTGTTAGGGTGGCAGAGCGCTCGGCCAGGGGCGTGCACGGTGGCGTGGGGTAAACGGCGTATGGCGGCAGAGGAGCTCGCTGTGGTAGGCGCAGGAACAGCGCGGGCGCGAGTGGAGCACTGGCCGGAGGTGGGTGAGAGCTGACGAGCAGGCGGGGGGCGCGGCCGGAGGCGTGCGCGATCGGAGGTGAGCGCGAGCGAGCTGCGCACCGTGGCAGCGCAGCTAGTAGCACAGGCGATGCGGGGTGGTGCGGCTCCAGCGAGGAGGCGTGCGCCGTGCTTAGGGGGCGCGCGCGACCGGTGTAGGGCGAGCGGGGAGCGTGCCGGGCGGAGCTGGGACGCGGCCAGGCGAGTAGGCACGGGGCGGCGCCGGTGAGGAGGCGGCCGGCGGGACGCGATGGAGGTGGCCAGCGCCAGCGTGCGGCCGAGGCAGGTGGACGACGCTCATCGGGAGCGGCCAGGGTGAGCGCGGTGTCGGCGGCGCATGGACGGACGTGGAGGGGCGCGACGGGATGCGGCCTTGCGAGCGGCAGCCGGGAGGGAGGCGAGGTGCCGTGGGGGCGGTACGAAGATAGGGCCGATGTTTTCATTGCTATGGGACATGCAGCGCGTCTGCGTGGAGGCAGGGGAGGAAAGAGAGGGTTTGTGCCGACCTGACTTGTGGGGACCACTTGTGGGACCCACTTCCCTCATTCTTCTTTCCAATTTCAAATAGGGCTAGCAAACATGCTTCCAAAATAGTCAACTTTGGCCCAATGACTAAATAAAATGTGAAGAATTTTATGGTACAATCAGATTTCAGAACTGAGCAAGTTGAATTTTTACTCAAGTTTGAATTTGAATTCAAGTGGTGATACTTGATTCAATGAAATAAATAGTAAATTAGGTTCAAAAATCCTGAAACTTTGAAGTTACCCTTTTTGAACCATAAGGGACCTCGGGAAAAATTTGGAGTGGATTTGGACAAGGTTAAGTACAAAGTTTAAATTTGAAGTCGAATTTGATTAAACTCTCAGTACGTGTCCAATAAATGGAAAACGTGCTTCAAAAATTTTTGAAACTTTACCGAGAGTCAATTTGGAATATTAGAAGGTCATGGAAAGATTTACAGCCTTAGATTTGAATATTTTTGAATGTCCCATTTTAGGGTTGGAATAATTCTTTTTTCTTTCTCTCTATTTTTGTTTTCTTTTCTCCTTTAATTTTTCATTGAAAATGTTAATACTTGGAAATTAAAGATTTTACACCTTAAGTTCCAATATACATTAGTAAACATTTTCTATATGTAAAATTTTAACAAGTCCCTATTTCTAGTGAACATTGGTTGACTCATATGGTTCATGTGAGTTTGGATTTCCATGTCCATTTTCAAAATTTTTAAGTTCGCATTTTTGCGTTTTTGTTCTTACGAAAAGCGGGCTTTTACAATTTTCACGTGCTCTTCGATCCTACAATTGGTTTTAGAGCCATGGTGCTCTAATCATTGAGATTTGCACATGTTTTTGACTAATCATCATGGAGAAATACTCCGCCAAACCTTGTGTATTTGCTGGTATTGATTTTCAGGTTTGGAAGGCACGCATGGAGGCTTTCATCCAGGCGCAAGGCTTCGCAATATGGGAGAAGGTGTACAAGACTTACGAAGTGCCACCAAACGATCAAGTTACTCCTACAAATGAACAGGACATCGACAACAACAACAAAGCCCAAAACTTGATCATCCAAGGACTCACTCAAAGCGACTTCGACCGCGTTGCACACCTTCGATCGGCATATGATGTGTGGAGAGCGCTTTGTGACTATCATGAAGGATCCAACACGATCAAGGAGGTGAGACAAGATATGTTCCAAAAGAAATATATGTGTTTCGAGATGCAACCCGGTGAGTCTATCGATGACCTTTTCGCTCACTTCAATAAAATTCTCAGCAATCTACGTAGTGTCAATGTTAAATTTTCTTTGGCTGAAAATGCTAGGCAACTTCTTAGTGCATTAGACATGTCAATCTGGGAGATGAAAGTTACATCTATTCGTGAATCAACTGTCATGAGTTCTCTTACATTAGATGTGCTTTACTCTAAACTAAAGACTCATGGAATTGACATCGTATCATGTAAGAATCCAAACAAGTTTATTGCTTTTGTTTCACAACGTGACATGCCTGGCTTCGCTCAATCTTCATCTTGTGGTACACTTGCTTTGTTGTCCTCTCTAACACTTGAACAGATGAGGAATTTCCAGAGGAGGAGCTAGCACTTCTCTCTACTAGGTTCTCAAAAGCATTACAAAATGTGAGAACTAGAAGGAGAGGAAGCTCCGGACCTCAACGATGCTTCGGATGTGGTAAGACAGGACACTTTCGTACAGAATGCCCTAACCTTTCAGGTTCTACTACCCGTGAAGAAAAACAGAACAAGGTCAAGACCACCTCAGGAAACCCCAACAAGAAAAAGAAGGGTACCATAGGACGCAAGATGATTAACAGCTTCATCACTGTACTTCAAGAGCTCGGTTCAAGCGATGTAGACTTTGAATGTGATGAAGATGATGATCTGGCCAACTTATGCTTCATGGCGGGCAAAACAAGATCAAGATCAAGTCAGGAGGATGCATAATACAACAGTGACACCGATGAGTTAATGAAACGTGTGATGCAATTTCTCGTGCAACAATTATTGTTAAGAAAGAGGACAAAAAGCTTAGGGATAATGCTGCTAAAATTGAATCACTAGAATATGAAATCAACCATTTGAAAACCTTGATTCCTAGTGATGATTCTTGTCCCTCATGTGATTTAATCTATGACAATTGTCCACATTAAGAACTGCACATTCCTCTACTCTAGATAGACTTGAACTTGAAATTGAAAAGAACAAAAAGCTTGCTGCACTTCACATAGGAAACTTAAAAGATGCTTCTTGTTCTACAATTTATTTGCATTGTTCTATTTGTGATGATCTTGAAAAGAAACTAAAAGATTCTATGAATGAAATTTCAATATTGAATAATGTTTTACGTTCTCATGAAGTTAAATATTGTTCCAATTGCAAATTAAAAGGAAAAATTCATGTGAAAATTGCCTTGATCTATCCAATAAACTTTACAACATGCGTAGACATTAGTTCGGTTTTGTAATGGGAATAAGAACCTAAACTTGCTGCTGAATTCTTCCAAGTCTTGCAATGATAAAACTTGTTTAGGTTTTGATTCTCATGCTCATGCTAAGGCACATCCACCTAAAATTGTAAAGTTATTAGGAAGTGATTTGATTCAAACAGTTCCTAAACAAAAAGAAGTGGTTTTCAAATCTGCAGGGGTGTTGTCTCATTCGGTTTCAAATAAAAATGTTGTTTGCTCATCTAGACATGAACAAAAAGTTACATTTCATTGTACCTACTGTGGTAGAGATGGTCATGTCATAGAGTTTTGTTATAGACTAGCTAAACAACAGAAAAGGGAAAGAATGATTGCTAGATCTCATAACTTTTATGCAAAATTTGCTGCACATATTAAACCGAATGCCAGGAACATGCAACCTACTGTTATGAGTCAAAAACATTCAAAGTTTACCTCTGGACCTTCTGTTTTTGCCTCCGGAGCTACTAATTTTTGTGCTACTCAAGTAACATCTTATAGGTTAGTAGTTAAGAGTAAAAAACCTCAAACTTTGACTCGTAAACCTGCTGTTTTATCTCAGCTTTCGCGTGTTTTTCCTGTTGCACGTCGTGTGACTCAGTACTGGATTCCTAAATGCCTTTTTCTCCTAAATGTAGGTTACATGTTTGAGGAAGGAGAACATTTGGATTGTGGATTCAGGTTTCTCGCGCCACATGACCGGTAACAAGGATTGGTTCTCCTCCCTCTCTTTTGTGTCACGTGTAGAGAATGTTACTTTTGCCGATAATTCTTCAACTCCTATAATCGCTAAGGGTTCGGTTAGAGTAAATGATCACTACACTTTGAAGGATGTGGCACTTGTCAAAAATTTGAAATACAACTTACTCTCTGTTTCACAATTGCTAGATGAAAATCTGGAAATTATTTTCAATAAAAACTGCTGCAAAGTTGTAGGTTCAAATAGTGAACTTATTTTTAACATGTCTCTGTTTGGAAGAGTTTTTAAAACTGATTTTGATATGTCTTTCCTAAGCGTAGGTGTCGAGTTGCTAATGATTCAAAAGACTTATATTTTTGGCATCGTAGACTTGGTCACATAGGCTTTGATCACCTAACGCGTGTTATTGCTTTTGATCGCATACGTGGGCTGCCTAAGATTAAAGGGGACAAAGAAATTGTGTGCTCTTCTTGTAGACATGCTAAGATGGTTGCAGATTCACATACTCCTCTCACAGTGATCATGATAACTGAACCGGGTCAACTTTTGCACCATGACACCGTAGGACCTTCACGTATTCAATCCTTTAGAGGTAAATGGTATGTTCTTGTTATTGCTGATGATTATTCTAGATACTCTTGCGTTTACTTTATGGTGTCTAAGAATGAATCTTTTATTCATTTTAGAACTTTATTTTTTAGATTATCAATTGATCACCCAGGATCTTTAAAAGCAATTAGAAGTGATAACGGAACTGAATTTAAAAATCAATCTTTTGATCACTTTTGTGCTGAAAATGGAATAGATCATCAATTTTCTTCACCATATGTACCTCAACAAAACGGTGTTGTAGATAGAAAGAACATAACCTTAGTTGAGATGGCTAGGACTATGCTTGATGAATATCGAACTCATAAGAAATTTTGGGTTGATGCGATTGCAACCGCTTGTTATGTCTCAAATCGTGTTTTCTTGCGCGTTAAGCTAGGTAAAACCCCATATGAGATCCGGTTTGGACATAGCCCTAGTGTTACGTACTTTCGGGTCTTTGGTTGCAAATTCTTTGTTATGAAAAATGGTAATCTTGATAAATTTGAACCTAGATCCATTGATGGCATGTTTCTTGGTTATCCATCTCATACTAGAGGCTACTGTGTGCTTTTACTTGACACTAACAAAATTGTGGAGACTTGTGAAGTGTCTTTTGATGAAGCTAGCCCTGGTACTAGCTCAAACGTTGCAGGTCCAGATCCATATCCGCAGGGGGAGAGCATTTTCGTTGAAGATGAGGAAGAGGTGGAGCTGCTGCCCGAAAATTCAGCAGCTAATGACATTGTTTGAGCTCCTGATTTTGATTCACAGCCAGCACCGACGACCACCATTACTTGTCCAGATCCTCCTCAAGTCACAAGCTCATTGATTTGTGATGAACATGAAGAAGAAAAAGCTTGTGAAGTGTCCACTCCCCTCCAGGTTCTCAAAATTCATCCTCCACAACAGATTATTGGAAGCTTCCACGAACGAGTTACACGGTCCAGGTTTTGCGATCCAAACTCTCATGCTCATTCTGCTTTTGTTGCTTCTTTTGAACCCAAAGATATATCACAAGCACTCTCTAATGAATCTTGGATTATTGCCATGCAAGAAGAGTTATAAAATTTTGAAAGAAATAATGTTTGGAAACATGTACCTCCATCTCAAGGTCACACTTTAATTGGAACTAAATGGGTTTTTAAAAATAAACAAAGTGAGCATGGGGTTGTGGTTAGGAATAAGGCTAGGTTGGTTGCTCAAGGTTTCACTCAAGTTGAAGGTCTAGATTTTGATGAAACTTTTGCTCCTGTATCTAGATTAGAAGCCATAAGAATTTTGTTAGCTTTTGCTGCATCTAAAGGTTTTAAGCTATATCAAATAGATGATAAAAGTGCTTTTCTTAATGGCTACATAGATGAGAAGGTTTATATCAAACAACCACCGGGTATTGAAAATTCTGATTTTCCTAATCATGTTTACAAACTGTCCAAAGCCTTGTACGGTCTAAAACAAGACCCTAGAGCATGGTATGATAGGTTAAAAACATTCTTACTTGAAAAGGGGTTTACCATGGGCAAGGTTGATAAAACTCTTTTTGTGCTTAAGCATGGCAGACTCATTATTCATTCAAGTGTATGTGGATGATATTATCTTTCATGATCTTGTGTCCAAGTTTTCAGCTATGATGAGTTCAGAATTTGAGATAAGTATGATGGGAGAACTCATGTACTTTTTGGGGCTGCAAATCAAGCAAACCAAGGAGGGTACCTTTGTGCATCAAACGAAGTATACAAAAGACCTCCTAAAGCGCTTCAACATGGACAAAAGCAAGCCTCTTCGGACACCAATGGGATCAACAACAACACTTGAACTTGATGAAGATGGTGAACCCGTGGATCAAAAAGAATATAGAAGCATGATCGGATCACTTTTGTACCTCACAGCATCAAGACCAGACATACAATTCAGCATATGTCTTTGTGCACGGTTTCAAGCCTCTCCACGTGCTTCACATCGTCAAGCCGTCAAAAGGATTCCCAGGTACTTACATGGAACTCAATAATTTGGCATTTTTCTTCCTTCTTCCTCAACCGTTACTTTGAAAGCTTTTTCCGATGCTGATTTGGAGGTTGTAGGATTGATAGGAAAAGTACTTCTGGTGCTTGTCATTTTCTTGGTAATTCACTTATTGCTTGGTTCTCTAGAAAACAAAATTCAGTAGCACAATCTACAACCGAATCTGAATATGTAGCTGCTGCTAGTGCTTGCTCACAAGTTCATTGGATTGTTCAAACACTTAAGGACTATGAGATTGATCTAGATAGTGTTCCACTGTTTTGTGATAACACTAGTGTCATTTGCATGCTAAAAACCCTGTGCAACATTGTAGAACTAAGCACATTGATATTAGGTATCACTTTCTCTGTGATAATGTTGAAAAAGGAAACATTGTGCTTCACCATGTAGATACCGAAAAACAATTGGCTGACATTTTTACAAAACCTTTGGATTTCACTCGTTTTTTTTTCGTTCGTAGTGAAATAGGGGTTATGCATCCTCATGGCTTACATTGAGGGGGAGTTTTCAAACTTGAGAAGTCTATGTGTGAATCTGAAACTAAAATAATATGAGCATAGTATTTCATACATATATGAATTTGTGATTCCTCTTACATGCTAAAAGTTCTTACTACATTACTCATGTTATACATTTTGTAGTTTTTGCCATGTATAGTAATTGGAATAATTACTTACACTAAATCTGGTCATGGTTGAACTTTCTTGCTGGTTTGAACTAGTTGCATGCTCACAAGTGTTCTTAATCATAAAGAATTAATCAAGCAATCAACTCACATGTTGAGTTTTTGTGAACAAATATAAGTTGAGAAAAGATCAAGAGAATATGCGTGCATCGTACTTCTTTTTTTGAGATGGCTTATCATTGCACTTAGATATGAACTTGGAAGAAGTCGTGTATGACTAAAACTATGTCCTTAAGCTTCTGATTGTCAAAAGACATAGGCTTGGCTTGGTTGGTTAGAATAAGGCAGATGCGCATATAATCTCTTGCAAATATCATATGATCTAAATTTGTGCTTTGAAAAATAATAAAATGCAGCAACAAGTGTCATGCTTTCAGGTATTGAAATAGTTAAGTTTGTGAGATCATGACTTGCTTAAATTGACAATTACATTTGATCTCTAGCATGGCTTACACTACTTTATGTATCTCACTGTTGTGATAGTGTAAGTTACTTGATAGTATGACTTGGATGAGCTTTGTTTTATATATATGTTATCATATGCTCATAATAATTAAAATTTCTCTTTTGAACCTTGCTGAATACATTGTCAAAGGGGGAGAGATAATATGGTGAATTATGCAAGGGGGAGAAATATGTATAGGGGGAGAGAGAAATTTATTTCTATCACATTTGATTTTCAAATAGGGGGAAAATTATTCTCAAAACTTTTCATGCCAATATTCGAATTTTAAATGGTGTTGCCAATGCATTCATCAAGGGGGAGATTGTGAGACCTATGTGTGCTGAATACATTGGCTTTGACAATAAAAGTTTTGAATGCTGCCATAACCTCTTTTTAGCAAGGTCCGACTCTAGCTCCGAGCTTCTGCAAGGTCCGACAATAGGTCCGACTTTCTTTGTCTAGGTCCGACATGTTTTTGGGTAGCTCCGGTGTGCTTTGTCTTTAGCTCCGGCATGTCTTTGATAGCTCCGACATGTCTTTGTTATGCTTCGATATGTTTTGCTAGGTCCGATTTATGTTCGTTAGCTCCGACATGTTTCTCTAGTTTCGGCTTTTGGGTTGACTTGTTCCGACTAGTTTTGGTCAGCTCCGGAGCTAGGTCCGACTAGCTTTGGCTAGCTCCGGTGCTAGGTCCTGCTAGTTTCGAAAAGCTCCGGTGCTAGGTTGTACTAGCTTTGGTAAGCTCCGGCTCAAGCTTCGGTTAGCTTTGGCAAGGTCCGGTGCCTGATCGCAATGTTTCGGCTTTTAATGTGAAATGTTTCAAACATGCTTTACATTGTTGGAAAGTTTGCTTAGTATTCATTTGCTAAGTTTTTGGTGCGTTTTGGTTGATATGGCTGATATCGTTTTGCTATACTTTGCAACATGCTTATGTGAGGTGCTCATGTAAGGTGTTGTGTTTGGAACTAACTTGAGTCAAGTTGCGGACTTGGGCTCGTACGGATTGGTTGTTTGTTCATGTGCAGGTGTTGCTTGAGTTCAAGTCATTGTTGGTGACAAGATCCTTTGGACTAGTCTCAGGTAGGAGATGAGGTTCCAACAACCAAATTCAGGAGGAATTGTGGTTGAGCGGGTCAGGAGCTCGCGCAGGATGATTGAATCAAGGGCAGTGCATATGAAGATTACTGGACGTCGGAGGAAAGGTGTTTGCACGTATGCATTCGGTGCATGACGTGGCAACATGGTTCCGAAGTTGGTTTATGGATGGGAATATCTGGTTGGAAGGATTGGATCGTATCGGTTGATGACTTTGGCTACGGCGGAGTCGGTTATGGCTCGATATGGAAAGTATCGAGTTGGTTATGATAGGATTTCGTGTGGGTCACGAATTTGAGTTATTTTAGGAATGTGGGATACGTTCCTAAGGTGTTAAGATTGCTTCTATCTGCTTATAGAAGAGTCCTGAGCAGTTATGGAAAGTTTCGATTCATGAACGGAGTAGGATTATGGTCCTGATTTGAGTTGAGTTGGCTTTCAAGCTGGTTATATAAGCAACAGAGTCAAGAGCTTGTGGAGCACGACTTTGGGTCTGTTCCTATTGTGTTATATTGAATAAAATTCGTAGTTTGAAGGAACTTTTGTGCCTTGTTCGTCCGACTTGTTCCAGATAAGTTTTACTCGTCGAGTTTCTGGACAGCACTACCATTCGTTGGTGGTTTTATTATAACTCGACTTTTACAGATCCAATAGACGTGATTATTTTTGGGTTGTCTTTACAACTTTATTATCTATCATCTTTCAAAATTTCATGATCATTGTATTTTTGGTTTTTGATCTACGTAGGTTTCATTGCAGCATTCCAGAACTGTTTTTCTCGGGTAGGACAGATTGACCTTTGTTCTATCTTTCGATCATAACTTGAGTTTCTCTCGATGGATTTGAGTGATTCTTCTTGTGTTTTCTTCATGACTTGATTCTCTCTGATATATATCACTTTTTTCACGGTGAAACACGTTTAGATTAGTTCACACACGGTTTCTCTAACATATCATTTTTCTGCCGAAGGGGTTGGGATTTAATTGTTTCCGATGTGTAAGATTTTTAAATATACCATTAACCCCCCCCCCCCCCACACACACACACACCTCTGGTAGCTTTTCATGTGCTCTTTTATCGTACAGAGACATCATTCAGGTTATGGTCGCTGCCTTGCTCAGGGCATGAGCTGTCCGTCCCCTTGTACTCAGCTGTTAGCACTGAGAGGCAAGGTGCGCAGGCTTAGGGTACGGAACAAGGCTAAGTAGACTGCACACCTTGGACCTCCAGCTCGTCGTTAGTCTTTTAGGGGTGAGAACCATTCAACACCACGGACCTTGGCAAGAAAACGACCATCGAACCCCAAACACAATGCAAGTACCTCATGCGGACCGACCTTTAGCAGGATAGCATAACTCTGACTAGGACGAGATAGGGAAAGAGTGACCATGCATACGATAGTCAACATGCAAAAACGAGCATATCTTCATGAACATAAAATTAATGAGTAATTAAATGAACATAGTAATATAGTGCGAGAGTATTCGGGTTGTGGTTATTGCCTTGTTCAGAAGTATGGGTCGCCCGGCCTCCTAGTACTTAGTCATAGCGCTAAGGAGGTAGAGTGTACACGCTAAGGGTGCAGGACTAGGCTAACCAGGCTGTACACTCTGGACCCCTGCCGGTGTTAGCAGAAGTATGAGCCGACCAAGCCCTAGTATTGAGCCGCTGCGCTAGAGAGGCAAAGTGTACACGCTTAGGATGCAGGACCAGGCTAAACCGGTTGTACACTCTAGACCTTCCGCTGGCGTTAGCCTTTCAGTGGAGGGACCGTTCAACACCACGAGGCCCCGAGCAAGAAAATAACCAAAAGACCCCAGATTCCTCGACCCCCGCCCTGTTCAGCGTGTATGCCGTTTGGCCCCTAGTACTCAGTCGTAGTGATAGGGAAGCAGAGTGCACTGCTTAGTGTATGGAACCATGCTAAATAGGTTGCACACCTTGGACCTTCCGCTTGGCATATTACTTTCATGGAAGAGGGGGGGATCGTCTGGCACCACAGGACCACAAACAAGAGAACGGCTGAAAAATCACGAATTTGCAACAGGTACCATAAGTAGACCCACATGCCGCACGCGCTCACAGCATACGACATCTATGTTGTCGTGGCAACCAGAAACCGCTTGATGTCCTGCCCATGGAACCCCTTAGAGGCCTTCTAGTTGGTGTGGCCAACTGGTTGGGCACGCCTACCACTTAGTCAAAGGACTCTGACGGCGGGCCCCTAGCGGAGAGCGGGAGCTTGTGTAGTCGACACCGACGACCCCCCTGGGGAGCGCTGGACATTGAATTGAGATGCGTGGTTGTCGTCGAAGAAGGCTCCAGCAGCGATGGCGACATGGTAGCCGCTGAACCAAGGCTGCGCCCACCCTCAATGTGTGGAACATCAATGACGGGCCCCCTAAGAGGTGTTAGAGCTTGATGTTCCGCTGGTACCCACACTCCATGTGCAGGACATCGACGCCGGGCGCCCTAGGAGGTGTTGGAGCTGGATATTCCATCACCGCCCAATCTCAACATGTAGAACATCGACAGCGGGCCCCCTGAGAGGTGTTGGAGCTGGATGCTCCTATGGCGGCCACCCTCAAAGTGCAGGACATCGACGATGGGCCCTTGGGAGGTGTCGGAGCTGGACGCTCTGGAGGTGCCCACCCTCAACATCCGGAACATCGACGGCGGGCCCCTTGGGTGGTGTCAGAGCTAGATGTTCCGGCGGCGCCAACCCCCAATGTGGAGAACATCGACATCAGGCCCCCTAGGATGTGTTGAAGTTGGATGTTCTGATGGCACCCACCCTCAACGTGCAAAACATCGACGACAGGCACCCTAAGAGGTGTCGGAGCTGGACGCTCCAACGGCACCGACCCTCAATGTGTGGAACATCGACGGCGGGTCCCATGGGGGGTGCAAGAGGTGGGTGATTCGGAAAGCACCGGCCTGGCCAGATGCAAATTTGCTCGAGTGTGACGGACCAAACCGCGCTCTAGAGCGGATCTAGTCATGCCACCATCTGCTGTGTGGCGACAACCTCTGGGATCACCCATAGGCCTAATGTTCGTTATTGCGATGAAGGCACAACTTCTTGAGAGAGAAAATCCCCCTACCAGGCGCGCCAAAGATTGAAGTGTTTCTGCGATACCTCCCCCGAACCTGCTTTGAGAGTAGCCTACAGAGGTTCTCAATCAGCGGGGGCTTAGTCCATAGGTCAGGCTACACGTATAAGAGATGGGAGACGATGCTTTTATGTGGTTTGGTCCGCCAAAGCGTAACATCCTACTCCACGATATGTGTGTTGTATTGCTTGAGTGTCTAAGTTGTGGATCTGAGAGTTCAAGTGCACATCCAGTCCGAGCGGACCAAAGAGGATGTCCAGTCACAGGTGCTGCCCGGTCCTTTTGTATTCAAGGCCGGACAACATACAAGTGGGATCCGATGTCTGACAGGTGGCCCCAGGGTGATCTTTTCAAGTACAAGATCTAATAGTTTACTACACCCGCTGCCTCTGTCTACACCTTGAAGACTCTCCGTCTTGCCCTGTTAGTCATCGGTGTCTAGGCATAGTCATTGATGATGGTCTGAGACCTATGTGCGCCGAATACATTGGCTACGATGATAAAAGATTTGAATACTACCAAAACACCCGTTTAAAAAGGTCTAACTCTAGATCCGAGCTCCTTCAAGGTCCGACAATAGGTTCGTCTTGTTCTGGGTAGCTTCGACAAGATATGATCTAAGGTTCGACTTACTTTGTCTAGGTCCAACTTTTTTTAGTTAGGTCCGACATGTTTTTGCAAGGTCCAGCGCTAGGTCCAACTAGCTTTAGTAAGCTCTGTGCTAGGTCTGACTAGCTTTGGACAGCTCCGTCGCTAGGTCCTGCTAGCTTTGGTAAGCTCCGGTTCAAGGTCCGGTTAGCTTTGGCAAGGTCCGATCGTAGTCTGCAATGGTTCTGCTTTTAACTTGCAATGTTTCGAACTTGCTTTACACTTATGGAAAGTTTGCTTAGTATTCTTTTACTAAGTTTTTTGATGCGATTTTTCTGATCATGGTGGTTAACATTTTGCTATGGTATGCAACATGCTTATGTGAGGTGCTCACGTAAGGTGTTGTGGTTTCGGAACTAACGTGAGTCAAGATGAGGACTTGTGCTCGGAAGTATTGGTTGTTTATTCATGGGCAGGTGTTGCTTGAGTTCAAGACATGGCTAGTGACGGGATCCATTGAACTTGTCTTAGGGAGAAGATGAGGATCAACAACCAAGTTTGGGTGGAATTGTGATTGAGTTGATCGGGAGGTCGCGCAACATGTTTGAATCAAAAACAATGCATATGAAGGTATCGTGGACATTGTTGGAAGGTGTTTGCACGTGTGCATGGAGTGCATGGACGTGGAAACATGGTTTCAAGGCAGGATGAACAGAAGTGGATGTAAAGAATTGGTAGAAAAGGTCCAACCGACTGGAATATGCCAAAGACTGCGGCTGAGGTGGTTATGGTTCATTTATGGTTATACCGCTTTACTAAAAAGTTCGTGATTTCATCCCCTTTTGGTGACTAAGGAACCTCCATTATGCTTGTGATCCGTCGGTCACATTACACACTTCCAACGGTGTGGGCCAAGAGATTACAAAATAGCCTTTACAAATGGACTACCAGCATATTCAGACCCACTAAGATTTCACTGGTGGTGATGCCTCCAACTAAGCACATCCAACCAAGAACCCCCTCTTGTGTTGCTCGGATTCCAGGGCATTTCCTCCATTATTGCAAACCCAACCGACTCCCATTCCCCGCTCCTCCAAATGATCCGAACAATGCTGGCAATACACCTAATTAATCAGCTAAACCGCACCGATACTTGGCCTTGTGGTGGCACTGTTGTCCTGTCATATTCTTTCATGAACCGGTCCTTAGATCTAAAGCAAGCAAACCATCATATCATCCAACCCAATACACAAACCATGCTTGCTTAGATCACCCAAGTCTTATATTAACAAATAGTCATATTCATCAATTCACATAAGCCATAAGTTCAATAATTCATAATTAAGCCATTTGGTTAATTCCCAATCCCAATTAAGTTTAAGCGTAGCAAAAAGGGTAAAAATACCCTTCCCGACTCTATGGAATATATTCCAAGCAACAAGGATGGTCAAACGAGACTAGTAAACACATATCAAAGGTTTTTCATCAATTTGACATAAGCATGCAGTTTTGGAAACAAAACATATATAAATAGGACCAAAATGATCAAGGACACTTGCCTTAATATTCCGCAATTTGATGACTCAAGCAATTCAAAGTCTTGCGCATGAAGATCCTCGAATAATCGCTTCTCGATCAGAACCTTTTGAGTGAATCGTCTACTCGCAATCAAGCACATATACAAACCAACAATAATGCGATCAATATAGTACACATATATTAATTAATATGCCATGATGTGTATGCATGAGGTAATTATGTGGTAATACATGCTATTAATTCACTACTATCGTTTCATAATTAAGTTCAACTAGTTCTCAGGTGCTTATGTGAGTTTTGGGTCAATAATAGTTATTCTTGTGACAATTAGGAGTTGCTGAATTTTTTATATACCGGACTAGTCTGAGGGAAGCCGGACAAGTACGTTTGGGCACAAAGAGTTGATCGGACAAGTCTGCATAGATCCGGACTAGTCCGCACTGTACCAGACTAGTGCGCGTGGGACTAGACTAGTCCGTAGCGGTATAGCAAGGCACCATGAAATAAGTTTGGAGATGATGTGGTTCGAGTGGTAGATTAATTTTTGCCGCAAAATCTAAACCATAAACCTACTGGTTGCGTGGCTAGTCTTGATGGTCGTGGAACGGTGACAGCTTGTGTTTCCATCGTCTAGGTCCGGTTGATGAAGACGACAGCGTGACGTCGATGAACGAACAATGGCGATGTAGGCGAAGAAGACGATGCAGCTATCTCCCGCGAACAACGGCAACGTTGCGGTGATCCTGACAAAAATGGCGACTTGTCCCTTTTCTTTCTTCTTTCTCTTCCCGACGGCTTGGCTGCTTGCAGCAGATGGCGTCGGTTCCTCTACATTTTAACTAGGGTGCAGGGGTGTGCGGGCAAAGGTCAGGGCGGCAGGGCTTTTTTTTTTCCTCTGGGCGTGTTGGCAGCGTGCGGAAAAATGTAGAAGAGCAGGAAAGGTCTACGGGATTGGCCTCTGGTTAGGCTGACTCCAAGGCAAACACGTAAAAATCCTTACCCATAGTTCTCTTTGGGTGTCATCCCGAGCGGACGCAGGCTACTCAAAATCGCCGGTCTCCAACGGAACCACTGCAAATGACGCTAAAGAAAATTTTCAGCTGCCTCCGCTTCTCCGCCCGGTTGCGCGCCAAGCACTTGGTAGCCTGCCGAACGCTCCTGCCAAAAATAACACCCCTTGCTGCCTGCTCCCGCCAAATCAACGCTCGGTCCTGCCGAAAAAGCGCCTTTCACTGTCAGCGTCAAAGCGAGTTGTGTCGTCGTTGCAGACGAAGCAGCTACCAAAATAAGGTATCCGTCAACGTCTCTCCATTGGAGTGTGTTTTTTACAGATGCAATACGCATTTCCGATCTGAGTCATCCAATGCATAGCGTGTTGGAGTCAGCCTTATTATAGCCGGGTTGGCATCGGGCTGGGGCATGCGCCCAGATCGGGAAACTCCGGATCGACTGGGACTCAGTGCTTGGCCAGCGGTAGATGTTTTCCCTTTCCTTTTTTCTATTCTGTTCCCTTTTCTTCTCTTTCTTTTTTTCCTTTTGGCGGTGCGTCCAGATTTTTGGTGCGGGCTGTTGGCGCTGACTTTGGCCAGCAGGTGGTTTCATTATTTTTATTTTCTCTTCTTATTTTCTACTATTTATTATCATTGGTTGTTCGGCTAGGGATAAACCATGGTTGACTTACTTTTTCTTTTCCTTTCTTTTTGTTTTGTTTTCATTTCTTTCCATACTATTTGTTTATTATTTATTTTGTTTAATTAATTGTTGCTTATTATTATTTTTGTTTATTTTTCTTTTGCTTGCGGCAAGGCTCTTTTGTGCGGTTCGTGATCAAACCAGTGGTTGACTTATGTTTATTATTTATACATCTGATTTGTGAAGTGTTAAAACACATCAAACTGTAGGGTACCGGACTAGTCCGTTTAATACCGGACAAGTCCGTCCAGGTTATAGAGAGGTATATCTGACAAGTACGGTGTCATCTCGGACAAGTCCGATGTACAGTAAGGGACTTCGGACTAGTCTGTTGTTGTAACGGACAAGTCCGTGAAGAAAATTTTATTAAGCTTGTGCATACCGGACTAATACGGTATTGCACCAGACTAGTTCGTTGTTGTCTAGTAAAGGTTTGTTCTTTTTCATCATACTTAATGGTTTTGCATGAATTCCTCATATAATTAAAATATTATATATATATATATATATCTTTAGTCTCATTTATTTCTTTTATCCTATATTTGTTATGGCAAATAAATTACTTTTGCGTATTTATTTTTGTAACTAATTTTCAATGCTTGAAGATGAATTCAAAATGCAATATGAGATGCATATATTTTATATTTTTATTTATAAAAACAATTTCTTCCTATTATTACCTCTAAATTGCCATTTAAGTTTTTAATTGCCAAAACTTGAATATCAGGGTGTCACAATTCTTCCTCCCTTAAAATGAATCTCGCTCTCGAGATTCGGATGGGTTGAAGATGAGATTTGGAAATAAAATTATAAATTCCTTTTTATATTTGAATTAGCCAAGTTTGAAAATTTTGGGATGTTAAAATCTACGCCCCAAAAGGAACCTCGTTCTCGAGGTTCGGACGGATTGGAGAAGAGATAAGAAAACTCTTGACAACATCTTTATGCTCCCATGTAGCTTCGTCCGGGATAGTGATTCTCCTAGTGGTGACCATCTTCTGCGGGAGTAGGGACGGGAATGAATTAAGGTGGAAGGAATCCCAACCTATATGCATGCATCAAGGTATATAATCCTAATTAATGCATTAATTGATGAGGATGTATGTCTATATATATATATATATATATATATATATATATATATATATATAAGTTTTACACAATGCACACACAAACATACAAGCAAGCAATCAAATAGTCATCGCACCACCAAATCTAGCGCACTAACGAACTAAGCGTTTAGTATAGCTTAACCAAGATTAGACTTAAATCCTAATTTAAGAGTTATAAATTTATCGAGTTACGGAAAGGTGAAGGCATTCTATTTTCTTCTTTGGAGCTTGGAACATGGTCAAGGTGGCAATCTAGGTGCGGTGAGGAACGATATCGGCTTGCCAGATCTTCACGAGCGGCTCTCCAACCAGTTGACGTGCTTCACATGAACTTGATTATCGACGAAGATGCAACCTTCAATTCTCTATTCTTCGTGTCCAGAAGGTCTTCATCTTGAAGTGTATGCTTTACAAGTTCTCCTTCGATTTTACTTCTTCTATGCTTTCGTTGGAAGATCTAGCTGGGGTGCAGTCATCCTTATCAGTTGGTTGTTCATACTATATGTGTATCGGTGCAAGATGTGCATGGCATGAAAATTTTAGCACCAAGGAGGGACAAGAAAGAGAATGTGGCAGCGAGGAAGTAGCAAAGATACGTGAGAATAGGAAAAATATTTAGTGGCAAGTGTTTTAAAATGTAGCAGCAAATAGGAGGGAAAAATAGAGGGTGTGCAGTAGCAAAATACAGAAAACATTAGTTGAGAAAGTGTACAAAACGCAGCAGCAAGCACGTTAATATGCGGCTGATTTAGAAAGGAAAACGCAGCAGCAAGTGATATCATTAAGTGGTTGAAACACGCGGCAATTTAAAAGGATATTTAGTCGAGAGTGTGTTAAAATACAGCAGTAAAGAAGAGAGAAAACGGAGGTGGTGCTGCAGCAAAAAGGGAGGGGAAAAAGAGTAATATAGCAGAGGCCAAAAATAAATGTTCAATGTACTGCAACAACCAAGTTGCTGTGACACCCGGTTCCGAACAACGAACCAAGTGCGACGCATATGTGGGTCCTGGATGTTCAACACACATACACGAGTGATTCACAAACGATGTACAAAATATTGCCACAGCACAGATTAATTAAGTACATTTATTACGATATTCAAATAATCCTCAATTTACAACTCTAATGATCATTAATGATAATACTACTATAGCAGAAATAATCTAATTAAGCAACTAAGCAAATTAAGTAAGTAGGGTAGTGCGGCTCCAGGAACCACCACAAGCAAGTCGAGGCAGCACACAACCTAGTGCTCTGCATTATCCTCGGAGTACTCCCAAACATCACCTGAAACTGTTGGTGGAGGAATTGCAAGAGTGAGCACATGTCGTACTCAGCATGTGTGAGAAAATAATGACATGTTTCTTAAATAAGGACTGATAATAAATAACAGCTAGTTGCTGAAAAGTACATTTAAAACAAGTGAAAAGCATCCCACAATGTCTATGTGAAGTTATTCCCATCATATCCCAAATAATTACAAATTTATGAGTCCAACACCATCAATTACTATTATATCACATATATTATTCATTATGCATCCATATACCATATTCTTACAATCCTCATTAACCATATCCAATTATCACCATCCAATCCATAACCATATCCAATATCGAACCATAACCATCCCAAATACAAGTTCCACTCTAATCATGGAAGTTGTCCAGGGGCTCATAACCGGAAGCACGGCTATCATGATAGTTTTTTACAATCTGCAGAGGTTGTACCACTTTACCCACATGTTCATGATTTCATCACCTTTCGGTGACTAAGAACCTCTATCATGCCTTATCACACATCCGTTGGTATGTGGCTAAGAGATCAGAAAATAGCCTTTACAAAGGGACTACTAGTATGTACGAACCCACTAAAGTTTCACCAGCAGGCTTGATTCTCCATTCTCCCAACCACGGGCCCCCTCATATGTCATGTGGTTCCCAGAGTAGTCCTCCTCGACTACCATTACCCGCGACATCTAATTGTCCATACAATACCAGCAGCACACCAAATTATTCAGCTACGCTGCACCCATACTTGGCCTTGTGGTCATACTGTTGTCCTGGCTTATTCTCGCATGAATCGGTCCTTAAATCTAAGGCAAGCAAAACAACCATAACATCCAACCCAATCCATAGACCATGCTTGCTTAGATCTCCAAGGACCCGTGTTACCAATTATCCATATTCATCTATTCTCATCATATACGTGCTCATTAATTCATTGTTAATCCATTTGGTTGTTTTCCCAACTCAACTAATTAGAGCAAAGAAAAAAGGTAAAAATGCCCTTCCCGACACTCTACAACATGTACCAAGTGATAAGGATGATCAAACAAGACTAGTAAACTACTATCTCGGGTTTCCCATCAATTTGACACAAGCATGCAGTTTTGCAAACAAAACATGATCAAAATGATCAAGGACACTTGCCTTGCTCTTGAGCTTGGTTAGGGTCAAAAGCTTTTAAGTTCTGGTACTGGAGGTCCTTGGCAGCACCCTCTAGCGCAACACCTTCTATTCCGCTCAGTAGATATACAAAACAACCATTACTATCAATAGATGCTCACATCTTACTCAATATGTCATGACATGCATGATTAATGCAATTATGTCGTAACACTTGTTAATGAGTTGTTATTAATGTTTACTAACTAGATCTAATGGAGTTTAACACGTTTGCACAGGAGTTGAATCAATTTAGATCAGATTAGACCTAATTCAGCAACTTCAAATTTAGGTGGTCGGACATGTCCGTACTGAGGACCAGACAAGTACGCCCTGGACCAGAAAGTCGACCGGCCTAGTCCGCACTGGGACCGACAAGTCCGTTAGGCTAGGGTTTTTTTCCGAATTTCCAATTAGGGTAGTTTGAGTTGAATTTTAGGACCAAGACTGATGTAGCAAGATGATCTAAGGTAATTAATTTGAATTAAAAAACTCAAGGGTCGAGAATTTGACAAAACTCAAGATTTTGGCGTCTAGATCACAAGAAGATGAAAAATTTGTGGAGAATTGACGATTATGTCGATGAGTTGACGAAGATCAACCTTGCTGGATCCTACTCCTTCATCCTTCCTTTCCCCTAGCTGCGATGGACTCTCCTCTTTACGGCCGCTCTCACAAACTACGGTTTGGGGTTTCTTCAATTGTGACAAAGGGGTGAGAGGATCGTCACTGGGGTGCTTATATAGAGGTGGAGGTGGTAGGGTTTGATGGATTTCATGTTCAAGGTGGTGGAGGCCATGCAGGGATCCCACATGGGCTTCCCATGGGTTGGGCACAACGTTCTTGGGCCCATTTAACGTAAATACCCAATAGGAAGTCATGAAGAAAAAGACTAAATCCGAGTCAGGCAGACCGGACAAGTCTGCTAGGGGGTTGGACTAGTCCGTTGGATGTTAGAAAGTTGAACGAATAAGTCCGGTGCCAAGCCGGACAAGTCCGTTTGGAGTTATTTTGATGTTACAAAAAGTTGAACGGACAAGTATGGTGCTAGGCCGATCAAGTCCGGAGTATGACTTAGGAAAATATCAGAAACATTCTTGGACTAGTCCGTAGAATTAACAAAAAAGTCGAGAAAGACAACAGAAAGCAAAACCAAACTAGTTCATGGTCCGAGCCTGACAAGTCCTCCCCACCCAGGGAGAACAACAGAGAGTTAGACGCACTAGTCCGGGGTCCCAATCCAGACAAGTCCGCACTACAACGGGTTTTTATTTGCTTGCATGATTATAATTTATTTTAAACTTATTCCTTTTGTGTTGCTTAATGCTAAACATGTATGATAATGTATGCAATGCATGATGGATCAAAATGAGGGTGTTACAAACCTACCCCCTTAAAATGAATCTCGCCCTCGAGATTTGATGTAGAAGGAAAGAGATAGGGAAATTCTTTCTTGATCTCATCTTCCAGCTCCCAAGTTGCTTCCAATTCTGTATGATGCTTCCATTGTATTTTGCATCGTCGAATCACATTATTCCTTGTGACCCTCTCCTTTGTTTCAAAAATATTGATCGGTTGCTCGGCATAGGTCAAATCTGCCTCTAGTTCCAAATCCTCCATTGAAATTTGTTCTTCCAATACCCTTAAGCACTTCTTGAGCTGTGAAACGTGAAATACATCATGAACATCAGCAAGATGTGCTGGCATCTCCAACTTATATGCCACTTCAACATGTTTGCCCAAAATCTTGAATGGCCCAATAAAGCGAGGTGCCAACTTGCCTCTGACATTAAACTGCTTATGACCTCACATAGGTGACACATTGAGATATACGAAGTCTCCCACTTCAAAGGCTAAGTTTCTCTGCCTATTATCTGCATAACCCTTTTTGTCTTGTTTGAGAGGCCCTCAAATGCTCGCGGATTATCTGAACTTGCTTTTCAGCCTCTTGCAACACATCCGGTCCAAACATTTGGTTCACTCCTGTCTCATTCCACAACAAAGGTGTCGTACACTTCCTGCCATATAGTGCTTCATATCGATACATCTTCAAACTTGCTTGGTAACTATTATTGTAGGAAACTCAGCATACGACAAGCTCTTGTCCTAGTTGCGTCCATGCTTCAAAGCACAAGCTCTCAACATATATTCCAATATTTGATTTGTCCTCTCGGTTTGTCCATCCGTTTGATGGTGATATGCAGAGCTGAAATTTAATCTCGTACCCATAGCTTCGTGCAGTTTCTGCCAGAACCAAGAGGTGAATTGAGAACCTCGGTCCGAGACTATTTTCTTGGGTACACTGTGCTGACATACGATTTTCTCCATGTACAACTCAGCCAACTGTGCGGCGGTATACTTGGTCTTGACAGGAATGAAATGAGCTGATTTGGTCAACCGATCCACAATAACCCATTTTGAGTCATAGCCAGACTAGGTTCGAGGTAATCCAACTATGAAATCCATACCGATTTCTTCCCACTTCCATTCCGGAATCTTCAATGGTTGCAACAATCCAGCTGGCCTTTGGTGTTCCGCTTTGACTCGTTGTCACACATCACACAAGGCTACATATTCATCTATGTGCTTTTTCATCCTATCCCACCAATTACATGTTTTCAAATCCTTGTACATCTTCGTACAATCGGGATGAATTGAGTAAGATGAGTCATGTGCCTCCTTTAATATCGTTTCTCGAATATGCTTTACATTAGGCACAACAATCCGTTCACTACTTCGGTCTTTCCATAGTACCTTGGTCATCCTCATGAAATCTGAATTTTCTCCATTCTTGTGTCCTTTCTTTGATTTCTTGAATTTCCTCATCCTTGGTCTGATCTTCTCGAATTTCTTGCCGCAAGGTTGGATTTAACTCCATTATTCCCATCTCATTCACAAATCCAAGATTCAACCGTTCAAACTTCTTGATAGATGGTAATTCCCGAACAGTTAGTTGGTGGCTTACTCCTTTCCGACTCAAAGCATCGGCCACTACATTAGCCTTATCCGGGTGATAGTTGATTCCCACATCATAATCCTTAATGAGCTCTAACCACCTTTGTTTCCTCAAATTTAGGTCCGTTTGTGTGATAATGTACTTGAGACACTTATGATCCATATAAACCACACCTATGACCAAGAATGTAATGTATCCATATCTTCAATGCATGCACTACGACTGCAAGTTCGAGATCATGCGTAGAATAGTTCTGCTCATGTTTCTTCAACTGCATCGTTGCATAAGCTACCACTTGACCTTCTTGCATGGGCACACATCAAAGTCCCTGTCTTGATGCGTCGCAATAGATATCAAAACTTTTGCTCACATCTGACAATACCAACAGTGCTGTTGTTAAGCTCTTCTTTAGCTTCTCAAAACTGTTTTGACAAGCTTGAGTCCATTGGAATGCTTTTCCCTTCATCAACAACTCAGTCATGGAGAAGTCCTTGATGAACCGACGGTAATATCCAGCCATTCCAAGAAAACTCCTTATTTCCTTCACATTCTGTGGCTGCTCCCATTTTAGCACATCTCTCACTTTTCCTGGGTCAACCGACACTCCTCTCCGGAGATGATATGTCCAAAAATGACACCTCCCTTAACCAAAATTGGCACTTTCTAAATTTGGCATATAATTGGTGTTCCCTTAATTTCTGCAATGTGAGCATCAAATGCTCCTCATGTTCCTCCTCGCTTCTCGAGTAGATCATGATGTCATCAATGAACACTATCACAAACTTATCCAAATACTCCATGAAGACCTTATTCATGAGGTACATAAAGTAAGCATGTGCATTTGTTAACCCAAAGGACATAACAGTGTACTCATAGGATCCATATCGTGTCCGAAAAGCCATTTTGGGTATATCCGACGGCCTAATATTCATTTGAAAATAACCTGATCTCAACTCAATCTTGGATAAAACACATGCACCCTTCATTTGATCGAACAAATCCTCTATACGGGGCAACATTTACTTGTTCTTGATTGTCACCTCGTTGAGACCTCGGTAATCCACACTCATCCTTTTGGATCCATCCTTCATGTGCATGAAAAACACGGGCGCTCCCCAAGGTGAAGAGCTTGGGATGATGAAACCCTTCGCTAGCTGCTCTTGAATTTGCTTCTTAAGATCCACTAACTCCATAGGAGGCATCCTATATGGCCTCTTTGCTATAGGTTCTAGGTATGAAATCAATAACAAACTCAATATCATGATTAGACGGCATACCTGGCAAGTCATCTGGGAACTCATCTGCATACTCGCAAACAATCAGAATACTCTCTGATATCACACATTCCACATGACTCAACGTCGCTTTATCTGTTGGAGGTTGGGCTGTCTCGACGTCAATATGAGTGCCATGCTCACTTGTCAATTGCATAATCCTCTCGGCACACTGAATCACTCCATTATACTTGCTCAACCAATCCATACCAAGTATTATGTCTATCCCTTGGGAATCCAAGACAATGAGATTCTCAATAAAGTCTACCCCCATTATTTTGATACTTACTCCTTGACACAATATATTTGTCCCCATCTCTCCTCCAGGAGATTTAAATAGTGTGTTTCAAATGAGCTATAGGCATATTATACTTGGCAACATACTTCGATGATATGAATGAATGAGATGCTCCAGAATCAAATAGAATGGTCGCGGGGTTGGAGTTGGAGAGGAACATACCAATCACGATGTCATCAGCTTGTTGGGCCTCCTCAGTAGAGACTTGATTCACATTGCCATCAGTGACATTCTGCTTTCCACTGTTGCCTTGTAGCACTCCTCCATTCGGCTGTGGGTTCTGCCTTGGTGCATTGTTCATTGGTCCATAGCTTATCTTCGGGCACTGGCTTGCAAAGTGTCCAGCCTCTCCACAAACATAGCATGTCTTGTTGCCCGAAGCACCAGGGAAACTCGGACGCTGCTGACCTTGAAGGTTATTCACCATATTAGGGCACAGTGCACACGGCGCAGGCTGGTGAGGCGCTTGCGTAACAGGGCACTGCTGCTGCTGGTTAGGGCATGGTTGATAAGCAGCTCGATAAATAGGAGCGAAGGGGTTGTAATATGGCGCATTTGGTGGTGCAAGGCGAGGACGGAAATTGCTTCCTTGTGGCTGCCCTGGGTATGGCATCTTCCTCTTATTGTCTTGTTCCATCTCACAAATCTTATTTTTGACCACAATGGCCTTGTCCAGAAGCTTATGAAAATTGGCATAGTCACAATTGAACAATTGGACTTGAATTTCATTGTTTAGACCTCTCATAAACAGGTATTGTTTGTAGCTGTCCCGGTTAACATCATGTGGAGCATATCTTGAGAGTTGAATGAATTTATTGAGATACTCACTCAAATTTGACTTTCCCTGTTTTAGATTTTCAAATTCCTGCCTCTTCAGGATCATAACACCTTCGGGAACAAAGTGAGAACAAAATTTCTCCTTGAATTCAACCCAAGTGATCCTCTCTTGATTCTCATGGGCGTTGCATAGTGAGTCCCACTTGTCGGTACCCTGAGCACCGTATACCCCTTGAGATTGCAAAGATCTCAAGGAAATGTCATCTACTTGATTTGAAGACCTTCGGAGGCCCACATGTCAAACATAACCGGACCCGCTTCCCCAACATGGTTAGTCCTAGGGTCACCACGTGTACCATCAAACTGGAGCTACCGCCCATAAGGGGGAAGCTCCGGGCTAAGTACCATAACGGCACCCCCGAACCTAACCCCAGATCGAGGGAAGCTCCGGAACTGACACGTGTCTGGTAGCACCGGACCTATGTGTTCCTCACAGCACGCTCCGGAGCTGCCACGTGTCCAACCATCGGATCTTCAGCCTCAAACCTCCGATAGACTCCACAACGGCTCCGGATCTTCAAAGGGGAATCAAGGACTTCAAGACCCGATTAAGTGTCATTAATACTATATTAATGACACACGATCAGACGACCTTAATTACAAGTAACGGTGTTGTCAAAGCCCGAAACTCGGTCATTAAGGGTAATTAAGCGTATCAATTGTGTGTCAATGTTAGTATCCGCCGGGGCCACATGTCGGGCCAGGCCAACTTGTAACGGCCTGTCCTTGTACTATAAAAGGACAGACCAACGATACATAGGACACGTGCTCACTCTACGCTCACCGGAGGCGCTGACTCTACACTCTCAACCCACGTTGAGCTCATACATCCAATACAACACTAACACACCCCATGGAGTAGGGTATTACGCTCAGACGGCCCGAACCACGTAAATCTTCGTGTCTTCTGTGTCATTTTACACTTCACCTTCTTGAATCTCCGCGCGCCCACACCGAACTTCAAACTCCGCAAACACCTTAGTAGTGTCGGGAGATCTGCCGGATCAAAACCACCGACACTTGGCGCGCCAGGTAGGGGCGCCTGAGTTTTCAAGAATGGTGAACTCAGCTGCTGGATCATCCAACGGTCATCCCGCTGTTCAAGCTGTTGGGGGCAATCCCTCCAATATGCAGCCACCAGCAGGAACCTCAGTTCCAGCAGGAGTCACACTACCACCACCGCCGCCTCCACCAGCAAATCAAGCTGGGCAGCGCGATGGTGCACCAGCGTCAATCATTGTGTCAGCAAATCATGACAACCCGGAACACGCACTCCATGCAGCACGTGCTCTTCTTCAGCGCCCACCACCTCCGGACGCATCCCGGGATGTAATGGAGCAGTGGAGGGCCGATGTGGAACACTTGGTTGCAGCAGCAGCCGACCGCATCAGCAACCGGGATCCTCCTCCTTCAGGACGGGCCCCGTCCCAGCGACGGACCTTGTCTGGCAGACTTGGTCCGCACGTTTCCAACAACAGGAGACGTGCTGCGTCGCAGCAAGTGGCATCGTTGCCCTCCGGGGCACGGCGCACTCACACGGTGTTAAGGCTTTCAACTCATGACCTTCGGGCGGAGCTTGATCGCCGATACTGTCAACAAGACGGCCGAGTCCATATTGAGCGTGCACGTGAAAGACGAGAAGTTCAGGATATTCCTGCTCCTGAAGGAGTAGGAGGAGGCTGTTCAGCCCTGGCCATGCATCTGCGTATGGTCAGGTGGCCACAGAAATTCCGGCCTCACCTGTAGGAGAAGTTTGACGGGACCGTTAATCCCGTTGAATTTCTTCAGATTTACTTCACTGCTATCCTGGAAGCTGGAGGAAATGAGGCCGTAATGGCCAATTATTTTCTAGTGGCTTTAACTGGGACCGCTCGGTCCTGGTTTATGAGCCTTCCACCCAACTCCATCAATAGTTGGGAGGAGTTGTGCCGGCAGTTCACCGCCAACTTCGGGAGTTCATACACCCGACCAGGCACTGAACTGGACCTTTTTGCAGTTGCACAAAAAGGGGGAGAATCCCTGCGATCATTCATCCAGAGATTCTCTCAGGTACGAAACACTATCCCTTCTATCTCTAGCGCTTCTGTCATTGTAGCATTTAGACAGGGTGTACGGGATAAGAAGATGTTGGAGAAACTGGCGATCAAGGAGATCACCAATGCCACAGAACTCTTCAGCTTGGCTCACAAATGTGCCAGAGCTGCGGAGGGCCGTGAAATGCACTCCAAACTACCTCCAGAGGATCACAAAAAATCCTCCAAAGGTGAAGCCACTACCTCCGGGAGTGGCAAGAAGAAGAAAACGACCAACGGCAAGAAGAAGCCGTCGGCTGGCGCATCTAATGTTGCAGCTCCGGGTGGCCGGGGGCCACGTCCCGAGAAGCGACCTCGACCGTCCTCTGAAGACAGTGGCAAACCCAAGGTGTGGTGTCCAATTCATAAGACGAACAGCCACAATTTGGAAGACTTCCGGGAGGTCCAAAACCTTGCCGAGCGCTACAACAAGCGCCGGGAAGAAGCTCCTTTCCGACAGAGGGAAGGAAAACAAAAAGTTGACGAAGCTCCGGCTGAAGAGGAGTTAGGTTTTCAGGATCCCAAAAAGGTCCTGAAGGCCGTGTACACCTCCGTCGACGATGATTCTGACGTCTCTGACAACGAGTGTCGGAAGACCATGAACACCATTTTTGGTGGATCATGGGGCATCACCTCCCGTCGCGTCCTCAAGACAATGCGTCGGGACATGGCCGCTGTAGCTCCTACAGCCAGGGCGGAGCCTCATCGGAAGTGGATGGACACGACCATCACTTTTGATGCTTCGGACTGCCCTCGAAGCATGGTTGGAGCAGGCCAGTTACCTTTGATGGTATCTCCCACCATCAATAACATCCAGCTCCACCATGTTATGGTAGACGGAGGTTCGGGGTTGAACCTCATAAGCTTCGAGGCTTTTACCAAGCTTCAGCTCCGACCTTCGGATCTCCATCCCTCCTGACCTTTCTCTGGAGTAGGTCCGGGAGCCATTACCCCACTTGGTGCTATCACTCTCCCCGTTACCTTTGGGACCCGGGAGAAGTATCGCACTGAAAAGTTGGTCTTTGACGTTGCTCAGATCAACTTACCTTTCAACGCCATCTTGGGCAGGCCCGCTTTGTACAAATTCATGGCAGCTACTCATTATGGCTACTTGGTGTTAAAGATGCCAACACCAGTAGGCGTTCTCCGGATCGGTAGAGTAACTGCTCTGGAGGAACTTCATGCGCTTACTACGACGCAAGAGGAGGACTCCAGGCAGGAACAAGCTCCAAAACCCCCGAGCATTCGTCAGCGAGGCTCGACTTCTGCACCTCGTTTGCAGCCAAGCGGCGACACCGACATTCCTGTCAATGTCGTCCAAATCGGTTCCGATGCTGCTCAGACCACCCATATGTTGGGAGGACTGAATGACAAATAGGAACTCGCGCTCATCGCTTTCCTCCGGGCTAATGTCGACGTGTTTGCCTGGTAACCGTCACAAATGCCTGGGATCCCCAGGGAAGTGATTGAGCACAATCTGAAGATCTACCCTGATGCCCGGCCTGTACACCAGAAGCCTCGAAAGCAATCCGTGGAGCGACAGAACTTCATTCGACAAGAAGTGAAGAAGTTGCTCAAAGCTGGATTCATCCGAGAAGTCTTCCATCCAAAATGGTTGGCAAACCCAGTCGTTGTGCCCAAGACCAGCGGGAAGCTTCGGATGTGTATTGACTACACAACACTAAATAAGGCATGTCCAAAAGATCCATTCCCACTACCTAGAATAGATTAGATAGTGGATTCCACCTCCGGGTGTGAATTACTGTGTTTTCTAGACGCATATTCTAGGTATCATCAAATCAGAATGTCTAGGGAAGATGAAGATCATACCTCTTTCATCACAGTAGATGGATTGTACTATTATACGACCATGCCATTTGGTCTCCAGAATGCAGCTTCAACCTTTGTACAAGCTATGTACAAAACTTTTGAAGAACTCATTAGAGACATAGTGGAAGTGTACGTCGATGACATCGTGGTCAAGGTCAAGAACAAGGAGTCACTCCTGGACACCTTACAGGCTGTCTTCGACAAGTTGTGGGTCACGCGCACAAAGCTAAACCCAGACAAGTGTGTCTTCGGGGTTAGCTCTGGAAAACTTCTTGGTTTCCTGGTAAGTCACCGGGGCATAGAAGCTAATCCGGCGAAGATCAAAGCCATTGAAGACATGCAGCCACCAGCCCGCATCAAGGATGTCCAAAAGCTGATGGATGTCTAGCAGCCCTAAGCCGGTTCATTTCAAGACTGGCGGAACGGGCACTTCCCTTCTTCAAGTTATTGAGGAAGTTCAGACCGTTCCAATGGTCTGAAGAAGCAGAAAAGGCGTTCCAGGAGCTAAAACAGTTCCTCACCACCCTACCAACTTTGGTAGCTCCGAACCCTGGTGAGCCTTTGCTGCTTTACATTTCAGCAACTGACGAAGTCGTCAGTATGGTCCTGGTTGCGAAGAAACCAGAACCATCCCATGCTCAGGAATCCAGACCCCTCCGGGAGAGTCCGGAGGTTCCTGAAAGCGAGTCTGGGTCCCAGCTCCCAGACTTGAGTCCACAAGAAGTTACTTCAGAAGACTCGGACCCCTCCGGGAGGGTCCAGGTCGCTTTTGAAGAAGCTCCGGGTCCTTCCAGCCAGGACCCGGAGGTCCCCGAAGAAGGTCCGGATCCCTCAGGGAGGATCCGGGTCAATGAAGAGGAAGCTCCGGGCCCCTCCGGGAGGGTCCGGACCATTCAGCGCCTAGTGTACTTCATCAGTGAAGTACTTCATGACGCCAAGACTCGATACCTAGAGGTGCATAAGCTGCTCTATGCAGTTCTCATTGCCTCCAGGAAGCTTCGCCATTACTTCCAAGCTCACAAGATTTCAGTGGTGACTTCTTACCCACTTCGAGCAATCTTGCATAATCCCAATTCAACTGGGAATATTGCAAAATGGGCAGCGGAATTGGCCGAATTCGATCTCGAATTCATTTCAAGGCAAGGAATCAAGAGTCAAACATTGGCGAATTTCGTGGCGGAATGGACTCCCTCTCGATCAAACCCCGGGGGCCCTAGTGAGCAGAAGCCGGAACACAAGGCTCTGGTCTTCACCGAAGCTCACTGGACCCTCTACTTCGACGGCTCCATGCAAAAGCAGGGGGCCGGAGCTGGAATCCTTCTCCTCGCATCAACCGGGGAGAAAGGTAAAATACATGGTACACCTTGACTTCAAGGCAACCAACAACATGGCGGAGTACGAAGCACTCATCTACGGACTAAGGGTGGCACTGTCATACGGTGTCAAGCAATTGCTGGTCAAGGGAGATTCACAGCTCATCATTAATCAAGTGAAGGGTGAATGCTCCTGCAACAATCCCCAGCTAGCTACTTATCTCCTTGAAGTCCAAAGGCTTTAGAAGGACTTTGAAGTCCTAGAACTCCACCATGTCCAGCGTGCCCACAACGTTGAAGCCGACGAACTCTCGACGAAAGCGTCAACCGGAGCTCCAGCTCCTAACGGATCTTTTGTTCGGAGGTTGTCAAAACCCTTAGCTCAGCCTGCCGAACTAAGCGAAGGGGGCGAGATTAGCATCCCGAAGCTGATAGTCCTGATGGCCCTGTTACCATGGCAGCCATCAAGGGTCGTAGGTGCTGCCGGAAGCTCCGAGCAACCCAGCACGTAAGACTCAAATGCTCAAGTTAACTCCGATGCATGGATCTCGGAGATCCGGAGCTACTTTAAAGACAACATCCTTCCTGACGATGACGTATCCGCTGACCGGATAGTCAGATTGGCTAAAAGATACACGCTGGTAGAAGGGGATCTCTACCGACGCGGTGCCAACGACGTCCTAATGCGGTGCATCACAAGGGAAGAAGGTTGCGAGCTCCTCGCAGAAATCCATGGAGGCGAGTGTGGGAACCACGCGTCTTCCCGCACGCTGGTCGGTAAAGCCTTCCGGCATGGCTTCTACTGGTCTACAGCACTCCAGGATGCAACTGAGGTGGTGAAGAAATGCAAAGCATGCCAATTTCATGCAAAGCAAATTCACACACTGCCTCAACCTCTACAAATGATACACCCTACATGGCCTTTCCCTGTGTGGGGATGGACATCTTGGGACCTTTCCCAAGGGCCGTCGTAGGTTACAAGTTCCTGTATGTCGCCATTGACAAGTTCACCAAGTGGCCGGAAGCAACTCCAGTTGTGATAATAAACAAGCAATCTGCTATAAACTTTTTGCAGTCCATTGTATGCAGATTTGGAGTCCCAAACAAAATCATTACTGATAACGGGACCCAATTCACAAGCTCTGCATTTCAAGGATATTGTGAAGACCTCGGCATTCAAGTTTGCTACGCATCCATAGTTCACCTGGCAAGCAATGGCTAGGCCGGGAGAGCAAATGCTGAAATCCTTAAAGGACTCAAAACGCGCACCTATGAGCGCTTGAAAAAACATGGAGCCAACTGGATTGAAGAGCTTCTGCCCACCCTATGGGCCAACAGGACAACTCCAAACCGGTCAACTGGTGAGAAACTCTTTTTCCTGGTGTACGGAGCTGAAGCAATCCTTCTTCCGAAAATCACCTTGGTGTCACTCCGGGTCCGGACCTTCGACGAAGCCACGCAGGACCAGCTCCGGCGTGAAGACCTAGACCTCCTTGAGGAGGGAAGGTGCCAAGCAGCTATTCGGAACGCCCGATACAGTCAAGCCCTTCGGCGCTATCATCAGCGGCATGTACACAACCGACAGCTCGAGGAAGGCGATCTGGTGCTACGGAGAATACAATCTAGAGAAGGGTTAAACAAACTCTCCCCCAGCTGGGAAGGACCCTTCCGAGTGATTAAAGTATCCCGTTCCGGAAGCGTTCGCTTGGCTACCGAGGATGGGACACCTCTCCGAAATCCTTGGAATATTGAGCACCTCCGTAAGTTCTACACTTAATATCACGGAGGTGAGTTTGTAGTAACTTGAGGTGTATGTTATAGAGTCATTGTACAGAGTCGGATAGTTCCTCTGGGCGAACAGCCGGACCTTTCCCGGAAAGTCCGAAAAGTTCACGCAACACTTGTCACAGTCTCAGGACTAAAAGTGTGGCTAGCAACCCTGGGTAAAACGAGAAATGAAACACGCTTAGCCTGGTTCCGTACCCTAAGAGTGTACTTGTTTCCCCTGTACCCCGGACCTATAATGAAAGACATCTTCATGTGAAAAAGACTCCACGTGCATTTACTTTGTACAGGCTCAACATTTTTTATTTTTCTCTTTCTTGTCTATAACAAAGTTGTGCAATTCTTAAGAAATTTTAGTTCGACCAGTTCATGTACAATTCGAGATATATTGTCAATTCTTTTGGATTCAAATATTGTTCATGACTCACTCGCCTGAATGCCGCCAAGCCAATCTAGGGCCGGAGTGTGCTATCGACTTAGCCTGGTCAAGCACCCTAAGTACGCCACTCTACCTACACCCTGGCAGGCCGAAGTAAGGCGGGTCCAAGTACAATTGGATCTGGGAGAAAAGAAGGCAACGCATTCGGTTGTCTTTAGAATTGTGTTTGACCTAAAATTTTCTTGGGAATCGTAAGCCGCGATGAAGTTATAGGCAAGGAGCGAATTTTACTACTTTTCTTGGCTTCAGTGTGCAGGAAAAATATAGAATCCATGTTGATGAAGAAAAGCCAGAGCTAGCAAAGCTCAGACTCCCCCTAAGGGTTTGTAATCGATGTTAATCATTGAAAACGAGCATCACCGGAGCAACAAAGCTCCGGTAAAGCTAGGGGGGCCAGCCATCAACGCAAAATAAAAGATGGTGAGAAGATTCCACAAACGCAGTCTGCTGCCGACAAACTACGCATTAGCAAAGGTAACTGCCGGAGCTACTAAGCTCTGACACCCCGGAGGGCTAACTATCGATGCTCTACGCGTTGATAGGGACTATTGCCGGAGCTACCGAGCCCCGACAGTACTCAATACCGGAGCTTCTGAGCTCTGGCAACCTCAGGGGGCCTTCACTATCAAAGACTTCGGACCTACAATCTACAAGTTCGAAGCAAACGAGTCTTCAACAAAATACAATATCCTCTTGGTACATGTTCACAATCAAATTGTGTACAACTACCAGTGGGCCAAGTGAAGACAAAAGTGTTGAAGACAAAAATGAAATTCACAAAAATTTGGATTTCATTCATCTGGAGACAAGGGATTACAAAATTGGGGAAGAAAAAGAGAGAATACAAGTGGGAGCTATAGAGATGGTCCTAGACCCTATGGAAGAACTGGGCGACCTTCTGAGCAACCTCCGACACGCTGGCTTGGGTGGCTTCACCATCTCCTTCGACGGGACCTTCAAGCACCGTGTCCAGAGGGAATTGGGGATCCCGGCTGGTGTAGCACGTCAGCACATATTCTGCGACGTTCTTCGCTAGGGACTGCCCCTCAACCTCCAACTGGTCCGCGGTGATGTCACCCACCTTGGAGAATTTGCTACCCGCCGAGCTCAACGCCTGCAACGCCAGGTCCGACTTCGGCTTCGGATCATCCGGACGCACGAGACTGAAGCCCATTGGTGTCAGCGCGTCGTTGGCTTTGCTCAGGAACTCCCAAACCTGTAGGGAGTCCGCAGCCCTCAAGCCCTTCAGTTCCTCCAAGGACCTTTTGGCCGCCACTAGTTCAGAATTCTCGCGAGCAAGGCGCTCAACCTCTTTGGCATTTTGCTGAATCTTTTCAGCAACCTGCTTCTCGAGTTTTCCGAGCTCCTCCTCCCAGAGGTAGATCTTGTTCCGGCAGTCAACTAGGTCCTTCTCCCTGCCCCTCACATTCTTCTCCCTGGCAGCAATGGCACACTCTTGCTAGTAGAGTTCCTGCCCTCGCACCCAAGCCTTCTCCTCCTGCTCAGCGCAACGCTCTTCCAATTTCTTGGTGCGTTCCTCGAGGCCCTTGTCAGCTAGAGCCACCTTTTCGGCGAGCTCCTCCTCCCTCTTTAGGACGTCATCCCGCAGCTCTAGGAGTTTTTGCTCTTCATCCTCGAGCCTTTTCTCCCTCTCCTCAAGTGCCTCCTGGCGCTTGATGAGAGTAGTGTTAATGGCTTCAAGCCTTTCTTGGCGATCATCAGCCGCACTATTAGCTGCCTTGGTCTGCTCATAAATGGCCCGAGATTGAGCGTCGAGGGCACGAGTCAAGCTCTCCCTATCATCCAACAATTTGCCCCAGTATTCCAGGTGGACCTTCTCCTGCTTGATCCACTCCTTGTCGTCCACTAGCCTCGACTGCGCCAGCTTGGCCTCGAAGTAGAGCCCATTACGCCACCGCCTAAGGGTTTGGCGCTCCTCTTCAAGAGCCTTGCTGTCGTGGCAGAACGCCAACTGTACTTGACGCAGACTGGAGCAAGCGTTGTCAATGGAAAACGATAGGGGAATAGGGTCCGGACCTGCTGGGGTCTCCTCTGCTGGTTCCAACGGGTTCTCGCTTACAAAAATTGGGTCCCACTCCACAAGAGTGGTCCCCTGAGCCTCCACGGCACTAGGGCCATCCTTCAGGATAGCCTTAGTCGCCACTAAGGAGGGTCCCGCAGAAGAAGTTCTGACCTTCAAAAGTGGTTCTGAAGGCCGTGCCGCCAAGTCTTCATTTGCCCCCTCGGGCAAGGGGTCAGCAACTTCATCTGGGCACCCTGGCCCAATAGCAGGCACCTCCGCCATCATCACTTCCGGGGCAGGGGCCACTTCAGGCTCCGGCCTGGGCTCCTCCTCCGCTAGTGGCTCGGGTGTTAGCACCTCGACCACCATGGGATCGAGTGCTGATGCCTCTGCAACAACCGACCCTGAGGCCGGAGCTTCAATCTCAACCGGCTCAGGCGCCAGAAGGTCTTCAACCGCAACCGTCTCTGCAGCCGGAGCTTCATTGGCAACCGGCTCTAAGGCTGGAGCTTCAGAGGTATCCGGCCCAACCTCCGGGACTTCAATAACCTCCAGCTCAACCGCCAGGGCTTCGACAATTTCCGGCTCTGGGGCCAGAATCACTGCTTCCTCTGGCTCAACGGCCGAAGCTTCCATCATCTCACCATCAAGACCCGGGGCTTCAACCTCCGGGGCAGGTGCCGCTGGCGCATGTTCCCTCCCATGGTCCGGCGCTACCACGAGAGTCTCAGGGGATGAGTCAAGGTCCATGACCACGACAGCTGGCGCCGGAGCTGCCGCAGCTTCAGCCGCCACTTGGGGCGGCACCGGGAAAGGAGTCGAAGCCTCCGCCCTCACAGCTTTAGCTACTGAGGCTGAGGGTGGAGCCTCATTCCTCTTCTTGGGGACGCTGCAGATGATGGATGAAGAAACTCAAAAAACAGTTACTACAACAAAACAACTGTCTGCGGTAAAGATTAAAAATTACCTCGGGAGGCTTTCGCACCAACTTGCGCGGAACCTCTTTCCCGGGCGTTCTGGGCTGACCATAGCCGCCGCTGGCGTGGAAGCTCAGGAAGGCCCCCCGGAACTCATTGCAGCCACGGGCATTTCCTTAGTCGAGGCCCCCCTCGACTGGGAAGGACCCCCGGACCCAGAGGCCTCAACTGGTCCTGGTGCTGGAGTCGCATGCCCGGAGCTAGCACCCCGGGAAGATGCCGCTGCAGGTTCCATCGCTGCAGTTGTAGAAGACCTCCCCCTCCGGGGAGAAGGAGCTGATGCAGAGGATGCACGCCTAACGGACCTTCTGTCGGCATGCTTCAATTTCCTCTTCCGGCTTACGGGTTCGTCCGCCGGCTCCTTGCCCTTGCCGACGACTTTGATCCTTGGCTTCGGGGCAGGGTCGGAACCACCTTCGGAAGCCCCAGGGATCACCACCCTGGAGGTCGATCTTCTCTCAACGACACCGAGGTTGTCAAGCACCTGCATTGTCCGGTGGACCTCCCTGCAGAACTCTACTTCCACGTTCAGAGGGAGGAAGGCTGGTGGCGGGGTCAAGTCATCACCCGCGACGTCGGTGCCGTGCTGGAACTTCTTGAGATGAAACTCCAAGGTTGCCCCCGCCATGTTGGACTTCAGCCCGGTCTCGACCCGGTCGTCGTCCATCATACTGTTCAGGGCCCAAGCGAGTTTTTCTCTCCTTTTCAGCGGTGCCCACCTATTGACCAGGAAATTGCAAAATACCGCCTGAGGAGTTAATCCTCCCTCCACACACTGGCGGATCCTGGTCAGAGCAGGGTTGAAGGCATCCGACAACACCGGAGCTTAACTCCAGACTGCTGTGTCGATGTTGGGGAGGCCTTCGTGCAGCTCCAGCTTCTCGTGCTCCTCCACCCGGATGACTATCCAGTCCTTCTTCTAATCATCCCACTTTCCAGAGGGAAACGACCGGAGGTACATGAATGGGCACTTCTTGCGCTTCACGAAGTAGTAGAAGCCAAGGTACTCATTACTCCTACCAGTGCTATGGACGGTGAAGAAGGTCCGGAAAAGCTCAATGCAGGGGGGATGCCCACCCACATTTCACAGAAGTGGACGAAGACATACACTAAAAGAATGGAGTGGGGGCCAAGGTGGTACAGCTGCAGACCATAGAAGTCTAGCAGCATCAAGAAAAAGGAGGAAAAAGGTGGGATCAACCCCACCATGGCGTACGAAGAGAAGTACACCATCTCACCGGCATGCTCCTTCTCGAACGGGAGCTCTCCCCCAGCGTGGACAAGGCGGTTGAAGAAGTCCGGGGACCACCCCATGAGGGCCTGGACCTTCTTCAGATCACCTTCGGTCTTCAAACGGCTCTCGCGGAGACCCAACTCCATCGCAGCACAGCGAGGCAAGAGAGGAAAAGCAAGCACAAGTTGGGAGTTTGAGCGCAAGATCAGATGAGAGGCGTAAAGAACCCCAGACGGTGCGTGCTTTCCTTCTTAAGTAAGCCCTCACAATGTTGGATGGAAACCGCAGGGAAGTCGAAGATACTACTCAAAAATTTCATCCTGCCGATGACAAGAGGGCCCGGGACCACCCCGACGATCATATCAAGGTTCTTACCCAGGCGAACGGTTGTCATCATGGAAGGCGGGAAGCCCAAAGGCGGCGACCTGACAAGGCGCGCGGAATCGATACGATTTTAATATCGGGAACTGGCGACCTTCAATTGCGTGAGATCGGCATGCAAAAGATCTCATTTGCCGCACCCGGGATACGCCACGCGGCAAAGATTTAACTCCAAAACTATCGCCAACGGCACATGTGAAGACCTTTGAAGACTCAGTTCAGAAGTCGAAGGATGGGCCCACCTCCGGCGGAATGACTTCGCCCAAGGGATCTTCCACAGAGGTGGGCCCAGGGGGCCACTGTCGGTACCCTGAGCACTGCATACCCCTTGAGATTGTAAAGATCTCGAGGAAATGTTATCTACTTGATTTGAAGACCTTCGAAGGCTCACATGTCAAACATAACTGGACCCGCTTTTCCAACATGGTTAGTCCCAGGGTCGCCACGTGTACCACCAAACCGGAGCTACTGCCCACAAGGGGGAAGCTCCGAGCTAAGTACCATAACGGCACCCCCGGACCTAACCCCAGACCGAGGGAAGCTCCGGAACTGACACGTGTCTGGTAGCACCGGACCTATCTGTTCCTCACAGCATGCTTCGGAGCTGCCACATGTCCAACCATCGGATCTTCAGCCTCAAACCTCCGGTAGACTCCACAACGGCTCCGGATCTTCAAAGGGGAATCAAGGACTTCAAGACCCGATTAAGTGTCATTAATACTATATTAATGACACACGATCGGACGACCTTAATTACTAGTAACGGTGCTATCAAAGCCCTAAACTTGGTCATTAAGGGTAATTAAGCGTATCAATTGTGTGTCATTGTTAGTAACCACCGGGGCCACATGTCGGGCCAGGCCAACTTGTAACGGCCTGTCCTTGTACTATAAAAGACAGACCGATGATACATTGGACACGCGCTCACTCTACGCTCATTGGAGGCGCTGACTCAACCTACGTTGAGCTCATACATCCAATACAACACTAACACACCCCGTGGAGTAGGGTATTACGCTCAGGCGGCCCGAACCACGTAAATCTTCGTGTCTCCTGTGTCATTTTACACTTCACCTTCTTGAATCTCTGCGCGCCCACACCGAACTTCAAACTCCGCAAACACCTTAGTAGTGTCGGGAGATCTGCCGGATCAAAACCATCGACACCACTGATGAACCCAATGGGTACAGGGGATGCCCTATCTTCCGATGAGAGATGTTGGTGGTGAACGAATTTGGTGGAGGTCGACGTTGGCAGCCCGACTACCACATCCAGAATGGTCTGGCGTCTTGAGCAACAGTTACACGGTTTCCTAATAATTACGATTTGGATCGACATCGACGTTGTGCTACCCTACTACCACAACCACAAAGGTGTTGCACCTTAGCGATAGTTACACCGGCTCCTGTTGTTGCTGTACTTGCCATGCCAAGAACAACCTTGAACCTGCAAGCAATCGAAGAACAAGCAAGAACAAGATAACAAGCAAACACTCACGGGTGTGATAAGTTGAGGTTCTGATTCAAGAAATCGGAAGGTCTTGTCGACACTTGCATTACAAGGAAGTAGCAATGGCTAAACTTATAGAAAACAAAACCCAAGTTTGTCCTATGGCTGCTAGTTGCTTATATATAGGAGGGAGACAAGAACTCAGGATGAAGTCACGAGTCTTCATTGGCCTTTTCTGGGCATCTCAAGCGTCATCTGGCTTTTATTCTTGATCCAATGGAAAGTAGATGAAGAGACCTTTCCAGCATGTACTTATTTGCATTTAACAACCTTGGGAGTTGAAAGTTATGCCCTTTTTAAGCTAATACTTGCTGCAGCTACGAGGAACCCTCGGGTGGAGTAGTCTTCATTGCATTAATCCATCCATTCCTCCTAGCTGGATCATTTCCCAAGCACCTAATAGTAACAAAGTCATCACAAGTCTTTAATAATTCTCCATTTGAAGGATAATTAGTTTGAACAGCCAGGAATGATTTCACCTGATAATTAAGTTCACATGCAGGAGCGTGTGTCATTGGACCTTGATTAGCCACAAGTGGTGAATGGGCTCTTGATGTGGTTGTATCAATGGTAGTGATGTCCTCATCATCCTCGACTCAAACGTGTCTTCCTCGCCCACATATAGATTCAAATCTGCAATATTAAAAGAGGAAGTAACCCCAAAATGTGCAGGCAACTCAATTTCATATGCATCATCATTAATTTTTTGAAGCACTTTGAAGGGTACAACATCTCTAGGTAGCAATTTAGATTTTCTCAAATTAGGAAATATATCCTTTCTCAAATGCACCCAAACCAAATACCAGGTTCAAAAGTAACATGCTTTCTACCCTTGCTACCGGCTTGTTGATACTTAGTGTTCATACTCTCAATGTTTGCTTTAGTTTGCTCATGCATTTTATGAATTAATTCAGCATGGCAAGAAGCATCAAAATTGAATTTCTCTGAAGGTGGCAGATCCAAAAGATCAATGGGAGCATGAGGGATAAAACCATATACAATCTGAAAAGGGCACAATTTAGTAGTAGAATGCAGCGAACGATTGTAAGCAAATTCATTGAGGCAAACATTCTTCCCATAATTTGATATTATGTTTCAGAACAGCCCTAAGTATGGTATATAAACTACAGTTCACTACTTCGGTCTGTCCATCAGTTTTAGGGTAACAAGTGGTAGAAAAGAGCAATTTTGTCCCCAACTTAGCCCATAAGGTTTTCCAAAAATGACTAAAAAATTTGGCATCTTTATCTGAAACAATAATATTTGGGACACCATGCAAACGAACAACTTCTCGAAATAACAAATCAGCGATATGGGTAGCATCATCAGTTTTGTGGCATGGTATAAAATGTGCCATTTTAGAAAATCTGTCCACAACAACAAAAATACTATCCCCCCTTCTTTGTTTTAGGCAATCCTAAAACAAAATCCATAGAAACATCCTGACATGGAGCACCAGGAACAGAGAGAGGCATGTATAAACCATGTGGATTAAGACAGGACTTAACTTTTCGATAGGTGGTGCAACGAGCAACAAACCACTCCACATCTCTTCTAGGATGTCTTCAGTCTTCTTGACACTAAAGTGTCCCATCAACCCTCCACCATGTGCTTCCTGCAATATTAAGATAAGTACAGAACCAACTGGAATGCACAATTTTTTAGCTCGAAACACAAAACCATTAGTGAGAACAAACTTGTTCCATGTTCTTCCTTCTTTACATTGCAGCAACACATCTTTGAAATCAGCATCAAAAGCATATTTTTCTTTAATTGTTTCCAAGCCAAAAATCTTAAAATCAAGTTGGGACAACATATTTTCACAGCGAGATAAGGCATCCGCAATGACATTATCTTTTCCTTTCTTGTGTTTGATGATATAAGGACAAGACTCAATGAATTCTACCCACTTGGCATGCCTACGGTTCAGATTAGTTTGGATGTTAATGTGCTTCAAAGATTCATGATCAAATGTATAACAAATTCTTTAGGCCATAAATAATATTGCCATATTTCCAATGTTCGTCCTAGTGCATATAATTTTTATCGTAAGTGGAATAGTTCATACTAGGCCCATTCAGTTTCTAACTAAAATAAGCAATATGGCTCCCCTCTTGCAATAAGAAACCTCCCAATCCAATACCACTAGCATCACATTCCAATTCTAAAGTCTTACTAAAATCTGGTAATTGGAGAAGGGGGGGTATAAGTTAACCTATTCTTCAAAATTTCAATTGCAGCCGCTTGCGCCTTGCTCCATGTGAATGGAGGACCGTTCTTTGTAAGCTCATGCAGTGGGCCTTCTATGGTGCTGAAGTCCTTCACAAAACAATGATAGAATCCAGCAAGTCCGAGAAAGCTTCGTACTTGTGTGACCGTGGTTGGACTCGGCCAGCTGTGTATCACCTCCACCTTGGGTTGATCGACTTCAGTTCCCCGTGGTGTCATGACATATCCAAGAAAAGAGACTCTTTCTGTGGAAAAGGTGCACTTGTCAATGTTACCAAATAAGCGTGCCTCACGTAAAGCATTGAAAATAGCAAGGAGATGATCAAAATGCTCTTCTAGAGATGTGCTATAGATCAAGATGTCATCAAAATAGACTACCACAAATCTTCCAATGAAGGCATGTAAAACCTCATTCATTAATCTCATGAAGGTGATAGGTGCATTAGTGAGACCAAAAGGCATGACTAACCACTCATACAAACCGAACTTGGTTTTAAATGTAGTTTTCCATTCATCACCTAGCTTCGTGCGAATTTGGTGGTATCCACTATGCAAGTCAATTTTAGAGAAAATCATCGAGCTACCAGGTTCATCAAGCATATCATCTAACCTATGAAGAGGATGACGATATCTAATGGTAATGTTATTAATTGCTCGATAGTCTACACACATGTGCCATGATGTATCTTTCTGTTGGACCAAAGGAACAGGAACAGAGCAAGGACTAAGAGACTCACGCACATAACCTTTGTCGAGTAATTCTTCTGCTTGTCGCTGAATCTCCTTTTGTCTCCTCCTGGTTGGTCCTGTATGGTGCTCGGTTTGGAAAAGGAGCCATAGGGATGAGGTCAATCTGATGCTCAATCCCTTTCAATGGTGGCAGCCCGGCTGGTACCTCTTGTCGGAACACATCAGCATATTCCTGCAAAAGGTTAGTGACAACAGGGGGCAAAGCACATGGTATGTCGTGAAGTCATAACAAAGCTTCATTGCAAGCAAACACATAGCCAATTGAACCTTTTTTTCTTAATTCAAACAAATCAAATTTGGAAGCAAGAAAACAAGCACTCTTCAATTTTATTTCATTCTTCTTCACAAGAGCAGATTTGGAATTGTCAGTCTTAGGTTGTACCGATTCCTTTGCAACATTTGAATTTTCATTTTGAGTAGATTTCTTATTTTTCTCTTTACAAGCTCTAGCAATATCATCCTTTCAAATAGCATCGGGAGACATAGGGTGCGAAACGAGCTTCTTCTCATTATGCGTCAAAGAGTATTGATTTGATTTACCATGATGTAATGTATCTTTATCAAATTGCCAAGGTCGACCAAATAGCATAGAGCAAGCTTGCATAGGTACCACATCGCAATCAATGTAATCATTGTAGGAACCAATTGTAAATTCAGCACGAACCAAACGTGTTACCTTAAGCTTACAACTGTTGTTGAACCATTGGATGTAGTAGGGATGTGGATGTGGGAGTGTTGTCATCCCCGTCTTCTCTATCATGGCAGCACTTGCTAAATTGTTGCAGCTTCCTCCATCAATAATATTGTGACACGATCGTTCCAAAACTACACACTTAGTTTGGAATAGATTGTTTCACTGATTCTATTCAGATTTGATCATTTGGGCACTTAAGACACGCCTCACAACAAGACTTTCATAATGGTCAGCATGATCAGCCCCAATGTGCTCTTCATCATCATTTTTCTTTCTTGCATGTTGTGCAGCAAGCATGGCATATGTTTCATCATCTAAATCACTAGCGGATGAGTACTCACCATTTTCTCGTACAATCAGCACACGCTTGCTTGGGTAGTCCCTTCATAGGTGCCCAAAACCCTTGCACTGGAGGCATTGAATGTCTTTTGTTCTCCTGTTGGAAGCGTTGGAAGAAGAAGTATTACCTGCAACTTGGGTGGATCCTTTTGTTGTTTTGATAACACGCGAAGGTGCTGATTTTGATGTAGTCCTGGGCAACCGATTGGAAGCATCGTCCGGAGAATCATGCTTAAGACCAGTAGCACTTGAGCGGGACTGCCATGAGGTAGTTCGACCTGCAGAAATAATAGTTCTTATGCATCTTCCTTGCACTTCTCTTTCAGCCTTACAAACAAGATGGAATAATCGAGTGACGTTAGCATATTACTTATAAGCCAAGATGTCCTGAATTTCTCTTGTTAAACCACCCATAAACCTAGCCATTGCAGTCTCATCATTTTCAACTAGGCCACATCGCATCATGTCTATTTGGAGTTCTTGATAGTATTCCTCAACAGATTTGTTGCCTTGCCTAAGTTGTTGTAATTTATGCAACAGGCCACGAGCATGATAGGAAGGAACAGAACGACAACACATGATTCATTTCAAAGCATTCCAAGTTTATGGTACGATAGCTGGATTTTTAGTTTGATACTCATGCCACAAAACAGAAGCAAAGTCAGTGAATTCACTAATGTTAGCTCTAACCTTTTTATCACCAGGGAAATCATGGCATGCAAATTTTTGATCTACTGATAATTCGGAAGACAGATATGCATTCGGATCATATTTCCCATCAAAGGGTGATATGGAGAATTTAATGTTGCATGTGGAATCATCATTATAACGTACCTCACGTCGTAGGGCTCGACCACCCATACCACGATGGTCGCAAGTGGCTGCCATCGGTATCTGAAAGGTCCATCATCAAGCTCGATATCCGCTGAATACTCCGCCTCGTCATATCTTGCAGCACTGCCAACGGAGTCATGGTTGTCATCAACACGTCTTTGCCTCTCTTCGCGTCCAACTTGTTCCATGTTCTCTAATTGCTTAATGATTGCTGCAAGAGAAGTGTTAATAGCCCCATTAATGGTTTCTAATGTGGTTAGCTTGGTGTTGGTGCAAATCTGCGTCGACTCTAATTGACCAATGCTTTCATTGGTGACTTGAATATCCTCGTTGAGGGCATCTATGTGCAGCTTTACTTGGCATTCGAAATGCTGAATGATGCCCCTCGTACGTGGTGAATGTGGAGATGTTTGATTCGCATCAGCTGACATGGTTAGTACAGAAAGGAAATACAACAGCAAGCAGATTAATCCTAGCAGTTGCTAAGAGGTGGTAGGACACATCGCTTCCTCACTAGAATGAAATAAGGCTCTTACAAGTTCTTACCACGCGATGCAGGCACGCTGACAAATAGTAAGAACAACAACAAACGGTGGCTGCCAGCACAATTCTGTGGTGTTGTAGATAGTTTTGTGGAGCTGTAGGTGGCTGCTAGAAACGAGTCGCACAAAGGAATAGCTAGTACCACATTAGTCACAACAAGTTGAATAAACATTCTATGATCTTACTGTGCTGGTCCTAGTCTAAAACGTGATAGAGACGCGAGCTATTACTCCACGTGATGTTAAATTTACTGTAGTAGAAATGTTCGGACAGCACTAACATTGTGTTTTAACAAAACGTTAGAACAGCAAGTTGAACTCCAAAACTTGAAACAAATGTTACACAAACTGTTTCTTTTTTTTGTATTGAGAACTTTTCCTAGCAATTTTAATCAGTGCGTCTTTTCTTTCTTTGCACGTGCCTTTTTCTTGCTGATCCGTGCGGCTTTTTTTTTGCACTTGCCTTTTTCTCAACTTTGGGTAGGTAATGAAAATGAACTGAAAACAAAGTGGTACGAACTCAAAAATCTAGCAGTGAAAAACTTAGGACCAGCAATTGGACACAAAAAGGCAACCATATATTCAACAAGTTGAGAGCTAAGTAGCCAAGCAAAAGGCTCAAATTGTTTTTAGGATTTTTAGAGCAAACTTTTATAGGCAAAAGTGGACTGTAGGTAAATGAAGAACAGGGAGAAGGAAATCTCTCGCCGAGGAAACTAGCTCTGATACCACTTGATGAACCCAATTGGTATGGAGGATGCCCTATCTTTTGAGGAGAGATGTTGGTGGTGAACGAATTTGGTGGAGGTCGATGTTGGCTGCCCAACTACGACAACTTGAATGGCGTGACACCTTGAGCGACAGTTACACCATCTTTTGATAACTACAATTAGGGTGGAGGTCGACGTTGTGCTACCCAACTACAACAACCACAACGGTTTTGCACTTAGTGATAGTTACATCGGCTTCTGTTGTTGATGTTCTTGCCGTGCCAAGAACAGCCTTGAAGCTACAAGCAATCAAAGAACAAGCAAACACTCATGGGTGTGATAAGTTGGGGTTTTGATTCAAGTAATCGGAAGGTCTCATCGACACATGGGTTACAAGGAAGTAGCACTCGCTAAACTTACATAAAACAAAACCTAAGTTCTTCCTATGGCTGCTAATTGCTTATATAGAGGGGGAAGACTAGAACTCAGGATGGAGTCATGAGTCTTGTTCGGCCTTTTCTGGGCAGCTCAAGCGTCATCTACCTTTGATTCTTGATCCAATGGAATGTAGATGAAGAGACCTTTCCAGCAAGTACTTATTTGCATTAGACAATGTCGGTACCCTAAAAACCATACACCCCCTGAGGTTACGAAGATCTCAAGGGAAGGACGTCTACTCAAATTGAAGACCCTCGGAGGCCCACTTGTCAGACATAACTGGACCTGCTTCTCCAACATGGTTAAACCCTAGGTTGCCACGTGTACTGCCAGACCGGAGCTACTACCCACAAGGGTGAAGCTCCGGGCTAGGTACCGAAACGGCACCTCCGGATTTAACCCCAGACCGAGAGAAGCTCCGGACCTGACACGTGCCAGGCCACCCCGGAGCTTCCCGCTTCCCACAAGCAAGCTCCGGAGCTGCCACGTGTCCAAACGTCGGAGCTGGCCGCCTCAAACCACCGGAAGACATTGTAACGACTCCGGATCTTCAAAGGATAGCCGCGGACTTCAAGACTCAATTAATTGTCATTAATTCCATGTTAATGACAATTAATCGGATAATCTTAACACCTGTAACGGCACAGTCGGGGCCCGTTACAGGGTTATTAACAACAATTAATCGTGTATCAATGCTAGTAACCGCTGGGGCCACATGTCGGGCCAGGCTAACTTGTAACGGTTTGTCCTTGTACTATAAAAGGACAGACCGACGATACACGAGAAAAAGCTCGGGAACGCTCTCAAGCACACAAGCTAATACAACACACACACACCCGTGGAGTAGGGCATTACGCTCAGGCGGCCCGAACCACGTAAACCACTGTGTCTCTCGTGTCCAATCGTGATTCACCTTCTTGATTCTCCGCGCGCCCACACCGAACTACGAACTCCTTCAACACTTTAGTAGTGTCAGGAGATCTGCCGACTCCAACAGTCGACAGTTGGCGCGCCAGGAAGGGGGTGCCTGAGATTTTCAAGAATGGTGAATTCTGCGGCTGGATCATCCAACGGGCAACCTGCTGCTCAGGCTGTCGGAGGCAATCCCTCCAACATGCAGCCACCAGCAGGAGCCTCAGCACCAGCAGGAGTCACACTCCCACCACCACCATCTTCTCCGGCAAGACGTGCCGGGCAACATGATGGTGCGCCGGCGTCACATACTGCACCGGCAAGTCGTGACAACCCAGAACACGCGCTCCATGCAGCGCGTGCTCTTCTCCAGCGACCACCACCTCCGGATGCATCTCAAGATGCTATGGAGCAATGGAGGGCTGATGTTGAGCATTTGGTCGCAGCACCGGCCGAACGACTCAGCAACCAGGGTCCTCCTCCTTCAGGGCGAGCCCCATCGCAGCGACGGACGTTGTCTGGAAGACTTGGTCCACATGTCTCCAACAACCGAAGACGAGCTGCGTCACAACAAGTGACGTCGTTGCCCTCTGGGGCACGACGCACCCATACGGCATCTCGGCTTTCGACACACGACCTCCGGGCGGAGCTTGATCGCCGATACCGCCAACAGGATGGCCGTGTCCATATCGAGCGAGCTCGAGAAAGACGGGATGCTCAAGACCTTTCTACTCTGGAAGGAGTAGGAGGAGGCTGTTCCGCCCTAGTCATGCACCTGCGCATGGTTAGATGGCCACAGAAGTTCCGGCCACACTTGCCGGAAAAATTCGACGGGACTGTCAACCCCGTAGAATTTCTGCAGATATACTCCACTGCAATCTTAGCAGCTGGAGGAAACGAGGCCGTAATGGCCAACTACTTTCCAGTGGCCTTAACTGGGACCGCCAGGTCCTGGTTTATGAGCCTTCCACCCAACTCTATTGACAGTTGGGAGGAGCTGTAGCGTCAGTTCACTGCCAATTTCGGGAGTTCATACACCCGACCGGGCACTGAACTGGACCTTTTTGCGGTCGTGCAAAAAGGAGGAGAATCTTTGCGGTCATTCATCCAGAGGTTCTCTCAGGTACGTAACACAATCCCTTCTATCTCAAGCGCTTCGGTCATTGTGGCTTTCAGACAGGGTGTGCGAGACAAGAAGATGTTGGAGAAGCTGGCGATCAAAGAGATCACCAGCGTCACGGAGCTCTTCAGCTTGGCAGACAAATGTGCCAGAGCTGCGGAGGGCTGTGAAATGCACTCCAAACCAGCCTTGGAGGATCACAAAAAATCCTCCAAAGAAGAAGCCGCTACCTCCGGGAGTGGCAAGAAGAAAAAGAAGACCAACGGCAAGAAGAAGCCGTCGGCCGGCACATCCAACATTGCAGCCACTGCAACTCCTGGTGGCCGGGGGCCACGCCCCGAGAAGCGACCTCGACCGTCTTCCAAAGACGGCGGCAAATCCAAAATGTGGTGCCCCATTCACAAAACGAGCAGCCACAGGCTGGAAGACTGCCGGGAGGTCCAAAACCTTGCCGAGCGCTACAACAAGCGCCGGGAAGGGTCTCCTTTCCGACAGAGGGAGGGAAAACAGAAGGTTGACGAAGCTCCGGATGAAGAGGAGTTAGGGTTTCAGGACCCCAAAAAGGTCCTGAAAGCCGTCTACACCTCCGTCGACGATGACTCCGACGTCTCCGACAACGAGCGTCGGAAAACCATGAACACCATCTTTGGTGGATCATGGGACATCACTTCTCGTCGTGTTATCAAGACTATGCGACGGGATATGGCTGCTGTAGCTCCTACAGCTAGACCGGAGCCACATTGAAAGTGGATGGACACACCCATCACTTTTGATGCTTCGGACTGTCCTCAAAGCATGGTCGGAGCTGGCCAATTACCCTTGATGGTATCTCCCACCATCAACAACATCCAGCTCCATCATGTTATGGTGGATGGAGGTTCGGGGCTGAACCTTATAAGCTTTGAAGCTTTTACCAAACTTCAGCTTCGACCTTCGGATCTTCAGCCCTCACGACCATTCTCCGGAGTAGGTCCGGGGGCCATTACCCCACTCGGAGCTATAATTCTCCCCGTTACCTTCGGGACACGGGAGAAGTACCGCACCGAGAAGTTGGTCTTCGACGTCGCTCAGATCAACTTACCATTCAACGCCATCTTGGGTAGACCTGCCCTATACAAATTTATGGCAGCTGCTCATTATGGATACTTGGTGTTGAAGATGCCAACACCAGTAGGCGTTCTCCGGATTTGTGGAGATCGCACCGCCGGAGTAACTACTCTGGAGGAGCTCCATGCACTCACCACTGCGCAAGAGGAGGACTCCAGACAGGGACAAGCTCCAAAACCCCCGAGCATTCGGCAACGAGGCTCAACCTCTGCTCCCCGTGTGCAGCCAAGCGGCGACACCGACATCCCCGTCAAAGTCGTCCAAATTGGTTCCGATGTCACTCAAACCACCCGCATATCGGGTGGGTTGAATGACAAATAGGAACTCGCGCTCATCACTTTCCTCCGGGCTAACGTTGACGTATTTGCTTGGCAACCGTCACAAATGCCTGGGATCCCCAGGGAAGTGATTGAGCACAATCTGAAGATTTACCCCGACGCTCGGCCTGTGCATCAGAAACCTCGGAAGCAATCTGTAGAGCGACAAAACTTCATCCGACAAGAAGTGAAGAAGTTGCTCGAAGCTGGATTTATCCGAGAAGTCTACCATCCAAAATGGCTGGCAAACCCAGTCGTTGTGCCCAAGGCCGGCGGGAAACTTCGGATGTGCATCGACTACACCACACTGAATAAGGCATGTCCAAAAGATCCATTCCCACTACCTAGAATAGATCAGATAGTGGATTCCACCTCCGGGTGCGAGTTACTGTGTTTCCTAGACGCATATTCTGGATATCATCAAATAAGGATGTCTAGGGAGGATGAAGAGCATACTTCATTCATCATAGTGGATGGATTGTATTGTTACACAGCCATGCCGTTTGGTCTCAAGAATGCAGCTTCAACTTTTGTACGAGCTATGTACAAAACTTTCGAAGAACTCATTAGAGACATAGTGGAAGTGTACGTCGATGACATCGTGGTCAAAGTCAAAAACAAGGAGTCCCTCTTGGACACCTTGCAGGCTGTCTTCGACAAGCTGCGGGCCACCCGCACGAAGCTAAACCCAGACAAGTGCGTCTTCGGGGTTAGTTCCGGAAAGCTTCTTGGTTTCCTGGTAAGTCACCGGGGCATAGAGGCTAATCCGGCGAAGATAAAAGCCATTGAAGACATGCGGCCACCAACCCGCATCAAAGACGTCCAAAAATTAACTGGATGTCTAGCAGCCCCCAGCCGGTTCATTTCAAGACTAGCGGAAAGGGCACTTCCCTTCTTCAAGTTACTGAGGAAGTCCGGACCATTCCAATGGTCTGAAGAAGCAGAGAAGGCATTCAGGAGCTGAAAGAGTTCCTCACCACCCTACCAGTCATGGTAGCTCCGAACCCTGGTGAGCCTTTATTGCTTTACATTTCAGCTACTGACGAAGTCGTCAGTATGGTTCTGGTTGCGGAGAGACCGGAACTACCCAATACTCAGGAATCCAGACCCCTTCGGGAGGGTCCGGAGGTTCCTGAAAGCGGGTCTGGGTCCCAGCTCCCAGACTCAAACCCACAAGAAGCCACTTCAGAGGACCCGGACCCCTCTAAGAGGGTCCAGGTCATTTCTGAAGAAGCTCCGGGTTCCTCCACCCAGAACCCGGAGGTCCCCGAAGAGAGTCTGGACCCCTCCGAGAGGGTCCGGATCAATGAAGAGGAAGCTCCGGACCCCTCCGGGAGCGTTCGGACCATTCAACGCCCGGTATACTTCATCAGTGAAGTGTTACATGATGCCAAGACTCCATACCTAGAGGTGCATAAATTGCTTTATGCAGTTCTTATTGCCTCAAGGAAGCTTCGACACTATTTCCAAGCTCACAAAGTCTCGGTGGTGACCTCATATCCACTTCGAGCGATCTTGCATAATCCCAATTCAACTGGGAATATTGCAAAGTGGGCAGCGGAATTGGCTGAATTCGATCTTGAATTCATTCCGAGACAAGCAATCAAGAGTCAAGTGTTAGCAGATTTCGTGGCAGAATGGACTCCCTCTCCATTAAACCCTGGGGGCCCCAGCGAGCAGAAGACGGAACCTCAAGCTCCAACCTTCACTAAGCCTCACTGGACCCTTTATTTCGACGGCTCCATGCAGAAGCAGGGAGCCGGAGCTGGAATCCTTCTCCTTGCACCAACTGGGGAGAAGGTGAAATACATGGTACACCTTGACTTCAAGGCAACCAACAACATGGCGGAGTACGAAGCACTCATCTATGGATTAAAGGTGGCACTATCATATGGTGTCAAGCAATTGCTGGTCAAAGGAGATTCACAACTCGTCATCAAGCAGGTGAAGGGTGAATGCTCCTGCAATAATCTCCAGCTGGCTGCTTACCTCCTTGAAGTCCAGAGGCTTCAGAAGGACTTCGAAGTCCTAGACCTTCACCATGTTCAGCGTGCTCACAATGCTGAAGCTGATGAACTCTCGACCAAGGCATCAACTGGAGCTCCGGCTCCTGACGGAACCTTTGTCCGGAGGTTGTCAAAACCCACAGTTCGGCCTGCCGAACTGAACGAAGGGGGCAAGATCAGCATCCCGAAGCTGACGGTCCCGATGGCCCTGTTACCATGGCAGCCATCAAGGGTCGTAGGTGCTGCCGGAAGCTCCGAGCAACCCAACACGCAAGACTCAAATGCTCAAGTCAGTTCCGATGCATGGATCTCGGAGATCCGGAACTACTTGAAAGACAACATCCTTCCTGACGATGATGTATCCGCTGACCGGGTAGTCAGATTGGCTAAAAGATACACGTTGGTAGAAGGGGATCTCTACCGGCGCGGTGCCAACGGCATCCTAATGCGGTGCATCACAAGGGAAGAAGGCTGCGAGCTCCTCGCAGAAATCCATGGAGGCGAGTGTGGGAACCACACATCTTCCCGCACGCTGGTCGGAAAAGCCTTTCGGCACGGCTTCTACTGGCCTACAGCGCTCCAGGATGCCACTGAGCTGGTGAAGAAATGCAAAGCATGCCAATTTCATGCAAAGCAAATTCATACACCTGCTCAGTCCTTACAAATGATACCTCCCACATGGCCTTTCGCTGTGTGGGGGATGGACATCTTGGGACCCTTCCCAAGAGCCATCGGAGGTTACAAGTTCCTGTACGTCGCCATCGACAAGTTCACCAAGTGGCCGGAAGCTACTCCCATTGTGACGATCAACAAACAATCTGCAATCAATTTTCTACAATCCATCGTGAGCAGATTCGGAGTCCCAAATAAGATCATCACTGATAATGGGACTCAATTCACAAGCTCCGCATTTTCAAGGATATTGCGAAGACCTCGGCATACAAGTTTGCTACGCTTCCGTAGCTCATCCTGCCAGCAATGGACAAGCCGGAGAGCAAACGCAGAGATCCTTAAAGGACTCAAAACACGCACTTACGAGCGCTTGAAAAAGCACGGAGCCAATTGGATCGAAGAGCTTCCGCCCACTCTATGGGCCAACAGGACTTCTCCAAGTCGGGCAACCGGAGAAACACCCTTCTTCCTGGTGTACGGAGCTGAAGCGATCCTTCCTCCGGAAATCACCTTGGGTTCCCTCCGAGTCCGGACCTTCGACGAAGCCGCGCAGGACCAGCTCCGGCGCGAAGACCTAGACCTCCTCGAGGAGGGAAGGTGCCAAGCAGCTGTTCGGAATGCCCGATACCGCCAAGCTCTACGGCGCTATCACCAGCGGCATGTACACAACCGACAGCTCGAGGAAGGCGATCTGGTGCTACGGAGAATACTATCTAGAGAAGGGCAAAACAAACTCTCCCCCAGCTGGGAAGGGCCCTTTCGAGTGATCAAAGTATCCCGTCCCGGAAGCGTTCGCTTGGCTACCGAGGATGGGACACCTCTCCCAAATCCTTGGAACATCGAGCACCTCCGTAAGTTCTACACTTAATTTCACGGAGGTGAGTCTTAAGTAACTTGAAATGTATGTTATAGAGTCATTGTACAGAGTCGGGTAGTTCCTCCGGGAGAGCAGCCGGACCTTTCCCGAAAGGTTCGAAAAGCTCATGCAACACTTGACACAGTCTCCGGACTAAAAGTGTGGCTAACTACCCTGGGTCAAACGAGAAACCAAACACACTTAGCCTGGTTCCGTACCCTAAGAGTGTACTTGTTTCCCCTGTACCCCGGACCTATAATGAAAGACATCTTCATGTGAAATAGACTCCACGTGCATTCATTTTTGCATAGGCTCGACATTTTTATTTTTCTCTTTCTTGTCTATAACAGAAACGTGCAATTCTTAAGAAATTCTAGTTTGACCGGTTTACATAAGATTCGAGTTGAATTGTCAGATTTTTTGGATTTAAATATCGTCTGTGGCCAACTCGCCTGAAAGCCGCCAAGCCATTCTAGGGCCGGAGTGCGCTATCGACTTAGCCTGGTCAAGCACCCTAAGTACGCCACTCTACCTACATCCCGGCAGGCCAAAGTAAGGTGGGACCACGGACAATTGGATCTAAAAGAAAAGACAATTCACCCAGTCGTATTAAAAATCGTGTTCAACTTAAAATTTTCTTGAGAACCGTAAGCCGCGATGAAGTTATAGACAAGGAACGAATTTTACTATTTTTCTTGGCTTAAGTGTGCAGGAAAAATGAACCCTACGTAGATGGAGAAAAACCGGAGCTAACCAAGCTCCGACTCCCACCAGGGCGTCAACATTCGGCGTTGACTAAAAGATGGTGAGAGGACCCCATCACTGGAGTCTGTTGCCAACAAACCAAGTGTGGCAAAGGTCATTGCCGGAGCTGCTAAGCTCCGACACCTTGGAGTATTAACTATCAACGCTCAACGTGTTGATAGAGGCTATTGCCGGAGCTACTAAGCTCCAACGATGGACAGTGTCGGAGCTTCTAAGCTCCGACAACTTCAAGGGACCTTCACTATCAAAAACTTCGGACCTAGATTCCACAAGTTCGAAGAAAATTCGTCTTCAACAAAACTCAACATCCTTTTGGTACATGTCCACAATCAAATTGTGCACATCTACCAGGAGGCCAAGTGAAGATAAAGGTGTTGAAGACAAAAAAATGAAATTCGCAAAAAATTGAGGATTTCATTTCATCTGAAGACCGGAGATTACATCTGAAGACAAGGGATTACAAAATTGAGGAAGAAGAGAAGATACAAGTAAAGGCTAAAAGAGATGGTCCTAGACCCTATGGAAGAACTCGGCGACTTTCTGGGCGACCTCCGACACGCGGGCTCGGGTAGCTTCGCCTTCTCCTTCGACGGGGCCTTCAAGCACCGGGTCCAGAGGAAATCGAGGGTTCCGGCTGGTGTAGCACGTCAACACATATTCTGTGACGTTCCTAGCTAGGGATTGCCCCTCGACCTCCAGCTGGTCCGCGATAACGTCGCCCACCTTGGAGAGCTTGCTGCCTGCGGCGCTCAACGCTTGCAACGCGAGGTCCGGCTCTGGCTCCGGATCATCCGGGTGCACGGGGCTGAAACCCATCGGCGTCAGCGCGTCGTCGGCCTTGCCCAGGAACTCCCAAATCTGCAGGGAGTCCGCCTTCCTCAAGTTCTTCATCTCCTCCAGGGATCTCCGGGCCGCCGTCAGCTCCGAATTCTCGCGGGCGAGGCGCTCAACTTCTTTGGCGTTTTGCTGGATCTTCGCAGCAACTCGCTTCTCAAGTCTTCCGAGCTCCTCCTCCCGGAGGTGGATCTTGTTCCGGCGATCGACCAGGTCCTTCTCCCTAGCCTCCACTTTCTTCTCTCGGGCGACAAGGGCACACTCATATTCGTAGAGTTCCTGCCCCCGCACCCAGGTCTTCTCCTCCTCCTCGAGGCAGCGCTCCTCCAATTTCTTAGCGCGCTCCTCGAGGCCCTTGTCCGCCAGAGCTGTTTTCTCGGCGAGCTCTTCTTCCCGTCGCAAGACGTCATCTCGTAGCTCCAGGAGTTTTTGCTCCTCATCCTCGAGCCGTCTTTCCCTCCCTTCAAGTGCCTCTCGGTGCTTGATGAGTGCGGTGCTGATGGCCTCGAGCTGATCAAACCGAGCATTGGCCGCGTCGTTAGCAGCCTTAGCTTGGTCGTGGAACTCCCGGAATTGAGCGTCGAGGGCGTGAGTCATGCTCTCCCTCTCGTCCAGCAGTTCACCCCAGAGCTCCAGGCGGATCTTCTCCCGCCTGATCCATTCCTTGTCATCCGCAAGCCTCGACTGCGCCAGCTTAGTCTCGAAGTGGAGCCGATTACGCCACCGCCTAAGGGTTTGGCGCTCCTCTTCAAGAGCCTTGCTGTCGTGGAAGAAGGCCAGTTGGACCTGACGAAGGCTGGAGCAGGCGTTGTCGATGGACATCGACAGCGGGATGGGCTCCGGACCTGCTGGGATCTCTTCCGCTGGTTCCAGCGGGTCTTCACTTACAAAAATTGGGTCCCATTCTACGAGAGTGGAACCCCGAGCTTCCAAAGCGCTAGGGCCCTCCTCCAGGATGGCCTCAGTCGCCATCGAAGGAGGTCCCGCCACCAAATCTTCATTTGCCCCCTCAGGCTGGGGGCCGGCGACTTCGTTCAGGCACTCTGGCTCTGCCACAGGTACCATCAACGTCGTCGCCTCCACTGGCTCCGGCAGGGATACTTCTTCTGAGGGAGGCTCAAGCTCCCTCACCCCTTCAGCCGCCGGCTCTGCGGCTGGCGCTCCAAAAATCACCGGCTCTGCGGCCGGAGCTTCGGAAGTAACCGGCTCAACTGCCGGAACTACTTCAACTTCCGGCTCGCATGCCGGGGCTTCAGCCGCCTCCGGCTCAATCGCCGGGGCTTCAGCACTGTCCGGCTCCGAAGTCGGGACTGCTACTTCCTCCGACTCAACAGCCGGAGCTTCTTCTACTGCAGCACCAAGACCCGGAGCTTCTACTTCCGGGACGGGTGCCGCTGGTGCATCTTCATTCTCGTGGTCCGGCGCTACCACGGGAACTTCCGGAGACGAGTCGAGGTCCATGACCACGACAGCCGGCGCCGGAGCTGTCGCAGCCTCCGCTTGGGGCGGCACCGGGGCTGGAGCAGAAGCCCTCGCAGCTTCAGACACTATGGCTGGAGGTGGAGCTTCACTCCCCTTCTTGGGAACGCTGCAGATGAAGAACGAATAAATTGAGCAAACAGATGCTACAATTAAAAAGTTAATCGAGGTAAAAAAAGAAAAATTACCTTGGGAGGCTCACGCACCAGCTTGCACGGAACCTCTTTCCCGGACGATCCGGGCTGGCCACGGTCGGCGTAGGAGCTCTGGGAGGACTCCCAGGACTTGCCACAGCCGCGGGCGTTTCCCGGGTCGGAGCTCTCCCTGATCGGGAGGAACTCCTGGACCTGGAGGCCCTCACCGCTCCAGATGCCGGAGTCGCACGCCCGGAGCTAGCACCACGGGAGGGATCCACCACGGGGACAGTCGCACTCCTGGAGGACCCCACCGCCGGAACAGTAACGTTCCGGGAGGACCCCACCACGGGGACATTCGCCACGGCGGCGGAGGATCTTCCTTCCTGAGGAGGGGGAACTGGGGTGGAAGTGGCAGGCCTGACGAACCTTCCGTCAGCATGTCGCAGCTTTCTCTTCCGGCTCTCCGGCTCCTCCGCCAGCTCCTTGCCCTTGCCGATGACCTCAGCTCTTGGCTTTGGGACAGGGGCGGAGCCGTCTCCGGACAACCCGGGGATCGCCAACCTGGTGGTTGATCTTCTCTCGACGACACCAAGGTCGTCAAGCGCGGGCATCTTCCGCCGGAGCTCCCTGCTGAACTCAACTTCCACGTTCAGAGGGAGGAAAGCCGGTGGCGGAGTCAAGTAATCTCCGTCAACGTCGATGTCGTGCTGGAATTTCTTGAGGTGAAACTCCAAGGTCTTCCCCACCATGCTGGACTTCAACCAGGTCTCAACCCGGTCCTCGTCCATCACGCTGTTGAGGGCCCAGGCGAGCTTCTCCCTCCTCTTCAGCGGCGCCCACCTGTTGGACAGGAAGTTGCAGAACACCGCCTGGGGAGTCAATCCCCCCTCCACACATTGGCGGATCCTGGTCAGGACAGGGTCGAAAGCTTCCGCCAGCACCGGAACTTCACTCCATACCGACGTGTCAATGCCGGGCAGACCGTCTGGCAACTCCAACCGCTCATGCTCCTCCACCCAGACGACTACCCAATCTTTCTTCCAGTCATCCCACTTACCGGAAGGGAATGACCGGAGGTACTTGAATGGGCACTTCTTGCGCTTCACGAAGTAGTAGAAGCCAAGATACTCATCGCTTCGGCCGGTGGTTTGGACGGTGAAGAAGGTTCGGAAGAGCTCGATGCAGGGAGGGATGCCCACCCACATCTCGCAGAAGTGGACAAAGATGGACACAAGGAGAATGGAGTGAGGGCCAAGGTGGTACAGCTGCAGACCATAGAAGTCCAGCAGCATCAAGAAGAAAGAAGAAAACGGTGGGATCAGCCCCACCATGGCGTACGAGGAAAAGTACACCATCTCGCCAGCGTGCTCCTTTTCAAAGGGGAGCTCTCCGCCGGCGCGGACCGAGCGGTTGAAGAAGTCCGAAGACCACCCCATGAGGGCCCGGACCTTCTTCAGATCGCTGTCCGTCTTCAAGCGACTCTCACGCAGACCCAACTCCATCGCAGCACAGCTAGGCAAGAGAAGAGGAGCAAAGTACAAGTCGGGAGTTTGAGCGCAAGAACAGATGGGAAGCGTAAAGAACTCCCGACGGTGCGCTTTCCTTCTTAAGTAAGCCCTCGCAACGCTTGGATGGAAACTGCAGGAGAGTCAAGGATACTACTCAAGAATTCAACCCTGCCGATGACAAGAGGGCCCGGGACCACCCTGACGATCAAGTCGAGGTTCTTATCCAGGCGAACAGTTGTCATCACGAGGCGGGAAACCCAAAGGCGGCGAACTGACAGGGCGCGCGGAACCGATACGGTTTTCGTATCGGGAACCGGCGACCTTCAATTGCGAGAGATCCGCACGTCAAAGATCTTATCTGCCGCCTGAGGTGCGCCACGCGTCGGGATTTAACCGTAAAGCCCCGCCAACGGCACCTCCGAAGACCCTTGAAGACCCAGTTCAAGAGTCGCGAGTATGGACCCACCTCCGACGGAATGACTTCACCCCGGTGACTTTCCCCGGAGGTAGGTCCAGGGGTCCACTGTCGGTACCCTAAAAACCATACACCCCCTGAGGTTACGAAGATCTCAAGGGAAGGACGTCTACTCAAATTGAAGACCCTCGAAGGCCCACTTGTCAGACATAACTGGACCTGCTTCTCCAACATGGTTAAACCCTAGGTTGCCACGTGTACTGCCAGACCGGAGCTACTACCCACAAGGGTGAAGCTCCGGGCTAGGTACCGAAACGGCACCTCCGGATTTAACCCCAGACCGAGAGAAGCTCCGGACCTGACACGTGCCAGGCCACCCCGGAGCTTCCCGCTTCCCACAAGCAAGCTCCGGAGCTGCCACGTGTCCAAACGTCGGAGCTGGCCGCCTCAAACCACCGGAAGACATTGTAACGACTCCGGATCTTCAAAGGATAGCCGCGGACTTCAAGACTCAATTAATTGTCATTAATTCCATGTTAATGACAATTAATCGGATAATCTTAACACCTGTAACGGCACTGTCGGGGCCCGTTACAGGGTTATTAACAACAATTAATCGTGTATCAATGCTAGTAACCGCCGGGGCCACATGTCGGGCCAGGCTAACGTGTAACGGTTTGTCCTTGTACTATAAAAGGATAGACCGACGATACACGAGAAAAAGCTCGGGAACGCTCTCAAGCACACAAGCTAATACAACACACACACACACACCCGTGGAGTAGGGCATTACGCTCAGGCGGCCCGAACCACGTAAACCACTGTGTCTCTCGTGTCCAATCGTGATTCACCTTCTTGATTCTCCGCGCGCCCACACCGAACTACGAACTCCTTTAACACTTTAGTAGTGTCAGGAGATCTGCCGACTCCAACAGTCGACAGACAACCTTGGGAGTTGAAAGTTATGCCCCTTTTAAGCTCGTACTTGCTGCAGTTACGAGGACCCCTCGGGTGGAGCAGTCTTCATTGCATTAATCTTTCCATTCCTCCTAGCTGGATCAATTCCCAAGCACCTAATAATGACAAGGTCACCACAAGGATTTAGTAGTTCTCCATTTGAAGGATAATTAGTTTGAACGGCCAGGAAGGAATTCAACTAATAATTAAGTTCACGTGCACGAGCGCGTGTCATTGGACCTTGATTAGCCACAAGGGTTGAATGGGCTGCTGTTGTGGTTGTCTCAATGGTAGCGATGTCATCATCACCCACCAATCCGTAGCTGCTCCAACTAGTTGATGGGAAGCAAAGAGAACCTTCTCCCTGTCATTGCACTAGACAATAGAGAGCTTTTTCTCCACATATTTTAGCCAATCATCAGCTTCCATGGGATCATTGGCTTGAGCAAAAGTAGGCGGTTTGGTCCTCATAAACTCTCCCAACCTATTATGAGGCAGTGGGGGTGGCGGTGGTGGAGGCATATGGGGCTGATTCTGATTATTGGTCTGCAGCTATCCCAAAGTCTGCATCACGGTCTGCATAAGTTGATTCTGTATAGCCAACAACTGCTCCAGGTTGATAGCCTCAGGTCTAGGTCCATTGTTGTTATGAGGTGCTCCATTGTTCTCCTCATTCTCATTAGCATCCCTCTGGTTACGAGTCCTCGGCATCTGAAGAAAGAGCAAGAGATGTATGGATTTAGAAAACGTACCCAACTATATGCATCATGGGATATGAAATTAAGCAACTACCTATACTAGCCTATATGGATGTGGCAAGCGCTAAAACATCCTACAATCCTATACTAAAAACACAAGCAAACATTTCATAGCAATCAACACACCAAACAAACCATAATGCTTCCTGAGTGTTCCTATGTGCTCTAAAGTGTCCATTCTATCTAGGCTTCGTCCTACAGTCAACCTGTGGCTCTGATGCCAATTTGAGACACCCGGTTCCAAAAATGAACCAAGTGTGATGCATATGTGTGCCTGGGATGTTCAATACACATACACGAGTGATTCACAACCAATATTGATAAAATTACCACATCACAGATTAATTAAGTACCTTTATTACAATATTCAAATAATCCTCAAATTACAACTCTAATGATCATTAATGATAATACTACTGTAGCAGAAATAATCTAATTGAGCAACTAAGCAATCTAAGCAAACATGGTAGCGCGGCTCCAAGCAACACCACAGGTAAGTCGACGGCAGCACACAACCTAGTACTCCGCATTATCCTCAAGATACTCCAAAACATCACCTGAAACTACTGATGAGGGAATTGCAAGAGTGAGCACATGTCATACTCAGCATGTGTGGAAAAATAATGACATGTACCATAAACAAGAACTGATAATAAATAATGACTAGTTGCTGAAAAGTACATTTAAAATAGGTGAATAGCATCCTACAATGTCTACGTGAAGTAATCTCATCATATCCTAAATAATTACAAAATTATGAGTCCAACACCATCAATGACTATTATATCACATCCATTATTCATTATCCATCCATATATCATATTCTTACCATCCTCATTAAACATATCAAATTATGACCTTCCAATCCATAACCATAACCAATACCGAACCATAACCCAACCATAACCATCCTAAATACCAGCTCCACTCTAATCATGGATTTTGTCTAGGTGCTCATAATAGGGAGCACGGCTATCATGATAGTTTTTAACACTCTGCAGAGGTTGTAACACTTTACCCACATGTTCGTGATTTCATCACCTTTCGATGACTAAGAACCTCTATCATGCCTTATCACACTTCCGTTGGTGTGTGACCAAGAGATCACAAAATAGATCTTACAAAGGGACTACTAGTATGTACGGACCCACTAAGGTTTCACCAGCAGGCTCGAATCTCCATTCTTCCACCCACGGGCCCCCTCATGCGCCATGCGGTTCCCAGGGTAGCCCTCCTCGACTACAATTCCCCGCACCATCCAATGGTCCATACGATATAAGCAGCACACCTAATTATTCAGCTACGCCGCACCCATACTTGGCCTTGTGGTGGTACTATTGTCGTGACTTATTCTCGCATGAACCGGACCTTAAATCTAAGGCAAGCAAAACCACCATAACATCCAACCCAATCCACATACCATGTTTTCTTAGATCTGCCAAGACCCATGTTACCAATTATCCATATTCATCAATTCTCATAATATACGTGCTCATTAATTCATAGTTAAGCCACTTGGTTGTTTTCCCAACCCAATTAATTGGAGCAAAGAAAAAAGGTAAAAGTTCCCTTCCCGACACTCTACAACATGTCCCAAGTGACAAGATGGTCAAACAAGACTAGTAAACTCCTATCTTGGGCTTCCCATCAATTTGACATAAGTATGCAATTTTGCAAACAAAACATTTAAAAACAGGATGAATATGATCAAGTACACTTGCCTTGCTCTTGAGCTTGGTTAGGGTTAAAAGCTTCGATGTTCTGGTACTACATGTCCTCGGCAGCACCCTCTCGTGCACCACCTTCTACTCCGCGCAATAGACATACAAAACAACCATTACTATAAATAAAAGCTCATATATTACTAAATATGCCATGACATGCATGATTAATGCAATTATGTGGTAAAACGTGTTAATGAGTTGTTATTAATGTTTACTAACTTGTTCTAATGGCGTTTAACACATTTGAACAGGAGTTGGATCAATTTAGATCAGATTGGAATTAATTCAGCAACTTCAAATTAAGGTGGCCGAACATGTCCATACTGAGGACCGGACTAGTCCACAATGGGACGGAAAAGTCCGTTAGGCTAGGGTTTTTGGCGAATTTTTAACTAGGGTATAGTTTGAGTTGAATTATGGGACCAGGACCGAAGTAGAAAGATGATCTAAGGTAATTACCGTGAATTCAACAACTCATGGGTCGAGAATTCGATGAAACTGAAGATCTTGGCATCTAGATGCCACTTAGATGAAGAATTGGTGGAGAATTGATTATGATGTCCATGAGTTGACGAAGATCGACATTGCTGGATCCTTCTCCTTCCTCCTTCCTTTCCACTGGCAGCGTTGGACTCTCCTCTTGACGGCAGCTCTCATGAACTAGGGTTTGGGGTTTCTTCAATTGTGACAAAGGGGTGAGAGGCTATGGGACTGGAGTCCCGACATTCCAGGAATTGCAATTGGGTGTTGTCGTGCGATGCGACACCAAACAACAAATACAAAAAGGTACATCAAGTTACAAAATACATGCTTTGTCTTTTATAAATAATATACATTTAAATACACTACAGCGGAAGATAAGTTCATAGCTCTCAACACTCAAGCCTAAGCTATGCAAAAGTCATTCCGTTCAGCCCTAGAACGGAATCACACTAGATGCACACAGAACACATCACGGCGGCGTGCAGGGTTCCCACTCGGCCGTGTACCCCAATGGGGGCAACACCTCACCGGTGAACCCTTCATCAAAAAGATCATAACCTGCAGCAAAAACTTAAAATAGCAACTGTGAGCACGAAGGCTCAACAAGACTTAACCGTCTCCACTAAGCATGGAACTCTGTATGCAGGATATACATAAGATATGACAGCAGATTGCAATAAAAGACTCGCCTAAATGTTAGTCCTTACTTTCAGCTTTTAGCAGCAAATTAAGGCTTCATGAATCTGAAATTTAGTGAGCAACCTGATCTAAACATACAAGTATCAATACATAATTTTTCCATAAAGCATGGTTCAATAATATTATGCTCCAAATAATTAACTACGTCACGACTCAATGAACAAGCAGTTCTCAATAACCACGAGGGACAGCGACTCAAATCGATATTCACCTGCAGGGATACCTGAATAGCACGACACATACACCCACACTCGGAGCTGCGACAACACACTCCACTCATGTTGTATGTGGCAACCTTTTTACCCGCTACCTACACGTCGAACAAGTCCCATCGTTACGAGCAGGAGGCCTCCACACGGAGTACGACGTACCCGCTGGTAGGTTTGCACCTTGCTGCTCTCAATCTGCACCTATAAGGCGGTGGGGTATGCCTTGACGCTAAGGTGGACAAGTTACATCGGTTTACTTGATCCCATATATCCAATATGCCTTCGGTACATTCAAACTTGCTCAACAGGGCCGCACACGGATCGGCCCTTGACCGACATAGGCACCGCTACACCTCACAAGCCCCTATGTACTGCTGCTCCTACTCCATGCCCGGTCTCATATTTAACCAAATGATAAATCTCTCACTCGACCAATTCCATGTGAACCCAATTCCTGAACTCGCGAGTAGATTCCAACTACTCAACTTCTACCGAAGCAACTATAACATTAAGCATAGCATGGACACATCGAGGACTTAACCATCTACCCTTCTCTCATGGGTTCTCTAGTCATGCATGTGGAAAACTCCAAGAAAAACCTAGACTTAATGCACATACATACTAACCCATATAGTGTGATACAAATCAAAGTTTAAAACGCTATTAAATGCAAACTAAGGCTTGCATGGCTGCGAGATGGGGTTAAAGTTAGTCTCCTAGTTGATGACTTCCAATGGCTCTGGGGTCTCCTCGAGCTCGGCAACTATTCATTATGCAAAGAATAATGCAAGTGAATCAATATTGGTGTTATTACAAATCTAAATAGAAACACAATTAAGTATATTAAAAGATGGCAACTGGTTCTGGAAATTTTACACAGGACACCAGTCACAATGGGTGAGGTTGTAGCCAAAATTTGGCTAAGTTCATGGAAGTCTCTGTTGTATAAAATTCAATGTATGTAAACCCATCCCAAAATTTTCGTGGGCAATATGGGACTTTAACATGGGCAAATGTTGATGTTCTGTTTAGAGGAGGTCAAGTGGGACTCACCAAAATTGGTTTCACAATTTTCTAAGCATTGTACTGTGAGATATTGAATTTACAAGTTTAGACAATTTGCTAAAATTTTTCTGTACATTTTAGAATTTTTAGGTACATAGAGATTGGAAACATAATTTGTCTATTAAAATGAACTCAAATGGACCTGGAATTCTTAATCGAACTCAAGGAAATTATTTGGAATGATGTGGACAAATTTGAGAATTTTTGAATGAATGGAGCACCAGTAATTAATTCCAATAGCATTTTGCTTTATGGAATTATTAAGAATAATTTATGGATTTTCATACAGAGATTCTTTCCCAACAAATGAAGACTTTTTTCTGTAAATACTGTGTATTTGATTCCATCCATAAATCGACTTTTCCTCTTATGCTCTGAGTTCCAGTATCGATAAGAATCCGAGGTCTTATTGTTCTTATGTTATGGTATGAATATACCATACCAATTTTTTATGTATGGATGATGGATGAGATTCCATGGATAGAGAGCCAGTTCCAATAGACTTATGAAACGTTCCCGTTCGTGTGCATCCAACAGGAAGTTCCCATCACAAGATCATCCAATAGAAGAAAGAAGTCCTAATTCTGCAGAACATTCTGAGCACGTGAAAAGTGAATAGGCTAAAGATAAAATAAAACAAAGTCTACCATTTTTTAATAGAAGTTCTTATTGCCCTTTTGGCCTTTTTGAGCCTTTCTTGCGCAGCTTAGGTAGAAGGCAAAAAAGGCCACCTCCCAGGGGGGGTGCGGGGTGTGTGCAAGCCATCAGTGAGATACCACCCGGGAAGAGCTCGGATTCTAACCTTGTTTTAGACCCGCGACAGTCCAAGGGGTTGGTTCACTATTGGTCATGCTACCTTTGATTTCCTCTTCTTTTTCTGACACATTCGGCATGGCGCTCGAACCCTGTTCCAAGATGTTTTTGCTGGTATTGAACCAGACTTGGATGCTCAAGTGGAATTTGGAACATTCCAAAAAGTTGGGGATCCAACTACAAGGAGACAGACAATCTGATACCACATTGCTATGGTATCTTTTGCCCATTCTCAGCGGGAAAGGTTTTCTCTATTGCAACAGAGTGGGTCCTTCCATAGCATCGGGTAACCATACGTGAAGAGGGAATTGTGCAGATTTTGGCATTCCCATCTGTGTTTCAATTGATTTGGTAAGCTACGTGTCCGGTGCACGGAAAATTGCCTTTGGTCTCCCAACCTTACTCATGGCAAATCGGCCAGCTGGTAATGGCTTCAATCTTCGTGGGGTCAGCCTTGATGCCTCCAAGTGCACCACTTGAAAGTACAGATTATCCTGATATCCACAAAATTTATTTGGGAATTTTTGGACTAGTATGCTAAGAGATATGGATTTTCAAAGTTGGAGCAAAATCTGGAATTAAATTCCAATTGGAAAAGTTTGAATAATGGTTGGGCCCACAGGTTTAAAATGGGCCAATCGGGTTTAAGCATGCGGGGCCATAGAGTTAACGGGTGTAGCCACATTCGATCGCCTAGCCGCAGCAGATCCAGGGCGCACGCCATAGAGGCTGACAACCGGGCCCACCGGGTCTTCTTCAACGTCGCGACCATGGTGCTGAGGCGAGGCGCGCGGCGGCGCCCGGCGGTGGCCACTCACCGCAGCCCGTTCCTGGGCGTGGCGGCGCTCCACCCTCGCCGCCCCTACCTAAAATCCGATGAGGAACTCGATGGTGCTGCCCTTGACGGCGATAGGTCGCTGGAAAAGGTGTTGCGACGGCGGCGGTGGAACTAGGGTTCCGGCAAAGTCGATTGGGCCCTACGGTAAATTATTTAGAAAGAGAAAACTTCAGAAAGCTTCGTGGAACCATGGCGAACATGATTCTGGACATAAGAAGGAGAGAAAAGCTTTGGAACAAGGTGGGCGACGATGAACCGATGAGGTGAAAAATTGGCGGTTGGGAAAAACTCATAGCCCGTCTTGGTTACTCAATGGAACTCGATGATTCTTCTTCAAGGTGAAGCAACTAGATGTGTAGAATATAAAGCCTCACATCCACGAAAAATTGTTACACATAGAAAACGAATTTAATCAGAGACCTAGCTAAGTTCATACACAAAGCTCTTCGGAAGACATGGAAATACGGAGGCTATGGTCCATGGCATGGGCTCAAATTTTACCAGCAACTAGTACATTCATAGGCGAACCTTTTTGCTTCAAGGAGCTGGGCAAGATAGGGCTTGTACCGCCGTGTGACACCCGGTTCCAAAAATGAACCATGTGAACGCATATATGTGCCCAGGACATTCAACACACATACATGAGTGCTTTCACAAAGGATATACAGAAAATTACCATAGAACATGATTAATATACCACTTTTATTATACAATTCATAATATCCTCGAATACAAGCTCTAACAATTATAAATGTCCTGTTTTAACTAATGCAGCGGAAATAAACTAAATAAGCAACTAAGCAACTAAGCAAAAAGGCATAAGGGTAGCACAACTCCAATCAACAGCACAGGCAAAGCTAATGGTAGACACGGCCTAGAACTCCACATTATTATCGTTATACTCCCAAATCTGACTTGCAACTGTTGGTGGGGGAATTGCAATGGTGAGTACATGTCGTACTCAGCAAGTGTGGAAAGTATGACATGTAGCTGATTCAAATGATGACAATAATAAAGGCTAAGAGCTGAAAAGTACATTAAAATATTTGAAAAGCAATATATTATATGTATGTGAAATAAACCCATCATAAACCATAATGATGAACATAGTACAAGTCCATATCCCATATCCATCACTATTATACCAGATTTCACCATTACCATTAACCATATTCATTGCCATAAACCATAATACCATAACCAGTACCAAACCATATCCATAACCGAAACCCCTCTATTCATAGAAGTTGTCCAGGTGCTCATAACCGGGAGCATGGCTATCATGAAAGTTTTAAAGACTATGCAAAGTTTGTACTACTTTATTCACATGTTTGTGATTTCATCACCCGTCGGTGACTAAAGGAAAACCTCCATTATGAGAAAACACTACCATAGGTGCATGGCCAAGAGATCACAAAATAGCCTTTACAAATGGGCTACTAGCATGTACGGATCCACTGATGTTTCACCAGTGTCGATGTCTCCAACTGAGCACATCTTCAACCAAGGGCCCCCTCTTGTGCCATTCGGATCCTAGGGAGTCCCACTAACCATATCCAGACCCAATCTGACTCCCCTTCCCCGGTGCACCAAATGATCCATGCAATACTAGCAATACCCTAATTAATCAGCTACGCCGCACCCATACTTGGCCTCATGCTGGCACTGTTGTCCCAGCTTATTCTCGCATGAACCTATCCTTATATTTAAAGCAAGCAAACCACCATAACATCCAACCCAAACACATACCATGCTTGCTTAGATCATCCATTACCATACCATACTGACCAGTTCATATTAATCGTAACCTCATTAATGCGTAATTATATGTGTAGTGTTGTTTTCCCATCTCAATTAATTAAGTGAAGCAAAAAAGGTAAAAAGGCATTCCTGACTCTCTGGCATGAATTCCAGGTGACAAGGGTGGTTAAACAATTCTAGTAAACTTCCTATCATAGGATTTCCTATCAAAATTGACACAAGAATGCAATTTTCCAAACAAAACATTTATTGTAAAAACTGGATCAATATGTTCAAGGACACTTGCCTTGCTCTTAAGCTTGATTAGTATCAAAGACTTAAAACTCCTGGTGTTGGAGGTCCTCCGCGGCACTATCCAGCGCAAATCCGTCTAATCCGCACAATAAACATACAAGACAAGAATCACAATCAATAAGTGCACATATATTATTCAATATGTCATGACATGCATGATTAATGCAATTGTGAATTAAAACTTGTTATTAAGTTGTTAATGATGTTTACTAATTAGTTCTAATAGCTTTTAACAAGCTTGAACAGGTTTGGAATTGATTCGAACCAATTTAGATTTAATTCAGCAAGAAATAGATCGCAAAATCAGACCAGTCCGCTGCAGAGCCGAACTAGTCCGCCCTTCGCAGAAACAACGGATTAGAGTTTTCTAGATCGATGTGAATTTAGCGAAACGGGGTTGAATTCATATGAGAAATAGGAAGTAGAAGGTATACCAGGTGTTTAGAACTTCAATGAATCAAGGGTTTTGGAGGCAATGCTTGGATCTTGACGATCTAGGGTTGATGAAGAACTTGATGGTGGATTGTTGATGAAGAACAAAAACCTGATGGATGTCTTGATACTCTTTTGTTTCGTTGTCTTCTTCATGTAGCTCGAGATCTCCTTCTCCCCCCTTGATAGCGGCTCTCCATGAACTAGGGTTTGAGTGGACTTTCAATTGAGGCAAAATGATGTAAAGTCAATGGGTGGGTTGTTTATATAAGGGTTGAGGATAGGGTTTGATGGAATTTGAGTTTGGAGAGGGTGGAGGCCGGTGTTGGGTCCCACATGGGCTCCAAAAAGAGTTAGACATGACGTCCTTAGGCTCACTTAAGGTAGAACCCAAAAACACGTTGTGGAATAAAAGATGAACTCAGAATTGCGATTTACCGAATAAGTCCGAAAAGGGCCGGACTAGTCCGAAGATCGACAGAGGCGAAAACGTACAAGTCCGGACTTTATCGGACAAGTACGAACTGCGTCAGAGGGAAATCAGACAAGTCTGGCCAAAGCTGGACAAGTCCGATTTTAGTCAGGGGGAATTCGGACAAGTCCAGGGACTTAGCAAAATTTCCAAGGAATTAGAATACCAGATTAGTCCACGGTGGACCGGGCAAGCGGAAACTGTATAGAGAGGAAAACAGACTAGTCCGCAACAAAACGGACTAGTCCGATGGAGGTCAGAGAGAAATCAGACTAGTCCGCACCAAAAACGGACTAGTCCGCACTTTCCAGAATTCTTAACTGCGGTTTTGCTCTAAATTCATTTTAAACTTGTACCTTTTACGTGGATTAATGTTAGAGATGTAATATACTGTATGCAATTCATGATGGATGAAAATGAGGGGTTACACGTCGGGTCGACAGTTGAGCAGAGGTGCAGCCGTGAAGAACAGAAGACGGCGGCCATGATTTCTATTTCTAGAGCTTCAGGGTGGCTCAACTGCGCAAGAAAAATGATCGTACATTGCACAAGACATTTGTGAGGACGTAGAGGCAAAAACTGATCAAAATCGATTGTACCTGATTGATTTCGGCTAGAAAATGACACAGGGCTGTTCGAGTTTTTGGGTCAAAACCGAAAGCAGAGCAAACTGTGTCACCTCTAGGGTTTAGATGAGGATGGATGAGAGGCCAGGGAATTCTTGTATGCAGTTGGAGTGGAGCAGGTAGGCAAGCAGCTCTGTGGCAATTTGCATTCCTGAGGTGTCGCATGGGAAGAAAGAACAGGGCACTTCTTAGAATGATAGGTGGGTCCCACTTGCTCTCCCTCATCCACATCCCTGCTCAATCAATTCTACCACCTATTTCGGTCCAAAGATTTGCTAGATATTTGTGGGAAGGCTAAATTAATTATGGAGAATTTGATTCTGAATTCTGATTGTTGATTTTACAAAGTTTCATTTGAATTAAAACTTGAATTTGAACTTGAGATGAATTCAATGTAGCTATTGAATTAAATAGCTGCTTCAATGAAAGTTTGCAGAGAGGCTATTTGAAATATTTGGAATCCAATGGTCAACTCAAATCTTCATGTTAACTTCATTTGAATAGTAGCTAAGTTTATTTTTTTTGAATTCCCTCTTTTACAGTTTGAATCAATTTGTTGTTCTCATTTCCTTTTTATTGCTTTTTATAATTCAAAAGTTTTAGTCCTAACTAAAGTTTGCATTATGGAAATTAGGGCTTTTATAGGATCGGTACTGGGGTGCTTATATAGAGGTGGAGGTGGTAGGGTTTGATGGATTTCGAGTTCAAGGTGGTGGAGGCCTTGCAGGGGTCCCACATGGGCTTCACAGGGGTTGGGCACGACGTTCATGGGCCCAATTGAGGTAAATACCCAATAGAAAGTCATTGAGCAAAAGATTGAATCCGAGTTGGGCAGACCGGACAAGTCTGCTAGGGGGCCGGACTAGTCTGTTGGAAGTCAGGAAGTTGAACGGATAATCCCGCTGTCAAGACGGACAAGCCCGTTTGGAGTTATTTCGAAGTTACAAAAAGTTGAACAGACAAGTCCAGTGCTAGGACGGAAAAGTCCGGTGTACGACTTAGGATAACATCCGAAACATTGTCGGACTATTACGTAGCATTAATGGAAATGTTCGAAAAGACAACAGAGAGCAAATCAGACTAGTATGGGGTCCAAACCGTACAAGTCTGCCCTACCTTGGGAGAACAACAGAGAGTTAGACGGACTAGTCTAGGGTCCAAATCTGGACAAGTCCGCACTACAACAGGTTTTTGTTTGCTTGCATGATTATAATTTATTTTAAACTTATTCCATTTGTGTTGCTTAATACTAAAAATGTATAAGAATGTATGCAATGCATGATGGATGGAAATGAGGGTGTTACAGTAGCAAGGAAAATAGAGTGTGCAGCAGTCCAAAAGGAGAGGAAAGGAGAGCGAAACGCAGCGACAAGCAGCTCAAGGTGTAGCTGAATTAGCAGGAGAGATGCGGTAGTAAACAACACTTTATAGTGGCAGAAACGGCAAAAATAAAATGCAACAGCAAGCAATTTGAAAATAGATTTGTAGAAAATTGTTTCTAAGTGCTTTGTGATGTCCATTCTACCTACGCTTGCGTCCTACGGTTGACACTGATCTGATACCAATTTGAGACACGCGATTCTAAAAAATGAACCAAGTGCGGTGTATGTGTGCCCAGGATCTTGCTACACACATACACATCAACATCACAAATGATAATCAAAATTTATCCATGTCACTGAATGATAAATATACCTTGATTCTATTGCAGAGGTAAATAATCAAGCGTAGGCGACTCCAACTCCGCATGCAATCGATGGTAGTACGCACACATAGTGCTCCACGTTGACCTTCAAAATATTTCTTGTAGCTGAACTAATGTGGGAGCAGCAAGGGTGAGCATATGTCGTACTCAGCAAGTGTCGGAAAAATATTACATGTAGCTAAAAACAAAGATGATAATAAAAGGCAAATTGCAGACAAGTACATTTCACAAACATGTAAAAAGCATACTACAATGTATATGTGTGTTTAATCCCATCATAACCCAAGTAATTATCAAAACATGTATCCAACATTCTCGTTTATCATCATAACTCATTTATAACCATCCATCAATTAATATTGTCACTGTCAAAGTGTTAGAGCGACACTTCCCCCGGATTTGCTAAGGAGCAGCCCACGGAGGTTCTTTGTTCGGTTGGGCTTAGGCCTCAATCAAGTATTCTAGCGGATGGAAGTATGAGAAAGTGGTTTTTACGTGGTTCGGGCCGCAAGGAGCGTAACACCCTACTCCACGGTGAGTGGTATTGCTGGTATGTGTGTGTTTGTGTGTGTGTGTGTGTATGTGTGATGTTCGATGTGGGGATCCTTGTAACGGTGGCGTCCGTGCCTTTTATAGACATGGTCAGACGCCTAACAAGTGGGGTCCCAAGGCCCGACAAGTGGTCCCAGGGTGATCTTATCCTAAAGATCTAAGGCTTCTTCTATAAGCTTGCTCTGACCGTGGACATGAAGACTCACCGTCTTGCCACGTGCATCGTCAGTAGTCCATGCGCCATTGCTGACATTGTCAGGAGACGTCCTGTCACACTATCTCTGTCGCTGTAAGCTACCCACTTGGCAGGGTGGGTTAGGCCTGCAGCGTCTTCACTGTGATGTGATTGGTCGCAGCGGTACCTAACATTAGGCGTGCGCCGCGCCATGCGTCTGGGGAAGCTACATATCTTCAATCCTTGACAGGGACAAGGCGCACAGTCCTCTTAACTCCCGCGTCCCTCTGTCCAGGGCAAGTGGCTGGACTATGTGACAGATCGAGAGCTTACCTTTGCGGGGGAGGTCAGGTCCCGCTTGGCGGACCACGTGGCAGCTCAGGAGCTCACCTCTATGGAGGAGGTCAAATCCCACCTTGCAGGCCATGTGGGGGCTCCGGAGCTCATGTGTGCGGGGTAGGCTAGGCCCCGTCCTACTGGACACGTGTCGGTGGCAGGAGCTCACCTCCGCGGAGGAGGTTAGGTCCCGCCTTGCAGGACATGTGGCAGCACTGGAACCCACCCATATGGGAGGTGGCCCGTCTGATGTCTTGGTCCACGTGGCAACTCTAGAGGCCTGTCTCACAAGGAGGAGGGATCCTTACCTGCTAGACACGTGGTTACCCGGGGGCTCGTCTGCAAAGGGGGGTGCTGAGCTTCTCCCTTGGGTTTCTTGCAGATATCCTGGACCTCCTATCTGATACAGATGGGTCCGGATCCCTTGAACACGTGGCGCCTTAGGACCCCGCCTCTGCTGGGACGGTACCCAGTGTGCCAGGTACCAACAGTCACCATATGCCAATTTTACTCGTATCATAATCAAGCAACTCATATAACCAATCCCATACCAAACCATCCCAAATCCCAAGTCTAATTTTAATCAAGTAGGTCATCAAGGTGCTCGTGATCGAGAGCATGGCTATCATGATTGTTTTTAACACTTTGCAGAGGTTGTACCGCTTTACTCCCATGTTCTTGATTTCATCCCCTTTTGGTGACTAAAGAACCTCCATTATGTTTGTGATCCATCGGTCACATTACACACTTCCAACGGTGTGTGGCCAAGAGATCACAAAATAGCCTTTACAAAATGACTACCAGCATATTTACACCCACTAAGGTTTCATCGGTGGTGATGCCTCGAACTGAGCACATCCAACCAATGGCCCCCTGTTGTGCCGTTTGGATCCCAGGGCAGTCCCGCCACTATTGCCAACCCAATAGACTCTCATTCCTAGCTCCCACAAATGATCTGAACAATCCTGGCAATACACCTAATTAATCATCTAAGCCACACCCAAACTTGGCTTTGTGGTGGCATTGTTGTCTGGGCATATTCTTGCATGAACCGGTCCTTAGATCTAAAGCAAGCAAACCACCATATAATCCAACCAATTTCACAAACCATGCTTGCTTAGATCACCAAGTCCCATATTACCAAATAGTCATATTCATCAATTCACATTAGCCATAAGTTCAATAATTCATAATTAAGCCATTTGGTTAATTTCCAATCCCAAATAAGTTTAAGCATACCAAAAAGATAAAATACCCTTCCCGACTCTAGAATATATTCCAAGCAATAAGAATGGTCATACAAGACTAGTAAACACCTATCATGGGTTTCCCATCAATTTGACACAAGCATGAAGTTTTGTAAACAAAACATTTATAAACAGGACCAAAATGATCAAGGACACTTGCCTTAATATTCCACAATTTGATGGCTCGAGCAATTCAAAGTCTTGTCATGAAGATCCTCGAATAATCGCTTCTCGATCATAACCTCTTGAGCGAATCATCTACTCGCAATCAAGCACATATACAAACCAACAATTATGCAATCAATATAATACACATATATTAATCAATATGCCATGATGTGTATGCATGAGGCAATTATGTGGTAATACATGCTGTTAGTTCACTACTATCGTTTACTAATTAGGTTCAAATAGTTCTCCGGTGCTTATGTGAGTTTTGGGTCAATATTAGTTGTTCTTGTGACAATTAGGAGTTGCTGAATTTTTTAAATACCGGACTAGTCTGAGGAGGCCAGACAAGTCCGTTTGGGCACAGAGAGTTGATTGGACAAGTCTGCATAGATCTGGACTAGTCCGCACTACACCGGACTAGTGCGCGTGGGAGCGGACTAGTCCGTAGCGGTATAGCAAGGCACGATGAAATAAGTTTGGACATGATGTGGTTCGAGTGGTAGCTTAATTTTTGTCGCAAAATCTGAACTGTAAAGCTACCGGTTGTGTGGCTAGTCTCGATGGTCGTGGAACAGAGGCGGCTTGTGTTTCCATCATCTAGGTCCGTTTGATGAAGACGACGGCATGACGTTGATGAAGGAACAACGACGATGTAGATGAAGAAGACGATGCAGCGATCTCCACCGAACAATGGGAACGTCACGATGATCCTGACAAAAACGGCGGCTCGTCCCTTTTCTTCCTTCCTTCTCTTCCAGACGGATTGGCTGCTTCTCTGGCAGTAGATGGTGTCGGTTCCTCTACTTTTTAACTAGGGAGCAAAGGTGTGCGGGCAAATGGCAGGGCGGCGGGGCTTTTTTTCCTCTCGTCGTGTTGGCAGCGTGCGGCAAAACGTAGAAGAGTAGGAAAGTTCTACGGGATTGGCATCTGGTTTTTATAGCCGGTTGGGCATCGGGCTGGGACGTGGCCCCAGATTGGGGAACTCCCGATCGACTGGGACTCAGTCCCTGGCAAGCGGTAGATATTTTCCCTTTCTTTTTTCTATTCAGTTTCCTTTTCTTCTCTTTTTTTCTCTTTGGCGGTGCGTCAAGATTTTTGGTGCGGGCTGTTGGTGCTGACTTTGGCCATCAAGTGGTTTCGTACCGGACAAGTTCGTTGTTGTCCAGTAAAGGCTTTCGGACTAGTATGTTATTGTCCAGACTAATCCGGTGCCTGGCTCATTTTTACTTGCTTCTTTATTTTTAATTTTTTTAGGTTTGTTCTTTTTCATCGTACTTAATGGTTTTGTATGAATTCATCATATAATTAAACTATTATATATATATATATATAGTCTCCTTTATTTCTTTTATCCTATATTTGTTATGGCTAATAAATTACGTTTGGCGTATTAATTTTGGTTACTAATTTTCAATGCTTGAGGATGAATGCAAAATGCAATATCAGATGCATTATTTTATATTTCTATTTATAAAGACAATTTATTCCTGTTATTAACTCTAAATTCCCATTTAAGTTTTTAATTTGCCAAAATTCAAAAATCAGGGTGTCACACATACCAACCTCTTCACATTTCCATTCAAGAATCTTCAACGGCTGCAATAATCTAGCTGGCCTTTGATGCTCAGCTTTGACTCGTTGGCATACGTCACACAATGCGACATATTCAGCTATGTCCCGTTTCATACCACCCCACCAATAGAGTGTCTTCAGATCCTTATACATTTTCGTACAACTGGATGGATGGAGTAAAGGGAGTCATGTACCTCCTTTAATATCAACTATCAGAGACGCTTCTCATTAGGCACAACAATTCATTTTCCAAGCCATAGAGTACCATGGTCATCCTCATCAAATCTAAATTGTCTTCCTTCTTGGGTCATTTCCTTGATTTTTTGAATTTCCTTGTCCTTGGTATGTCCTTCTCTTATTTCTTGCTCCAGGGTTGGATTCACTTCCATTGCTCCCATCTCATTTGCAAATCCAAGATTCAACCATTCGAACTCCTTGCATAGCTAGTGTGGCAACTCCCTAACGGTGAGTTGGTGACTTGCTCCCTTTTGACTTAAAGCATCAACCACTACGTTGGCTTTTCCTGGATGATAATTGATTCCCACATCATAATCCTTAATGAGTTCCAACCATCGTCGTTGCCTCAAATTCAGATCCATTTGCGTGAATATGTACTTGAGACTCTTATGGTCCGTATAAATCTCGCATCTATGGCCAAGAACATAATGTCTCCAAATCTTCAATGCATGCATTACAGCTACAAGTTCGAGATCATGCGTAGGATAATTCTGCTCATGTTTCTTCAATTGCCTGGATGCATAAGCTACTACTCATCCTTCTTGCGTCAATACACGACCAAGTTCTTGCCTTGAAGCATCGCAATAAATATCAAAGCTCTTGCTCACATATGGCAATACCAGCACAGGTGCTATTGTTAACCTCTTCTTTAGCTCCTCTAAACTGTCTTGACAAGCATGAGTGCACTTGAAAGGCTTCTCCTTCATTAACAGTTTGATCATGGGTTTCGCTATATTGGATGAGTCCTTGATGAACCAATGGTAGTATCAAGCCATTCCTAGAAAACTTCTGATTTCCTTCACATTATGTGGCGGTTACCACTTTGGCACATCTCTAACCTTTCCTGGATCGACTGACGCTCCTCCTCTGGATATGACATGGCCTAGGAATGATATCTCCCTCAACTAGGATTGGCACTTGTTAAACTTAGCATACAACTAGTGCTCTCGCAATTTCTGCAACGTCAGCCTTAAATGCTCTTTGTGCTCCTCTTCAGTTTTTGAGTAGATCATGATGTCATCAATGAACACTACCATGAACTTATCCAGATACTCCATGAAGACCTTGTTCATAAGGTAGATGGCGTACGCGGGTGCATTAGTCAATCCAAATGACATGACTGTGTACTCATAGGATCCATACCGCGTCCTGAAAGCCGTTTTGGGTATGTATAATGGTCTAATATTCATTTGGAAATATATCGACCAAACATCAATCTTAGATACTATTCTGGCTCTCTTCATCTGGTCGAACAGATCCTCTATGTGGGGAAGTGTATACTTATTATTGATCATCACCATGTTGAGAGACCGGTAATTCACGCACATTCTCTGAGATCCATCTTTCTTATCTACGAAAAGCACTGGGGCTCCCCATGGCAACGAGCTTGGACATACAAAACCCTTCTCTAACCGCTCTTGAGTTTGCTTCTTGAGCTCTTCTAATTCCTTTGGAGGCATCCTATATGGCCTCTTTGCCATAGGTGCAGTTTCACATTTAAATCAATGACAAACTCGATGTCACGATCAGGCGACATACCTAATTCCTCAGGGAACACATTTTGGTACTCACGAACAATCAGAATTTCCTCCAAAGTTATTCCTTCTGCATGATTTACCATTGCCTTCTCGGTTGTCGACTGAATTGCCTTAAATTCTATACTGACTCCTTACTCATTTGTCAATTGCATTGTCCGAGTGGCACACTGAATTACTCCGTATGCTTCCTTAACCAATCCATTCCATGTATGATGTTCGAGACTTGAGAATTCAAGACTATATGGCCGGCGAGGAAATCTACCCCCTTATGGAAATACTTACTTTTGGACATACTATATTTGTCCTCATCTCTCCTCTAGGAGATTTAACCAACAAGGTATACTTCAGGTATGATATAGGCATGCTATGTTTTGCAACATACTTTAATGAGATGAATGAATGTGATGCTCCAAAATCAAATAATTTAGTAGCGAGGTTGGAGTTCGCGAGAAACATACCAATCACAACATCTTCGGCTTGCTGAGCCTCTTCTGCAGATACACGGTTCACCTTGCCACAAGCGAAATTTTGTGGTCCTCAGTTGCCTTGAGTTGCTCCTCCATTGTGTCTTTGAGCATTGTTCATGTGACCTTGACCTGATCTTGGGCATTGATTAGCAAAATGTCCCACTTGACCAGAAGTAAAGCAAGTCTTTCCACCAGTGGCGCCAACAAGGTTAGAGCGAGGCTGGTTTTGAGCATAGGCAGGTCTATTTGGGTGTGGTGCAGGGTACATAGGCAAGAGAGACGCTTGCATGGGCAGACGTTGTTGCGTAGGCTGTTCCGGTCACCATGGATAAGTAGGGCGGTATGCATTAGTAGAATGGTTGTAATATGGTGCAGCAGGCGGTGCATAGAGAGGACGAACATTGCTTCCTTGTGGCTGTCTCTGATATGACATTTTCCTCTTGCAATCTAGCTCCATCTCACAAATCTTGTTCTCAACCACGATGGCCTTGTCAACCAGCTTTTGAAAATGTGTCTCCTTTAATATTGTCTCCTGAATATGCTTCATAATAGGCACGACAATCCTCTTACCAAGCCATAGAGTGCCATGTTCGTCCTCATAAAATCTGAATCCTCTCCCTTCATAGGTTCTTTCCTTGATCTCTTGGATTTCCTCATCCTTCACTTTGCCCTCTCAAATCTCTTGCTCCAAGGTTGGATTTAACTCCATCATGCCCATCTCATTCACAAATCCGAGGTTCAACCGTTCAAACTCCATACATAACTCGGATGGTAACTCATGAACGGTGAGTTGGTGACTTACTCCTTTTTGACTCAAAGCATCGGCCACTACATTAGCCTTTCCTGGATGATAATTGATTCCCATATCATAATCCTTGATGAGCTCCAACCATATTCGTTGCCTCAAATTCAGATCCGTTTGCATACTTAAGACTCTTGTGATCCGTGTAAATTTCGCACTTATGTCCAAGGATGTAGTGTCTCCAAATCTTCAATGCGTGTACCACGGCTGCGAGTTCCAAATCATGGGTTGGATAATTCTACTCATGTTTCTTCAATTGTCTCGATGCATATGCAACCACTTGACCTTCTTGCATGAGCACGCATCCATGTCCTTGTCTTGACGCATAACAATAAATATCAAAACTCTTGCTCACATCTGGCAAAACTAAAACTGGGGTCGTAGTTAACCTCTTCTTTAGCTCCTCAAAACAATTTTGACATGCTTTAGTCCATCGGAAAGCCTTTCCCTTCATTAGAAATTTTGTCATTGGCTTGGCTATTTTGGAAAAGTCCTTAATGAACCGGCGGTAATATCCAGCCATCCCAAGAAAAGTCCGGATCTCCTTTACATTCTGCGGGAGCTCCCATTTTAACACATCCCTCAATTTTCCTGGGTCAACCGATACTCCTGCGCCCAAGATGATATGACCCAAAAATGACACCTCCCTTCCTTAATTTATTCAATGCGAGCCTCAAGTGTTCCTCATGTTCCTTCTCATTCTTCGAGTAGATCATAATGTCATCAATGAACACCATGACAAACTTATCCAAGTACTCCATGAAGACCTTATTCATGAGGTACATAAAATAGGAAGGTTCTTTGGTCAATCCAAAGGACATCACAGTGTACTCATAAGATCCATACCATGTCTTAAAAGCTATCTTTGGTATGTCTGACGGTCTAATCTTCATTTGAATGTATCCAGACCTCAAATCAATCTTGGAGAAAACACAAGCACCCTTCATCTGATCAAACAAGTCTTCTAAGCGTGGCAAGGTGTACTTGTTCTTGATGGTCACTTCATTGAGAGCTCGGTAATCCACACACATCCTTTGCGACCCATCGTTCTTATCCACGAGAAGAACGGCGCTCCCCAAGGTGAAGATCTTGGGCGAATAAAACCCTTCTCTAGTTGCTCTTGAATTTGCTTCTTGAGCTCCGCTAACTCCTTAGGAGGCATCCTATATGGCCTCTTAGCTATAGGTGCAGTTCTAGGTATTAACTCAATAACAAATTCTATGTCTCGATCAGGTGGCATACCTGGCAACTCGTCCGGAAAAACATCCAAGAATTCACACACCACTAGAATCTCCTCAATTGAGGCACCATCCATGTGATTCAACTCCAATTGCTTTGGTGCGTGTTGAGATGCTTCAAACTCTATGGTGATCCCTTCCTCATTGGTCAACTTCAACATCTTAGTGGCACATTAAATGACTCCATTGTGCTTTCTCAAACAGTCGATACCAAGTATAATGTCCAATCCTTGAGAATCCAAAACAATGTGGTTGGCGAAGAAGTCTACTCCCCTTATTCTAAGGCTTACTCTTGGACATAATATATTTGTCCTCATCTCTCCTCCAGGAGACTCAACCAATAGAGTAAACTTAATATGAGAGACAGGCAAACTATACTTGGCAACATACTTCGATGCAATGAACGAATGAGATGCTCCAAAATCAAATAACATGGTCACCGGGTTGGAGTTTGTGAGAAACATACCAATCACCAGATCATCCGCTCGTTGAGATTCCTCCGTAGATACATGGTTCATGTTGTCACGAGCAAAATTCTACTGTCCATGGTTCCATTGCGACTGTCCTCCATTGGGTCTTGGGTTCTGTCTTGGCGCGTTTCTTCCTTGACCAAGGTCTAACTTAGGACATTGATGTGCAAAGTGTCCAGCTTCTCCACAAGTATAGCACTTCTTAACTACACAATAATTATTGGGACGAGCTTGGTTCTGAAAATTTGCACCAGGAAAATTAGCACGAGGTGCAAAAGGCATTGGAGGCCTAGGTGCTTGCGTGACAGGGCGTTGCTGCACCAACTTGGCTTGGCGCGGTGCATAACCAGGGCGGTCAGCAGGTGCAGAAGAGCTGAAATATGGCGCATTGGGCGTTGCAAAGCGAAGGCACACATTACTTCCTTGTTGCTGTCCTTGATATGGCACCTTCCTCTTGTTGTCTTGCTCCATCTCATGGACCTTGTTATCCACAACAATTGCTTTGTCCACAAGCTTCTGGAAGTTGGCATAGTCACAATTCAACAATTGCACTTGGATCTCATTGTTCAAGCCTCTCATGAACAAGTATTGCTTCCGGCTGTCCCGGCTCACATCCTCAGGCGCATACCATGAAAGTTGAGTGAATGTATTGAGATATTCACCCACACTCGATCCTCCTTGCTCAGGTTCTCGAATTCTTGCCTCTTCAAAATCATAACTCCCCCTGGCACATAATGAGAAAGGAATCTCTTTTTGAATTCGGCCCAAGTAATCCTCTATTGATTCTCATGAGCATTACATAGTGAATCCCACCAATCGGCAGCTGCTCTGACCAGTTGATGAGACGAAAATAGCACCTTCTCCCGATCAGTTTATTGGACAATAGCTAGCTTCTTCTCCACAGACTTGAGCCAATCATCAACATCCATAGGGTCCACAGTTTGAGCAAAGGTTGGTGGCCTAGTCCTCATAAACTCTCCCAACCGGTTATGAGGGGGTGGAGGTGGCGGTGGAGGCATGTGGGGCTGATTGTTGTTGTTACCAGCCTGCAGCTGTCCCATAGTCTGTATCATGGTCTGCATGAGCTGGTTTTGTATGGCCAATAGCAGCTCAATAATGATTGCTCCTTGGGCAGGTCCTTGTCCATTTTTGTTCTGAGGTGCTCCATTGTTCTCCTCCTCATCATTGCCATCCCTCTGGTTGTCCTCACCATCTGAAGAAAAGAAAGAGATAAGAATTGAGAAGACGTAACCAACTATATGTGTCAAGGGATATGAAACTAAGCAACTAACTACACTAGCCTACATGGACATGGCAATGCTAATGCAACCCAAAATCATCTACTAAGCACACAAGCAGCAATACGAAGCAAATAGCACACCAACCAAAAACACATCAATTTCTGAGTGCTCCTATGTGCTCTAAAGTGTCCATTCTATCTAGGTTGCGTTCTACGGTCAAACTGTGGCTCTGATACCAATTTGTGACATCTGGTTCCGAAAATGAACCAAGTGAACGCATGTGTGTGCCCAAGACGTTCAACACACATACACGAGTGCATTCACAAAGAGATATACAGAAAATGACCACGGAACAAGATTACTTAAGCACTTTTATTACACAATACATAATATCCTCGAATACAAGCTCTAATGATTATTAATGAAAAGTTTCAACTAATGCAGCGGAAATCATCTAAACTGAGCAAACTACAACTAAACAGCTAAGCAAATAGGGTATAGTGCAGCTCCAACACTCCACAGGCAAAGTTGACGGTAGACACGACCTAGAACTCTGCATTATCATCGTAATACTCCCAATCCTTACATGCAACTGTTGCTGCGGTAATTGCAAGGGTGAGTACATGTCGTACTCAGCAAGTGTGGAAAGTATGACACGTTGCTGATACAATTGATGAATATAATAATGGTTGAGTGCCGAAAAGTTCATTAAAACAAGTAAAAAGCATTATACTATGTCTATGTGAGATAATCCCATCATATCCATCATATTGACATAATATGAAATCATATACAGTTATTGCTATCATCATCATTATCATGTCCAGTTACAATAACTCAAATTCATATCCATAAACATAAGCCATAAACCATCCATAACCATTACCAAAACATAATCATCCTGAATCCTAAGTACCCTCTAATCATGGAAGTTGTCTAGGTGCTCGTAACCAGGAGCGTGACTATCATGATAGTTTTAATAGACTCTGCAGAGTTTGTACCACTTTACCCATGGGTTTGTGATTTCATGACCTGTCGGTGACTGAAGAACCTTCCTTACGCCAGTTACACTTCATTTGGTGTATGGCCAAGAGATCACAAAATAGCCTTTACAAAGGGATTACTAGCCTCTTTAGACCCCACTGAGGTTTCACCTGTGGTGATGTCTCCTACAAAGCACATCTTCAACTAAGGGACCCCTCTTGAGCCATTTGGATCCCAGGGTAGACCCACGAACCATCAACAAACCCAATCTGACTACCCCTTCCCTGAGAATCCTTAATGGTCCACTAGCAAAGCCCTAATTAATCAGCTACGCCGCACCCATACTTGGCCTCGTGGTGGCACTGTAGTTCTCGCTTATTCTCGCATGAACCGGTCCTTAGATCTAAAGCAAGCAAACCACCATAACATCCACCCCAATCCACATACCAGGCTTTCTTAGATAACCCATTACCATATCATATTGACCAGTTCATATTAACCATAATCTCAATAATGCATAATTAAATGTGTAGTGTTGTTTTCCCATCCCAATTAATTAAGTGAAGCAAAAGGGTAAAAGCCCATCCCAACTCTCTGCCATATATTCCAAGTGACAATGGTGGCCAAAAAAACTAGTAAAATTCCTATCATAGGGTTTCCCATCAAATTGACACAAGCATGCAGTTCTGAAACAAAACATTTATTTCGAAATAGGATCAATATGATCAAGGACACTTGCCTTGCTCTCGGGATTGGTTCGGGTCAAAGCCTTCAAACTCCTGGTGCTGGAGGTCCTCCCCAACGCTCTCTAGTGCAAATCCTTCTAAACCGCACAACAAACATACAAGACAAGAATTACAATCGATAGATGCACATATGTTACTCAATATGACATGATATGCATGATTAATGTAATTGTGAAGTAAAACTAGTTAATAAGTTGTTAATGATGTTTATAAATCAATTACAATGGTTATTAAGAAGTCTACACAGGTTTGGAGTTGATTCGATCTAATTTTAGAATTAATTCGACACAAAATAACCAGGAAAATCAGACTAGTCCACTAGGGACTGGACTAGTCCGAACTTCGCGGAACTAGCGAACTAGGGTTTTCTAGATCGACATAAATTTGTAGATTTGGGGTTGAATTCATGTAAGGAAAAGGAAATAGAAGGTATACCAAGTGTCTAAGAGTCCTAAGAATCAAGGGTTTTGGAGGCAACACTTGGATCTTGATGATCTAGGGTTGATGAAGAACTTGATGGTGAATTGCTGACGAAGAACGCGAAGGTGATAGAGATCTTGATCCTCTTTTGTTTCCTCCCCTTATTCTTCATGCTCGGGATCTCCTTCTCCCTCCTTGGTGGCGGCTAGTCACGAGCTAGGGTTTGGGTGTGGTTGAAAAGTGGCAAATAGATGTCAAGCCAAGGGGTGGGGTTGTTCATATAGAGGTGGAGGCTAGGGTTGGTTGGATTTCGAGTTTGAAATGAGTAGGGGTCAGTTTTAGGGTCCCACATGGGCTTTAAAAGAGTTAGGCATGACATCCCTAGGCCCACTTAAGGTAAAACTTGAAAACAAGTCATGAAACAAAAGATCAACTCAGAGTCGCAATTTATCGGACAAGTCCGCAAAAGGGCCAGACTAGTCCAAAGTGAGACAGAGAGATATCGGACAAGTCTGGACTATATCGGACAAGTCTGAACTTGGTCAGAGGAAAATAAGACGAGTCTTCCCAAAATCGAACAAGTCCGATTTTAGTCAGAGGAAAAACGAACAAGTCCGCTGGAACACCGGACAAGTCCGGCAAAATTTCCAAGGAATTGGAATACTAGACTAGTCTGCTATAGATTGGACAAGTCCAAAAATGTCTAGAGGCAAAAATAGGCTAGTCCGTAGCAAAACAAACAAGTCCGAGCGAGGTCAGAGAGAAATCAGACTAGTCCGCACCAAGACTGGACAAGTCCGCACTTCCCAGAATTCTTATGCGTGGTTTTGCTATCAATTAATTTTTAACTTGTTCCTTTTTTGGATTAATGTTAGACATGTATATGAACTTATGCAATGCATGATGCATTAAAATGAGAGTGTTACAGCGTGCTCCGTGTTGGGTGCTGGAGGTGGGTGCGCGTCTTCAATGCTTGACTTGAGCAGGGCGCACCATCCCTTGACTCCTGCATCTTACTGTCCGAGGTGAGCCGCAGGACACGTGGCAGGGTCGGGGCTGATCTACGCTGGGGAGGTCAGACCTGGTCCTTCGAGCTGTGTGGCAGGTCCGGGGCTCGTTAGGGGACGTGTCATCTCAAGGTCGTTACCCTTGGGGGGTGCTGGTCCTTGCGCTCTGTGCCATATGGCTATACCGGGGGCGCTCCCCCAAAGTTGGGTGAGGTCCCGTCCCTACACGTGGCGTATCGGGAGCCCTTCAGACTGGAGGGGCCAAGTCCCATCTTCAATGATGAGTAAGTTTAGACCCGATCTTCCGAATGGTTAGTCGATTGGGGTGGAGAACTCGACGTTGATGATCCGCGGCACTCGAGCAGTTCGAATACCCCTGCAATCACTACACCACAGCCCCGTTGGTTATCAACCGTGCGTCACATGCTTGACCTCGCCAAGAATGCTAATCCCTGCAAGTGAACCGAGAACACAAGCAAGAACGTAGAAGACACGATCTGAAATTGAGAAGTTGGGGTTTCACAAACTAAAGAACAGTGAAATTGTTATTCTAAGCAAAACCCACCGAATATGACTGGCGGATGCAGTATTTAAAGGCTGGGATTCGGCCAAAACACGATTAGACACGTCCCTAATGGACTCTTATGGGTTACGAGGCCAAAGGCCCGATTCGGTGGCGCAGCACCGGACAGAAATCTGGACTCGAATTGTTTCGACGATTTCTAATGACTCCGGAGGAAATTTGAGGTGGGACCACAACCACTGGAAAGTTTATCTTCTACTCTTTCCATGCATATGTAGAACGTTGAAAACAGAGTCCGTATGCCTCCTGGGCGTCCATTTTAAGATAGACTGCTCCAAGATTCCGAGTTGAACTCGAGTCCGAGTTGTAAACTGTTTCCATCAACTTGTGGACGTCCCAGATGGTTCTCCTCGCTCCCAAGGCCTCTTTCCTTCACTTGTTGATCTTCTCCATTATTCCTAATAACAATTAAATCATCACATAGCAATCTATTCTCAAACTCACATGCAAAAAAAGTTAGTATGGAATTCACCTGCTAATTTATTAACCGTGCTCGTGCTCTTGTGATTGGTCCTTGCATTTCAATGTGTGTCTCCGCTGTTGTGATGTCCTCATCATTCAAGGCTTACATGGCAGCACTGCAGCTCGATCTTTGAGGGAGACAAAGGCCTTAGCTCCTACGGGAGACGTGGCGGCTCCGGACGTGTCTTAGTGTCTTCATCCTGTGTGTGAGGGTACCCTGTCTGCAGGGTACCGACAATAGCAATACAATTACCATAACCCAACAATAACCACGACCATCCCAAATCACAAGATCCACTCTAATCTTGTAGGTCATCCAGGTGCTCTTAACTCGGAGCATGGCTATCGTGATAGTTTTTAACACTCTGCAGAGGTTGTACCACTTTACCAACAAGTTCGTGATTTTGTCACCCGTCGGTGACCAAGGAAACCTCCCATATGCCAATTACACTTCCTTAGATGTATGGCTAAGATACCACAAAATATCCTTTACAAAGGAACTACCAGAACATTCAGACCCACTAAGGTTTCACCGGTGGTGATGCCTTCAACTGACCACATCCAACCAGGGGCCCCCTATTGTGCCGTTCAGATTCCAAGGCAGTCCCGCCACTACTGCAAACCCAACTAACTCCCATTCCTCGGTACTCCAAATGATCCGAACAATGCTGGCAATACACCTAATTAATCAGCTAAGTCGCACCCATACTTGGTCTTGTGGTGGCACTGTTGTCCTGGCTTATTCTCACATGAACTGGTCCTTAGATCCAAAGCAAGCAAACAACCATATCATCCAACCCAATCCACGAACCATGCTTGCTTATATCTCACAAGTCCCATATTACCAATTAATCATGTTCATCAATTCATATCATTCGTAAGTTCACAATAAAGTCATTTGGTTGTTTTCCCATCCCAATTAATTAAAGCAAAGCAAAAAGGTAAAAATACCCTTCCCGATTCTCGACTTGGTATTCCAAGCAACAAGGATGGTCAACCAAGTCTATTAAACACCTATAAATGAGTTTCCCATCAAATTGACACAAGCATGCAATTTTGCAAACAAAACATTTAAAAACAAGATCAAAATGATCAAGGACACTTGCTTTGCTCCTAAGATTGATTAGGGTCAAAAGCTTCAAAGTTCTGGTACTGGAGGTCCTCGACAGCACCCTCTAGAGCAACACCTTCTATTCAGCGCTGTCGAAGTGTTAATGCGACACTTCTCCCGGATCTGCTAAGGAGCAGCCCGCGAAGGTCCTTGTTCGGCAGGGCTTAGGCCTCAATCAAGTGTACGAGCGCGTGAGTGAGTATAACACGGTGGTTTTTACGTGGTTCGGGCTGTAAGGAGCGTAACACCCTACTCCACAGTGGTTGGTATTGCTAGTTTGTGTGTATGCGTGAGTTTGATGTTCTGTCCCTTGTAACGGTGGCGGTCCGAGCCTTTTATAGCTAAGGTCGGACGCCTTACAACTGGGTCCGAGGACTAACGGGTGGTCTTGGGGCGATCTTATCCTAAAGATCTAAGGCTACTCGCGTAAGCTTGCTTTGACCGTGGACTTGAAGACTCGCATCTTGCCGCCCGAGTCATCAGTAGCCCATGCGCCATTGTTGACAATGGCAGGGGATCTCCCATCCAACTGTCTCTGTCGCTGTAAGCTACCCACTTGACGAAGTGGGATAGGCTTGCTTCATCTTCAATGCGATGCAATTGGTCGTAGCTTTACCTGACATTAGGCGTGTGCCACGACATGCGTTTGAGGAAGTCGCATATCTTCAATCCTTGACAGGGACAAGGCGCACCACCCTTTAGCTCTCGCAACCCTCCGTCCAGGGCAAGTGGCTGGACCACGTGGAAGCTCGGGAGCTCACCTTCGTAGAGGGGGTTGGGTCCCGTCTTGCAGACCACGTGGCACCTCGGGAGCTCACCTCCATGGAGGAGGTTGAGTCCCGTCTTGCGGGACACATGGCAGCGCTGGAGCCCGCCTATACTGGAGGTGGCCCATCTAATGTCTTAGACCACGTGGTAGCTCCGGAGCTCTGTCTCACGGGGGAGAGGGATCCTTCCCGGCTAGACACGTGGCTGCATGGGAGCTTGTCTTTGAGGGGAACTAAACTCTTCTTCAGGGTCTCTATGAAAGTGGCCTAGAGGGGGGGTGGGGTGAATAGGCTTTTTGAAATTTTAGTCAGAACCTGAAACACTTATCAACCTGATCAAACACAGAGAAATCAGACTAGTCTGATAGTCTGCGCACTAGTCCGGTGTGTGCAGACTAGATCGATCAAGTTTGATCAATGATTTCGATCCAGGTACTCTATGTAGTGGAAATTGAGTTACAAATAGAGTATATTGCTTCAATGAAACTAGATGTAGCACAAGTTAACTTTAGTTTCAAAGTTTTAACGCAAGTTGAACAAGATTGAGCAAACCCTAAATTTCGATGGATTGAAAGAACAAACACAATGGACACGATGATTTTTTATCCTGTGGTTCGATTCCACAGAGGAAATCTACGTCCACGTTGAGGAGCCCACGAAAGGACCAGGTCTTCACCAACCCTACCCTCGTCAAATTGCCACAGCGGCCGATTCTCTTCCACTAATCGCAAAGGGGGTAAAATAGCCATGTTCAAGGGGCCTTCCCACAAGTTGAGGGCTCCCCTAGATTTACAACTGAAAACACCACCAAACACACTCGAAAAGTATGCAATGAACTAGTGAGTGTGTGAGAGAATCAAACCCAAGAGCTCAAGTCGTGAAGAACGTGTCTCTCCTTTGATCTATGGTTAATCCTTGAGGATTTGATCTTTCTTGCGTTGGATTGTGTGGAGAGACGTGTTTTCTGGGCTCTTGGAATGTGTGACGGGGCAGGGAGTCGAGAGAGTTTGATTAGGGGCCGTACACCTCTATTTATACTAGGGTTTCCAAAGGTTACCATTAGGGTTTGCAATGTCCGGACTAGTCCGTGGTGGACTCCACACTAGTCCGGTGTGCGTCATGTGGGAAACCCTAAGTGTCTTGAATTATCGGACTTGTCTGGCCCAGGGCGGACTAGTCCGATTTTGTCTCTGGAGATGTTCGGACTAGTCCGGCACATATAGGACTTGTCAGGCATGGTGAAACCCTTAGTGAATTTAGGACATGTCTGCACTTGGAGGACTTGTCCGATTTTAGTTTGAGAGGTTATCGGACTAGTCCAAATAAGAGCCGACTAGTCCGGTGTCGTAGAATTTTGAGGGGATAAGGACAAATATGTGGAATATCAGACTTGTCTGATATTGATCAGAAGGATTATCGGACTAGTCTGGACTTTATCGGACAAGTCCGGTGCGAACAAGTTTGCACTTGGAGGACTTGTTCGATCCTGGACTGAGAGATTATCGGACTAGTCCAGGGTACGTCGGACTAGTCCGGTCCTATGTAAATTTTTGCAGTGAGAGTGTTTTATTTTGCTTGAGCTCTTGGGGTGTGTTTCTCCGTCACACCCCATACATAAAGAATATTCTATTCATCTCCTGAGCTCTTTTCAACTTGATTCATCACTCTCCTTTCTTTTTGTGCTTACTTCCTAATTTCATCAAAATCTGCGCTCATCTCAACAATTTGGTTAGGATTTCATTTGTTTGACATAAATCAACCAAAACCCAAAAGGGATGCCTAGATGAACTTTCAATCTCCCCCTTTTTGGTTATTAATGACAACCAATTGAGATTTCACAACTATGAGCTTGGAACAAATTAAGCAATGAAAACATAAGACATATGTGCACTATTTATGGTGGGGTGCAAAACTAAGTGTGTGTAAGCAACATTTGTGATGAGAATGAGATAATTTACATATCATATCAAGATTAGGCATATATGTCATTTCTAAATCACAAGCATAGTATATCAAATTATCATCACAAACTCCATAAACATGACTTAGAACCATAATAAGAGCATAATAGCAGTTTCACAACCCAAAAGCATGATAGAAATCAAAAGATGCAAATGGAGCTCTTGTCTCTCAAACTGCAGCTAGACCTAGTGACCCCCCTCAATGTGCCCCCCTTTGGCATCAAGGCACAAAAAAGAAGGAGAGGAGGGATCTAGAAGTCGCCGCAGGCTCGATCCTCGTTGTTGAGTCACTCCTCGCTGTTGTTCCGGTCATCGTATTCATCTTTAGGCTACGGAGGAGGAGGTGGACCAGATCCACTCGAAGTACCCTAACACCAAAATAGGCAAGTTCGGAGGGAGAAAGAGGTGGAAGCTCCGAGAAGTCGGAAGGAGAGTCCTCAGAGATGACAGGAGACCCAATAGGCTCAATCTCCAGCTTCTGGCATATGGCTTTGACATTTTGCTTCATGAATCTCATATCCTCCTTCCTTTCCTTGTTCAACTTATGGACTTTCACTTTAGCCTTCTTGCAGGAGCCAAAGATGGCAGCCAAGTACTTCAAGATGCCACCTGGAGACCCCTTCTTGGAAGTAGTATCTCTTGAACTTGGTGGGGGTCTTGCTTCAGCTTGGGCCCTCCTGGGAGCCTCCTCACTAGATACAGGGGATGGAGCAGCTGGGGGAGTGGCTTAGGAAGGCTTCTGGGGCCTTAGAGGAGTGTGCTCTACATCCTTCACAAACTCAATTCCTGTGACCTTCTCTATCATAAGCATGATATGGGGCGCATAGCCACAGGAACGGTAAGGGATGCAAGAGATGTTCACCATGTCGTTCTAGATATAGTCAAAGACATCAACCTTCCGTTTCTTTCTTATCACCTTCATTAGTGTCCTTAGGTAACCCTGAATACTTCCTGCATCTCCATCTTTTGGAGCTATTGTCTTCCTCGGCGCCCTGTTGAGAACCATGAAGAAAGGCTTCATGTTATTGGTCGATGGAGGGTTGTACTTTAGGCGGGTGTCATATAGGAACTCCATCTTATCCTTCTCCAAGACACCAATGTTGTGAATGATGAGCTCATTGCTGCTAGTGTCCTCAAGATGCAGCAGTCTTCCAAACTCACCATAAGTAATAATATACTTGGATCCATGTCTCATCCAAGTCACCCTTTCCTCTTCATCACTAGATAAGTAGCAGGTTGCATAGAATTGGGCTATGACTTAATCATTCCACTTACACCTGAAAGCAAACAAGTCTTTGAGCCCATGCCTCTACAGACCTGTATCACTTCATCAAAAGCTGGGAAGCTCTTCCCCTCAAAGTGTGTACAGTCGATCCATTGGCTTCGGACCACCGGAGTCTTCATCATGAGATACACGAAAACTGTAATAGTCCGCGTGGAAGATGCTCCAGGATATTGCATCAGCTGCCTTTCTGGACCTGCTGTAATAGTCAATGGTCCTTTGAAGCGACATCGCTCCCTTAGCCATTGAACTTTTCTTCAGTGGGGTCTGTGTTCCCCTGCCCTGGAGCACTCGTCTGGAGAGGGCCAGTCAGTCTGGTGGCGGTCCCTTTCCCTTTGCCTTTAGCTTGGCGAGGAGCTGCGGAGCTAGGGCCAACTGCATCCTTTCCTTTAGATGCAGGCCTCTTGGCCATGACCTTTCGACGCACCTTAGGTGGAGTGGGCGACGGGTCAGCAACACGATATTTCCTCTTCTTGCAATGGCCCGTCGAGGACCGAAGCAAAGACTCTTGGTCCAACTCAGCCTCAAAATAGGAGATCTCATCATTGGAGCTCGACATTGTCCTGAGAGGAGGATTATCCAATGCATGGATGAGAATTGATAGCAAGGAAATGCATTGAGTAGTTGGAATTTAGGGTTGGGTTCAGTTAAAAATTGGACTTGTCCGGTGCTCAAGTGCGGATTAGTCCGGAGAACTGGACTTGTCCGTATCGAGACTGGACTAGTCCGGTGTTCAACAGCTCAAACCCTAACAATCAGATCAATAGTGGTTCTCAATGCGAATATAGCTCAATGTAGGTTTAATACAACAAGGAGTCATGTACTAACAAGTAGAACTAAGCTATTTGGTCCACAACACAAGAAATCGAAGGTTCTAGGGTTTTGGAGAAAGTTCACCAAAATCCTTTGATTCTTGAGATTGGAGGCGTTGTTGGTGCGGACAAATCCGTGGTCCTGGATCCCCTTGCAATGAAGATAGTTTTCCACGGAGAGTTGAAGAGATTTGGTGGAGAAATTGCCAAATGACCTTGGAGGCGCTCGAGTGAAGAGAGAGAGAGTCTGAGGGAAGTTGTGAGGATCAAGGAGATTAGGGTTTTGCGGCCCTAGGGCTATGGAGTCGAAAAATCGGATCTCTACGGACTAGTTTTCAGTGTGCAGACTAGTCCGAGCAACCATAGACTAGTCCGTGGTCACCAGAACAGAAGCATTTAGTCCATTCGTATATATTCTAAGGTGCTTACAAAGAAAATAGGGGGCAAAAACACACAAATAATCCCGATGAATATGATTAGTAAACATACAACAATAAGGCTATGACCATAATGCACCAAGATCAAGTAATTAAAATAGTTTTTCGGAGAAAATAGAGAGAGGTGGTTTTCATAACACAATCAATAGATTTTGAAGATGGCATACAGGTATGCAAGTTTTCAAGCCACGTTCTGAGTATCAAGGATATTTAGTTCAATTCGGAGCTCGCAAAAACGTTTCTATCAAGTGGCTTGGTAAAGATATTGGCTAGTTTTTTTTCGGTGTTGACATGGGAAATGGCTATGTCTCCTTTCATTGAGTGGTCTCTCAAAAAGTGATCCCGAATGTCTATGTGTTCGGTTCTAGAGTGCTCAACGGGGTTATGGACAATTTATCACAATTAAGTGGAATACGGCTCATATTGTAACCGTAATCCCTTAGAGTTTGTCGCATCCAAAAGAGTTGTGCACAACACCTGGCTGCATCATACTCCGCTTCGGCCGTGGATAAAGCAATCGAGTTTTGTTTCTTGGAGGACCAAGAAACTAGGGATCTACCTAGGAATTGGCATGTACCAGAGTTACTTTTTCTATCCACTTTGCATCTGGCATAATCTGCATCGGAGTATCCAATGAGATTGAACTTGGAATCTTTGGGATACCAAAGTCCTAGGTTGGGTGTATGAACTAAATATCGCAAGATTCTTTTTATGGCTGTCAAATGACACTCCTTAGGATTGGCTTGAAATCTTGCACACAAAAATACATTCAACATAATGTCAGGCCTAGATGCACGTAAGTAATGTATGGATCCAATCATGGAGCGATATACCTCTTGATCCAATTTTGGTTTGTCTAAATTTGAGATCCAAGTGTCCATTTGTTGCCATGGGAGTCTTTATAGGCTTCGCCTTGTCGATTCCAAACTTTTTGAGTATATCTTGAGTGTACTTGGTTTGGCTTAAGAGCGTCCCTTCCTTTTGTTGTCTCACTTGGGATCCCAAGAAGTACCTAAATTATCCCATCGTGGACATCTCGAATCTATCTGTCATAATCTTACTAAATTCTTCATAAAAGGATTTGTTAGTTGAACCAAAAATGATGTCAGCAACATAAATTTGACAGATAAATAAATCATTGTCAAAGTGTTTGGTAACAAAGTGTAATCAGCTTTGCCAATTTTAAATCCATTTTCAATCAAAAAATCTCTAAGGCACTCATACCAAGCTCTAGGAGCTTGTTTGAGGCCATAGAGAGCCTTACGCAATCTGAACACGTGGTCGGAGAACTCTTGATCTTCAAATCCGGGGTGTTGCTCCACATACACCTCCTCCTTGATTGGTCCATTGAGGAAGGAGCTTTTCACATCCATTTGATAGAGCTTGAAATCATGGTGCGTAGCATATGCAAGTAATATTCTAATTGATTCAAGCCTAGCTACGGGAGCAAAAGTTTCGTTGAAATCCAAACCTTCGACTTGTGGATACCCTTTGGCCACAAGTCGTGCCTTGTTTCTTGTAACCACCCCGTGTTTGTCTTTCTTGTTGCAGAAGACCCATTTAGTGCCGACGATGTTGAACATGGGCCTTTCGACAAGTTCCCACACCTCATTCCATTTGAAGTTGTTCAATTATTCTTGCATTGCCACCACCCAATCCGGATCATTCAATGCATCTTCAACCCTGTGTGGTTCCAAAGAGGATACAAATGAGTAATGTTCACAAAAAATAGCAATTCGAGATCTAGTTGTTACTCCCTTTTGGATGTCACACCAATTATGTTGTCGACGTGGTGATCTCTTTGGATGCATTGGTGTACTCTTGGATGTGGCACTTGTGGTCTTGAATCTTCATGGTCATCTTCTCCCCCCCCCCTAGATGATTGTCCTCATTAATTTGTTGGTCACCTTGATCTTCATGAGGTCGATCTTGTCTTGATGCCCCCCTTGCTCAATTACCTCCACTTGTGGTTCATCTTCTTCATATACATTTGGAGGTGGCACTTGTGGTCGAACCTCGCCCAACGCCATTCTTCTCAACGCTTGACATGGAGGTTCTTCTTATCTAGCACATATTGATCAACTTGCTTTTCATTGAGAGCTGTTAGTTTCATCAAACACTACGTCACATGCTACTTCAACAAGTCTGGAGACCTTGTTGAAGACACGATAGGCGTAAGAGTTCGAATCATAGCCAAGCAAGAAACCTTCATTGGACTTCGAAGCGAAGTTTGAAGTCCCAGGCTTCTTGTTCAAGATATAACATATAGAACTGAAAACTCGAAAATAGGAAATATTAGGCTTGTTACCGGTGAGTAGTTCATATGACGTTTTCATGAGTAGGCGATGAAGATAGAATCGATTTATGGCGTGACAAGCGGTGTTGACCACTTCAGCCAAAAATTGATCTGAAGTCTTGTACTCATCAAACATTGTCCTCACCATCTCTATGAGGGTTCGATTCTTCCTTTCGGCTACTCCGTTTTGTTGAGGGGAGTATGGTGCTAAAAATTCATGTTTTATGCCTTATTCATCCAGGTACTCCTCAACTTAGGTGTTCTTGAACTCCGTGGCATTGTCACTTCATATGTTCTTGATCTTCAATGAAAATTCGTTTCGGGCACGCTTGAGAAACTTCTTGAGGGTCCCTAGAGTTTTTGTCTTATCATGCAAAAAGAAAATCCATGTGAAGCGCGAAAAATCATCAACAATTACTAAACCGTATTTGTTACCGCTGATGCTTATGTAAGCAATTGGACCAAAAAGATCCATGTGAAGTAGCTCAAGCGATCTTGTCATTGTCATGACGTTCTTTGCGGGATGGGGTGCTCCTACATGCTTCCCAGTTTGGCACACGCTACAAGGCCTGTCTTTCTCAAAAACAACATCCTTCAAACCTCGGATCTGATCGCCCTTAAGGAGTTTTTGAAGATTCCTCATACCAACATGTGCTAGCCATCTATGCCACAGCCAACCCATGTTGGTCTTTGCAATCAAGCATGTGTCAAGATCAGCTATATAATTGTTTAAGTCAACAAGATAAAGCTTTCCCTTCAACACACCCTTGAATGCAACCGAGTCATCACTCCTTCTAGAGACGATCACCATCATTAGTGAACAAGCAATTATAGCCCGGTACCAAGCACCCTTCCTTGACTGTTGTCTCCAAAATATATGCCTTCGCTTGGATCTTCATTTACTTCATATTCAACGAACATCCTTCTTTCTCCGGTCATGTGGTCGGTGCATCCACAATCTAGCACCCATTTTGCTTCACCGGAGGAGTAGTCCAGCAAAAACAAATTACGCCTTTATTTTTGGTACCCAGGCTTGCTTGGGTCCTTTGAGGTTAGTTACAAGTGATTTGGGCACCCACACATGATACTTGGTGTTCCCATGGCGTGGCCCAACATATTTAGCATAAACTCTACCAAAATTACTTTTCATGAAAACATATGATGCGTCAAAAGTTCTAAACAATAGTTGTTGTTCATATGTGTTAACATGTTTGGACTTATCAACATTATTGAGCTTTCTAGCTTGAGAGGAGTATCCCTTGAAAAAAGCAATGTGCTCCATGTTATTCTTGTGGCTTATAGCATTTTTTATTTTCACCATAAGAATACCCAATGCCATATTTGACACTAGGAGGTCTTGTGGCCATGTATGCACTACGTGCATACTTGATCTTCTCCTTGTCAAATATGCCACTATGGGAAGGATGCTTGTCCTTTGTCAAGTTCGACTTATCCTTCAAGTTAGTGTCAAATTTAGCACATGCACAAGTAATAGTAGTTTCAGATTTTTAGTGTTGAGAAGGTGAGCTAGAAGAGGATGAAGGGTCACTTTGCTTAAGTGACTCAACTTGTACCTCAAGGATCTTGTGAACTTTGGTTAAGTTAGCAAGTTCATCCTTGATTATTACATTTGAGTCACTTAACTTCAAGCAAGCTTCCTTGCTTGAAGCTAACTCAAGCTCTAGTGACTTGCTTTGCTCCTTTTCAAGTTCAAGGAGCTTTTTGATTTTAAGATACTCCTCCGTTTGAAGGATGATCATATCTTCTTGGCGATCAACAAGCTCCTCCTTATTAATAAGTTTATCCATCATGAATTTCATTTTTGCAGCAGTTTTCTTATCTAAGCCAGCAAGCATATCTTCACTGTCACTATAAGCATCACTATCGCTAGAGTAAGAATACGATGAGGAAGATTTAGTTGTTACCTTTCGTTGACCTTCCTTCGCCATTAGACATGTGTCGTTGTCCTTCCTTGCACCAATAGTTGGGAAGAGGGTGGATTTCTTGTTTGTCTTTTTGATGGCTATGCTAGCCATCTCCCCTTCCTCTTCGGACGAGAACTCATCATTGGAGTCCCAGTCCTATCCTAGGTGCACCTGTTGAATTTGCCTCTCCTTCTTGAACATCTTCTTGGGTTGAGGCTTTGTATCCTTGGTCTTCTTCTTGTTTTCTTCATAAGGACAATCAACTATAAAGTGGTCATATTCACCACAGTTATAGCAAGCGCGCCTCAACTTAGGTCTTGATTTGTCTTTGTGTCTTCCTTCATTTGATTTACCACCTTGTCTTCTTTTCATCATCTTTTTGAATTTCTTCGTAAAGAGAATCATGTCTTCTTCACCTATATTGCTGTTTTCGTCGTCGCTGTCCTCTTCTTGTTGAGCTTCTCGAGCTTCTTTTGACATGGGCTTGCAAGTGGACTTCAAAGCGACTCCTTTCTTCTTTGCCGTGGTGAGGTTGGCAATCTCTTTGACATATTTTGCATGCTTTTCCATCATCTCAAAATTGATAATCTTTCGAAGCAACTCGTCCGGGGTCATTTTCTTGTACTCGGGGCTTTCTCTAATCATTGAACATAGAGTCACATTGTGAGGCTTGAAGGCTCTAGGAATTAGCTTCACCACCTCGTGATCATTCTACTTTTTTCTTCCATATGCTCGAACTTTATTGATGAGAGTCCTCAAGGGATTGTACATGTCTTGCGGTGACTCGTCGTCTTCTATGGCCAATCTCCCCAATTCACCTTCCACCATTTCAATTTTGGATTCTCGCACATGACGATTGCCTTCATGTGCAGCTTGTAATGTGTCCCATATTTCTTTAGCAAATTTGAGTCCATCCACCTTGGTGAACTCGTCTCGGGTCAATGATGAAGTTATGAAAGCCGCAAGTTGAGTGTTCCGATGAGTAGCTTGCTCCTGACTTGGTGGGAGCTCTTCATCATCATCCGGGATATCTAACCCTGTACACACTATATGCCACAAGCTAGGGTTAACTGATATTAAATGCATCTTCATATTTTGCCTCCACATTGAGTAATCATTGCCATCAAAGTATGGGGCTTTTCCTAGAGGAACTGATAAATAATAATTATTATTTGAATTTAAGCGATCATAGTTAGAAGGATATCGGAAGTAGTCAGTGTGACTACTCCTCTTCTTCTTCTTATCGTCATCAATCTTTATCTTTCCTTTAGAGAGGGCTTTCTTCCTTAGGAGCGCCTTGAGTTCAGGTGTCTCCTCATCATCACCCTCGAAGTCTTGGATGGCGTTGAGGAGCTTCTCCAACTTTTGAGTCTTTTCATCTTCAACCATCTCTTGGTTGAAGTTCATGTGCGCATCCTTCATGTCTGACATCTTCTCTTCGGGCGATTAGTCTCCTTTTGAAGAGTCCTGCTCTGATACCAATTGAATGTGGCCTAGAGGGGGTGAATAGGCTTTTTGAACTTTTAGTCGGAACCTGAAACACTTAGCAGCCCGATCAAACATAGAGAAATCGGACTAGTCTGGTAGTGTGCGGACTAGTCCGGTGTGTGGGGACTAGATCTATGAGGTTTGATCGATGATTTCGATCCAGGTACTCTATGCAGCAAAAATTGAGTTACAAATAGAATATATTGCTTCAATGAAACTAGATGTAGCAGAAGTTAACTTTGGTTTCAAAGTTTTAATGCAAGTTGAACAAGATTAAGCAAACCCACGATTTTGATGAATTGAAAGAACAAAAGCAAAGGACACAATTATTTTTATCTCATGGTTCTATTCCATAGAGGAATACTAGGTCCACGTTGAGAAGCCCACGAAAGGACCGGGTCTTCATCAACCCTACCCTCGTCGACTCACCACAGAGGTCGATTCTCTTCCACTAATCACAAAGGGGGTAAAATAACCGTGTTCAAGGGGCCTTCTCACAAGTCTAGGGCTCCCCAAGATTTACAACCGAAAACACCACCAAACACACTCGAAAAGTATGCAATGAAACAGCGATAGTGTGTGAGAGAATCAAACCCAAGAGCTCATGTCGTGAAGAATGTGTCTATCCTTTGATCTATGGTTAATCCTCAAGGATTTGATCTTTCCTGCGTTGGATTGTGTGGAGAGACGTGTTTTCTGGGCTCTTGGAAGGTGTGACGGTGCAGGGGGTCGAGAGAGTTTGATTAGGGGTCGTACACCTCTATTTATAATAGGGTTTCCAAAGGTTACCGTTAAGGTTTGCAATGCCCGGACTAGTTTGTGGTGGACTCCAGACAAGTCCAGTGTGCGGTGTGTGGGAAACCCCAAGTGTCCTGAATTATCGGAATTGTCCGGCCCTGGGCAGACTTGTCCGATTTTGTCACTGGCGATGTTCGGACTAGTCCGTCACATATCGGACTAGTCCGATGTGGTAAAACCCTTAGTATAATTGAGGACAAGTCCGCACTTGGAGGACTTGTCCGATTTTAGTCAGAGAGGTTATCGGACTAGTCCGGATAAGATCGAACTAGTCTGGTGTCGTGGAATTTTGAGGGGCTAAGGACAAGTCTGCGGAATATCAGACTTGTCCAATATTGATCAGAAGGAGTATCGGACTAGTCCAAATTTTATCGGACTAGTCCAGTGCGGACAAGTCCACACTGGGAGGACTTGTCCAATCCTGGACGGAGAGATTATCAGACTAGTCCGGGGCACGTCGGACTAGTCCGGTCCTGTGTAAATTTATGTAGTGAGGGTGTTTTATTTTGCTTGATCTCTTGGGGTGTGTTTCTCCAACACAATCCATACATAAGGAATATTCTATTCATCTCTTGAGCTCTTTTCAACTTGATTCATCACTCTCCTTTCTTTTTGTGCTTACTTCATAATTTCATCAAAACCTGCGCTCATCTCAACAATTTGGTTAGGATCTCATTTGTTTGTCATAAGTCAACCAAAACCCACAAGAGATGCCTAGATGCACTTTCACTCTTGTAGGTACCCCAGACCATGTATCTGAGGTCGACAGGTCTGGGTCTTCTTAACACGTGGCACCCTTGGACTCTGCCTCTGCGGAAGGTGAGGTACCTAGGCGGCTCTAGCCTGTGCGCGAGGGTACCCGATATGCCGAGTACCGACACGCGCAATAAACATACAAAACAAACATTATAATCAATAAATGCTTATATATTACTCAATATGCCATGACATGCATGAATATTGCAATTATGTGGTAAAACTTGTTAATGAGTTGCTATTAATGTTTACTAACTAGTTACAATGGTTTATAACAAGTTTGAATAGGTTTCAAGGTTATTTGAGTCAATTTGGAATTAACTCAACAACTTCAGATTCAGATGGCTGGACAAGTCCGTACTGGGGACCGTACTAATCCGCCCTGGACTAGAAAGTCGATCGGACTAGTCCGCACTTGGCCACACAAGTCCGTTCCACTAGGGTTTTTGGCGAATTTCCAACTAGAGTATAGTTTGAGTTGAATTATGGGGCCATGATTGAAGTAGAAAGATGGTCTAAGGTAATTACCGTGAATTCAACAACTCAAGGGTCGAGAATTCAACGAAACACAAGATCTTGGTGACTAGATCCAAGAAAAGATGGAGAATTGTTGGAGAATTGATGATTATGTCGATGAGTTGATGAAGTCGATCTTGCTTTATCCTTCTCCTTCCTCCATTCCTCCTCCTGGCTGCGATGAACTCCTCTTGACATCAACTCTCACGAACTAGGGTTTGGGGTTTCTTCAATTGTGGCAAAGAGTTGAAGGGGTGAGTGTTGTGTGTTTATATAGAGGCGGAGGTGGTAGGGTTTGATGGATTTCGAGTTTTAGGAAATGCAGGCCGTGTAGGGGTCCCACATGGGATCCATAGGGGTTGGGAACTACATTCTTGGGCCTAATTAAGGTAAATACGCAATAAAAAATTGTGGAGGAAAAATTGAATCCGAGTCTGGCACACAGGACAAGTCTGCTAGGGGGTCGGACTAGTCCGATATCAAACAGAGACTTGAATGTACAAGTCTGTTCTGGTTCCGAACAAGTCCGGCTTGTCCTGAAAGGAAAACGGACAAGTCCGGTGTAAGCCAGACAAGTCCGGAGGCTTGGCAATTTTCCAAAGTTCCAGTAGCTAGGAACGGACTAGTCCGTACTCAACTAAGGACAAGTCCGGACAATCAACAGAAGCAAATTCGGACTAATCTGAGGTAGAAAGCGGATAAGTCCGTAGGGAAACAGAGAGCCAAACGGACTAGTCCAGGGTCCCAACCGGACAAGTCCACATTGCTGCAGAATTCAAATTTTGTTTTGGTTCCAATTCATTTAATCTTGTTCCTTTTTTATGTTGTTTTATGCTAAACATGTATAAGAATGTATGCAATGCATGATGGATGAAAATGAGGGTGTTACAAACCTACACCCCATAAAATGAAACTCGCCCTCGAGATTCGATGTAGAAGGAAAGAGATAGGGAAATTCTTTCTTGAGCTCTTCTTCCAGCTCACAAGTTTCTTCCGACTTTGCATGATGCTTCCATGGTACATTGCACCATCGAATCACATTTTGACTAGGTTCTCCGCACAAGTCAAGTAAATTGGCACTTGTTCTTCCGGTACCCTTAAGCACTTCTTCAGCTGCGAATCATGAAACACATCATGAACATCAACAAGATGTGCTGGCATCCCCAACTTATATGCCACTTCTCCACGTTTGCCCAAAATCTTGAATGGCCCAATATAGCGAGGTGCCAACTTGCCTCTGACATTAAACCGCTTATGACCTCGCATAGGTGACACTTTGAGGTATACAAAGTCTCCCACTTCGAATGCTAAGTTCCTCCGCCTATTATCCACATAGGCCTTTTGTCTTGACCGAGCAGCCCTCAAATTCTCGTGGATTGTTTGAACTTGCTTTTCAGCCTCTTGCAACACATCCGGTCCAAACACTTGGTCCTCTACTGTTTCATTCGATAACAACGGTGTCCTGCACTTCCTTCCATATAGTGCTTCATATGTTGCCATCTTCAAGATGGCTTGGTAACTGTTATTGTAGGAAAACTCAGCGTATGGCAAGCCTTTGTCCAAGTTGCCTCTATGCTTCAAGGCACAAGCTCTCAAACATGCCTTATAATATTTAATTAGTCCTCTAAATTTGTCCATCGGTTTGTGGATGATATGCTAAGCTACAATTTAACCTTTTACCCATAGCTTCATGCAATTTCTCCCAGAACCTATAGGTGAATTGAGAACCACGGTCTGAGACTATTTTCTTCCAAACTCCATGTTGGCACACAATATGCTCCATGTACAATTCTGCTTGCTTCACAGTGGTATATGGGGTCTTGACAAGAATGAAATGAGCTGATTTCGTAAAACGATAAAAAATAAATCATATTTAGTCATAGTCAGACTAGGTTCGAGGTAGTCCAACAATGAAGTCCATACTGACTTGTTCCAACATCATTCCGGAATCTTCAATGGCTGCAATAATCTTGCTGGCCTTTGATGTTCAATTTTGACTCGTTGGCACACATCACACAAGGCTACATACTCAGCTATGTCCTTTTTCATGCTAGCCCACCAATAACATGTCTTCAGGTCCTTGTACATCTTTGTACAGCCGGGATGGATGGAGTAAGGTGAGTCATGTGCCTCCTTCAATATTATTTCCCGAATATGCTTTACATTAGAGACAACAAATCTCCTTTCAAGCCATAAGGTACCATGATGGTCTTCATCAAATCTGAATTCTCTCCCCTCTTGGGTCCTTTCCTTGATTTCTTGGATTTCCTCATCTTTGTTCTGACCTTCTTGAATTTCATGTTCCATGGTCGGATTTAACTCCATTATTCACATCCCATTTATAAATCCAAGATTCAACCATTCAAACTCCTTGCATTGCTCGGATGGCAACTCCCGAACCGTGAGTTGGTGGCTTACTCCTTTCTGACTCAAAGCATCTGCCACAACAATAGTCTTCATCAGGTGATAATTGATTCCCACATCATAATCCTTGATGAGATCCAACCATCTTCGTTGCCTCAAATTTAGGTGCATTTGTGTGAAAATGTACTTGAGGCTCTTATGATCCGTATAAACCCCTCACATGTGACCAAGAATGTAGTGCCTCCATATCTTCAAAGCATGCACTATAGCTGCAAGTTCGAGATCATGCGTAGGATAATTCTGCTCATGTTTCTTGAATTGCCTCTATGCATAGGCTACTACTTGACCATTTTGCATGAACACACACATCCAAGTCACTACCTTGAGGCATCACAATAAATATCAAAACTTTTGCTCACATCTAGCAAAACCAAGACATATGTTGTTGTCAACCTCTTCTTAAGCTCCATGAAACTGTCCTGACAAGCTTGAGTCCGTTGAAATGCTTTTCCCTTCATCAACAACTCAATCATGGGTTTGGCGTTTTTGGGGAAATCCTTGATGAACAGACGGTAATATCCATCCATCCCAAGGAAACTCCTAATTTCCTTCATGTTTTGTGGCGGTTCCCACTTGAACACATCCATCACTATTCCTGGGTCAAACGATACTCCTCTTTCGGAGATGATATGTACCAAAATGACACCTCCCTTAACCAAAACTATCACTTGCTGAATTTGGCATATAATTAGTGTTCCCTTATTTTTTGCAATGTGAGCCTCAAATGCTCCTCATGTTCCTCCTCACTTCTAGAATATAACATAATGTCATCAATGAACACCACCACAAATTTATCCAAGTAATCCATGAAAACCTTATTCATGAGGTACGTAAAGTATGCAGGTGCATTCGTAAAACCAAAAGACATAACTGTGTACTCATAGGACCCATACCGTGTCCAAAAAGTCATTTTGGGTATATCTTATGGTCTAATCTTCATTTGGAAATAGCCTGACCTCAAGTCGGTCTTGGTGAAAACACAAGCACCCTTCATTTGATCGAACAAATCCTCTATGCAAGGCAATGTATACTTTTTCTTGATCGTGACCTCGTTGAGAGCTCGGTAATCCACACACATCCTTTGATATCCATCGTTGAGAGCGCGGCTACAAGAAATCCGCAGGCAAGCTGATAGCAGCACACAACCTAGTACTTCGCATTATCCTCAGGGTACTCCCAAACATCACTAGAAACTTTTGGTGGGGGAATTGCAAGGGTGAGCACATGTCGTACTCAGCAAGTGTGGGAAAATAATGACATGTAGCTTAAACAAGAAATGATAATAAATAATGGCTATTTGCTGAAAAGTACATTTAAAACATGTAAAAAGCATCCTGAAATGTCTATGTGAATTGATCCCATCATATCCCAAATAAACATAATAATCCGTATCCATCATTCATTATCCATCCATATTTCATATTCTTACCGTGATCATTAACCATGACCATTTATCACCATCCAGTCCATAACCATAACCAAACCATACTAAATCCCATGTTCCACTCTGATCATGGAAGTTGTCCAATTGCTCTGAACCAGAAGCATGGCTATCATGATAGTTTTTAACACTCTGCAGAGGTTGTTCCACTTTACCCACAAGTTTGTGATTTCATCACTCATGGATAACTAAAGAAACCTCCCTTATGCCAATTACATTTCCTTAGGTGTATGGCCAAGAGATCACAAAATAGCCTTTACAAAGGGATTACCAGCATATTCAGACCCACTGAGGTTTCACCAGTGGTGATGCGTCCAATGGAGCACATTAAACCAAGGGCCCCCTCTTGTCCCATTCGGATCCCAAGGCGGTCCCCCCACTATTGCAAACCTAACCGACTCCCATTCTCCGTGCCTCCAAATGATCCGAACAATGCTGGCAATACACCTAATTAATTGGCTAAGGCACACCTATACTTGGCCTTGTGGTGGCACTGTTGTCTTGGCTTATTCTTGCATGAACTGGTCCTTAGATCTAAAGCAAGCAAAACCACCATATCATCTAACCCAATCCAGAAATCATGCTTGCTTAGATCTGCCATGTCCCAGATTACCAATTAATCATGATCATCAATTTATATCATCTATAAATTCATTAATTCATAGTTAAGCCATTTGGTTGTTTTCACATCCCGTCTAATTAGAGTGAAGCAAAAATGTAAATGCCCTTCCTGACTCTCTATAACATATTCCAAGCGACAAGTATGGTCAAACAAGTCTAGTAAACACCTATATTGGGTTTCCCATCAATTTGACACAAGCATGCAGTTTTGCAAACAAAACATTTAAAAACAAGATCAAATTGTTCAAGGAGACTTGCCTTGCTCTTGAGATTGGTTAGGATCAAAAGCTTCAAAGTTCTAGTGTTGGAGGTCCTCGACAGGACCCTCTAGAGCAACACCTCCTATTCCGCTCAAAAGACATACAAAACAAGCATTACAATCAATAAATACTCATATATTACTCAATATGCCATGACATGCATGATTAATGCAATTATGGGGTAACGCATGTTACTAGGTTGATATCAATGCTTACTAACTAGTCACAATTAAGTACTACATGTTAGAACAAGTTCTAAGTTATCTCGGAGACTGTGAAAGAATTTCCATGAATTTTCAGAACAGGAAGATCGGACTAGTCCGTAGTGAGGTCGGACATGTCCGTTCTGGACCAGAGAGTTGATCAGACTAGACCGCACTGCTGCTGGACAAGTCTGTTGGCTAGGGTTTTTGGCGAGTTTCCAATTAAAGCATAGTTGAATTATGGGACCAAGATTGACCTAGAAAGATGATCTAAGGTAACTACCATGAATTCGACAACTCAAGGGTCAAGAATTCAACGAAACTCAAGATCATGATGTGATCCAAAGAAGATGAAGAATTGGTGGAGATTTGACGATGTTGTCGATGTGTTGACAAAGATTCATTTTGCTTGATCCTTCTCCTTCCTCCTTGTCTTCTCCTGGCTGCGGTGAACTCCTCTTGATGGCGGCTCCCCGAACTAGGGTTAGCACTCTCTTCAATTGTGATAAAGAGATGAAAGGTTGGGGTGGTGGGGTGTTAATATAAATGTGGAGTGTGGAGGTGGTAGGGTTGGATGGATTTTGAGTTTAGGACCGTGGAGACCCGGTTGAGGTCCCACATGCGCTCCATAGGGGTTGGAAACGATGTTCTCAGGCCCAATTAAGGCAAAAACCCAATAACATGTTGTGGAGGGAAAGATAGAATCCGAGTCAAGCACACTGGACAAGTACGCTGGGGGCCACATAAGTCTGATTTTCAATAGAGGCAAAAACGGCCAAGTCCGGTTGGGGTCCTCACAAGTCTGAAAAGGATCAAAAAGAAAATCGGACAAGTCCGTACTCAACAATGGACAAGTCCGGACAACAACAGAAACTCAATCGGACTATTCCGCAACAAAAAGCGGATAAGTCCGGGGGGCAACAGAGAGCAAAACTGGACTAGTCATGGGTCCGAACCAAACAAGTCCGTAACTATACATGTTTTTATATGTTGTTTTGCTTCTAATTCATTTTAAACTTGTTCCTTTTTATGTTGCTTAATATTAAACATGTATAAGAATGTGTGCACTGCATGATGGATGAAAATGAGGGTGTTACAGGCTAGGATATACTCTTGCAGCCTTTCCCAAGCCTCGGGAATAGATTCCTTGGCATCTTGCTGGAGGCTGGAAATTCTTCCATGTAGGGCATTAGTTTTGCCCAACAGAAAGAACTTGGCGAGGAATGTCGTAGAACACTTCTCCCAAGTGTCTACAACATTTCGGTTCACGTAGAACCACTGCTTCGCCCTCCCAAGAAGAGAGAACGGAAACAGCCTAAGACAGGTGGCATCAGGAGACACGTCCTTGATCTTAAAAGTGCTGCAGATCTCAAGGAATTGTTGCAGGTGAGCACTTGCATCCTTGTTAGCCTTTCCACAAAATGGGTTGGCTTGCACCATAGTGATCAGGTCAGTCTTGATTTCGATGTTCATGTCTCCCACGTTAACTTGGAACATTGTTAGTAGAGTGAGCAGAAAACTCCCGATAGGTCTTCTAAGTCATTGGCGTTTCAGTTGTTGGTGCGGTTGCGCTGGCTAGCTTTGCCGCACGAAACTTTCGAGGAGTAATAACACGACGTCGATCTCTCAGAAGGGATTTGGGATCTTCAACAAAGTTTTCTGGCAAGCTGAAAGTAGACATACACTACTCTATTTTCACATAAAATGCTAAAATAAAAGGGTTACCCTACTAAAACCTACCCATGGTCCTATCCTTTTCACTCATTCATGTGATATTTTGGTTGCCGTCCCCAACAATGGCGGCAGAAATGCTTGTTGGTGTTTCTTACATCACAGATAAAAATTCGCAAGCGCACAGAAACCATCGATGTAGCATTTCCCCTTAAAAGAGTATTCCAAGGGTCTCATTTATATTCTCCCAAAGGAAGGCTAGGTGGAAGCAAAGAAATCATCAAATGATAGGATAGGTTGGTCTAGGTAGGGTTCTAGCAAGGATGGGTAAATGATAATTGGAGGTAGTGTGGCACACACAAGAGCATTCTATCCAAAAGGGGAGGGGGGGGGGGTAAATGAGGTAAAGAGGGACTAGGCTAATATTTAGGTAGATACTCCAATTGTGCTTCTAATATACATATACATAGCCTAGGTTACTTACTAATGATCATATCAATTATGAATTCTCATGCTAAGTTGATCAACACATTGGGCACGGGTTTACCCCTAGCAACACAAGGACGACTCCGACAATTAGCCTGTGGCAGATAGGGCTGTCACCACCTACTGCCTACCTCTTCAATCCATTGGTCCACGAGACATTCAACGTTGCTTATCTATCCTAGCACCATGCTAGCATATTAAGTAATTACCTTTAAGAGCCTAGGCACAATCCATCCTAAGGCAATGAACTAAATCATCGTTGAACCAATGTTAATACATAGCATAAGGATTCATATTAACATGATCATTTCATGGCTAATTAGACTATAGTGGGGGTTTGTAGTGTTTATGATAATATAAAGAGAATGGTATGACATAATCATAAATACTACTCCTACCACATATATGGATTCCACAATCAAACAAGAAATGCTTCATCCAAGAATATGAACAATAGAAGACTAAAGATAACATCATTATTAAGAGCAAAGTCACAAAACAAATAGGAATATGAGAGTCATACCTTTCCCAATTAGGAATTAGGAAGAGAAACCTTATACTTCTCTCCTACTTGGACTATGGACTAGAGGCTCTCCTCTCTACAGCCTAAACTCCTCTAAAACAATGGAGAATAGTAGGTACAATGGAATGAATACTCAAGTGGAGTGTGTGTGAAGTGAGGGTAGGGGGTCATATTTATAGGTGGAGAAGGGTCGGTTCCTGCCACAAAATGCACATGAATCAATCACCATCATCTTCAGGAAGCCGGGAGAAACCAACACGTGGTGATTGACTAAGTTTGGAGCCAGGACCAAGTCAGCCGACTAGGGAGGTCGGCTGACCTGGTCTTTGCATCTTTTTGCGTGTGCTTTCTCTAAGGCACTGCAAGGTGCGTCCCATCCCTTGATATGAGTGCTACACTGTTGGATGGCCTCGGATACTTCAGTTTCTTGGCCATTTGATCCTTGTGGTGCCACATGTTAGTGCATGATTGGCTGGGATGATATTTTATAGGATTGCTCCCCCTATTTTACCTCATTTTCCTGCAATAATTCTCTACATACAATATTTCTCCAAGGACAAGTGGAAATAGGTCAAATAGAAAGGTGATTGTTGATGTTTCTTACGTCACAGATCATCTCTCGAAAGATATGAGGTCCGCAAGTGCACGGAAACTATCGTGTAGTATTTCACCCAAGAGTATTCCCAAGGGTATCGTATATATCCCAAAGGAAGGCAATGGAGTAAAGTAGACACTACTCTTATGATCAAGCCATGGGATACTATTCAATTACGAAGACAGGGGTAAGTGGATAATATGGGTAGTGTGCCACACACCTAAGAAATCTATTCTTAAGGGTAGATGAGTCCTCATGGTGGTTAGACTAAGGATTGCGGAGTTGCTCCTACAATGCTTCTAATATACATATACATAGCCTAAGTTAGATACTAATTAGCATGTCAATGGTGAATTTTTATGCTATGTTGTTCAACAAATCGAACAAGGGATTACCCCTAGCAATACTAGGATGACTCATGCCAAATATCTTTACTATGCATACAGATAATATGAATAAAATAAGACTAAAGATAATATCTTTACTATGCATACAGTCACAAATATAAGAAAAAATACATAAGACATACCTTTCCCAATTTGGACTTGGGACTAGAGGCTCTCCTCCCTATAGCTTAACTCCACTAAGGACTAAGAGAACCTGTGTATACAATAAAATGATACTCAAGTGGTGTGTGTTGAAGTGAGGGGTGAGGGGTCCTATTTATTGCTTAGAGAAGGGTCGGTTCCCACCACCAGAAGCACGTGAATCAATCACTACTGACTTCTTGAAGCCGGGAGGAGCCAACACGCGGAACCTGACCAAGTTTGGAGGAAATACTAGGTCGGCCGACTAGTGTGACACCCGGTTCCGACCATGAACCAAGTGAACGCGTATGTGTTCCCAGGATGTTCAACACACATACACGAGTGCATTCACAAAATATAAACAGATAATTACCATAGCTCGAGTTATTGAAAGAGTACTTTAATTATACATTCATATTATCCTCAAATACAAGCTCTAGTGAATATTAATGACAAGTTCAACTAATGCAGCGGAAATAGACTAATTAAGCAACTAAGAAAACTAAGCATAAGGGATAGCGCAGTTCCAATACTCCACAGGCAAAGCTGACGGCAGACACGGCCTAGAACTCCGCATTATTAACGTAATACTCCCAATCCTGACCTGCAACTGTTGGTGGGGGGATTGCAAGAGTGAGTACATGTCGTACTCAGCATGTGTGGAAAGTATGACATGTAGCTGATTCAAATGATGAATATGATATTGGTTGAGTGCTGAAAAGTACATTAAAACATTTGAAAAGCAATATGTATTATGTATGTGAAGTAAACCATCATATCCCACAATGATTATTATAGTATAAGTCCATAATCCACATCCATCACCATTACACCATATTTCACCATCACCAATAACCATAACCATTGCCATAAACCATAATACCATCCCATAACCAGTATCAAACCATAACCTTCCCAAAAACTATCCCAATACCAAAACCCTTCTAATCCTGGAAGTTGTCCAGGTGCTCATAACCAGGAGCACGACTATCATGATAGTTTTATTAGACTCTGCAGAGTTTGTACACTTTACCCACGTGTTCAAGATTTCACCACCCTTCGGCGACTAAGAACCTCCCTTATGCCCATGACCTGTCGGTCACATTACACACTTCCATTGGTGTGTGGCCAAGAGATCACAAAATAGCCTTTACAAAGGGATTACTAACCTATTTAGACCCCACTGAGGTTTCACTGGTGGCGATGTCCCCTACAGAGCACATCTTCAACCAAGGGCCCCCTCTTGAGCCTTTTGGAGTCCAGGGTAGTCCCACCAATCATCAACAAACCCAATCTGACTACCCCTTCCCCGAGCATCCTTAATGGTCCAAATAGCACTGGCAAAGCCCTAATTAATCAGCTACACCACACCCATACTTGGCCTCGTGGTGGCACTGTAGTCCTGGCTTATTCTCTCATGAACCGATCCTTAGATCTAAAGCAAGTAAACCACCATGACATCCAACCCATCCACATACCATGCTTGCTTAGATCACCCATTACCATATCATATTGACCAGTTCACATTAACCAGGATAACATTAATGCATAATTAAATGTGTAGTGTTGTTTTCCCATCCCAATTAATTAAGCAAAGCAAAAAGGTAAAAAGCCCATCCTGACTCTCTGCCATAATTCCAGGTGACAAGGGTGGTTAAACAAATCTAGTAAACATCCTGTCATAGGATTCCCATCAAATTGACACAAGCATGCAATTTTGCAAACAAAACATTTATTTTAAAAATAGGACCAATATGCTTCAAGGACACTTGCCTTGCTCCGACGGATATGGTTGCTCAAGCGCTTCGAAGTCTTGGTTCTGGAAATCCTCGTACACGACCTCTTGAGCACTTCCCTCTACTCGTGATCACACATACAAGAAAATATATACAAATCAACATGACGCACACACACTAATCAACATGCGATGACATGCATGCAGGCAAAGTTCAATTATTAATTAACTATGGTCATTTATGGATTAGATGCAACTAGTTCATATGTGTTCATACGAGTTTACGGGGGTTTTAACGAGAATTAATGCTGCTGAAAATAAGATTATGGTGCAAGTACGATTAAATTATGTCTACTAGATTTAATACGCCGCTGAAATTCGCATCGGAAAAACGAATCCTATCGTAGACGCGATGACTTCGAAAATCGCGGGACGAAGGCGACGCGTAGACGAAGTGGATGGCGCAACAGTCCTCCAGCGGCACGACAATGGCGACGACGATCTCCAACGGACGACGGCACCCTCCTCTTTTTTCTTCCTCTTCTTCCCTTTTTTTCATCCTTTTCTTCCCCTGGTGGTGGCAGCCTCCGGTCCCTTTTTTTTTTCTTGCTGGCGGCTAGGGTTCCTGGGACTGTTGTGGTTTCTGTTGTCGGGGAAAAATACAGAGGCATCAGGGGGGTTTTATAGGCGCGAGCTCTTGGCCGACTCGGCCACGCGGCTCGGGCGAGCGGCACCAGCCGCGGGGCGCGTGGTGCGCGGGGCAGGCGCGCTGGCAGAGCGTGCTTGTGGGGTCGCGCGGCGCGCGAGCGGGGTGGCGCACGCGGGAGGATTGGCCGCGCGGTGCGGGGCCAGTCGGGCGGGGCGCACTGGCTGGGCCAGCTTGGCCAGGCCAACGGTTGCCCTGTTTTTTCGTTTTTTTCCTTTTTATTTATTTATTTATTCTTTATATTTTTTTATTTTTTTATATTTTCTTTTTCTTTACATATATAAATATTATTATTATATATATTATTATTTATTTTTTATATATTATTATATACATTATTTATTTATATATTATATATATATTATTATTTTTATATTTATTCTCTAATACATGTTTTACGCTATTATTTTCTTTTTCTTCTTTTGCTACACATATTTGTATATATATGTTTTATCTTTTATTATCTTTCCTTTATTCCACTAATGTTTAATGCATGAACATGTATGCAATGCAGGATGCAGAAATTAGGGTGTTACAACTAGGGGGTCGGCCGACCTGGTAAGTCCTCCAAATGGTCTGTGGTTTCATGGGGTGACCTCCAAGTGGGTCCCATTCCTTGATATGGGTGCTACACCGTTGGTGACCTCAGAAACTTCTATTTGTGGGCCATTTGATCCATGTGGCGCCACATGTCATTGCTTGATTCGCTGGGATGTTAATTTATAGGATTCATCCCCTTGTTTCAATTCAATTCTGTATAAAATACCTGCATGCACTATTTTCTCCAAGGACAAGTGGAAATAGGTTAAATAGAAAGGTGATGTGTGCAAGAAATGATATTTCCTTCACATCATTGAGTTATATTGACTTGTGAAATTGGTTTATAACAGCCGTCAATAGTGATGTGTGCAAGAAATGGTAATTCCTTCACATAATTAAGTTATATTGATGGGTGAAATTAGTATATAACAGCCATCAACAATGAGGAGGTGGCGGAGAGTTTACCTGTAGTGCACCCGAAACGGAGGATGCCTCCTCATAAGACCCTTGAAGGCTGTACTCGGCCACAAGGGTGCGTAGTCTCTCCCACCGCTGCTCGATAATGACGTGGCTGTCTTCATGAGCTCAACGGCGGTCAAGCTCAGCACTCAGGACGACCGTGGGGATCCTGCCAACGCTAGTAATCCTGGCAGAGTGGGAGTCGGGGGAGTAACTATCGATGGACGGCATGAGTGACAACGACACATGAAGTCTCCCTGTGACGGGAGAGTTGATGGCCGCAATGATGATGTGGTCGATGTCGTGGAACCACTACTGAGATGCTCCTTGGGAAGTATTAACAGAAAGGAGGTGGTGGAGAAAGGCCCTGGCTACTGCCAATGCGCTCTCCAGACATGCAGCCGGCGGCTCCAAGGGTGTCGATTGGGCCGAAATGTGCCCAGATGTGCCGCCTTGGCCAGCTGCATCTATGTGGGGGCTTGACGGACTAGACTGCAGCCTGGGATCTGGTCACGGGATGACAACGACGGAAACAACCATCCGTGGGCTTGATGTTCACCATTATGCTGAAAGCGCAACAACTTTTTTAGTGGAAAAAGCCCAGCCCTGAGGTGAGCTAGGGATCCGGGACTGCAAAACATGTGGTAGAGTAGGAGGCCGCCTCTGCGATAGGTGGTTGGCCTGATGCTTCAGACCACGTGGCAGCACCGGAGCCCACTCCTATGGAGGAGTGGGGTCCCGTCCCGCTAGACATGTGGCAGTTCGAGATCTTGTCTCTTCGGGGAAGCTCGGTCCAGTCTTGAGGTCCATGTGGTAGTGCCAGTACCCGTAACTTAGGAAGGCTCGGGTCTGGGCCTTCTAGACAAGTGGCGCCATTGGACTATGGCTCAGTAGGGAGGCAGGGTAATTAGGTGCTTTTTATCCTGTGTGCAATGGTACCTGGTATGCTGGGTACGACAGTAGCCCTGTGGTGCCTTCACTGCAATGTGACTGGACGCAACAGTACCTAACAGGGGTGTGCACCGCACCTGTGCACCTGAGGAAGGCGCGTGCCTCTAATGCACGACTGCAGGAAGCTCTGAGCAACCCAGCACACAAGACTCAGAAGCTCAAGTTAGCTCCGATGCATGGATCTCAGAGACCCGGAGCTACTTGAAAGACAACCACCTTCTTGAAGACGGTGTATCTGCTAACAAGATCGTCAAATTGGCTTAAAGATACACACTGGTAGAAGGGAATCTCTATCGGCGCGGTGCCAACGACGTCCTAATGTGATGCATTGCAAGGGAAGAATCACGAGCTCCTCTCAGAAATCCATGGAGGCGGGTGTTGGAACCATGCGTATTCCCGCACGCTGGTCGGTAAAGCCTTTCGGCATGGCTTCTATTGGCCTATAGCACTCCAAGATGCAGTTGAGTTGGTGAAAAGGTGTGAAGCGTGCCAGTTCTATGCAAAACAAATCCACACACCATCTCAGTCACTGCAAATGATACCTCCTACATGGCCATTCGCTGTGTGGGGCACGAACATCTTGGGACCATTCGGAAAAGCCGTCGGAGGTTACAAGTTCCTGTATGTCGCAATCGACAAGTTCACTAAGTGGCCAGAAGCTACTCCAATTGTGACTATCAATAACCAATCAACAATCAAGTTCTTGAAGTCCATAGTCTATAGGTTTGGAGTTTCAAACAGAGTCATCATTGACAACAGAACTGAGTTTACAAGTGCTGCATTTCAAGAGTATTGTGAAGACCTCAGCATTGAAGTCAGCTATGCATCTGTAGCTCACGCGGCAAGTAATGGAAAAGCCGAGAGAGCAAATGCAGAAATATTAAAAGGACTCAAGACGCGCACCTATGAGCGCTTGAAGCAACACGGAGTCAACTGGATCAAGGAGCTTCTGTTCGCATTGTGGGCCAGCAAGACAACACCTAACCTGTCAACTGGAGAGACTCCGCTTTTTCTGGTGTATGGAGCTGAACCAGTCCTTCCTCCAGAGATCACCATGGGGTCTCTCCGGGTCCGGACCTTCGACGAAGCTGTGTAGGACAAGCTCTGGCGTGAATACCTTGACCTCGTCAACGAGAGAAGGTGCCAAGCAGCTGTTCAGAATGCACGTTATTGCCAGGCGCTCCGGCGCTATCATCAAATGCATGTGCGCAACTGACAGCTCAAGGACAGTGATCTGGTGCTGCGGAAAATACTGACTGGAGAAGGGATGAACAAACTTTCCCCCAGCTGGGAAGGTCCCTTCCGACTGATCAAAGTATCTAGTCCCGAATACGTTCTCTTGGCAACTGAGGATGGGACCCCGCTTCCTAATCCTTGGAACATCGAGCACCTCCGTAAGTTTTATGCTTAGTATCACGAAGGTGAGTCTGTAATTATATGCAATGTAAATTATAGAGTCTATACACAGAGTCAAATTGGTCCTCCGGAAGAACATCCGGACCCCTCCTGGAGGGTCCAGGAAGTTCAAGCAACACTTGACACAGTCACAACACTAAAACTGTAGCTACCTACCCTAGGTTTGTACAATATGTATAGTACTCTTAGCTTGGTTCCGTACTCTAAGTGTGTCCTTGTCTCCCCTGTAATCTGGACCTATAATGAAAGGCATTGTTGTGTAAAAGCAGACTCCACATGCATTAGTTTTGTACAGGCTCATTCTCTTTTATTTATCCTTCTACTTCTTGTCTATAACAAAGTTGTGCAATTCTTTTTGAGTTTTAGTCAATGTTATTCATATGTTCTACAAGTTAGATTGTTGGTCTATTCGAATCTTAGCATTGCTGCATGGTCTACTCGCCTGAACGCCAAGCCAACACAGGTTCGGAGTGTGCTATCAACTTAGCCTGGTCCTACACCCTAAGTATGCCACTCTACCAACATTCCGGCAGGCCTCGGTAGGGCGGGTCCAAAAAGCATTCGGATCTAGAAAGATTGCATCAATGTGCTTGTTATCATGTAGAGTTCCTTCGGGTCTAAAATCCAAATTAGAACAATAAGTCGCAAACGAGTTATAGATGAGAGGACTAATTTTACCGTTTTTCTTGTCTTTGATGCGCAAGAAAAATAAAAACTCATGACGATGGTGGATGATGCCGGAGCTACCAAGCTCCGACATCCCCCAAGGGGGCCCATCATTGACGTTTCATGCATTGACAGTGGGTATTGTCGAACCCACCAAGCTCCAACAACCCCGGGGGGCCTGCCATCGACGTTTAATGCATTGAATGTGGGTGTCGTCGGACACACCAAGCTCTGACAACTCCAGGGGGCCAGCCGTCGACGTTCTACGCATTGATAGTGGGTGCTGTTGGATCTACCAAGCTCCGACAACTCCCAGGGGGTCCGCCGTCGACGTTCAGTGTGTTGACAGTGGGTTCTGTCGAAGCTACCAAGCTCCTACAACCCCAGGGGCCTCACTGTCGACGTTATGTGCATTGATAGTGGGTGTCGTGGATCTATTAAACTCTAACAACTCCCAAGGGGCCTGCTGTCGACGCAATAAAAGATCCCAGGAGAAGTCAGAAATAAAATATGGACCTAAAAGCTACAAGTTCGAAGCGTTCAAGTCATCAACACATTGTCCAATCCTTTTGGTACATGTTCGGAATCAATTTTTTTACATCTACCAGGGGAAAACAATATAAAGGACAATATATTGAAGACAAAGACAAAATGGAATTCATTTTCAGAAAGATTGGGTTTTGCTGTTCGACCAGGTCCTTCTCCCTACCCCTTACTTTCCCTTCTCTGGTGGCAACATCAGCTTCTCTTTTTGAGAGCTCCTGCCTCAGTTTACAGTACTACTCTTCCTCTTCATTGCTCCGCAAATCAAGCTTTTTGGTGCAGACAACCACATTTTGCTCTCCCACAGACAGTTTCTGGGTGAGCTCCTCCTCTCTCTTCAAAATATCCTCCTGCTATTCCTGCTGTTTTTCTTCCCGTTCATTGAGACCTTCCTGGCGATTGAGAAGCGTCTCATGGAAAGTTTTGAGGTTGTCCTTGCGGTCATTCCCACCTCGTTGGCCTCTTTGGCCTGCTCAAACAGGGCCTTGGATTGGTCGTCGAGAGCCTTGATCAAACCCTCCTTCTCGGTAAGTAGGACCTCATATATAGCCAGTTGGGCCTTTTACCAGTCTATCCAGTCCTGTTGTTCCGCCAGCCTCGACTGTGTTAGCTTTGCCTCAAAGTGACGTCTATTGCGCCAACGCCTCAAGGTCTGGCGCTCTTCTTCGAGGACCTTGCTGTCGTGGTCGAAGGCGAGCTGAAATTGATGGAGATTGGAGTAGGCATTGTCGATAGACAACGCCAAAGGGATAGGCTCTGGACCTGTCGGGGTCTTCACCGCCGACTCCAGCGGGTCTTCAAGCACAAAAATTTGGTCCCACGCGACAAGTGCAGTCCCCTGTGGTCTTGCGGCACTAGGGCCGCCCCCCGGAAGCTCTTCTTCTTCTGTTGCCGCCGACGAGGGTCCCACCATGGGAAAGTCAACCTCCGGGGTCGACGCCGAAGGTCCCCCCCTCTGGATCTTCAGCCGACGACTCTGTAGGTGGAGGACTCACTGTCAACTACTCTGGGTGCTCCAGTTCGGACATAGATGCTCCTGGAGCAGTGACCTCTGAGGCGGACGTTAGAGTTTCGTTCGGAGGCCCCACGACCACCGTCAGCTCAGGTTCCGGTACATCTACCACATCTGGCTCAGCTGCAAGAGCTTCAACCACCTCTGGTACGGAGGATGGATCTTCAACTATCTCCAGCACAGAGGCCGGAACTTCGGGCACCTGTGGCTCAATCGCCAGATCTTTATCCACTCCCAGCATGGGCGCCAAAGCTTCGGTTACCTCCAGCTCAAGTGCCGAAGCTTCCACCACCCCCGACTCATGCACCGTAGCTCCAGTCTCTGGCGCTGCTGTTGGTGGTGCGTTTTCGACAACTTCTCCCCCGTGGTCCGGTGCTACCACGGGAGCTTCTGGCGTCCCCTCTGGATCAAAGTCCACGACAGCTGGCGTCGGAACTGCCATGTTTTCCGCCACTACTTGGGGAGGCTTAGTGGTTGAAGTCGGAGCTTCAGCACACATAACTTCAGTTGCTGCAGCAGATGCCGAAGCCTGAGACTTCTTTCTTGACACCCTGGGAACGAAATGTCGAGAAGATTAGATATATAATAAAAACAAGGTTAGCACCTCAAGGTGAGTTGATGATGCTTACCTCAGAATGATACCGCCCCAGTCACTATGGAATCTCTTCTTCTGAGGCCCGGAGTCAGAGCCCACCAAATCTGGTGGGACAAAAACCTCGGACCATTGGTTGGGAGCCACATGCAGCAGCTGGAGTCTTCTCAGCCGGAACCTCCCCTTGCTGGGAAGGACCGCCAGACCCGGAGCCCATAGCTGGCATCGGAGCCAGAGTTGATCTACAAGAGCTTGAGTTACTCGAGGGCGCTGGCACCGAAGCAGGCATAGCCACCGAAGATCTCCTTCGCCGTGGAGAAGGAGGTGTTGAAGTTGGAGCTGACCCGATGGAGCCTCCATCAACATGCCTTCACTTCATCTTACGGCTGGAAGATTTGGCTGGCTCCTTGACTTTGCCCTTGCCCTTGCCAGCGTCATCCACTTTCTGGCCTGGGGCAGTAGCCGCCACCCTCTCAGAAGCCCCGAGGGTTGCTAACCTAGAGGATGATCGCCACTCCACCATGCCGAGGTCGTCCAACACTGGCATTCTTCTCCGGAGCTCCCTACTGATCTCTGGAATCATGTTCAGAGGCAGGAGAGCAGCAGGCGGAACCAAGGAGTCGGGGGATATAGCTCCATTTTTGAAATTCTTCAGATGGAGCTTCAATGCTTCATCATCCAAATTGGAATTCAAATAGATTTCAATCCAGTTGTGATCCATCACACTATTGAAAGCCCATGCGAGCCACTCCCTTGTCTTTAGCAGAGCCCACCTATTCACCAAGAAATTGTCAAAGACCATTTGAGGGGTCACTCCACCCTCGACGCATTCTTGGATCCTTGTCAGGATGGGCCTGTACGCATCTGATAGCTCTAGAATTGTGTTCCATGCGTCAGTGTCGAAAGTGGGAAGACCCATGGGCAGCTCTAGCCTCTCATGCTTCTCCACGGCGATGATCACCCAATCCTTCTTCTAATTGTCCCACTTGACGGAGGGGAAGGACCTCAAGTACTTGAAGGGGTAGTTTTTCCACTTCACGAAGTAGTAGAAGCCGATCAGCTCAGTCCTCTTTCTGGTGGTGTGGACCGTGAAGAAGGTCCAGAACAGCTCAACGCAGGAGGGCATGCCCACCCACATCTCACAGAAGTGGATGAATGTCGCCACTAGCAAGAGAGAGTGGGGGCGAGGTGATGCAGCTAGAGACCATAGAAGTCCAGCAGCATCAAGAAGATGGTTGAAAAAGGTAGGATTAGACCCACCATGGCGTACGCAGAGAAGTACACCATGTCTCTGGTGCGCTCATTCTTGAAGGGGAGCTTGCCAAGGAGGATGTCACGGTTGAAGGAATCACTGGACCACCCCATGTAGGTCCAAACCTTCGATAGACCTTCCTTGGTCTCGATACTACTGCGTGGAAGACCCAATTCCATCGCGGCAAAGTGGAGCGAAGGAAGAGAAAGCTATGTAAGGGTTGGGAGGCTCTGAGCGCGAGTTTGATTAAAAGTGTAAAGAGTCCTCAAACTGTGTGGGCTTTCCTTCTTCAGTAAGCTCCGCAACGCTTGGATGGAAACCGCAATTTGACCGAGATCGCGTTTTCTATAATCTACCCTGCGGAAAGGCTGAAGTTATTACCCTAAGTGAACAGTTGTCATGATGGGAGGTTGGAAGCCCGAGGGTGGCCGCCTGACAAGGCGCGCAGAACCGATACGGTTTTTGCATTGGGAACTGGCGATCTTCAATTGTGTGAGATCCGCGCGCGAGGATCTCACCATCCGCATTCAAAAGAAGCCACTCGACGATGGTTTAACCACGGAGCATCGCCCCAACGGCACATTAGAAGACCTTTGAAGCCGCAGCGCGGGAATCAATGATAGCCCCACCTTTGGTAGAATAACTTAACCCAAAGAGTTTCTCACGGAGGTCGGCCCAAGGGCCACCGTCGGTACCCCGCATACTGGGTACCCTATGATACTGCAAGAAAAGCTAAGGAGTTCCACCTTTTCAAGTTGAAGACCTTTGAAGGCCGCTCGTGTTACTCAGTACTGGACCCGCCTCCATCATATGGGTAGCTCCGGCACTGACATGTGTAACATAAGGCTAGACCTAACTCCCTTCATTGGGATGCTCCAGTCTTACCACGTGTCCGGTGACCCCAGAACTAACCCCCAGTAGAGGGAAGCTCCGGTGCTGCCACGTGTATAATGGCATCGGACCTGCGTCCCCATGATGGAAAGCTCTGGAGCCGCCACGTGTCAAACCTCCGGAGCTAGGACATTAACAGAAGACTGAGAGATCTCCAACGGCTCGTACTTTCAAGGGACAGTTAAAGCAACAGTTACAAGACCTAATTACGTGTCATTAATGCTATATTAATGACACACTATCAGTGGACTGTTAAAAGGGGTAATGCTGTCATTAAGGCGTGTTATCACTCTATTAATTACACTTAATACCTGTAGATCGTGTATTAGGCTACTAACTACACTAGGGCCACATGTTGAGCTAGGCAGGTGATGTAACAGCCAGTCCTTAGACTATAAAAGGGTCGTGCCGCACGGTACATTGAAAAGAAAGCTCATAAGATCACAAGTGCCACAAATATTCATACATACAACACACAAATCGTGGAGTAGGGTGTTACGCTCAGGCGGCCCGAACCACATCAAATCCCTCGTGTCATCATCTCAACCAATCAAGAACCTCCGTGGGCTACGATCTAGTTGTCCTGGGGGAAGTGTCGATCGTACACTTTGACAATAAGTATAACCATTACCATAACCCAATAATAACTATTTCCATCCAAAATCCCAAGTTCCACTCTAATCATGTAGGTCATCCAGGTGCTCTTAACCGGAAGAACGACTATCATGATAGTTTTTAACACTTTGCAGAGGTTGTACCACTTTACCCGTCGGCGACTAAAGAAACCTCCCTTATGCCAATCACACTTCCTTAGGTTTATGGCAAAGAGATCACAAAATAGCCTTTACAAAGGGACCACCAACATATTCAGACTCACTGAGGTTTCACCGGTTGTGATGCCTCCGACTGAGCACATCCAACTGAGGGCCCCCTCTTGTGTCGTTCGGACCCCAGGGCAGTCTCGCCACTATTGCAAACACAGCTGACTCCCATTCCCCGCTCCTCCAAATGATCCGAACAATGCTGACAATACACCTAATTAATCAGCTAAGCCACACCCATACTTGGCCTTGTGGTGGGACTGTTGTCCTGGATTATTCTCGCATAAACCGGTCCTTAGATCCAAGGAAAGCAAACCACCATATCATCCAACCCAATCCACAGACCATGCCTGCTTAGATCTCCCAAGTCCCATGTTACCAATTAATCAAGTTCATCAATTCATATCATCTGTAAGTTCATAATTAAGTAATTTGGTTTTTTTTCCAAACCAATTAATTAGAGCGAAGCAAAAAGGTAAAAATACCCAAGTCTAGTGAACACCTATAAATGGGTTTCCCTTCAAATTGACACAAGCATGCAGTTTTGCAAACAAAACATTTAAAAAAGGATCAAAAATGATAAATGACACTTGTCTTGCTCCTGAGATTGATTAGGGTCAAAAGCTTCAAAGTTCTGGTACTAGAGGTCCTCTACAGCACCCTCTAGAGCAACACCTTCTATTCTGCGCAATAAACATACAAAACAAGGATTACAATCAATAAATGCTCATATCTTACTCAATATGCCATGACATGCATGATTATTGCAACTATGTGGTAAAACTTGTTAATGAGTTTGTCTTAATGTTTACTAACTAGTTACAATGGTTTCTAACAAGTTTGAAGAGGTTTCAAGTCGATTTGAGTCAATTTATAGTTAATTTAGCAACTTCACATTAAGATGGCCGAACAAGTCCGTAGTGGGAACCGGACTAGTCCGTCCTAGAACGGAAAGTCGATCGGACTAGTCCGCACTAGGCCGGACAAGTCCACTCCGCTAGGGTTTTTTGCGAATTTCCAACTAGAGTATAGTTTGAGTTGAATTATGGGCCAATATTGAAGTAGAAAGATGATCTAAGGTAATTACCGTGAATTCAACAACTCAAGGGTCAAGAACTCGATGAAACTCAAGATCTTGGCATCTAGATCCAGGAAAGATGGAGAATTGGTGGAGAATTGATGTGATGTCGATGAGTTGACGAAGATCAATCTTGCTTGATCCTTCTCCTTCCTCCTTCCCTCCTGAAAGTGCATCTTGCCATCCCATGTGGGTTTTGGTTGATTTATGACAAACAAATGAGATCCTAACCACATTATTGTGATGAGCGCAGGTTTTAATGGAAGAATGAAGAAAGTGTCGTTTTTAATGAAAGAAGAAAGAAAGCTCCAAAAACAAAGGAGAATGAGGATACATTCGAAAAAGAGCTCAAGAACTAAATAGAACACATCATTGTGTAGGGAGTGTGGTGGTGTATCACATCCTAAGAGCTCAAACATAAAAATCCTCACAAACTTCACATTTCACAGGAAAAACGGACTAGTCCGATATACACCGGACTAGTCTGATATCCTCTTTGGACAGGTTCAAACAAGTCCAGCCAATGCAGACTTGCCCGCACCGGACTAGTCCGATAATGTCCGGACTAGTCCGATAATGCCTCTGACTAAAATCGGACAAGTCCTCCAAGTGCAGACTTGTCCTGTATTCACTAAGGGCATCACCACACCGGACAAGTCCAAAAATCTTTCTGACTAAAATCAGACAAGTCCGCTTCTAGCCGGACAAGTCCGATAATCCTAGACACTTAGGGTTTTCTGCACGCCGCACACCGGACTAGTCCGGACTACACCACGGACTAGTTCGGACCTCGAAACCCTAATGGTATCTTTTGAAAACCCTAATATAAATAGATGTGTACAGCCCAACTATCATCTCTCTCAACCCCCTGCGCCATCACACCCTCCAAGAGCCAATAAAACACATCTCTCCACGAAGTCCAATGCAAGAAAGATCAATCCCTTGAGGATTCACTTTGGATCAAAGGAGAGACACTATTCCACACGTTTGAGCTCTTGGGTTTGATCTCTAACACACTCCTATTGTTTCATTGTTGATCTTACGAGTGTGTTGTCGGTGGCGTCTGAATTATAATCTTGGGGAGCCCTCAACTTGTGAGAAGGCCCCTTGAACTTGGTGATTTGCCCCTTTGTGATAGTGGAAGAAGAATTGGCCTTCGTGGCGATTCGACGAGGTTAGAATGAGTGAAGACCCGATCCTTTCGTGGGCTCCTCAACGTGGATCTAGGTTGCAACCGAACCACGGGATAAAATCGTGTGTCAAACTTGTTCTTAAAGTTTCTCATAGCATATTCTAGGGTTTGATTAATTTTGTCCATCTTACGTTAGAACATTCATATCAAAGCTAATTTGCACTACACTTAACTTCATTGACTCATAACTTGCAAGTTACATACTATTTTCCACTGCATACTGTGCTTGAATTAAAATCATTGATCGAACTTGATCAATCTAGTCCGCACGCACCGTACTAGTCCGCACTCTACCGGACTAGTCCGATATCTCAGGATTTGATCAGTTTGTTAAGTGTTGTAGGTTTTGACTAAAATTCAAAAAGGCCTATTCACACCCCCTCCTCTAGGCCACATTCACCTCCCCTTGTTTGCGATGAACTCCTCTTGGCGGCAGCTTTCACGAACTAGGGTTTGGGGTTTCTTCAATTGTGGCAAAGATGTGAAGGTGTGGGTGTTGGGGTGTTTATATAGAGGTGGAGGTGGTAAGGTTTGATAGATTTCGAGTTTAAGGTAGTGGAGGTCGTGTAGGGGTCCCACATGGGCTCCACAGGGGTTGGGCACAATATTCTTGAGGCCAATTAAGGTAAATACCCAATAACAAATTGTTGAGGGAAAACTGAATCCAAGTCGAGCACACTGGACAGGTCCGCTAGGGGGCCGGACTAGTCCGATATCAAATAGATACTTGAACGAAAAAGTCCGTTCTGGTTCTGGACAAGTCTGGTGTAAGCCGGACAAGTCCGGAGGCTTGGCAATTTTCCAAAAAACGGATTTAAAAGAGAGATCTATGGAACAACTCCAAAAAGTTCCAGTAGCTAGGAACGGGCTAGTCCGTACTCAACTATGGACAAGTTCGGGCAATCAACAAAAGCAAATTCGGACTAATCCGGGGTATAAAGCAGATAAGTCTGTGGGGCAACAGAGAGCCAAACAGACTAGTCCGGGGTCCCAACAGGACAAGTCCGCATTGCTGCAGAATTTAACTGTTGTTTTGGTTCTAAGTCATTTTGATCTTGTTCCCTTTTATGTTGCTTAATGCTAAACATGTATAAGAATGTATGCAATGCATGACTGGTGATTATGAGGGTGTTACAAACCTACCCCCCTTAAAATGAATCTCGCCCTCGAGATTGAACGTAGAAGGAAAGAGATAGGGAAATTTTTTCTTGAGCTCTTCTTCCAGCTCCCAAGTTGCTTCTGACTCTGCATGATGCTTCCATTGTACTTTGGACCATCGAATCACCTTTTTGTTGTAACTCTCTCCTTAGTTTCCAAAATTTTGACCGGTTGCTCCGCAAAAGTCAAATTTGCCTCTAATTCCATCCTCCATTGGCACTTGTTCTTCCAGTACCCTTAAGTATTTCTTGAGCTGTGAAACGTGAAACACATCATGAACATCAGCAAGATGTGCTAGCATCTCCAACTTATATGGCACTGCTCCACGTTTGCCCAAAATATTGAATGACCCAATATAGCGAGGTGCCAACTTGCCTCTGACATTAAATTGCTTATGACCTTGCATAGGTGGCACTTTGAGGTCTACAGAGTCTCCCACTTCGAAGGCTAAGTTTCTCCGCCTATTATCCGCATAGCCCTTTTTTCTTGACTGAGCAGCCCTCGATTCTCGCAGAGTGTCTGATCTTGCTTTTCAGCCTCTTGCAACACATCCGGTCAGAACACTTGGTTCTCTCCTGTCTCATTCTATAGCAAGGGGGTCCTACACTTCCTTCAATATTGTGCTTCATACGGCGACATCTTCAAGCTGGCTTGGTAACTCTTATTGTAGGAAAACTCAACATATGACAAGCTTTTGTCCCAGGTCCCTCCATGCTTCAAGGCACAAGCTCTCCACATTTCTTCTAATATTTGGTTGGTCCATCGGTTTGTGGATGATATGCTGAGCTGAAATTGAACCATGTACTTATAGCTTCATGCAGTTTCTCCCAGAACCTAGAGGTGAACTGAGAACCTCGGTTCAAGACTATTTTCTTGGGAACTCCATGTCGCCACACAATATGCTCCATGTACAATGTTGTTAGCTTCGCAGTGGTATATGTGGTCTTGACAGGAATGAAATGAGCTAATTTGGTCAAACGATCCACAATAACCTATATTGAGTCATAGCTGTACTGGGCTCGAGGTAATCCGACTATGAAGTCCATACCAATTTCATCCCACTTCCATTCCGGAATCTTCAATGGCTACAATAATCCAGCTGGCCTTTGATGTTCAGCTTTGACTTGTTGGCACACATCAGACAAGGCTACATACTCAGCTGAGTCCTTTTTCATGTTGGCCCACCAATAACATGTGTTCAAGTCCTTGTACATCTTTGTACAGCCGGGATGGATGGAGTAAGGTGAGTCATATGACCCCTTCAATATCATTTCCCTAATATGCTTTACATTAGGGACAACAATTCTATTTCCAAGACATAAGGTACCATGATTGTCTTCATCAAATTTCAATTCTCTCTCCCCTTGGGTCCTTTCTTTGATTTCTTGGATTTCCTCACCTTTGTTCTTACCATCTCGAATTTCTTGCTCCATGGTCGGATTTAACACCATTATTCCCATCTTGTTAACAAATCCAAGATTCAACTGTTCAAACTCCTTGCATAGCTCGGATGACAACTCCCAAACCATGAGTTGGTGGCTTACTCCTTTTCCACTCATAGCATCTACCACTACATTAGCCTTCCCCGGGTGATAATTGATTCCCACATCATAGTCCTTGATGAGCTCCAACCATCTTCGTTGCCTCAAAGTTAGGTCCATTTGTGTAAAAATATACTTGAGGCTCTTATGATCCGTATAAACCTCACACCTATGACCAAGAATGTAGTGCCTCCATATCTCCAAAGCATGCACTACAGCTGCGAGTTCGAGATCCTGCATAGGATAATTCTACTCATGTTTCTTCAATTGCCTCAATGCATAGGCTACTACTTGACCTTTTTGCATGAGCACACATCCAACTCACTGCATTGAAGCATCACAATAAATATCAAAACTTTTGCTCACATCTATCAAAACCAAGACAATTACTGTTGTCAACCTCTTCTTAAGCTCCTCAAAACTGTTTTGACAAGCTTGAGTCCATTGAAATGCTTTTCCCTTCATCAACAACTCAGTCATGGGTTTGGCTATTTTGGAGAAATCCTTAATGAACCAACGGTAATATCTAGCCATCCCAAGGAAACTCCTAATTTCCTTCATGTTTTGTGGCAGTTCCCACTTCAACACATTCCTCACTTTTCCTGGGTCAACCGGTACTCCTCCTCTGAAGACGATATGTCCCAAAAATGACACCTCCCTTAACCAAAACTAGCACTTGCTGAATTTGGCATATATCTGGTGTTCCCTTAATTTTTGCAATGTGAGCCTCAAATGCTCCTCATGTTCCTCCTCACTTATCGAATAGATCATAATGTCATCAATGAACACCACCATGAATTTATCCAGGTACTCCATGAAAACCTTATTCATGAGGTACTTAAAGTATGCAGGTGCATTCTTCAAACCAAAAGACATAACGGTGTACTCATAGGACCCATAACGTGTCCGAAAAGCCATTTTGGGTATATCCGATGGTCTAATCTTCATTTGGAAATAGCGTGAACTCAAGTGAATCTTGGAGAAAACATAAGCACCCTTCATTTGAATGAACAAATCCTCTATATGGGGCAATGTATACTTGTTCTTGATCGTCACCTCACTGAGAGCTCGGTAATCCACACACATCCTTTGAGATCCATCCTTCTTGTCCACGAATAGCACTGGCGCTCCCCAAGGCGAAGAGCTTGGGCGAATGAAACCCTTTTCTAGCTGCTCTTGAATTTGCTTCTTGAGCTCTACTAACTCTATAGGAGGCATCCTATATGGCCTCTTAGCTATAAGTGTAGTTCCAGATATTAAATCGATAACAAACTCGATGTCACGGTCAGGTGGAATACCTGGCAACTCATCCAGAAACACATCCAAAAATTCGCTCACCACTGGGATCTCCTTAGTTGCGGCACTGCCTACATGATTCAGCTCCACTTGATTTGGCGTGTGTTGAGAGGCTTCAAATTCTATGTTTACCCCTTCCTCATTTTTCAACTTCATTGTCTTTGTGGCGCATTGAATTATCCCATTGTGTTTCCTTAATCAGTCCATACCAAGTATTAAGTCCAGTCCTTAAGAATCCAAAACGATAAGGTTGGCTAAAAAGTCTACCCCCCTTATTCTAAGGCTTGCTTTTGGACATACTATATTTATCCTCATCTTCCTTCCAGGAGATTTAACAAACAAGGTATACTTCATATGTGATATGGGCAAACTATACTTGGCAACATACCTTGATGCAAGGAATGAATGCGATGCTCCAGAATCAAATAACATAGTCACCGGGTTGGAGTTTGCGAGAAACATATCAATCACCACATCATCCGCTTGTTGTGCTTCTCCCGTCGAGACATGGTTCACTTGTCCACGAACGAAAATTTGTGGTCCATCGTTGCCTTGTGGCACTCCTCCATTCGGACTTGGGTTCTATCTTGGAGAATTGTTCCTTTGACCAAGGCTTGACTTAGGACATTGAGATGCAAAGTGTCCTACCTCACCACAAGTATAGCATGACCTTGCTGCACCTGAATTGTTCGGACAAACTTGATTTTGAGCATTAGAAGAAAATTGACGTGGGGTCTATGAGGCATTGAAGGGCGAGGTGCTGGCATAGCGGCGCGTTGCTGCATGGGTTGAGCTGGGTGCGGTGGAATAGCAGCGCGGTATGCAGGAGCAGAGGGGTTGTAGTATATGGCGCATTTGGTGGTGCAAGGCGGGGCAAAAATTCCTTCCTTGCAGCTGTCCTTGATATGGCGCCTTTCTCTTATTATCTTGCTCTATCTAACAGACCTTGTTTTCAACCACAATGGCCTTGTCCACAAGCTTCTGGAAACTGACATCGTCACAATTGAGCAATTGGATTTGAATCTCATTATTTAGGCCTCTCATGAACAAATATTGTTTGCGGCTGTCCCAGTCGACATCCTTTGGAGCATACCTTGAGAGTTGAGTGAATTTATTGAGATACTCACTCACACTTGACTTTCCTTGCCTTAGGTTCTCAAATTCTTGCCTTTTCAAGATCATAACAGCCCCAGGCACAAAATGAAAATGGAATTTCTCTCTGAATTCAGCCCAAGTGATCCTCTCCTGATTTTTATGGGCATCGCATAGTTAGTCCCACCAATCCGCAGCTGCTCCAACTAGTTAATGGGAAGCAAAGAGAACCTTGTCCCTGTCATTGCACTGGACAATAGCAAGCTTCTTCTACACTTATTTCAGCCAATCATCAGCTTCCATAGGATAATTACCTTTAGCAAAGGTAGGTGGCCTAGTCCTCATAAACTCTCCCAAGCGGTTATGAGGCGGTGGGGTGGTGGTGGTGGAGGCATATGGGGCTGGTTTTGATTGTTGGCCTGCAGTTGTCCCAAGGTTTGCATCATCGCCTACACAAGTTGATTCTGCATAACCAACAACTGCTGAAGGTTGACAGCCTCAGGTTCAGGTCCATTGTTGTTGTTGTTCTAAGGTGCTCCATTGTTCTGCTCATTCTCATTGGCATCCCTCTGGTTACGAGTCCTCCACATCTGAAGTAAGAGCAAGAGAGAGGAATTTAGTAAACATCCCCAACTATATGTATCAAGGGATATGAAACTAAGCAACTACCTATACTAGCCCATGTGGATGTGGCAAGCGCTAAAGCATCCCACAATCCTCTACTGAGCATACAAGCAAACATCACATAAAAATCAGCACACCAAGAAACAAACGATCCCCAAGTGTTCCTAAGTGCTCTAAAGTGTCCATTCTATTTAGGTTGCGTCCTACGGTCAACCTGTGGCTCTGATACCAAGTTGTGACACTCGATTCCAAAAATGAACCAAGTGTGATGTATATGTGTGTCCAAGATGTTTAACACACATACACAAGTGATTCACAAATGATAAACAGAAAATTACCACATCACAAGTTAAATAAGTACTTTTACTACATTATTCAATAATCCTCGAATGGCAGACTCTAATGATCATTATTAATAAATTTGAAACTAATGTAGCGGAAAATAATCTAAGCACACTAAGCATATAGGGTAGTGCGACTCCATGCAACACCACAGGCAAGTCGACGGCAGCACACAGCCTAGTACTCCGCATTATCCTCAGGATACTTCCAAACATCACCTAAAACTGTTGGTGGGGGAAATGCAAGGGTGAGCACATGTCGTACTCAGCAAGTGTGGGAAATAATAACATGTAGCTTAAACAAGGAATTGATAATAAATAACAACTAGTTGCTGAAAAGTACATTTAAAATAGGTGAAAAGCATCTTACAATGTCGATGTGAATTAATCCCATCATATCCCAAATAAACATAATAATTCATATCCATCATTCATTATCCATCCATATTCCATATTCTTACCATCATCATTAACCATGAACATTTATCACCATCCAATCCATAATCATAACCATTACCATTACCATAAGCAACCATAACCATGACCATCCCAAATCCCAAGTTCCATTCTAGTTATGTAGGTCATCTAGGTGCTATTAACCGAGAGCACGGCTATCCTGATAGTTTTTAACATTATGCAAGGGTTGTACCACTTTACCCACAAGTTTGTGATTTCGTCACCCGTCGGTGACAAAAGAAACCTCTCTTATGCCAATTACACTTCCTTAGGTGTATGACCAAGAGATCACAGAATAACATTTACAAAGGGACTACCAGCATATTCCGACCCACTGAGGTTTCACCGTCAGTGATACCTCCAACTAAGCACATCCAACCAAGGGCCTCCTCTTGTGCCGTTCGGATGCCAGGGCAGTCCCGCCACTATTGTAAACCCAACCGACTACCATTTACCACTCCTCCAAATGATCCAAACAATGCTAGCAATACACCTAATTAATCAGCTAAGCTACACCCATACTTGGCCTTGTGGTGGCATTGTTGTCCTGGCTTATCCTCGCATGAACATATCCTTAGATCCAAAGCAAGCAAACCACCATATCATCCAACCCAATGCACAAACCATGCTTGCTTAGATCTCCCAAGTTACATATTACTAATTAATCATGTTCATCAAGTCATATCATTCGTAAGTTCATAATTAAGTCATTTGGTTGTTATCCCATCCCAATTAATTAGAGCAAAGCAGAAAGGTAAAAATACCATTCTCGACTTTCTGCAATGTATTCCAAGCGACAAGGATGGTCATCTAAGTCCAGTAAACACCAATAAATGGGTTTCCCATCAAATTGACACAAGCATGTAGTTTTGCATACAAAACATTTAAAACAAGATCAAAATGATCACAGACACTTGCCTTGCTCCTGAGATTGATTAGGGTCAAAAGTTTGAAGTTCTGGTACTGGAGATCCTCAACAGTACCCACTGGAGCAACACCTTCTATTCCTTGAACAAACATACAAAACATGCATTAAAATCAATTAATTCTCATATATTACTCAATATGCCATGACATGTATGATTATTGCAATTATGTGGTAAAACTTGTGAATGAGTTGCTATTAATGTTTACTAACTAGTTACAAAGGTTTCTAACAAGTTTGAACAGGTTTCAAGTTGATTTGACTCAATTTGGAATTAATTTGGCAACTTCATATTCAGATGGCTGGACAAGTCCGTAGTGGGGATCGGACTAGGCCGCCCTGGACCAAAAAGTCGATCGGACTAGTCCGCAATTGGCCAGACTAGTCCGCTCTACTAGGGTTTTGGCGAATTTCCAACTAGAGTATAGTATGAGTTGAATTATGGGGCCATGATTGAAGTAGCAAGATGATCTAAAGTAATACAGTGTATTCAACAACTCAAGGGTCGAGAATTTGAAGAAACTCAAGATCCTGGCATCTAGACACTGCAAGGATTCCCGTTTATTCCAACGAAAAAATTCGTCACAATAGGTTTTTTTCATCGCAATAGGTCACTGTTGCAACGAAAAAGAGCATGGCGATAGTTTGTACGAATCGTCGTAATAATTCTTGTAGCGATAGATTATTGCGATGCCTTGACATCCATGGCAAATAGTATGATATTACAACGATTTCATATCGGTGGCAAATAGTACACTATTGCTATGATTTCACGTATTGCAACGATTTAACGTATTGCACTGAATAGTACGGTATTGCAACGAGTTAACGATCGTCACAAATGGTATGGTATTGCAACGATTTCATATTCGTGGCAAATAGTATGTTATTAAAACGATTTAGCGTATTGCTACGATTTAATGTATTGCAACGAATAGCATGGTATTGAACCGATTTCACATTCATGATAATTGTATGTGATTGCAACGATTTCACAGCCTTGGCAATAGTACGTATTGCAACAATTTCAAATTCATGGCATATAGTATGTTATTGCAATGATTTAGCATATTGCGATGATTTAACGTATTGCAACGATTTCAAATTCGTGGCAAATATTATGTTATTGCAACGATTCAGTGTATTGCAACAATTTAACATATTGCAACAAATAGCATGGTATTGCAACGATTTCATATTTGTGGTAATAGTATGTGATTGCAACCATTTCTCATTCATGTAAAATACTATAGTATTGCAATGATTTCACAGTCGTGGCAAATAGTATGTTATTGCAACGATTTATGGTATTGCGACGATTTAACATATTGCAATGAATATCACGATATTGCAATGATTTCACATTTGTGGCAAATAGTATGGTACTGCAATGATTTAATGTTCTCTTATTTGAATGTGACTGGTTTGATAGGCGTCGTTCTGGTCGGAGCCAAAGCAGAGGCTACAAAATGGATTGAAACGGAATGATCGATGTTGACACTACTCTTTCTCAATTTAAGTATGAGCCTTTCATTTCTAGCCACCCAAGAAGAACAAGTTTTTTATGTTCGAAGTGTGAAGCAACCTAAATGGCCTACAGTTGTTAAAACGAAGCCGCGGAACCTTTTTGCCATGCCCCCTGAAGATAGTGAAAATAATGTCACTGAGACGATGGAGCCTGAGACATTAGATGATCGACGACTTACTGATATAAATGAGGATAGGACTGCATGGGATAGGAATGACATTGAGGAAGGAACCGGTGATGCTTCCGCTCTTCAAAAGAGAACATGTGATCTGTTTGAGACACATAGAGTTCTGTTAGAAAAGGAAGACGACGACGACGATGACGATACATATATCAATGATGGTATTGTACCTCTAATGTTGTGGGGGACAGCGAAGATGATGATTTTTAATATAAGTATTGTGTGAGCTAGCTGTACGTGAACTATTTGAATTTTTTTTAAAAGATAGATGCCGCTATTCTATTTAGCAGCAAGCTTAGAAGCAAGCCGATATTGAATCGTGGTGAATCGTGAGAAAAGTTCCTAATGCAACGATTGTGTTCCGTGACTATAGATCCTAACTCCACAAACTGGTGAATCGTGGCAAAAGTTTGTTATGCAATGATTGTGTTCTGTGGCGATAGATCCTAACGCCACGAACTGGTGAATCGTGGCAAAAGTTCCTAATGCAACGGTTGTGTTCCGTGACGATATATCTTAATGCCACAAACTAGTGAATCGTGGCAAAAGTTCCTAATACAATGATTGTGTTCCGTGGTGATAGATCCTAACACCACAAACCGATAATTCGTGGCAACAGATCCTAATGCAACGATTGTGATTCGTGGCAATATATCCTATCGCCATGAACTGGTGAATCGTGGCAAAAGTTCCTAATGCAATGATTGTGTTTCGTGGCGATAGATCCTAATGCCATGAACTGGTGAATCGTGGCAACAGATCCTAATGCAATGATTATGTTCCGTGGCGATAGATCCTAACGCCATGAACGGGTGAATCATGGAAAAAGTTCCTAACGCAACGATCGTATTTTGTGGCGATAGATCCTAACGCCAAAAACTGGTGAATCGTGACAAAATTTCCTAATGCAATGATTTTGTTCCGTGGTGATAGATCCTAATGCCACAAATCGATAATTCATGGCAATAGATCTTAATGCAACGATTGTGTTTTGTGGCGATAGATCGTATCGCCACAATCTGGTGAATTGCAACAAAAGTTCCTAATGCAACGATTGTATTTCGTGGTGATAGATCCTAACGCCACAAACTGGTGAATCGTGGCAAAAGTTCCTAATGCAACAATTCCGTTCCGTGGTGATAGATCCTAACGCCACAAACATGTAATTCATGGTGACAAATACTAGTACAACGATTTTGTTTCATGGCGATAGATCCTATCACCACGAACTGGTGAATGGTGGCAAAAGTTTGTAATGCAACGATTGTGTTCCGTGGCGATAGATGCTAATGCGATGAACTAGTGAATCGTGGCAAGAGATCCTAATGCAATGATCGTGTTCTGTGGTGATAGATGCCAATGCCATGAACTAGTGAATCATGGCAACATATCCTAATGCAACGATCGTGTTCCATGGCGATCGATGCTAATGCCACGAACTAGTGAATTGTGTCAACAAATTCGTTGTGATAGATCCTAATGCCACAAACTAGTGAATCGTGGCAACAGATCCTAATGCAATGATCGTGTTCCGTGGCGATAGATGTTAATGCCACGAACTAGTGAATCATGGCAACAGATTCGTGGTGATAAATCCCAATGCCACGAGTGATTCATGGCAATAGATCCTAATGCAACAATCATGTTCTGTGGAGATAGATTCTAATGCCACGAACTGGTGAATAGTGGCAAAAGACCAAGCTTATTGCAACGATTTAGTATTCATTGTAGTACAATCATTGCAATAGGGCGGAACCCTGGTAGTGATATCCAAGAAAGATGGAGAATTGGTGGAGAATTGACGATGATGTCGATGAGTTCACGAAGATCGATCTTTCTTGATCCTTCTCCTTCCTCCTTCCCTCCTCCTGGCTGCGATTAACTACTCTTGACGGGGGTTCTCACGAACTAGGGTTTGGGTTTTCTTCAATTTTGGCAAAGAGGTGAAGGGGTGGGTGTTGGGGTGTTTATATAGAGGTAGAGGTGGTAGGTTTTGATGGATTTTGAGATTAAGGCAGTGGATGTCGTGTACGGGTCCCATATGGGATCCACAGAGGTTGGGCACAGTGTTCTTATGCCAATTAAGGTAAATACCCAATAACAAATTGTGGATGAAAAACTGAATCCGAGTCGGGCACAGCGGTCAAGTCCGTTAGGGGGCCAAACTAGTCCGATATTGAACAGAGACTTGAACATACAAGTCCGATCTTGTCCAGAAAGGAAAACTGACAAGTCCGGTGTAAGCCGGACAAGTTCTGAGGCTTGGCAATTTTCCAAAAACTGGATTTAAAAGCGGGATCTATCGGACAACTCCGAAAAGTTCCAGTAGCTAGGAACGGACTAGTCCATACTCAACTATGGACAAGTCCGAACAATCAACAGAAGCAAATTCAGATTAATGTGTGGTAGAAAGCGGATAAGTCCGTAGAGCAACAGAGAGCCAAATGAACTAGTTCGGGGTCCCAACCGGACAAGTCCGCATTGCTGCAGAATTTAAAAGTTGTTTTGGTTCTAATTCATTTTAATGTTGTTCCCTTTTATGTTACTTAATGCTAAGCATGTATAAGAATGTATGCAATGCATGATGGATGAAAATGAGGGTTACACTCTGTAGGCCCCTAGTTGTTATGGGTGCTTCATTGTTCTCCTTCTCACTATTGGCATTCCTTTGGTTGTGAGTCCTCGACATCTATTGGTGAAAGAATAGTAGAGACGGAAGAATTTCGAATTTTAGAAGAAACACCCCAACTATGTGCATCAAGATACATGTAACTAACAACTCTTTTATTAATACTAATAACCCTATTAGAGGATGTGGACATGGATCCCACCACTCTCAACTCCGTGCGGATGTGGACAAAATGCTAGACGTCCCACAACTCGCACCAAGCACACAAGAACATGCACACACCAAGAAAATTAGCACAACACAGTAAATATGACTAAGATGATCTAAACGCTTTTCTAACTTCTAGACAGGAGACCTAGGCTTAATTGTGCGAACCGCGGTTGTCCTGGCCGTGAGGCGGCGAAGGCGGCAGTGAGGCATACATGGGCGCACGCCAAGGTGAGTTGGCCGTCCATGTAGATGCTGGAGAGGTTGCTACACCCTTGACCTCCACGGTGGCACGTACTTCCTTTTGCTTCTCCATGATGAACAGCTTCTTACGGAGGTAACGGATCTCTTCCATGTCATCAACATAGCGATTTCCCAAATTCACCAATGTGTCTGAGATCTGTCAGTGGCACGAGAACTTATTTGAGCTCCATCTTATGGCCTTAAGACTTCCCTTGTTCCCTTCTTGCATTGTGGGTGTATTGCAAAACTGGTACCTCCAACCTGCTCCTGATAGATGTGGCACAATCTAGTAAGTGCATCCCAAGCCACATCATCAATAGCTTGCTCTGTGGTACAGCTCCATGTGGATGCAAAGTGTCAGGTGAACACCTCATCTTTGACAAGAAAAGTAACTTGAGCCCCCCATTCTTCACGTCCATGGCAAGGAATCCTATTGACGTAGTACTCCGGGTGCATTATGCATAAATCAAGGAACTCCCTCAATTGCTTAGCTGCAAATCCTCCACCAGTGCCATCGGAACAGAATTCTTGGACATCACGGTACACTAGACATTTGTCCTCCTTTATGGCTTCACTAGGCTATGATGCATTCTTTTGAGCTTCAGGTGCTTCTTCTTGTGCAACAGGTTTATCCTCATCTTGGGCTTCATCCTCATTCTCCTCCTGGGCTTCATCTTCCTCTTCCTCACTAACATAGATTTCCACCATCTCCGGATCTTCCTCCTCATCATCATCATAGAATTCCACCATCTCAGGGTCTTTCTCCATCATGTTGGAGTGTTCATGCTCAACTTCCTCTGCGGGAGAACTCACTACTTCCTCCTCTTGGGCTGGTTCCATTTGCGGCTCCTTGTGTGGCCTAAGCTTGCTTCCAAAGGGTGGCAAACGAGCTCTCTTGTAGGATGTTATTTTGGTGTGAGCCATCTACAAGAAAATATAAGAAAATAGAGGAAAACATAAATATCAGTCTGAAACTGCAGCAGCCATAAATTAAGTTGAGAGGATGTGCATTTGTGCAAAAGGATGGAAAAATAGCAAAAATTTTAGCAGCAGCAAAAAGAACAATTTTTCCACATTATATAGCTAGTGAAAGGCAAAATAGTGCAAAACATGCTAATTTTGAATAGGAAATATGTCCTAAGTTATTTGTGGTGTCCATTCTGTGTAGACATGCGTCCTACAGTCGGACACGACTCTGATAACAATCAGTGACACCCGGTTCCGAAAATGAACCAAGTGTAACGCATATGTGTGCCCAGGATGTTTAACACACATACACAAGTGATTCACAAATGATAACAGATTATAACCATATATCGAATAATAATACTAATAATAGTACCTTATTACAAACCAAATAGTCTTGAATACAAGACCTTAAAGACTGCAGCGGAGAACACTAAACACTAAGACTCGAAACTCCACATGCAAGCTTGACGATAACACGCACGCCTAGAACTCCTCAAAGACCTCCTGGTACTCCACATTGTCTCCTGCGTCTGCATTTGTTGGGGGAATAGCAAGGGTGAGCACATGTCGTACTCAGCAAGTGTGGGAAAGTATGACATGTAGCTTAAACAAGGAATGATATTAAAATGGGATAATTGCATAAAAGTACATTCAAAACAGTCGAAAATGCAATTATACCATCATTAAGTGAGGTCCTTTCCAAAATAACCCAAATAACATTAATTTCAACTTAAGTAATCAATACAAGCAATAATAATCCATAATCAATTCATAACTGCTCATTTATCTCATTCTCATCAATTCTATATACCAAGCCAATTAATTATCCAATACCAACTCCCAACTCAATTTTAGCCATTAAACCATGTTAAAATCCATAACTCTAATCATTTGAGGGTTCAGGTTGCTCATGACCGGGAGCACGGCTATCATGATAGTTTTTGGACACACTCTGCACAGGTTGTACCACTTTACCCACAAGTTCGTGATTTCATCACCTTTCGATGACTAAGTAATCTCAATTATGCCATCTCACACTTCCTTAGGTGTGTGACCAAGAGATCACAAAATAGCCTTTACAAAGTGACTAGTATCATATTTAGACCCCACTGCGATTTCACCAGTGGTGATGTCTCCCACTGAGAACATCCAACCAAGGGCCCCCTCTTGAGCCATTCCGATTCCAAGGTAGCCCCACCAATATCTAGAAACCCATCCGACTACCCCTTTCTCGAGCATTCTTAATGGTCCAAATAGTATGGGCAAAACACTAATTAGTCAGCTAAGCCACTCCCATACTTGGCCCTGTGGTGGCACTATAAATCTTGGATGGTCGCTCCACGAACCAGTCCTTAGATCTAAAGCAAGCAAAACCACCAAAATAGTCCAACCCATTCCACATAACCGACTTGCTTAGATACCTAGACACCATGTTGCTACAGGGTCTTTAATATCAATTCTCATCATTCATGTGTTCAATAGTTCATAATTTAGCAATATGATTATTTCCCAAACCCAATTGAGTATAGCGATGCAAAAGTTTAAAATACCCTTCCTGACTCTCTACATTGTGTTCAAGCGACAAGGGTGGTCATACAAAACTAGTAAACTCCTACAATTGGGTTTTCCCATCAATTGACACAAGGATGCAATTTTGCAAACAATACATTTAAAAACCTAGATCAAAATGATCAACAACAGCCTTGCTTATGATCTCGGTTTGGACTGAAGGCTTCAAAATTCTGGTTATGCATGTCCTCGAAAGCACTCTATACAACAAGACCTTCTATTCGGCACTACAAACATGCAAAACAAACATTACAATTAATAAATGCTTATATATTACTCAATATGCCATGATATGCATGATTGATGCAATTGTTATGTAAAACTTGTTATTGAGTTGCTATTAATGTTTACTAACTAGTTACGACAGCTTTTAACAAGTTTGGACAAGTTTCGAAGTGATTTGAGTTTATTTGGATCCAATTTCGCATTAACAGATTGAGACAACGGACTTGTCCGCCCTGTCTAGAACTGCAGAAAATAGAGTTTTCTGGATAGCGGGGTTTTAGGGTTGAATTCACGTGGAAACTTGGATTTTGAGGGTGTACCATGTATCTAGAGGTCCAAAGGTCAAAGATTGGATGCAAAGCTTGAATCTTGACGTCTAGGGATTGATGAGAGGTGTTGATTAAGATTTTGTGATGAAGAATGTCAATTGTCAAAATGTTGGCGAAGCTCGATTTTGATTGGTCCTTCTCCCTCTTCTTCTCCTCCTCCTTGCTTTTGTACTTCTTCTTAATGTCGGCGCAAGGCAAAAGGTGGAAGCAAGGGTTTTTAATGGTGATGGAGAGGTGTGGCTATTGGGTTGCTTATATAGGGGTGGAGAGGTAGGGTTTTGTGGTGAATTCCAAGTGGATTTTGGTGGTGACGTGTAGGGGCCGAGGTGAGGTCCACTTGGGCTCCTCTGAGGTTGGGCACGAAGTTCTTGGGCCCTATTAAGACAATTACCCAATAACCAATTGTGGAAGAATAACATAATCCGAGTTGAATTGTGCAGGCCGTACTAGTCCGCAATGGGGACCGGACAAGTCCATTTGGCAACACAGTGGTTTTTGGGCAAGTCTGGTATTGATGAGTAGGTTTAGGCCCGATCTTTCGAAAGGTATGTCGATTGGGGTGGAGAACTCGACGTTGATGATCTGCGGCACTCGAGCGGTACGAGTACCCCTGCAATCACTACACCACGGATCTGTTGGTTATCAACCGTGCTGCACACGCTTGACCTCGCCAAGAAGGCTAATCCCTGCAAGTGCAACCGAGAACGCGAGCAAGAACGTAGAAGACACGATCTGAAATCGCAAAGTTGGGGTCTCACAAACCGTAGAACGGCGATATTATTGATCTAAGTAAAACCCACCGAATATGACCGGCGGCTGCAGTATTTATAGGCTAGGGTTCGACCAAAACACGATTAGACGCATCCCTAATGGACTCTTACAGGATACAAGGCCCAAAGGCCCGATTCGGTGGCACAGCACCGGACAGCAACTCGACTTGTTTCGATGATTCCCAATGACTCCGGAGGACTTTCGAGGTGGGACCAGAACCATTGGAAATTTTATCTTCTCCTCTTTCCGTGCATATGTAGAACGTCAAAAATGGAGTCTGTATGCCTCTTGCGCGTCTGTTTTAAGATGGACTGCTCCTGGACTCCGAGTTGAACTCGAGTCCGAGTTGTAAATTGATTCCATCAACTTGTGGACGTCCAAGCTGGTTCTCCACGCTCCCATGTCCTCCTTCCTTCAATTGTTGATCTTCTCCATTATTCCTAATAAAAATTAAATCATCACAAAGCAATCTATTCTCAAACTCACATGCAAAAGAAGTTAGGAACGAATTCACATGCTGATTTAATAACCGTGCTCGTGCTCTTGTGATTGGTCCCTGCAGTTCAATGTGCGTCTCCACTGTTGTGATGCCCTCATCAGGTATGTGTGGTCGAACAAGTTGATTTTCGATCAGAAACTATTTCGGACAAGTCTATTTCACTGGCCGGACAAGTCAGGGATGGCTAGAAAGGTTGATCCGGACTGAAATTCAAACACGATTGGACTAGTCCGCTTGGAATCAGACAAGTTTGGGGAAACATCAGAAACTCAATCGGAATAGTCCAAGCAATGTGCCAGACAAGTCCGTAGTCTTAAAGAAACTGAATTTCTAAAAACACAGTGGGTTACCAGACTAGTCCGGGTTGGAGGCCAGACAAGTACAAATCCTGACAGACTTAAATTCTTGATTAGACCTAAAGTCATTTTAATCTTGTTCCATTCAAGGTTGCTTTATGTTAAACATGTATGAGGATGTATGCAACGCGTTATGCACGAAAGTGAGGGTGTTACAATCACGTTTAGATTGGTCGCACACTTGAGTTCTTTAACAGATCAACTTTTTGCCAAGGTGTTTTCATTGCTTCCACTGAAAAAGTTGTAATCTACCATTCACCCCCCTCTGGTAGCTTTTCACGTGCTCTACGATCCTACAATTGGTATCAGAGCCACAATGCTCTAATGTTTGTGATTTGCACATGTTTTGAATATTCATTATAAAGAAATACTCTGCCAAACCTTGTGTGTTTAGTGATATTGATTTTCTGGTTTAGAAGGCACACATGGAGGCTTTCATCTAGGCGCAAGGCTGTGTAATATGGGAAAAGGTGTACAAGCCATACGAAGTGTTGTCAAACAATCAAGTTACGGCTACAAATTTGAGAGATGTCGACAACAACAACAAGGCTCGGAACTTGATCATACAAGGACTAATTCAAAGCTACTTCGACTGTGTTGCTCACCTCCGATATGCGTATGATGTTTGGAAAGCTCTATGTGATTACCACGAAGGATCCAACACGATCAAGGAGGTAAGGCAAGACATGTCCAAAAAGGAGTATATGTGCTTTGAGATGCAACAAGGTGACTCCATCAACGACCTATTTGCTCGCTTTAATAAAATTCTCAGCAACTTGCGTAGTGTCAATATTAATTTTTTAGATATTGAGAATTCTAGACAATTAATAAGTGCATTAGACATGTCAACTTGGGAGATGAAAGTGACATCTATTTGTGAATCTACTGTGATGAGTACACTTACTTTAGATGTTCTATATTCTAAATTCAAAACTCATGAAATTGACATAATCTCACGTAAGAACCCCAACAAGTCTCTTGCATTTGTTTCTCAACGTGACATTGCCTAGCTCCGGCCAATCTTCATCTTTGGGAACACTTGCTTTGTTGTCCTCTCTAACCCTTGAACAGATTGAAGAATTTCCAGAGGAAGAACTTGCACTCATTTCTACTCGGTTCTAAAAAGCATTGAAAATGTGCGAACTAGAATGAGAGGGAGTGTCGGACCTCAATGATGCTTCGAATGTGGTAAGACAGGACATTTTTGCACGGATTGCCCTAACCTTTCAGGTACTAATTCCCGTGATGAAAAGCAAACAAGGACGAAGCACTTCTCTACAACCAACAACAAGAAAAAGAAGGGTTTTACAGTACACCAATTGGTAAATAGTTTTATCACGGTACTTCAAGAACTTGGCTCGAGCGATGTGGACATCAAAGGTGACAAAGATGAAGATGATTTGCCAAACTTGTGCTTCATGGCGGGAAGTCAAGATCAAGTATGGAGGAGGCAGAACACAAAAGCGACAATGAAGAGGTTACACATTTGAGGAAGGAGAACATTTGGATTGTGGATTCAGGTTGCTCACGCCATATGACGGGTAAGAAAGATTGGTTCGCCTCCCTCTTTTTTGTGTCACGTGTAGAGGATGTTACTTTCGTCGATAATTCTTCAACTCCTATAATTGCTAAAGGTTCAGTTAGAGTAACTAATCACAACCTTTTGAAGGATGTGGCAGTTGAAAAAATTTGAAATACAACTTGCTTTCTATTTCACAATTAATAGATGAAAATTTGGAAATTATTTTCAATAAAAATTGCTGCAAAGTTGTAGATTCAAACAGTGAGCTTATTTTTAACATGTCTCATTTGGAAGAGTTTATATAGCTGATTTTGATTTGCCATCCTTCTAAGCATAGGTGTGTAGTTGCTAATGATTCAAAGGACTTATATTTTTGGCATCGTAGACTTGGTCATGTAGGCTTTTATCATCTAAAGTGTGTTAGTGCTCTTGATCGCATACGTGGGCTTCCTAATCTTAAAGGGACAAAGAAATTGTGTGATTTTCTTGTAGACATGCTAAGATGGTTGCAGGTTCACATGCTCCTCTCACAATGACCATGAGAACTGAACCGGGTCAATTTTGCACCATCACAGCGTAGGACCTTCACGTGTTCAATCCTTCGGAGGTAAATGGTATGTTCTTGTGATTGTTGATGATTATTTTAGATACCCTTGGGTTTACATTATGACATCTAAGAATGAAACTTTTAATCACTTCAGAAATTTATTTCTTAGATTATCAGTTGACCACCCAGGATTTTTAAAAGCAATTAGAAGTGATAATGAATCTGAATTTAAAAAACAATCGTTTGACCACTCTTATGCTTAAAATGGAATAGATCACCAGTTTTCTTCACCTTATGTACACAACAAAACGTTGTTGTAGAGAGAAAGAAAAGAACCTTAGTTGAGATGGCTAGGACTATGCTTGATGAATATAAAACACCAAGAAAGTTTTGGGCAGATGCAATTACAACCTCTTCTTATGTCTCAAATTGTGTTTTCTTGCGTGCTGAGCTAGGAAAAACACCATATGAACTTCAGTTTGGACATAGGCCTAGTGTAACACACTTTTGGATCTTTGGTTGTAAATGTTTTGTTAGGAAACATGGTAATGTTGATAAATTTGAAGCCAGATCTGTTGATGACATGTTTCTTGGTTATCCATCTCATACAAGAGGCTATCCTGTCCTTTTACTTGACACTAACAAAATTGTGGAGACTTTCGAGGTTTCTTTTGATAAAGCTAGCTTAAATACTAGCTTTAATATTGCAGGTCCAGATCCATATCCACAGGGGGAGAGTATTTTCATCGAAGAAGATGAAGAAGTGGTGTTGCTGCCTGAAAATTTAAGAACAAATGATGTTGATCACGCTGCTGACTTTGCACCACTACCAGCACCAAAAACTACTATATCTGGTTCAGATCTGATGAACCCAACGGGTATGGGGATGCCCTATCTTTCGTTGAGAGATGTTGGTAGTGAATGAATTTGCTGGAGGTCGACGTTGGCTGCCCGACTACCACAACAAGAATGGTGTGGCGACTTGAGTGACAGTTACACTGTCTCCTGATAACTATGATTTGGGTGGAGGTCGATGTTGTGCTACCTGACTACAACAACCACAAGGGTGCTGCGCCTTAGCGATAGTTATACCGGCTCCTATTGTTGCTGTTCTTGCCATGCCAAGAACAGCCTTGAACCAGCAAGCAATCGAAGAACAAGCAAGAACAAGATAACAAGAAAACACTCACAGTGTGATAAGTTGGGGTTCTGATTCAAGTACTTAGAAGGTCTCGTCGACACTTGTGTCATAAGGAAGTAGCAATGGCTAAACGTACAGAAAACAAAACCCAAGTTCTTCCTATGGCTGCTAGTTGCTTATATAGAGGAGAAAGGCTAGAACTCAGAATGGAGTCACGTGTCTTGTTCGGCCTTTTCTAGGCATCTCAAGCATCATCTGCCTTTGATTCTTGATCCAATGGAAAGTACACGAAGAGACCTTTCCAGCAACTACTTATTTGCAATAAACAACCTTGGGAGTTGAAAGTTATGCCCCTTTTAAGCTGGTACTTGTTGCAGTTACGGGTCCCCTCGGGTGGAGCAGCCTTCATTGCATTAATCCCTCCATTCCTGCTAGCTGGATCAATTCCCAAGGACCTAATAATAACAAGGTCATGACAAGGCTTTAATAGTTCTCTATTTGAAGGATAATTAGTTTGAACATCCAGGAATGAATTTACCTGATAATTAAGTTCACGTGCACGAGCGCGTGTCATTGGACCAGTGGTGAATGGGCTGCTGTTGTGGTTGTATCAATGGTAGCAATGTCCTCATCACCCTCCCCTTCTTGTAATTAAGTCATCCTCGACTCAAACTTGTCTTCCTCGCCCACATATGGTTTCAAATCTGCAATATTAAAAGAGGAAGTAACCCCATAATGTGCAGGCAACTCAATTTCATATGCAATATCATTAATTTTTTGAAGCACTTTGAAGGGGTCCAGCAACTCTAGGTAGCAATTTAGATTTTCTCAAATCAGGAACTCTATGCTTTCTCAAATGCACTCCAACCAAATCACCAGGTTCAAAAGTAACATGCCTTCTACCCTTGCTACCGGCTTGTTCATACTTAGCGTTCATGCTCTCAATGTTTGCTTTAGTTTTCTCATGAATTTCTATAATTAATTCAGCACAACAAGAAGCATCAAAATTCATTTTCTCTGAAGTTGGCAGAGCCAAAAGATCAATGGGAGCACGAGGGACAAAATCATATACAATATGAAAAGGGCACAATTTAGTAGTAGAATGCAGTGAATGATTGTAAGCAAATTCATTATGAGGAAAACATTCTTCCCATAATTGATGTTATGTTTTAGAACAGCCCTAAGCATGGTACATAAACTACGATTCACTAGTCTGGTTTGTCCATCAGTTTGAGGGTGACAAGTGGTAGAAAAGAGCAATTTTGTCCCCAATTTGCCCATAAGGTTTTCCAGAAATGACTAAGAAATTTGACATCTCTACATGAAACAATAGTGTTTGGGACCCCATGCAAACGAACAACTTCTCGAAAGAACAAATCAACAATATGGGTAGCATCATCAGCTTTGTGGCATGGTATGAAATGTGCCATTTTAGAAAATCTGTCCATTACAACAAAAATACTATCCCTCCCTTCTTTGTTCTAGGAAATCCTAAAACAAAATCCATAGAAACATTCTCCCATGGAGCACTAGGAACGGGGACGGGCATGTATAAACCATGTGGATTAAGACGGGACTTAGCTTTTTGACAGGTGGTGCAACGAGCAACAAACCGCTCCACATCTCTTATCATCTTTGTCCAAAAGAAATGGCTTGCTAGGATGTCTTCCGTCTTATTGACACCAAAGTGTCCCATCAACCCTCCACCATGTGCTTCCTGCAATAGTAAGATACGCACAGAACAAGCTGGAATGCACAATTTGTTAGCTCGAAACACAAAACCATTAGTGAAAACAAACTTGTTCCATGTTTTTCCTTCTTTACATTACAGCAGCACATCTTTGAAATCAGCATCAATAGCATATTGTTCTTTAATTGTTCCCATGCTAAAAATATTAAAATCATGTTGGGACAACATATTATAACGGTGAAATAAGGCATCTGCGATGACATTACCTTTTCCTTTCTTGTATTTGATGACATAAGGAAAGGACTCGATGAATTCTACCCACATGGCATGCCTACGATTCAGATTAGTTTGGCTCTTAATGTGCTTCAAAGATTCATGATAAGAATTTATAACAAATTCTTTAGGCCATAAATAATGTTGCCATATTTCCAAAGTTTGTACTAGTGCATATAATTCTTTATCGTAAGTGGAATAGTTCAGATTAGGCCCATTCAGTTTCTCACTAAAATAAGCAATAGGTTTCCCCTCTTGCAACAAGACACCTCCCTATCCAATACCACTAGCATCACATTCCAATTCAAAAGTCTTACTGAAATCTAGTAATTGGAGTAGGGGTGTATGAGTTAACCTACTCTCCAAAGTTTCAAATGCAGCCTCTTGCACCTTGCCCCATATGAATGGAGTACCCTTCGTTATAAGCTCATGCAGTGGGCTTGCTATGGTGCTGAAGCCCTTCACAAAACGACGATAGAATCCAGGAAGTCCGAGAAAGCTTCGTACTTGTGTGTCCGTGGTAGGAGTCGGCCAGCTGTGTATCGCCTCCACCTTGGCTTGATCGACATCAATTCATTATGGTGCCAAAACATAGCCAAGAAAAGAGACTCTATTTGTGCAAAAGGTGCACTTGTCAATGTCAACAAATAAGTGTGTCTCATGTAAAGCATTGAAAACAATACGGAGATAATCAAGATGCTCTTCTAGAGATGTGCTATAGATCAAGATGTCGCCAAAGTATACTACCACAAATTTTCTGATGAAAGCATGTAAAAACTCATTCATTAATCTCATGAAAGTGCTAGGTGCATTAGTCAGACCAAAAGGCATGACTAACCACTCATACAAACCGAACTTGGTTTTAAACGCTGTTTTTCATTCATCACCTAGCTTCATGCGAATTTGGTGATGTCTACTATGAAAGTCAATTTTAGTGAAAATCATCAAGCCACTAAGTTCATCAAGCATATCATCTAACCTAGGAAGAGGATGACTATATCTAATGGTAATGTTGTTAATTGCTCGACAATCTACACACATGCGCCATGATCCATCTTTCTTTGGGACCAAAAGAACAGGAACAGAGCAAGGACTAAGGGACTCACGCACATAACCTTTGTCGAGTAATTCCTATACTTGTCGTCCTTAGTCTCATCCGGGTTGGTCCTGTATGGTGCTCAGTTTGGCAAAGAAGCCCCAGGGATGAGGTCAATCTTATGCTCAATCCCTCTCAATGGTGGCAGCCCGGCTGGTACCTTTTGTGGAAACACATCAGCATATTCCTGCAAAAGGTTAGTGACAACAGGGGGCAAACCACATGGTATGTCGTGAAGTGAGAACAAAGATTCTTTGCAAGAAAACACATAGCATATTGCAGCATTAGTTTTTAATTCAAACAAATCAGATTTGGAAGCAAGAAAACAAGCACTCTTCAATTTTATTTCATTCTTCTTCACATGAGTAGATTTGGAATTGTCAGTCTTAGGTTGTGCTGATTCCTTCGCAACATTTGAATTTTCATTTTGAGTAGATTTCTTATTTTTCTCTTTACAATCTCTAGCAATATCATCCTTCAAAATAGCATCGGGGGACATAGGGTGCAAAACAAGCTTCTTCTAATTATGCATGAAAGAGTATTGATTTAATTTTCCATGATGTAATGTATCTTTATCAAATTGCCAAGGTCGACCAAATAGCATAGAGCAAGCTTGCATAGGTACAAAATTGCAATCAATGTAATCATGGTAGGAACCAATTGTAAATTCAACACGAACCAAACGTTTTACCTTAAGCTTACCACTATCGCTGGACCATTGGATGTGGATGTGGAAGTGTTGTCATCCCAAGCTTCTCTATCATGGCAGCACTTGCTAAATTGTTGCAGCTTCCCCCATCAATAATAATGCGACACAATTGTTCCAAAACTACACACTTAGTTTAGAACAGATTGTGTCATTGGTTCTGTTTAGCTTTGATCATTTGGGCACACAAGACACACCTCACAACAAGACTCTCATAGTGGTCAGCATGATCAGCCCCAATGTGCTCTTCATCACATTGATTTATCCATAAAGCCCCATTCCTAGCAATTATTTATCCATAAAGCCCTATTCCTAGCAATGATTCATATATTGTTCATGGATACACTAGAAATTGGACCCAATGCATATTTGGTCTTGTTCTTCCCCGTGCGTACAAATGAAGATTAGATTAACTAACCCAAAAATTCATTTGTACAAGTATCGGGGGCTAACCATAACTCTCTATCATAGAGAGGAAGTTTACAGGAGTAAAATAACTATGTAGGCATTCAAAGGTCCGATTTTTGGAAACCCTAAGAGGATTCCATTTCAATATCTCTTGGCCAAGGAGTAAATTAGGATGGTTGCTACCTATCGGAAATTAAGCTCGAAGGTCAACCATAACTATACGAGGCCGGAGATTTGACATGGAAACCCTACGTGAGAAACCAATGGGCTGTGTGAAGTCCCTAAAAATACTTTGTATGCATTTGCTCTTGGAAAGAAAGAAAGATGGCCAAATCACATGCAATATTAAACTTAACCTACAAGAGGGTGATTAGGGTTAAACCAAAGCTCATGTCCAAAGTGAATTGACATGAAGATCTGAGTACACCATAAATTCAATAATAATTCAAAAAGCATCCCTGCAAAGTTTTACCATTTTATGAGATCACTTGGTAATTTAAATAAACAGGGGAAAGCTCATGCACTTGCATTCATTTTTTATTTACTTTCTCCAATTTGAAATCTGAGAGCACCAGATGGTTCCTCATGTGCCACTTGGCATCACCACAAAGTTTCAAGATTTATGGACTTTATTTGCTATTTTAAATCGAATTTCAAAGCTTGCTGCAAGTGTGAGGCTGCATTGTGGGGCCCACCAGTCAGCAGCTCTGGAGCTTGCCATCTCTGTTCTTTGACTTATACGGCGCCGACCGCTTACCGATTTCCTCCGTGATCACATCTTACCGCACGTGGTTGGTCTTCAATTCGAGCTCATCCTCTCCTCTCTAGTGTCCCTGACACAACCCGAGTAATTCTCTCTCTCCTGCCGAAGCTCTGCTCGTTTTCGTTCCCGCGCACATTTTTTGAACGCCGATACTGTGCGCCCGTTGCCGGCCAACTGGAGGACCCTCTTCCCATGGTCTCAACAGCGAAGTTGCTCCCCACTCCCTCCTCTATCTTCTGGTTAAATCCGTTCTCCATTTTGTTAATGTTTTGACCGGTATTTTGAAGCCAAACCGGAGCTCGCCGTCGAGGTCACCGTGCGCCGTCTCTGTTCCACGGTGCCAAGCTGCTACCAGCAGTTTTAGCCTTTGAATCCAACAGCAAGAAGGTGTGCCAAGGCATCCTCTAACTAACAGTGAAAACTGTTCCCCTTTTTGTTTACCTAGCGAGTTATTCATGTTTCGTTCTCAGCTGAAACAAATGAACGCGCTAGATTGTCATCTAAGTTCGGTTTCTACGAGTATCTAATCTTCATGATTCCTAGAAGATAGTTTCCTGACATCCTAGCGCACCCTCTCGACCATTTAGTACCAAAAGTTACATAGTAGGGGTGATGAATGTTGAGTTTTCGTCGCCGCCAATAAAAATGTTGCGGTTCACCGTCGAAACCGTGGTGGCCGGCCGTGTCATGCCAATTGCACCCTCCTAGCAGCTTTCTCAAACCCCCAGGAGCGCTCCGGATCATATGACGATGAGTTTGAGCTAAGAAAGTCGGGTTTCCGACATCACCGGAACCCTAGCTGCGCCGCCGCCGTCGTACATGGAGTTCCGGTCCTCCGTGGTCTTCGCCGGCCCCACCATCATGTTCAGTGCATGATTTTATGGTTAGGCAGCCAAAAATAGGTACTGTGGTGGCCGGGAACTCGGATCCAGCGAGGCTCGCTGGAGCGTGCCGCCGCAGGAACCATGGGTGCCGCCCGCGCACCGCCGGCTCGAGGAAGACGAAGGCTAGGCAGGGCCCGCATGTCAGTGACTCTCTTCGTTATTCGCGGATCTGGAGTGGCTGCGAGATCCCGTGTGGCTACGTGGAAAAAACCTTGTCAACCTCGGTGTTGCCTCGACCAGGGCGTGCCACGTCAACCGTGGGGCCCATGCTCCATTGTTTTGAATTCAAATTAATTCAAACAATTCCAGATTTAGTTCAAACTTAGAAAATCCATAACTCTCTGTAGATTTATCCAAAAATCTTCAAACAAATTTTGTTTGAAAGCCCTTGAGGTCTAGTTTCTGTTAGTCCCTGAAAATCATTTTTCATTTATGGATAATTATTTTTCTCCAAACATTCCTGGAATTTTCACAGCATATCCTTCCACTGGAAAAATCCCCAAAATTACAAGAAACTCCTTTATCATGTTCTTGACTTCCAGGAAAAGTTTTATGACCATTTGACCTGTATAACTTCCTAAATTTATATCTGATGTTCATTGATAAACAGAAACTGTTATCAGAATTTGAATCAAACTTCTAAATTCTATATCTCTCTCTAGAAAGCTTAGAAAAATGTTAAATATATTTTTTTAGAACCATACAATCCCCTCTTTATAGTACAACCACTGGTAGCCAGGATGCCACTCCAGAATTTGAATGAAAATTCATAGAAGTGGAAACATGTATGGAATTGTTGTGACCATATACAACTTTTGCTAGCACTCAAATTTTGCACACTGTCTACACATCATCCATTGAAGCTACTATTAAATTTTCAGCATCATTGGATCTATGTAGCATCAGCAATCTTTTAGATATGTCTATGTGCATATAAACTCTACATCAAATGTGGAGTTAATCTTTTTCCATTTCACATCAATATTCCTTTATTCCTGTAGATCACAACAACAGGAACTCCATTCTCAATCACTTAGTTGCTTTACTAAACTTGGTACAACAGAATTAAATGTTATGCTATCTCATGCCTATATATGCACTTGCATTTCGATAGTTCACGTGACGTCGAAACTCGACTAGGAGCATTCCTTGGAGGAGAAGGCCTGGGTGTCAACTTGAAGTCCTTGGCGGAGTCTCCGAAGGAAGACCACTGACCATTAACATTTAATCGAGTCGCAAACTAAGGCAAGCCCGGGCTTGCATTTAAGATCTTTTCAAAGTTTTCCAATTTTTTTCACTTACATCTATAAGTTGTATATGATATGTGCATTACGTGTAAGGTGTTTGATACTCCACTTGCATATCCACAAATCCTATGGGAGGCTTGGAAAGGTTTACAGCTTGATGTGTACAACTGCCATGCTAATGTTGTAGATATACCGGTAGAAGTCAAGTAGTTGGAATCTACTCGCGAGATTGGAATGACAGTTCATATGAGGATGAAAGATGAGAGAATGGCTTATGAAATGCATATGAGACCGGGCAGGGGGATAGGAGTTGACGAGATGGAGTCTTGGGCGCATAGCCCTGCTTGTGTCGCTTGAGGACCGTGCCATATGCTGCACTATTGGGCAAGCTTGAACTGTACCGGTTGCATAATGGGATATGGGCCCAACAAACTGATGTAACTCCAGATTGCAGTGAGGAAAATCCTCTGTTGTCCTTGAATGGAGATGCGAAGGCACAAAGGTGTCAATCTTCTAGCGGACAACTTCGGCATGTTCATGTAGGGGACCTTTTTGCTGTGGATGACGAGATTTGTTAGCATTTGGGTCTTGGGGGAAAGGTGGCCACGTATGCCACGGGAGGAGAGCACGTATGTGTCTCCCACGTGGGTGTGTGTGTCATGTAATCGGGTGTCTATTGATTGCAATCACATTCCCTCGTGGTTATTTGAGTACCACTTGTCCATTTCTGTCGTGACGTAGTAAATAACTGGAATGCTATGAGAATATGCTATATGATCTTGATGATTAATAGCCTGGAAATCTTAGTTATAGTATATGCTCATTAAAGTTATCTTTTTGAACTGTTGACTTGTCACTAATAACGTGAAAGCTAAGGATCCACTTGTAGGCGAGTTTGTTTACGCAATATCCTACCTATGCTTAGTTGGTTATCTTGCATATAGAGTCGCATGCTTAGGTGAGATGGATCAGTCTTGCTGAGCTTTATGCTCATGTTTGAAGTTAACGAATTTTTGCAGGATATATGATTGATGATGGGCTTGACGACAATGCCTTGCTTCATTAGGGTTCATGGCTGAGTGGAAGCTCTGCACGCCGCCGATATCTGTGAGTGCTGCTAGTGTAAAGCATCTCAAGGCATGGACAGCTTTACTCATGCATAGCTAGTGTTGAGAGCGTAGTATGATGTATAGACTTCTTTCCTACGTTATATATTGCAAAACATCTGTTGTGTTCATAAATAAAAGACTTTTGTTGTGTTTTATTCTCGTTCTTTTCATGTATGCTGTTGGGTGTCGCATCGCATGAGATCCTTGGATGTCGGGACCCAGGTTCCCACAGACTGCTATGAATATATGAAAGCATTATGCTCTCATCTATTCTAAGAACTCATTCAAGCTCAAGGGAATTGCGACCATCACTGGGTGTAAGTTATTCCTCTGTGGATAAAAGGTATGATGTACCTTAACCAAGGAATGACAGGATCACATCCAATGTATATTGGGTGCAAGTTGTTCCTATGTGACCAGAAGGTATTTTATACCTTAGTCAAGGAACAATGGATCACACTCAACCCATGTTGAGTGCACGTCATCCCTTTGTGGTTATAGGTATGTTGTACCTTAGCTAAGGAATAACGGATCGTACTCAACACATGTTGGGTACATGTCACACCTTTGTGGCTAAAGGTTATCATTACCTTAGCCAAGGAATGACGGATCACACCCAATGCATGAGGGGTACAAGTTATTCCTTTATGGCAAGAAGGTATGATACACCTTAGCCAAGGAATGACGAAACACACTCAACGCATGTTGAGTGTACGTCGTGCCTTTGTGCGAAGGGTTATCACTACCTTAGCAAAGGAATAACAAGGTACATCCAACCTATGGAATCTTGAGGTGTGGATGAGCGACATCGACAACACTCTCCTTGACCACACTCATGGAACCCATGGAAGGCAATCCAACATCGACACTCAACCCTCCAATGTCAAATCCATGCTGCAACAAGGTTAGACCAACCTCATGGCCTACATCCGTTGTTAGGATTTCAGCCCCTATCGCGGAACTTGACCAAGAACAAGCTTGGGGGAGGACCCCCACTTGAGTTAACTTGTATCACACCCCTTGCATATTTATTTTCCATTCACCCACCATCCACCTTGCATATAAAAAAACTTAAAAATAAGTAGAGTAGATTTGCTTTCAAAATAAAATAAAAGATGTGCGGTAAGAATGGTTTGGAATTCACATAAATGAAATGATGAATAGTTGCCCTGTTTTAATTTTCCTAAGTCCCTAGTTTACAACTTACTACTCTCCAAAATATTGGTTTTATTGGCTAGAATTACTTTTGCCTTGATTTAGAAATTGTGGGTAGCAAAAGCTTAATCGATTCTAAGTTGTTGTGGGATATGATATAGTGATAGGGCTGATATTCCTAGTTTGAAAGTGAAACATTGATTTTCGAAGAAATTCTAAAAATATTTAAGTTACTCTCATTTGATTAGAAATACCTACCAAAGCCATATGATATATTAAATTGATAGACCTTATGCATATGCTATTTGTCTTCACATTGAGCTTTGTCAAACTAGTATAGACCTATGTGAGATTTCATTCATTACTTTTTGAATTCAAGACTTCACTTACACATGTTGTACTCCTACACTAGAAGTAAGCAAATGCTCATCATACCATCATTCCACAATAAAAAGAGAAACTCAATATATCATTCATGCTTAGTACTGTCTCCAAAATTATTGCATAAAAAAAGGAGTAGAAGACATGGCTACAAGAAAATAAAAAAATGCATGCTTATATCAAAAGCATGAAAAAAAAAAGAGAAAAGTAGCCATGTTTCATCCCTGCAAAATAAGAGAGTCCACTCAAAAAGGAGTCATCTCAAATATCCACATACACCTCCATTACATCACACATGCACAAGTCTTGAATCAAATAGCTTTGGATTGATTTCTCCTATGGCTTGCTTTTTTGACTTAGCAATATTATGTGTTGCAAATATGCCTACTATATTCTCTACCAAGCTCCACATACAGGCCTTATTTAGTGGTAGGATGAGTGTAGGCAAAATGCCTGGGTGAGAAATTATTTCCACTACACAAAAAGAAGAGACTAAGAGAATCAAATTGAGGTACTTAAAATGTAAATTGAACTCTCTAGAATTTGAGTGGAACTTAATTTCTGGGGATTGTGTGCTCCATTTGTTGTTCTATCTTTCAACCACCCGTGAATAGGAGACGGCATAAGCCCCATATGAATTAAGATGGGTGAAGTACCATGCCAATTTTCACAATACTAGGTAGAGTATTTTGTTGTGCATATGGTACTTGTGAAAAGTAGAACATAGTAGCAACTCCTTATCATCAATCTAAGCTCTTGACTTTGCTCGGGACGAGCAAAGGATAAGCTTGGGGGAGTTTGTTGATAGTTTTTATATACCAATTTCACCCGTCAATATAACTCAATTATGTGAAGGAAATATCATTTCTTGCACACAACACCTTTCTATTTAACCTATTTCCACTTGTCCTTGGAGAAATTAGTGCATGCAGGTATTTTATATACAATTGAAGTGAAACAAGGGAATGGAGCTTATAAAATATCATCCCAGCCAATCAAGCACCGACAAGTGGCACCACATGGATAAAATGGCCCACAAACAGAAGTATCCGAGGCCTTCCAACAGTGTAGCACCCATATCATGGAATGGGACCCACCTGTTAGTCACCTGGAGGAAAAACTGGCCGTTTGGAGCCAGGACCAGGTCGGCTGACCCCCCTAGTCGGTCGACTAGGTCCTGGCACCAAACACGGTCAATGCGACGTGTTGGCTCCTCCCAGCTTGAAGAAGTCAGTTGTGACTGATTCGCGCGCTTTTGGTGGCAGGAACCGACCCTTCTCCAAGCTATAAATAGGACCCCTCATCCCCTCACTTCAACACACACCACTTGAGCATCATTCTATTGTATAAACTAGTTCTCTTAGTCCCTACTGGAGTTAGGCTATAGAGAGGAGAGCCTCTAGTCCCAAGTCCAAGTTGGAAAAGGTATGTCTCATGTATCTTTTCTTATATTTGTAAATTTATGCATAATAAAGATATTATCTTTAGTTTTTTTCTTCATATACTTGGATGAAGTGTTTCTTGTTTGATTATGGATTCCATGTATGTGGTAGGAGTAGTCTTTATGTTTATGCCATATCACTCTTAGTCTATCATCATAAACACTACAAACCCCCACTATAGTCTAATTAGTTATGATATGATCATGTTAATATGAATCACTTGTGCTATGTATCAACAACGATGATTTAGTTCATTGCCTTAGGATGGCTTGTGTCCGGGCTCTTAAGGTAATTACTTAATATGCTAGCATGGTGCTAGGATAGAAAGTAGCGCTGAATGTCTCGTAGACCCACAGATTGAAGAGGTAGGCAGTAGGTGCTAACAGCCCTATCTATCCTTTGTCATCCTCCATGTTCGGCTATGCCACATGCTCTTGGTAGGAGTTGCCTAGTGTTGCTAGGGGTAAACCCGTGCCCTATGTGTTGAACAACGTAGCATAAGTATTCACCATTGACATGCTCATTAGTACCTAGCTTAAGCTATGTATATGTATATTAGAAGCATTGTAGGAGTAACTCACCAACTCTAGGTCTAACCTCCAATAGGACCCATTTACCCCTTAGAATAGATTGCTTAGGTGTGTGTCACACTACCTATACATTATCAACTTACCCCTGTCTTGATAATTGATTAGTATCCCTTAGCTTGATAATAAGAGTAGTGTTTACTTTACTCCATTCCCAGTTTTTGTGCTCTTAGGAATATTTACTCCTTTGGGATAAACACGATACCCTTGGGAATACTCTTGGGTGAAATGCTACACAACAGTTTTTGTGCGCTTGCGGACCTCATCTCTCTCGAGAGATAATCAGTGACATAAGAAACATCAAGGTGGTGGAAGGTGGAAGCTTTTAAATAACTTCAATTTTGGATTTGTCAGACTCATCCCCCTTTTGGACACCAAGAGTCCTAAGACGATGCCTTCACGGACCATAAAATGACACTTTTCCCAATTTAGCACAAGGTCCTTCTCTTAGCATCTTTGTAAGACCCTACCTAGGTTCTTAAGACAATGATCAAATTTTTTTCCATAGACGGAAAAGTCGTCCATGAAAACTTCCATGATTTATTCGATCAAGTCGTAGAAAATAGACATCATGCACTTTTGGAACGAAGCGGGTGCATTACACAACCCGAACGACATTCGCTGATAGGCGTACGTTTCGTAAGGGCATGTGAATGCGGTTTTACTTTGATCATCAGGATGGATGGGAATTTGATGGTAACCAGAATACCAATCAAGGAAACAAAAGACGGAATGTTTTGCTAGCCGTTTAAGCATTTCATCAATGAAAGGTAGCGGGAAATGATCCTTCATTGTTTCCTTGTTGAGTTTTCCGTAGTCAATACACATCCTCCACCCCGTGACAGTTTATTGAGGAATGAGTTCATTCCTCTAATTTCGAACGACCGTCATTCCTCCTTTCTTGGGCACTACTTGGACAGACTAACCTACTCACTATGAGGAACGGGATAAATTATCTCGGCATGCAAGAGTTTCAAGACCTCCTTCTTGACAACCTCCCGCATGGCATTGTTCAACCTCATTTGAGGATCCCTAGATGGTGTGCTAAGAGGGTCAGTGGGAATGCGATGGGTGCAAAGAGCAGGGTTGATTCCCTTAAGGTCTTGGAGTTAGTAGCCTAGGACGGATCTATGCTTTTCTAAGACAGTCATGAGCTTGGTAGTTTCGTCTTGTGAAAGCTTGTCACTTATGATGACAGGAGCTTCCACATAACCGTGTAGGAAAGCATAGCGTAGGCCTGGGGGTAGGGTTTTCAACTCAATCGGGGGCTTTTGTGATGGTTCTTCTTTGGGCAAATCAAATGTCTCCTGCAATTCATCCTCTTCTTGGATGAATTGTTCTTCTTCTTCATTTTCAGGAAGTTATAAGAATTGAAGGGCCATGGCTTCCTTGATTGGCTCACTCTGGAGGGGGGGGGGGGGTTCTGCTAATGTGTTCTTGGATCACAAAATGGGAATGGAAAACTTTCTCCCTCCGAGTTTGACATCTAGGTTGCCTTCTGAGGGTGCATCCATGAGTAATTTCTCGATGGGTAACCCTATCATTACATTGAAGTCTTGGACTTCGAAGACATGAAAATCAAGGCAGAATTCGATGTTCTCATGTCTTATAGACACGTTTAGTAAAATCCCATATCCTTCCTTGATGTTTCCATAGGAGTCCCTGAAGGATTTTTTGTTGGAGCCTAGGGTAGATCACCCAAAATGGCTAAAGCACAATTTTCAGAAATGATATTGGCTCCAACAGTGGGATTATAAAGGACATTCACCATTACCCCTCGAATAAGACATCGAATGGTTGCTGGTGGTGAGTTTACCCGAATTATTTCAGGTGAAAGCTCAACCTCTGCCATCCATTGCCAACTCATGATCGAGGTCAACTCCTTGATCAGTTCCTAAAGGAAGTTTCCTTTAAGCGGATTAAAGAATGAGGGATGTAATGATGGTTTCCTTCCATAACAATACTTCAAGGCATTCCCAAAATCTTCAAAAAGATCTTCCTCGAAGCACAATGGAAACTCTGAAGGTCGAATTTCTTCTTTCTTCTGTGTCTTCGGTTCAGGTGAGGATTTCATAGTCACAACTTGAGATGAGCATGGTATGGGTTCGGGGGTGACTATGGGGGGATCCTCATGTCTCGACATGGCTTCCTCTTGAGGGGGTTCATTAAGACTGGCGATGAAAGATGTATTTTCTAGAATGCGTTCTCGAATTTCCTTTCCTTCAATAGGTGTCTTATGGAGGAAAGCGCCTCCAGCCGTTATGTCGAGGTATAGGGCAGACTCTTGTCGAGCCCAAAACAAAATTGTTGTAATAACACATGTTCAGGAAATGACAAGTTCGGGCCTGATTTGGTTAGCAATGAGAATCTATCCCACGCTGCACCTATAGATTCCTTCTCGAATTGCTGAAAGTTGAAATTTTCCCTTCGTTGAGAGGCAACTTGGGAGAGTGGAAAGAATGCAAGACAAAAATTGTCTCAAATTATTTCCATTTTCCATTTGCACTTCCAGCGGCATGAGTGTACCACTACTTCGCTCTTCCCTTGAGGGAAAAGGGAAACAATTTCAACTTAATAGTTTCTTGTGTCATGCCATTGATTAGAAGGCATGAACACAATTGCTCAAACTCTTGCAGGTGATTGTAAGGATTCTCACAATCCGTACCTTAGAAGGATTGCTCCCGAACCAAGGCTATAAAGCCAGGGTGGAGTTCATAGCAAGTTTAGCAAATGGGATCCGCCGATTGCTAGGACACGATGATGGCTTGGAACATTACGATGATGTCATATGGTCAACGACATCGACGCGGCTCATGGTGGAGAATCACGAGCACGCACGGATATGCCAACGTGATACAAACGACAAAGGAGGTCAACTTAGGGACTCCTATAGGAATGATCTCAATGCGGAAACTAGACGTACGACTTGACGACACATGAGTAACCTTAGCGATCACGACGAACGGACGTCGGTGACGTCAAGCAAGGTATTTCAGGGCAAGGCTCACCTGGTAGGCATTTCGCCGAACATCTTGGGTGTGTACTTGATTTCTGTCGCTTCATCACCATTCAAAGGGCATCTTGGCACTTATCTTGGTCGAGTTGCCACAGCACAACAGACCTACATCCATAGACCAACATTGAACAGCAACACACTTAGTTTCGCCTTGTAACCATTTCATCAAACACCTAGGCTGCAGTCACTGATCCAATCAATCTTGCAAAATCATAGCTAACCTTGGACCAATTGTTGATATCATTGTGTCAACGGTGTGTTCCTACATCTTATCCATCACCCGCATCACATTCATCACTGGTTGGGCGCTGCCACGACGCAGAACGGGGCGACGATGTCAGGCGTCGACCACCGGTTTAGGTGTTGGACGGTGGCAAGGTACTGCAGCATGGCGACGGACAAAGAGTGTCAGTGGCAGCATGGAACATGGCGAGTGCGGTCAAGGGGCGACGAGGTATGAACAGCGCTGTGGCTGTCGACGCGGTTGGTGCGGGTGCGGGCAGCACGCGTGCTGTTGGCGTGGCGAGAGTTCTTGCAGCTGATGGGCAAGCAGCGCGACACAGTAGCAGTACGCCAAGGAAATCGACCGAGGGCGTGCTCGCTGGAGCAGGGGAGCAGAGTCGCGGCTGTGTTGCGCGGGAGCGAGAGCAGACCAGACACGGACAAGCAGCAAGACAATGGCGCTCGGCCATGGCTCGACAAAGCGCTGGAGCAGGGCGCACCGCGGCAGGGAGGAGACGCGTGCGGCGTTGGTGGCGCAGTGCTTGCAGGGACACGGGGAAGGAGGCGCGCGTAGCGTCGGCGACGCGTGGGGGCGGTGTCGGTGAGGAGCACGGCCGTGAAGGTGGAGCGCGTGACGTCGGCGGACTGAGCAAGCGGACGGCGGGGGAGGTGCGCGGCGCGGCAAGGAGGGGGCTGGGGCGCAGACCAGGGTGCGCTGTGGCCGGAGGCGAGGAGGCGGCTGGCGGGGGAGGCTGGGTCGACCCTCGTGGGCCGACGACCAGGCGAGGAGGAGGTGCGGCGCTCCGTGGCGCTGGCGGCGGAAGCCGGTGGCCGGACGGCGGTCGGGAGGGAGAAGGAAGGCGCGAGGGAAGAAGAAACGGGGTCGGGCGCTGATAAGGACCGAGAGAGAGAAGCAAAGTTGGTTTTTGTGGCCATGAGGATAGACATGACATGTGGGACCCACTTCACTCTCCTCCCTTCTCCTTTTCAAAATTCAAATAGAGATAGCAATCATGCTTCATAAATATTCAACTTTGGCCCAATGACAAAATAAAATATGAAGAATTTTATGGTGCAACCAGATTTCAAAACTGAGCAAGTTGAATTTTGAACTCAGGTTTGAATTTGAATTCAAGCGGTGATACTTGATTCAATGAAATAAATGGTAGATTAGGTTCAAAAATCTTGAAACTTTGAAGTTAACCTTTTTGAACCATAAGGGACCTCTGGAAAAATTTGGAGTTGATTTGGACAAGGTTGAGCACAAAGTTTAAATTTGAAGTCGACGTCGATTAAACTCTCAGTACGTCTCCAATAAATGGAAAACGTGCTTCAAAAGTTTTGAAACTTTACCGAGAGTCTAATTGGAATATTAGAATTTCATGGAAAAATTCACGGCCTGAGATTCGGATATTTTTGGATGTCCCATTTTAGGGTTGAAATAATTCCTATTAAGATTTTAAGTTTTAACAAGTCCATATTTGTAGTGAACATGGGTTACCGCACGTGATACATGTGAGTTTGGATTTCCAAGTCGACTTTCAAAAATTTTTATGTTCACATTTTTTTCCGTTTTTTTTTCTCCCGAAAAGCAGGCTTTTACAATCCTCCCCCCTTAAAGGAATCTCGTCCCGAGATTCTAACAAGTAGAATAACAGAAACGATGAAGGAACGATCCGTAAAAGAGGGTCATTGACTAAGGAAAATGAAAATGCCCTTAAAGACTTGGGTTCTACAAAATAGTGATCATCTTCAGACATCTTAAGAAATTCTAAAGTCTGCTTCAAGTGATTCCAGTCTTTAAGTTGATAATCTTGACAGGATGCTCGACATGACCATATCACGTCGTAAAACTTTCACGTCTGTTACTGACCCTTTATTGTTGTACTCTTACACTGACATGACATCCTGTTCTGTCCTAATCTTGACTTGAAGAATTAACACTTGTTCTGTGCTTCTCTTGGTCACCATGATAGTTTAAAACTATCTGTGCATTGATTCTTGGTTGCTTGCTTGGTTTTGCATAGGTCCTTATAACTTGATGTGGTATTTCCCTTGACATGAGTTAAGATGGTTTACGAGGTTAAACAACAATCATTAACCTCGTTTGATGTTTTGTCAACCATAGGATTCCTTAGCCGTAGTATAAGAGTAGCAAGACACCCAACACCCTTATGTGATGAAAACAGCAGGAATACGGAAGATATGACGACTACAAGGTTTTTGGGTATATCAACATCTTCAAACGATAGAAATAGAAGAGGAAGACCATTTGCGGTGGCATACGAGGATTTAAGGATTCAGCATCCTCATATGTTCCCAACACAGCAAAGAACTCCATCATATGGTAACTACAATGTAATTAGTGTAGCAAGGTTACCATATAACAACGCAAGATCTTAGATGGACCCAAAGAGTTTCACGAGGTTGATAATCGAACGGTATCCTCGCGAGTAAGGAGATTTCATGGATTTTACAAGGTTGATCATCGAACTGATGACCACTCGATGACGAACGGCATAGTTGCAACAATCAAGGTACTTGAACCTAAACAAGTCAAGAATGGAATTCCAAGTGTTTGTTTAGTAGCAAGTGAGGTTGATAATTGGTTTCCCAAGTATTACTCAATGAAAAGGAGATCAACAATGTAAGAATTGAAATGAAGATGGTGAAATGATCGTAGTCATTAGGCACTTTAGAATAGTTTGAGTGGGGTACACAGTCTTGCTCTAAATTTTAGTATTATCATGCATTCTATTATTGGTGTTACATGGGTAATGATGCTTCATGATGCATCATATGTTGTATGGTGCAATGAATATGCATATGGTATGGTGCAAATGGTGCATATGTATGGTGCAAATGATGTATATGTATGATGCAAATGGTGCACATGCATGGTGCAGTAGCTTTTATAGTTTGAGCAAGACTAAATGAACCACACCCACAAAACTCAAGTACTGTCTGATGATTTGCAAGGATTGGACACCGTGGTCGTGAAAGACACTCAATGAGTAGCGTTACTTTCATGACTCGACCATAGTTAAGGAATTCATAACAGAATGATTGACAAGGAATGTGGGAAATATACCACGTTACCTCGACCTTTTGAAAGCTTGTTCATGTTCTACTCAACTTGATTGTATCTTCATCAGGAGAAAAACAACTAACTATATGTCTCTAGTGATACTTCACTTAACCTTCGCTTCGATCTGGCAAGAGGAATTGATATCCTTAGCGATTACTTTAGTGGAGTTGAAGTCACACTTCTTCTTTGAGTAACTCAATCTGGTGGTGGATGTTGGATCCTCTTGAAGATGTAATCTTACTTGATCGTCTTCTTGTTGACATGACTCGTTGTAACCAAGGTTGATGGTTGAACATCACCTTTACTTGAGTGCTCGCCTTCCCCCTTAAAGTTCCAAACCAGGATGTCGAAGCGTACTCCAAACAATCCTCATGGAAAGACGAGGTACAACTCGAGTAATTGCGACATGCGTTTAACATCACAATATGTGATGTGGCAAGTCACATAAATCAGACACTAGTATGCCTATCCAAGAGAAAAGGCTTCAATGAGTTTAACAATCTAGTCAACTTGGTAAATACTTGAGTCCTAACTCTTGGTTTGTTACGACACTCCTCGAAATGATATCGAGAGCCGAATGCCTAACAAAAACCAAAAGGTTCAAACTGGCCAGGTTATGGTGACAAACAACCAGCCTGGACACAAACTCAATTTTGATCCAGTTAATGGCAAAATCAGATCTCGAGGTGAAGAACAAAGTTAAAGAACACATCAAGACCTTTCCAAAAAGTATTGGTTTGCCTCTAGATCTTCTATGGTTTGCATGTTATGCTATTTTAAAGTCAGCAGAATTTTCTGCACTTTCAGCAGAACCTGCTTAAAAAGTACCAGTTTTGATCTACAGTTTTCAGACTGTTCTGATGGAAATATGGAAATATTCTTATTTACAAAGTTGTAGCCAACATAATCAGATTTCCAGAATGTACTTACTTGTCTTCACATCAGTTCTGGTTCAAAAGATATGAATTTTTTAATTTAGGTAAAATTTCAGTATTCAGAACTGAATTGAGTTCAGATTGACCACTCTGTATTGAAACTCGATTTGGAATAGGTAGATGACCGATTCAGGTCTGGATCCAATTGCAAAACTTGTATCTGACTCTCTAACCTTTCCAACAGTTACTCGAGCGACACCATTGGATCAAGGGTCTGCGAGTTATGGATTAAATTCAGAGGTGTACAGATTGCTGTCCAGTTTGGGTACGCCTGGGCAGTCTCTGCGATTATCCAAATTTCACCCACATAGAAAAGGATTCTGGTTTGGTGTTGAATAGAAAACATGTAGAGGACTTCCAAATATTTTTAAAGAGTATTTACTTGCCCTCGTAGCATTTCTGGTTGAGAAGATACGGCATTTGCAATTTGACAGTTTTTCTGAAAATTTGGACAGCACCTTCTTTGTTTAAGGCTGATTTTGTCCACAATTTTCAGATATACAAACATCAACATTTGCAAAAATAATACATAGCAAACTTGTTTCATACATTCTCAATATTCCAGAAATGTAAAATATGAGGCCATTCGATAACTCTACTAGGAATTATAATCGAAACAGTAACTGAATAGGTAACGGTCCATATTCTGAACTGTTTCGACACCTTAAACGATACTTCAATTTAGACTTGGTTATTGTGAGTTTTAGCCTTCGTGTTGAATAGTAAGTTGGTAGAGGATTCATTAAGCTTTACAGGCATGTATAAATATGCCTAGGTTGCATTTATAGTTTAACAGTTATGGCTGTTCAATGTTCAAAATTTTTCTGGCTGTTTCAGATAGCACCTATATACATGTACTATCTTCAACTCTGTTTTTAATTAGTTTTAAACTGAATTTGAGGTATCACTGAATAAAAAATTTGTAGAATAGCTCTTCCCCTTTTCAGAAATGTATCATAATGGAACAGAAGACCTTTCGTCAAGGAAATATGACAAAAGTTCAGATACTGTCTTGTACAGTTTCAGAACAGCAGCTGCCGTGGTTATGGTGCATTTTCATCACCATACAAAGGTCTTTTGGCTTGGAGATCAATAGGAAACTTATAGAAGACTTCAAAAGCTTTCCAAAAAGTATTCACTTGCCTCCAAAGCCCTCCAGGTTGAAGAGATATGGAATTTCAAAATCAGGTCAATTCTGTTCGAAAACAGAACTCACCGGCTTCGAAACACAAGAATTTGGAAACAAACTAAAATTTTGAAACTTAGCTCAAAACTCAAGTCCGATGGCTAGAACTTGATTCACAACAAATCATTTTATTTGGAACCAAATGGAATCTTAAAAGAGACTTGACGACCTTCTTATTCATAGCATATCACTATGGATCTTCATGCTTAACTAAAATCTTACTCCGACGAAGTCGAGCTAAACTCTCGCCAGGAGCAAAGGACTTTGGTTCACCTACTCTTGAAGAGAAACATTTTACCTTGTCCATAAGATATCAGCATCTGATACTTGGACTTAATATGAATATGAAGCCATTTCTTTCGTGGGGGATGGCCAAAGTATCAAGTGGGATACTGACGGTACTATGTGCCTTACCAAAGGAAAAGTCTAACCCGGTATATCCGGATACGTCTATAGGTGGTTCTAATATCGATCACTCGCAAACGTATTCTACACGGGTCGCTACCAGAGTTATTGTATCAGCAGAAAACAAACAATCCCCTTTCACACCTTCACACCACAAGGACGGCACGGGGAAACACGACAGGTAGTCACAATAATATATATGAAAGTAAATGCATACGGTGTGAGTCGCCCTCGAGCGAAGTCATGTCTCAAGGTACATGGCTGTAAATACGTCTTTACAGCAAAGACTCCCGTACAAACCAGCTTATACACGCTCGGGCATACGTGTTTTGCATGATCCCATAGAACATGATTAGTTCTAGAGATGCATACTATCGGGTTATACACCACCCGACGGGGGCTCCCACTAATTTTGTGTCACGCTAGGGTACCGCATGTCATATGTTCTCGGAAACATGGAAACTTTTAGAGACTCATATTGACTTTCCGTGCTAAGCCACGAAAATTTCACATACCATATCTCGTATGCAGAATTTACTGAGATTGATCCGCTCTCGGTGGCGTACCTTACCTCTTACCTTGAAGACGGAGCGTCATTACAGAATAATATAACAAGTTAGTTCACCACCTTTATGACTTATACTAGTAATAGTCCTTAATGGGCATATAGCTAATCCTCACTCGACTACTTTGGAGATTTCGAAAATAGGCTCTTTTCGAGCGTGCTATTCCCAACGAAGCTCTGATACCATGTCTGTGGGGACCGGAGTCCACACCTCCGAGGATCTCATTGGGTGGTGCCGTGCGATGCGGCACCTAACAGCACACACGAAAAGAATACCAAAACATATAAAGTTTTCATTTCATAATAAGAAGAGTTTACAAAAGGGTGCACCACAGGGGTACACACGCAGCGGAAAATACATACTCATAATCTCACCTAACTAAGCAGGAGAGAATACATCCATGCCCTAGGACGCTTCTTACTAGCAACATGAAGAACATTCAGCAGCGGCGTGGTTCACATGAGATTTATCTCGACACCTCGAGTCTCATGTACAACCTGAACAACAGAAATAAAACTAATACCTGCAAAAATCGTTAAAGCGCAAACGTGAGCATAAGGCTCAGCAAGACTAACCCATCTCACTAGACATATGCAAGGGGAATACTAAGCATAGGTAAGGAATGGCATAAAAGACTCGCCTACAAGTGGATCCTTATAATAATGTTTTAAGTAGCAAATGACATTCTCCAAGCACGGCACATCATGGGCTCCACAATCAAACAAGAAACGCTTTACCAATGATATGACATGCTCAGAGCACATAATGCTATTATAGCTAAAGTATGGGGAAATTGTAAACTTTTAATTGTACTATCTCTAAATCATAGAAGGTTGCAAAGTAATTATAATTCAATACAATATGATTTTCTGGCCTCTTTAGTATTTACTACGTCACGGCAGCGACGGACAAGTGGTACTCTATTACCGCGAGGGATGGTGATTACAATCAGGACATACCCGGACTGCACGACACGCACACCCGCGTGGGAGACACATACGTGCTCTCCTCCCCGCATCATACGTGGCCACCTTTCACCCAAGACCCCAATGTTGACAAACCTCTTCATCCCGAGCAAAAGGTCCCCTACACAGACACGTCGAAGTTGCCCGCTAGAAGATTTACACATTTATGCCTTCGCATCTCCATTCAAGGACAACCAAGGAGTCTCCACACTACAGTCCGAAGTTACATCAGTTTAATGGGCCCATATACCATTATGCAACCGGTACAGTTCAAGCTTGCCCAACGGTGCCGCATACGGCACGGTCCTCAAACGACACAGGCAGGGCTATGCGACCGAGACTCAATTCTCGCCACTTCCTATCCATCCCCTGCCCGGTCTCCATTTCATTATATTATGCCATTTTCTATCTAACCAATCCTGTGAGATATGTCCTACATCTCTCGCGAGTAGATTCCAACTACTCGACTTCTACCGGATTTCCTATGCATTAGCAAAGCAGTTACTACAGGTCAAACTGTAACTCGTTCCAACCAAACCTTGGGATTTGTGGTCATGCAAGTGGAGTATCAAACACCTTATACGTAATGCACAATATCAACTGAAGACGTAAGTGAATAAAACTGGAAAACTTTGAAAAGCTCTTAAATGCAAACCGGGGCTTGCCTTAGTTTGTGACTCAAATAAATGTCAATTGTTAGTGGTCCTTCTGTGCAGACTTTGCCAAGGACTTCAAGTGGACATCCTGGCCTTCTCCTCCAAGCGAAACTTCTCGTCGATCACCTATCATCACATTCCTATTGACATGATATGCATATAAGTGATTAAGTAATTAAGTAATTTAATAATAGACTCTACGAGGTTGTGTAAACTTTAAGAACGAGGAGTTTGATTAGGAAGGACAGATATGCCTCTGTTGTGTGGATAAACAAAGGATGGAGTCAAGTGGTCATAGTAGTATCGAGATGTGAAAAGGTGCAATGTAAGCACACATTGCAACTTGGCACTCAACACTCGACGCTATGCCACTCAAGGACGATACAGCTGAATGGTGTGGAAGTGTTGGACTGGTAGTGTAAGGATAACCTAAGAGTCAAGGTGGCATCAAAAGCTTGAGTATGAGTGGTGTACAAGACGAAGGTCGCGATTTAGCAATCGACCACTGAACTTGACTTAACTCGTAAAGGAGTAAACCTAGTCAAGTGAGCAGTGCTGTCGTATGGTCCTGACTTAGGATGAACCATGGTGGAACCTAACGACACTTGGGACTAAATTGAGATCAACATGTCTTGGACTTAAGAAGTCATTACAAGCACTGTCAACCTAGCATGTGTTTTGCCATTTCGGGAAGATCGTCTCCTCGATGTTCACGTCGACCCGGACTCGTCAACAGTGGTGAGCAGAATCTCGAACACCACCTCATGAGTCGGAGAGGTAGGGACTTGACTTAGTCGTTGACAAAAGACTCGATGAACCTATCGTCGATGAAGAGGTACACCTAGGTAAGCAATTTTACGAACGGAAAGGAAACATCCTCGACACGACTAAGAAATTCTTATCCAAGGTTCCACTTGGACTAGTCCTCCTCGTCGGTCGCAACGTTCTCGCAGTATTCTACCCTAGGTCATCAGTGGTCACCAATACACTCGGTTTGACCTAGAAGGCATTTCATCGAGCATCTAGACTACACCTAGGACTCGACGAGTCTCGCCTTGACCAAACCCTAATTTGGCTAAACGACTATCGACCGTTGTGTCGTGGTTGTGTTTCAGCATCATGTACGTTACAGGCATCCTTCATCTCCATGCCAGGACACGATGATGGCTCGGAACATTACGACGACGTCATATGGTCAACGACGTCGACGCGACTCATGGTGGAGCATCACGAGCACGCACGGATATGCCAATGTGATACAAACGACAAAGGAGGTCAACTTAGGGACTCCTATAGGAATGATCTCAATGCGGAAACTGGACGTACGACTTGACGACACATGAGTAACCTTAGCGATCACGACGAACGGACGTCGGTGACGTCAAGCAAGGTATTTTAGGGCAACGCTCACCTGGTAGGCATTTCGCCGTACATCTTGGTTGTGTACTTGATTTCTGTCGCTTCATCACCATTCAAAGGGCATCTTGGCACTTATCTTGGTCGAGTTGCCACACCACAACAGACCTACATCCATAGACCAACATTAAACAGCAACACACTTAGTTTCGCCTTGTAACCATTTCATCGAACACCTAGGCTGCATTCACTGATCCAATCAATCTTGCAAAATTAGAGCTAACCTTGGACCAGTTGTCGATATCATTGTGTCAACGGTGTGTTCCTGCATCTTATCCATCACCCGCATCACATTCATCACTGGTTGGGCGCTGCCACGACGCAGAACGGGGCGACGATGTCAGGCGTCGACCACCGGTTGAGGTGTTAGACGGTGGCAAGGTACTGCAGCACGGCGGCGGACAAAGAGTGTCAGCGGCAGCATGGAACATGGCGAGTGCGATCAAGGGGCGGCGAGGTGTGAACAGTGTTGTGGCTGTCGACACGGTTGGTGCGGGCGCGGGCAGCAAGCGTGCTATTGGCGTGGCGAGAGTTCTTGCAGCTGATGGGCAAGCAGCGCGGCGCAGTAGCAGTACGGCAAGGAACTCGACCGAGGGCGCACTCGCTGGAGCAGGGGAGCAGAGTCGCGTTTGTGTTGCGCGGGAGCGAGAGCAGACCAGGCACGGACAAGCAGCAAGACAGTGGCGCTCGGCCATGGCTCGGCAAAGCGCTGGAGCAGGGCGCACCGCGACAGAGAGGAGATGCGCGGCGTTGGCAGCATAGTGCATGCAGGGACAAGGGGGAAGGAGGCGCACGTCGGTGACGCGTGGGGGTGGCGCCGGTGAGGAACACGACCGTGAAGGTGGAGCGCGCGCGACGTCGGCGGACTGAGCAAGCGGACGGCGGGGGAGGTGCGCGGCACGGCAGGGATGGGGCTGGGGCGCGAACCAGGGTGCGCTGTTGCCGGAGGCGAGGAGGCGGCCGGCGGGGGAGGCTGGGGCGACGCGCGCGGGCCGGCGGCCAGGCGAGGAGGAGGCGCGGCGCTCCGTGGCGCTGGCGGCGGAAGCCGGTGGCCGGACGACGGTCGGGAGGGAGAAGGAAGGCGCGAGGGAAGATGAAACGGGGTCGGGCACTGATAAGGACAGAGAGAGAAGCAAAGTTGGTTTTTGTGGCCACGAGGATAGACATGACATGTGGGACCCACTTCACTCTCCTCCCTTCTCCTTTTCAAAATTCAAATAGAGATAGCAATCATGCTTCGTAAATATTCAACTTTGGCCCAATGACTAAATAAAATATGAAGAATTTTATGGTGCAACCAGATTTCAAAACTGAGCAAGTTGAATTTTGAACTCAGGTTTGAATTTGAATTCAAGCGGTGATACTTGCTTCAATGAAATAAATGGTAGATTAGGTTCAAAAATCCTGAAACTTTGAAGTTAACCTTTTTGAACCATAAGGGACCTCAGGAAAAAATTGGAGTTGATTTGGACAAGGTTGAGCACAAAGTTTAAATTTGAAGTCGGCGTTGATTAAACTCTCAGTACGTGTCCAATAAATGGAAAACATGCTTCAAAAATTTTGAAACTTTACCGAGAGTCTAATTGGAATATTAGAAGTTCATGGAAAAATTCACGGCCTGAGATTTGGATATTTTTGGATGTCCCATTTTAGGGTTGAAATAATTCCTATTAAGATTTTAAGTTTTAACAAGTCCATATTTGTAGTGAACATGGGTTAATGCACGTGATACATGTGAGTTTGGATTTCCAAGTCCACTTTCGAAAATTTTTAAGTTCGCATTTTTTTGCGTTTTTGTTCTCCCGAAAAGCGTGCTTTTATAACTTGTTGCTTGGTCCTCTAGAAAACAAAACTCAGTTGTAGAATCCACAATTGAATCTGAATATGTAACTGCTGCTAGTGCTTACTCACAAATTCTTTGGATTGTTCAAACACTTAAGGACTATGGGGTTGATCTAGATAGTGTTCCACTGTTTTGTGATAACACTAGTGCCATTTGCATTGCTAAAAACCCTATGCAACAAATTGACATTAGGTATCACTTTCTCCGTGATAATGTTAGGAAACATTGTGCTTCACCATGTAGATACCGAACAACAATTGGCTGACATTTTTACAAAATCTTTTGATTTCACTTGTTTTTGTTTCATTCGTAGTGAAATAGGGGTTATGCATCCTCATGGCTTACATTGAGGGGGAGTTTTAAACTTGAGAAGTCTATATGTTAATCTGAAATTAAAATAATATGAGCATAGTATTTCATACACATATGACCTTGTGATTCCTTTTACATGCTGAAAGTTCTTATTACATTACTCGTGTTATACATTTTGTAGTTTTTACCATGTCTAGTAATTGGAATAATTACTTACACTAAATCTGGTCACGGTTGAACTTTCTTGCTGTTTTGAACTTGTTGCATGCTCACAAATGCTTTTAATCATAAAGAATTAATCAAGTAATCAACACACATGTCAAGTTTTTATGAACAAATATAAATTGAGAAAAAAACAAAAGAATATGCATGCATCACACTTCTTCTTTTGAGATGGCTTATAATTGCACTTAGATATGAACTTGGAAGAAGTTGTGTATGACTAACACCATGTCCTTAAGCTTCTGATTATCAAATGACATAGGCTTGGCTTGGTTGGTTAGAAAAAGGCAGATGCACATATAATCTCTTGCAAATATCATATGATCTAAATTTGTGCTTTGAAAAATAATAAAATGCAGCAACAAGGGCCATGCTTTCCGGTATTGAAAAAGTTAAGTTTGTGAGATCATGACATGCTAAAATTGAAAATTACATTTGATCTCTAGCATGGCTTACACTACTTTATGTATTTCATTGATGTGATAGTGTAAGTTACTTGATAGTATGACTTGGATTAGCTTTGTTTTATATGTATATGTTATAATATGCTCACAACATTTGAAATTTCTCTTTTGAACCTTGCTGAATACATTATCAAAGGGGGAGATAATATGTGAATTTTTAAGAGAAGTATGCAAGGGGGAGAAATTGATAACACATTGCACATATTAACAATTTTACAATTTTTGGCACGATTCTTCTCAGGGGGAGAATTTGTTTTTATTCTCATTTTATTTCTGATTTACAAAGGGGGAGAAATTGTTTTCAAAACATTTAATGAGAATAATCCAATGTTCGGATTTTAAGTGGTGTTGCCAATGCATTCATCAAGGGGGAGATTGTGAGACCTATTTGTGGTGAATACATTGGATTGTAATGAATACATTGGCTTTGATGATAAAAGTTCTAAAATACTGCTAAAACACCTTTTTAGCAAGGTCCTTCTCTAGCTCCGAGCTTGCAAGGTCCGACGATAGTTCCGACTTGTTTCGGATAGATCCGGCAAGGTTCGACATTAGGTCCGACTTGCTTTGGATAGGCCCGACTTGTTTTGCTAGGTCTGACTTATGTTGGATAGCTCCGACATGTCTTTGTTAAGCTCTGACATATTTTTCTAGATCCGACTTTTGGGTTGACTAGTTTCGACTAGCTTTGGTAAGCTCCGGCGCTAGGTTGTACTAACTTTTGTAAGCTCCGGCGCTAGGTTCTACTAGTTTTGGTAAGCTCCAGCTCAAGCTCCGGTTAGGTTTGGCAAGATTCAGAGCTTGATCGCAATGTTCCTAATTTTACTGTGAAATGTTTCAAACTTACTTTACATTGTTGGAAGGATTGCTTAGTATTAATTTGCTAAGTTTTTGGTGCGTTTTGGTTGATATTGCTTATATCGTTTTGATATGGTTTGCAACATGCTTATGTGAGGTGCTCACGTAAGATGTTGTAGTTTTAGAACTAACGAGAGTCAAGTCGAGGACTTGTGCTCGGAAGTATTGATTGTTTATTCATGTGCAGGTGCTGCTTGAGTTCAAGACATGGCTGGTGACGAAATCCATTGAACTAGTCTTAGGGAGAAGATGAGGTTCAACAACCAAGTTCGGGAGGAATTTTAGTTGAGTTGATCGGGATGTCACGCAACATGTATGAATCGAGAACAATGCATATGAAGGTATCATAGACGTCGTTGTAAGATGTTTGCACGTGTGCAAGGAGCGCATGAACGTGGCTACATGGTTCCAAGGTGTTATGAAGAGATGTGGACATAAAGATTTGGTCGGAAAGGTCCAACCGACTAGGTTATAGACTCAGGCTGCGACTGAGTCGTGTTTGAATCAAATATGGAATGTTTGGAGTTGGTTATGATAGGATTTCGTATGGGTCACAAATTTGAGTTGTTTTAGGAATGTGGGATACGTTCCTAATGTGTTTGGAAGTCTTAGGATTGCTTCTATCTGCGTATAGAAGAGTTTTGAGCAGTTATGGAAAGTTTCGATTCGTGAATTGAGTAGGATTAGAGTTCTAGATAGGTTTGAGTTGGCCTAAGAGATGGTTATATAAGCAAGTGAGGCCAGAGCTCGTGGTGCACGACTTTGGGCTGTTCCTCTTGTGTTCTATTAAAAAAAACATCATAGTTTAAAGGAACTTTTGTGCCTTGTTCGTCCGATTTGTTTCTGTCAAGTCCTTCTGATCGAGTTTCTGCACAACACTACCTTGATTTGGTGGTTTTATCATAACTCGAGTTTTACATATCCGATTGACGTGATTATTTTTGAGTTGTCTTCACAACTTAATTTTTATCATCTATCAAAATTTCACGGTCATTGGATTTGTGGTTTCTGATCTACACGAGTTTCTTTACAGTGTTCCAGAACTATTTTTCTTGGGTAGGACAAATTGACCTTTGTTCGATCATTCGATCGTAACTTGAGTTTCTCTCGACGGAATATTGTGATTCTTGTCGTGACGTCTTCGAGACTTGATTCTCTACAATCTATACTATATTTGTCACAGTTGAACACGTTTATATTAGTCACACACATGGTTTCTTTAACAGATCTGTTTTCTATCGAGTGGTGTTTTCGTTGCTCCCGCTGAAAAGATTTAATCTACCATTCACCCCCCTCTGGTATCTTTGCATGTGCTCTTCGATCCTACACTTCCACTAACCACAAAGGGGCAAATAACCATGTTCAAGGGGCCTTCTCACAAAATGAGGGCTCCCCAAGATTTACAATGAAGAACACCACCAAACACACTTGAAATATAAGCAATAAACAACAAGAGTGTGCGAAAGAATCAAACCCAAGAGCTCAAGATTGTGTGAAACAAGTCTCTCCATTCGATCAATGCTATTCCCAAAAGATTTGATCTTTTTAGGATTAGAATGTGTGGAGAGATGTGTATTTTTGGGCTCTTGGAAGGTGTGACGGCGCAGGGAGTCGAGAGTTGGTTGTAGGGCCGTACACCTCTATTTATACTAGGCTTTCCAAAAGTTACCGTTAGAGTTTGCGATGTCTGGACTAGTCCATGGTGGACTCCAGACTAGTCCAGTGTGCGGCATGTGGGAAACCTTAAGTGTTCTGATATATCGGATTTGTCGACATACGAGTAGACTAGTTTGATTTGGTCTCTGGAGGCGTTCGGACTAGTCCGGCATATATCGGACTAGTCTGGTGTGGTGAACCTCATGTAGAATTGAGGACAAGTCTGCAGTTGGAGAACTTGTACGATTTTAGTCAGAGAGTTTTCGTACTAGTCCGTGATGATATCAGACTTGTCCGATGTCGTGAAAGATTGTGGGGCTAAGGACAAGTCCATAATTGGAGGACTTGTCTGATTCTAGTCAGAGACATATCAGACTAGCCCTGTTGATATCAGACTTGTCCATTTTTGTGCAGATGTAAAGTTCTGAGGACTTGTCCGCACTAGGGGACTAGTCTAATCTTAGTCAGAGAGATATCGGACTAGTCCAGTGTATATTTGACTAGTCCGATGAACTGTGCAGTGAATCAAATTGTTTGTTAGCTTGAGGTCTTGGGGTGTGTTTCTCCAACACACTCCATAAACAATGATCTAATCTTATCAACTCTTGAGCTCTTTTCCTTTTGATTCCTCATTCTCCTTTCTTTTTTAGCATTCCTCCTAATTTCCTTAAAACCTGCCCCTCATCTCAACAATTTTGTTAGGATCTCATTTGTTTGTAATAAATAAACCAAAACCCACAAGGGATGCCTAGATGCACTTTCAATCTCCCCCTTTTTGGTGACTGATGACAACCAATTGAGATTTACACAAATATGATAAAAAATTCAGATTTTTATAAAGTGTGCACATATGAGCTTTGAACAAAGTAGGCAATGTAAACATAGGACATATGTGCACTCTTTATGTTGGAGTGCGAAACTACGTGTGTGTGAGCAATAATATTGATGTGAATAAGATAAAAGCATAATCATAACAACATCAAGATTATCAAGCATGAATATCAAATTCAGAGCATATAACATAGATCATCACAGGGCATTATCACAAACTACATAAACATGTCCAAAAGCATAATGCAAGCATAATAGAAGCTTTACAATCCAAAAGTAGCAGAATTGCAAAAGAAACACAATTGTAGCTCTCATCTCTCAATCTACGGCTAGGACCTAAGACTCCCCCTCAATCTCTCCCCCTTTGGCATCAATGCACCAAAAAGAAGGAGAGGATGGATCTAAACATCGTCGCTGACTCACTCCGCGCTGTCGGTCCTCTTGTCGTCTTCATCATCAGGCTGAGGAGTATGAGGATGAGAACCACTCGTCGTGCCACCAATGCCAAAATAGGCAAGTTTAGAAGGATAAAGAGATGGAAGTTCCGAGAGGTCAGAAGCTGAGTCCTCGGAGATATCTGGAGACCCAACATGCTCAATCTCCAGCTTTTGGCATATGGCTTTCACATTTAGCTTCATGTACCTCATGTCCACATTCCTTGCCTTGTTCAACTTATGAACTTTCACCTCAGTCTTGCAACAAGAGCCAAAGATGGCGACCAAGTACTTCATAATGCCACTAGGAGACCCTTTGTCAGGAGGGTCCCTATTGTTAGATGCAGGCCTTGCATCTGCACTCAGCTCTCCTCGGAGCCTCTTCACTTGAAACAAGAGATGGGGAGCAGTTGGAAGAACAGCTTGAGGCAGCTTGTGAGTCCTCAAAGTTGTATGCTCAACATCTTTCACAAATTCGATCCCTGTGACCTTCTCTATCATGAACATGATGTACGGTGCATAGACACAGGAGCAATTAGGGGTGCAATAGATGTTTACCATGTCATTCCAGCTGTAGTCAAAGATGTCAAACTTTCTCTTCTTGCTAATCACTTTCATCAAGGTTCTCAAGTAACGTTGGACACTCACTGCATCTCCATCCTTTGGAGCAATGGTCTTCCGGAGCACTCTATTGAGAACCATGAAGAAGGGCTTCATGTTCTTGGTTGAGGGATGATTGTACTTGAGGTGGGGCCATAGAGAAAGTCCATCTTATCCTTCTCCAGAACACCAATATTGTGAATCATAATTGCATTGTTGTCGGTGTTCTCTAGATGCAGCAGCCTGGCAAACCCATCATAAGTAACAGTGTACTTGGATCCATGTGTCATCCAAGTCACCCTCTCCTCTTCATCGCTGGAAAAATAGCAAGTTGCATAGAATTGAGCAATGACTTCATCATTCCAGTTGTATCTGAAAGCAAACAAGTCCTTTAAACCATGCCTCTCCGCAACCTCTACCACTTCATCAAATGCACTACAACTTTTTTTTTCAAAATGGCTCCAATCAATCCATTGGCTGCAGACTACTGGAGTCTTCATCTGCAGGTACAGGGAACTGTAGTAGTCAGCGTGGAAGTTGCTCCAAAATCTCTGATCAGCTGCCTTCTTGCTATTGCTATATGCATCAACTTTCCTCAGCTTCCAAGCCACATCACTCCCCTTGCCATTGAATTTTTCTTCCAAGGGGTCTCTATTCCCTTGTCTTGGAGCTGTCATTTTGAGAGGGCCAATCGGGCCAGAGGCAATCCCTTTGCTTTCCCCTTTCGATTGGCGATGAGCCGCTGAGCTAGAACCAACCATATCTTAAGCTTTCGAAGTTGTCTTCTTGGCCGCAACCTTCCATCGCACCCTAGTTGGAGCAGGCGAAGGCTTGGCAGCAGGCTCTTGCCTTTTGTTAGCACAAGACTCTGAGACACGTGGTAACTAATCTTGATCCATCTCGGCTTCAAAGTTGGAGATGTTTTCATCCGACATGATTCTAACAAGGAAGATATAGAGGATATGGATGAGCAAAGATGACAAGGAGGTGCATTGAAATGATATAAGTTAGGGTTTGATCAGGGCATACTGGACTTGTCCATTGTTCAAGGCTGGACTAGTCCGGAGAACTGGACTTGTCCGCCCTGAGAACGGACTAGTCCATTATGCGGCTGTTCAAAACCTAACTTGATGAAATTTTAAATTACTCAACGCAAAAGTGTTCTAGGGTAAATGGAATACATCACTAGAGCATGTAATTGCTAGAAGTGCTAAGCTTTTTGAGCAAGAACAAAGAAAATAGAAGATTTTAGGTTTGGAGATGAATTTACCAAATCCTTTGATTTCTGGCGTTGAAGTAGTTTCGGTGCGGACAAGTCCGTGGTCTTCGATCCCCTAGCAATGGAGATCAATTCTCACTGGAACTTGAGAGGATTTGCTGGAGAACTCACGAAATTGCCTTTGGATCACTTGAGTGAGGAGAGAGAACATGAGGTGAGTTGTGAGGTAGAAGATTAGGTTTTTGGCCGGCCTTAGGGTTATGGAGTCGAAAAATCGGACTAGTCCGTGGTCGGACTAGACTAGTCCGGACTACCGGACACTCTGCGGACTAATCAGGGTAACCACAGTCTAGCCCGTGGTCACCAGGACAGAAAAGAAATATAGACCTTTCGTATATATTTAAAGGTGCTAAAAGAAGATAGGGGGCAAAAACACACAAATAATTTTGATGAATATGATCAGTAAACATACAACAATCAAGCTATGACCATAATTCACCAAGATCAAGTAACTAACATAGTTTTTGGAGGAAAATAGAGAGAGATGATTTTTCAACAAAATCAACATGATTTTGAAGGTGGCATACAGGTATGCAAGTTTTCAAGCCACGTTCCGAGCATCAAGGATATTTAGTTCATTTTGGAGCTCACAAAAGCGTTTTTCATCAAGTGGCTTGGTAAAGATATAGGCTAGTTGTTTCTCAATGTTGACATGGGAAATGGTTATGTTGCCTTTCATGGAACCATCTCTCAAAAAGTGATGCCGAATGTCTATGTGTTTAGTTCTAGAGTGCTCAACGAGATTATGGGCAATTTTAATTGCACTCTGATTGTCACAAAGGAGTGGAATACGACTCATATTGTAATCATAACCCCTTAGAGTTTGTCAGATCCAAAGGAATTGTGCACAACAACTCCCGTCTTCAACATACTCTACCTCGGCCATGGATAAGGCAATGGAATTCTGTTTCTTGGAGAACCAAGAAACTAGGTATCTACCTAAGAATTGGCAAGTGCCGGAAGTACTTTTTCTATCTACCTTGAATCCGGCATAATCCGCATGAGAGTATCCAATGAGATTGAATTTTGAACATTTAGGATACCAAAGGCCTAGGTTAGGTGTCTGAACTAAATATCTTAAGATCCTTTTTATGGATGTCAAGTGACATTCCTTAGGATTGGCTTAAAATCTTGCACACAAACATACACTCAACATGATATCAGGCCTAGATGGAGTGATATACCTTTTGATCCACATTTGGTCCGTCTTCATTGAGATCCAAGTGTCCATTTGTCACCATGGGAGTCTTTATGGGCTTTGCTTTGTCCATGCCAAATTTCTTGAGAATGTCTTGAGTGCACCTTGTTTGACTTATGAACGTCCCTTCCTTTTGTTGCTTCACTTGGAATCCCAAAAAGTATCTCAACTCTCTCATCATGGACATCTCGAATCTATCTGTCATAATCTTACTAAATTCATGACAAAAAGATTTATTAGTTGAACCAAAAAATGATATCATCAACATAGATTTGGCAAATAAATAGATCATTATCAAAATGATTAGTAAACAGGGTGTAATCATCTTTTCCAATCTTAAAACCATTTTTGACACTCATACCAAGCTCTAGGAGCTTGTTTGAGGCCATAGAGAGCCTTACGCGGATTGTATACATGGTCGGGGAACTCTTGATCTTCAAACCCGGGGTGTTGCTCCACGTACACCTCCTCCTTGATCAGTCCATTGAGGAAGGCGCTTTTCACGTCCATTTGATAAAGCTTGAAATCATGGTGAGTAGCATATGCAAGAAATATACGAATTGATTCAAGCCTAGCTACGGGAGCAAAAGTCTCGACGAAATCCAAACCTTCAACTTGTGAATACCCTTTGGCCACAAGTCGTGCCTTGTTCCTTGTCACCACCCTGTGTTCATCTTGCTTGTTGCGGAAGACCCATTTAGTGCCGACGACATTGAACTTGGGTCTTTCGATAAGTTCCCACACTTCGTTCCTTTTGAAATTATTCAGTTCTTCTTGCATTGCCACCACCCAATCCATATCCTTTAATGCATCTTCATCCCTGTGTGGTTCCAAAGAGGATAAAAACGAGTAATGTTCAGAAAAAATAGCTATACGATATCAAGTTGTTACTCCCTTTTGGATGTCACCGATTATGTTGTCGATAGGGTGATCTCTTTGGATGCATTGATGTACTCTTAGATGTGGCACCTGTGATCTTGAATCTTCATGGTCATCGTCTTCTTCTCGCCCTAGATGGATGACTTCATTGATGTGTTGATCATCTTGGTCTCCTTGAGGTTGATCTTGTGTGGAAGCTCCCACTTGATCATTCTCCTCCACTTGTGGTTCATCTTCTTCATGTGCATTTGGAGGTGGCGCTTTTAGTCGAACATCACCCAACACCATTCTTCTCAATGCTTGACATGGAGCTTCTTCTTGATCTAGCACACATTGATAACCTTGCTCTTCTTGAGATCCGTTAGTTTCATCGAACACTATGTCACATGCTATTTTACAAGTCCGAAGGCCTTGTTTAAGACACGATAGGCATAGGAGTTCGAATCATATCCAAGTAAGCAACCTTCATCGGACTTTGAAGTGAACTTTGAAGTCCTAGGCTTCTTGTTCAAAATATAACATTTAGAACCAAAAACTCGAAAGTATGAAATATTCGGCTTGTTACCCGTGAGTAGTTCATACGATGTTTTCTTGAGTAGGCGATGAAGATATAGTCGGTTTATGGCGTGACAAGCAGTGTTAACCGCTTCAGCCCAAAACCGGTCCAAAGTCTTGTATTCATCGAGCATTGTCCTCGCCATCTCAATGAGTGTTCGATTCTTCCTTTTGGCTACTCCGTTTTGTTGAGGAGAATAAGGTGCTGAAAACTCGTGCTTTATCCCTTCTTCGTCTAGATACTCCTCAACTTTGGTATTCTTGAACTTTGTTTCATTGTCACTTCGTATGTTCTTGATGGTCAACGAAAATTCATTTTGAGCTCGCTTGAGAAACTTCTTGAGGGTTCCTTGAGTTTATGTCTTATAATGCAAAAAGAAAACCCACGTGAATCGAGAAAAATCATCAGCAATGACTAAACCGTATTTGTTACCGCCGATGCTTATGTAAGCAATTGGACTAGATAGGTCCATGTGAAGGAGCTCGAGTGGTCTTGCTGTATTCATGACATTCTTCGCGAGATGGGGTGCTCCTACTTGCTTGCCAGCTTGGCACGCGCTACAAGACCTGTCTTTCTCAAAAACAACATCCTTTAAGCCTCAGATGTGATCGCCCTTAAGGAGTTTTTGAAGATTCCTCATACCAACATGTGCTAGCCGTCCATGCCACAGCCAACCCATGTTGGTCTTTGCAATCATCCTTGTGTCAAGTTCGGCTTTATCTTTGTTGGAGTCAACTAGATAATGTTTTCCCTTTAACACACCCTTGAATGCAACTGAGTTGTCACTCCTTCTAGAGACGATGACACCCTCATTAATAAATAAACAATTATAACCTTTGTCACATAATTGAGACATGGACAAATGGTTATAATCCAAGGAATCAACATGTAAAACATGAGAAAGAGTAAGTTTTGATGAAATTGTAATTTTACCCAAGGTTGCCTTGGTCTTAGGTACCCAAGGTTGCTTGGGTCCTTTGAGGTTAGTCACAATTGATTTGGGCACCCACACATGAGACTTAGTGTTCCCATGGTGTGGCCCAACATGTTTAGTATAAACTCTAACAAGATTACTTTTCATAAGAACATATGATGCATCAAAAGTTCTAAACAAGAGTTGTTGTTCATATGTGTTAACAATGTTACTTTTATCAACATTATTAAGTTTTCTAACTTGAGAGGTGTTTCCCTTGACAAAAGCAATGCATTCCTTGTTATTCTCGTGGCTTCTAGCATTTTTCTTTTCACCATAAAAATACCCAATGCCATAATTGACATTAGGAGGTCTTGTGACCAGGTATGCACTGTGTGCATACTTGACCTTCTCCTTGTCAAATATGCCACTTCGGGGAGGATGCTTGTCCTTTGTCAAGTTTGACTTATCCTTCAAGTTAGTGTCATTTTTAGCACATGTACAAGCAATAATAGTTTTAGATTTTATATGTTGAGACGGTGAACTTGAAGAGGATGAGGAACCACTTTGCTTGAGTGACTCGACTTGTACCTTAAGAATCTTGTTAACTTTGGTCAAGTTAGCCAGTTCATTCTTGATGGTGACGTTTGAGTTGTTTAACTTCAAGCAAGCTTCCTTGCTTGAAGCTAACTCAGGTTCTAGTGATTTGCTTCGCTGCTTTTCAAGTTCAAGGAGCTTTTTGATCTTAAGATATTCTTCCTTTTGGAGGATGATCATATCTTCTTGACGATCAACTAGATCCTCCTTATCAATAAGCTTATCCAATAAAAATTTCATCTTAGCCACAATTTTCTTATCTAAACCAACAAGCATATCCTCATCATCAGTAGAGTTATCACTATCACTATTAAAAGAATGCGAGGAGGAAGATTTAGTCATTACCTTTCTTTTACCTTCCTTTGCCATTAGGCACGTATGATCAGTGTCCTTCCATGCGCCGATGGTTGGGAAGAGGGTGGATTTCTTGGTAGGCTTCATGACGGCTATGGTAGCCATCTCCTCTTCTTCTTTGGATTAGGACTCATCATTAGAGTCCCACTCCTTCCCCAAGTGCGCTTGACCATATTGTTTCTTTTTCTTGAAAGTTTTCTTAGGTTGAGGTTTGTTGTCTTTCGTCTTCCTCTTGTTTCCTTCATGTGGACAATCTACCATGAAGTGGTCATATTCTCCGCAATTGTAGCATGCCGGTCTCATCTTGGGTCTTTGCTTCTCCCTTTGTTTTCCTTCCTTTGTGCTACCACCTTGTCTTATTCTCATCATTTTCTTGAATTTCTTCATGAATAAGATCATATCTTCTTCATCTATATCACTGCTTTCATCGCCGCTGTCATCTTCTCCATGAGTTTCCCGAGCTTCTTTTCATATGGGTTTGCAAGTTGACTTCAAAACAACTCCTTTCTTCTTTGCCGAGGTAAGGTCGACAGTCTCCTTAACGTGCTTGGCTTGCTTCTCCATCATCTCAAAGTTGATAATCTTCCCAAGAAGCTCATTTGGGGTCATTTTCCAATACCCGGGACTTTCTCTAATCATGGAGCAAAGGGTTACGTTGCAAGGCATGAAAGCTCTAAGTATCAGCTTTACGACCTCATGATCACTCCACTTCTTGCTCCCATATGCTCGGACTTTGTTGATCAGATTCTTCAATCGGTTGTACATATCTTGTGGTGATTCATCTTCTTCTATAGCGAATCTTCCCAATTTGCCTTCAATCATCTTAATCTTGGCATCACGTACATGACGATCACCTTCATGAGCAGTTTGTAGAGTGTCCCATATCTCCTTGGCAATTTCGAGTCCATCCACCTTGGTGAACTCATCTCGGCTAAGTGACGATGTGATAACAGCTGCAGCTTGAGTGTTCTGATAAATAGCTTGTTCATGGCTTGGAGTCAGCTCTTCATCATCATCCAAGATATCTATACCTGTACACACTATGTGCCGCAAACTGGGGTTTAGAGATATGAGATGCATTTTCATATTTTGTCTCCACATATCATAATCATTGCCATCGAAGAATGGTGCTTTCCCTAGATGAATTTACAAGTAATGATTATTGTTGGAATTTAACTGATCATAATTAAAAGTATATCGGGAGTAGTCCGTGTGACTACTCCCCTTCTTCTTTTCGTCCTCGATCTTCTTCTTCCCTTTTGGGAAGAGTGCCTTCTTTCTTAGTAGTGCCTTGAGTTCAAGCATGTGCTCGTCATCGTCCTCACATTCCTGGATGGCGTCGAGGAGCTTCTCTAGTTTTTGAGTTCTTTCTTCATCACCCTTCTTGTTGTTGAAGTTATTGTGTACATCCTTGACGTCCGACATCTTCTCTTTGAACGGTGAGTCTCTTTTGAAGAGTCCTGCTCTAATACAAATTTAATGTAGCCAGGAGGGGTTGAATAGGCTTTTTGAACTTTTGTCAGATCCTGAAACACTTAACAAAACGATCAAATACAGAGAGATTGGACTAGTCTGATACTGTGCAGACTAGTCCGGTATACGTGGACTACAACGATCAACTTTGATCGATGATTTATCTTCTAATACTCTATACAGAGGAAAATAATTTGTAACTTGGAAGTATTACGTCAACGAAACAAGGTTTGTCAAGGATTAACTTTAATATCAATGTTTCAATGTAAGTTACACAAGATTAAGTAAACCCTAGAATGTGATGAACAATAAGAACAAAAGTATGCGACACATGATCTTATCCTGTGGTTCGATTCCCATGAAGGAAACCTACATCCATGTTGAGGAGTCCACGGAGGACCGGGTCTTCACCAACCCTACCCTTGTCAAATCGCCATGGAGGCCGATTCTCTTCCACTAATAACAAAGTGGCAAATAACAATGTTCAAGGGGCCTTGTCACAAGTTGAGGGCTCCCCAAGATTTGCAATGAAGAACACCACCAAACACACTCGAAATATAAGGAATAAACAACAAGAGTGTGTGAGAGAATGAAACCCAAGAGCACAAGATTGTGTGAAACAAGTCTCTCCTTTTCATCAATGCTAATCCTAAAAGATTTGATCTTTTTAGGGTTAGAATGTGTCAAGATATGTGCATTTTTGGGCTCTTGGAAGGTGTGACGGCGCAGGGAGTCGAGAGAGTTGGTTGTAGGGCCGTACTCCTCTATTTATACTAGGGTTTCCAAAAGTTACCGTTAGGGTTTGCGATATCCAGACTAGTCCGTGGTGGAATCCAGACTAGTCCGGTGTGCGGCATGTGGGAAACCCTAAGTGTTCTGATATATCGGACTTCTCCGGAAACGAGCGGACTAGTCCGATTTGGTATCCAGAGGTGTTCGGACTAGACCGGCACATATCGGACTAGTCTGGTGTGGTGAACCTCATGTAGAATTGAGGATAAGTCCACAGTTATAGGACTTGTCCAATTTTAGTCAGAGTTTTCGGACTAGTCCGTGATGATATCAGACTCGTCCGATGTTGTGAAAGATTGTGGGGCTAAGGACAAGTCAAGACTTGGAGGACTTGTCTGATTCTAGTCAGAGACATATCGGACTAGTCCGGTTGATATCGGACTTGTCCGTTTTTGTGCAGATGTGATGTTCTGAGGACTAGTCCGCACTACGGGGGAATATTCCAATCTTAGTCAGAGAGATATCGGACTAGTTCGGTGAATTGTGCAGTGAATCAAATTGTTTGTTAACTTGAGCTCTTGGGGTGTGTTTCTCCAACACACTCCATATACAATGATCTAATCTTATCATCTCTTGAGCTCATTTCCTTTTGATTCCTCATTCTCCTTTCTTTTTTAGTATTCCTCCTAATTTCCTTGAAACCAGTGCTCATCTCAACAATTTTGTTAGGATCTCATTTGTTTCTCATAAATCAAACAAAACCCACAAGGGATGCCTAGATTCACTTTCACTAACTTAGGCTATGTATATGTAGATTAGAAGCATAGTAGGAGTCTCTACCTATCCCTTAGCCTAGTCCCTGTTTACCTCATTTATCACCTTAGATAGAATGCTGTTGTGTGTGTCACACTACTCCAACTATCATTTATCCATCCTTGCTAGAATTTTGCCTAGATCAACCTTGCCTCTCCACTTGATGATGGCTATACTTCAACCTAGCCTTCTTTTGGGAGAATATAAATGACACCCTTTGGGAATACTCTTAGAGGGGAAATGCTACATTGATAGTTTCCTTGCGCTTGCAGATTTACATGTATAATCTAAAGTCTATTTGAAAGTGCATCTAAGAATCCCTTGTGGGTTTTGGATGATTTATGACAAGCAAATGAGATCCTAATCACTTTCTTGAGATGAGCACAGGTTTTAATGAGAAAATAAGCAAAGAGCCAAAAAGAAAGGAGAATGAGGAGCAATGGGGAAAAGAGCTCAAGGAACAAGTGTAGTAGATCATTGTGTATGGAGTGTGTTAAGGAAACACACCCCAAGAGCTCAATCACGAATAACCTCACACACTGCACAAATTTATATAGGACCGGACTAGTCCGACTAACACCGGACTAGACCGATATCTCTCTGCACAAAATCGGACAAGTCCGATATTCCCACGGACTAGTACGATATCTCTCTGACTAGAATCGGACTAGTCCTCCCCACTGTAGACTAGTCCTCAAAACACATCACAAGTTGCACAAAATCGAACAAGTCCAATATTAGCACGGACTAGTCCGAAAAACCCTCTGACCAAAATCGGACAAGTCCTCCAAGTGCGTACTTGTCCTCAATTCAAGTGCGTACTTGTCCTCAATTCACTTAGGGTTTCACATTTCCGGACAAGTCCGATATCTATAGGACTAGTATGAAGATTTCCAGAACCAAAATCGGACAAGTCTGCTCTCTGCCGGACTAGTCCGATATTTCGGGACACCTAGTGGTTGCTACACATAGCACACCGGACTAGTCCGGTGTCCACCACAGACTAGTCCTATATTCCTAAACCCTAACGGTAACTTTTGGGAACCCCATATAAATAGGTGTACACGACCCTTCTTTCAACACTCTCGACCCCCTGCACCGTCACACTTCCCAAGAGCCTTAAAAACACATCTCTCCATGAAATCAAACGCAACAAAGATCAATCCTTTGAGGATACACTTTGGATCATTGGAGAGACACGGTTCATCACTCATTGAGCTCTTGGTTTGATTACCTAACATACTCCTATTGTTTTCATTGTAATCTTTCGAGTGTGTTCTTGGTGGTGTTCTTGTTGTAATCTAGGGGAGCCCTCAACGTGTGAGAAGGCCCCTTGAATTTGGTTATTTCCCCCTTTGTGATTAGTGAAGAGGATTGGCACTCATGGCGATCTGACGAGGGCAGGGTTGGAGAAGACCCGGTCCTTTTATGGACTCCTCAACGTGGATGTAGGTTGCCTCTGTGGAATCGAACCACGGGATAAAATCATTGTGTTCTTCGTTTGTGCTCATTGTTCTTACAACTCATATATATATGGTTTTGATCAATCGTGTTCACTTTACGTTGAAACATTGAGTTTAAGATTAAATTGTGATACACCCTAGTTTATAGTTGTGCAACACTTAAATTACAAGTATAATTCCGCTGCTTACATCCTAGAATCAAATTAATCGATCAAATTTGATTAACCTAGTCAGTACACACTGGACTAGTCCACACTTGACCGGACTAGTCCGATGTCTCGAGATTTGATATGGTTGTTAAGTGTTGCAGGTTTCGACAAAATTCAAAAAGGCCTATTCACCCCCCCCCCCCCCCTCTAGGAAACATTCACTATTAACAAGAATTTCTGGCACCACTGCTAGAGATCAATTGTTAGTAGTGCGTAGGAACTGTCAACAAGCATCTCTTACGCTATTGCCGGAGAAGGCAACTGAAGTATTGTGTGTTTTAGTGAATAGGATAGAATCCTGGTAGGTTTTAGTAGGATAACCATTCTTTGTTTTCGCATTTTATGTGAAAACAGGGTAGTGTATGTTTGGTTTCCGCTTGTCGAAAAACTTTTTTGAAGATCCCGAATCCCTTCTGAGCGATCGACCTCGTGTCGTTACTCCTCAGAAGCTTCGAGCGGCAAAGCAAGCCAGCGCAACTGCACCAACAACCGAAACTCTAATGTCCCAGAAGACCCTTCATGAGTTTTCGGCTCCCTCTACTAACAATGTGTCTGTTGGGCCCACAGTTTACACGGGAAACGTAAAAATTGAAATCAAGATTGGTCTTATCACTATGGTGCAAGGCAACCCATTTTGTGGGAAGGTTAACGAGGATGCAAGTGCTCACCTGCAATAGTTCCTTTAGAACTGCGGCACTTTTAAGATTAAGGATGCATCTCCTGATGTTGTTCGTCTTAGGTTGTTTCCGTTCTCTCTTCTTGGGAGATTGAAACAGTGGTTCTATGCAAACCGCAGTGCTGTAGACACTTGGGAGAAGTGTTCTATGGCATTCCTCACCAATTTTTTCTCGTTGAGCAAGGCCAACGCCCTACATGGAAGAATTTCCAGCTTTCAACAAGATGCCAACGAATCTATTCCCGAGGCATGGGAAAGGCTTCAGGAGTACATCCTAGCCTTCTTCTCATTGATGGGGCCCAAAGTCAAAGATTTGATTGAGAATATGGTGTCAAACATGGGTTAGAGCGACGAGCATCTCCATACCCGCCAGCGAGGCATGCACACTGGTTACAACTCCTAAGATATACTAATAAATCATCCTCGGCAACGGTGCCAGAAATTCTTGTTGGTATTTCTTAACACCACAAATCATCTCCGGTAAAGAGATGTGATCCGCAAGCGCACGGAAGATACCGTTGTAGCATTTCACCCATGAGTATTCCCAAGGGTATCGTATTTATCCCAAATGAAGGCAATGGAGTAAAGTATATACTACTCTTATGGTCAAGCTATGGGATACTAATCAATTATCCGGACAGGGGGTAAGTTGATAATAGGGGTAGTGTGACACACACCTAGACAATCTATTCTAAAGGGTAAATGGGTCCTAGAGGGAGATTGGATTAAGAGTTAGAGAGTTGCTCCTACAATGCTCCTAATACATATACATAGCCTAAGGTAGATACTAATGGTCATGTAAATGATGAATTCCTATGCAATGCTATTCAACACATCGGGCACGGGCTTACCCCTAGCAATAATAGGGCGACTCCCGCCAAGACCCTGTGGCATAGCCGAACTTGGAGGATTACAAAGGACAGATAGGGCTGTCACCACCTACAGCCTACCTCTTCAATCCGTGGGTCTACGAGACATCTAACACTACTTGAATACCCTAGCACCATGCTAGCATACTAAGCAAATACCTTAAGAGCTGCAACACAAGCCATCCTAAGGCAATGAACTAAATCATCATTGAACCCATGTTGATTGATTAGCATAGTTATTCATATTAATATAATCATATCATAACTACATAGGCTATAGTGGGGGTCTATAGTGTTTATGACCATAAGATGTGATCATGAGAGTACAATCATAAAGACTATACCTTCCACTTACATGGACTCCACAATCAAATAAGAAACGCTTTGTGCAAGTATACGTATAAAAGAAGACTAAAGATAATATCTTTATTGAGAACAAAGTCACAAATACAAGAAGGAATACATGAGACATACCTTTCCCAATGTGGAATTAGGAAGAGAGACTCGTTCTACTCCTTTCCCAATTTGGACTTGGGACTAGAGGCTCTCCTCTCTACATCCTAACTCCTCTAAGGACTATGGAAGATAGTGTATATAATAGAATGATGCCCAAGTGGTGTGTGTTGAAGTGAGGGGTTTGGGGTCCTATATATACTAGTGTCGAGGTCGGTTCCCATCACCAAAAGCGCGCGAATCAGTCGACATTGACTCCAGGGAGCCGGGAGGAGCCAACACATGGAAGTTGACCGCGTTTGGTGCCAGGACCAGGTCGGCCGACCCCATGGTTCGGCCGACCTGGTCAGGGCTCCAAACGACCCGTACATCCTCCAGGTGGCTGCCAGGTGGGTCCCATTGACTGATATTGGTGCTACACCATTGGATGGCCTCGAATACTTCTGTTTGTGAGCCATTTGATCCATGTGGTGCCACGTGTTGTCGCCTAATTGGCTGGTATGATATTTTATAGGATTGCTCCCCATACTTTTCATCAATTCCTGTATAAATATCTGCATACACATATTTCTCCAAGTACAAGTGAAAATAGGTCAAGTAGAAAGGTGATGTGTGCAAGAAATGATCAATCCTTCACATAATTGAGTTATATTAATGGCTGAAATTGGTATATAACATCCGTCAACAAACTCCCCCAAGCTTATCCTTTGCTCGTCCCGAGCAAAGTCAAGACTTTAGGTTGATGATCAGGAGTTGCTACAATGTTCTACCTTTCGAAAGTACCAAGTGCACAACAAAATACTCTGCCTAGTATTGCTAAAAGTGGCTATGGTACTTCACCCTTCTTAAGTCATTATGGGAGTTATGCCTTCTCCTATTCATGGGTAATTGAAAGATAGAACAGCAAATGGAGCAAGCATGGCCTAGATATCAAGTTCCACTTAAATTCCGGAGAGATTCAAATTAGATTATAAGTACCTCAATTGATTCTCTCAATCACTCCTTTGTGTATAGTGGAAATATGTCCTCACCTTATGCCTATAATAATTCTACTCTTTGAATATGGCTTGTATTTGGAGCTTGGTAGGGAAAGTAAGTAGGCATATTTGCAACACATAATATTGCTAAGTCAATAGAGCAAGCCTTAGGAGAAATCAATTCAAACTTTTGAATCAAGACTTGTGCATGTGTGATGGAATGGAGGTGGATGTGGAAACATTGAGATGACTCCTTTTGATGTGGACTCTCATTATTGCAAGGATGAAACATGGCTACCCTTTTTTATGCTTATGGAGTAAGCAATTTTTTTTCTCATGCTTATGATATAAGCATGCATTTTCATTTTCTTTTTCTTGTAGCCATGTCTTCTACTCCTTTTTATGCAATAACTTGAAGAGAGTGCTAACTATGAATAGCATGGAGTTTCTCTTTTTATTGTGGAATGGTGGATATTATGGAATTTTGCTTCCTTCTAGTGTAGAAGTATAGCATGTGCAAGTGAAGTCTTGAATTCAAAAAGAATTGAATGATTTCTCACATAGGTCTATACTAGTTTGACTAGGCTCAATCTGAAAGCAAATAGCATATGCATTATGGTGTTGTCTATGTATGAATATCATATGGATTTGGTAGGTATTTCCAATCAAATGATGGAAACTTAAATCTTGATAAAATTTCTCCGGAAATCTAAGTTCCACTTTCAAAATAGGAATAGCAACCCTATTACTAATTCAAATCTCCCAACAACCTAGAAGTAGATTAAGCTTTTGCTACCCACAATTTCTAAATGAAGGCAAAGTTAATTTTAGCCAATTTAAGCAATATTCGGAGAGTAGAAAGTTGAAAACTAGGGAGTTAGGAAAAATAAAATAGATCAACTATTCCTCATTTCATCTATGTGAATTCTAAATCATTCTTACCGCACATCTTTATTTGATAAGCAAAGCAAATCTAAGTTCCTATTTTTATGTTTTTAGATGCATGGTGGATGGTGGATGAATGGAAAGTAAATATGCAATGGATGATTTGAATTAAAAATGCAGTGGGTGTGATACAAGTTACCTCAAGTGGGGGTCCTCCCCAGAGCTTATTCTTGATCAAGGTCCATGATAGGGGTTGAAACCCTAACGACGGAGGTAGGCCATGAGTTGGCCTATCCTTGTTGCAGCGTGGCTTTGACAATGGAGGGTTGAGTGTTAATTGTTGTGTTGCCTCCCATGGACACCATGACTGTGGTTGAATAGAGTGTTTTCGATGTTGATCGTCCACATATCAGGGTCTCCATGTGTTGGGTGTGATTTGTCATTGCTTGGCTAGGATAATGATAGCCTTTAGATCCAAAGAATGACGTGCACTCAACATACATTGAGTATGTTTCGTCATTCTTTGGCTAAGGTGTATCATATCTTTTTCCCATAAGGGAGTGACATGTGCCCAACATGCATTGGGTATGATCAGTTGTTCCTTGGGTAAGGTACATCATACCTTCTAGCCACATAGGAACAACTTGCACCCAATGATGGTGGCAAATCCCTTGATATTGAATGAGTGCTTAGAATAGTTGAGAGCATAATGCTCTCACCCATTCGTGGCAGCCCATTGGTTGCTCATGGAGGGTTTCCATTTCAAATCTCTAGCCTTGTATAGTTATGATTGACCTTCGAGCATAATTTCCGATAGGTAGCAACCATCCTCATTTACTCCTTGGCCAAGAGATGTTGAAATGGGATCCTCTAGGGATCCCAACAATCAGCTTCTTGAATGCCTGTATAGTAATATTACTCCTGCAAACTTCCTCTCTTGAACAGAGAGGGATCGTTAGCTCCCGATACTTGTACAAATGAACGTTCGGGTTAGGTAACCGAACTTTCATTTGTACATACGGGGAAGAACAAAATCAAAGATGCATTGGTTCCAATGTCAAGTGTATCCATGATCAATGTGTTATTCATTGATAAGAGTGGAGCTTTATGGATAATTCATGTTGCATATTTTCTAAAGCTCCTACTCATAGCAATGCATGTGATAGAAATATACTATATGGATCCCTACATCTTTTAAAGTTTCTAACCGTCTTAGCTTTCAAGAGCAAATTTTATCATTCAGACCATGACAAACAAGATTCTCAATTTTATCCTCCTGAACTTCACTAGGAATTTAAAATTTAGTGACTCCTCCAAAAAATGCAATTCAATGTTAGAGCAAGGATATCACTTATTCCTAGGAGTTTGAAATCTAGTGACACCTTCTATGAAGCTCAATTAAAACTTATGGCTGTCACTATGCCCAAGTTTCTATATGCCAATTCACCAATTAAGTCATGCCCAATAGTTTTATTTTCTAAACCTAGACAAAAATGACTAAGTCTACAAAACAATGCTTAAAGGATTCTAGGTACTTGTTTTATATTTTTCCTAGTAAGGTGGGATTTCCTTTGGAGATCCAAAAGTCAATACCCACACTTACTCTTGTGAGGATGCACGAGAATTAAATGATGAGGAAGTGTCAACCTTTCTCACAAATGCAAGCAAAGGCATTCAATTCTATGGCAAACCAAACAATGAAAAATTCTAAACTCATACCTCATTTGAAAAGCAGTTGGTGACGAAGGTCTTTGTGTGAGAAACTCACAACCTTGATTTTCGGTGTAGGCTTGATGGTTGATGTCAAATGTCAAGTTGAGATTGGATTTGGCAATGGATTTGGTTCTGGCTCCTCCATTGGGTCATCATCTTGAACATTTCTCTTCCTCAAACTCAAAGTGAGTTTGAAGGACAGAAGTGTTCTCAAATCATCCCAATGGTGACTTGAGCTTGATGAAACCTTCCACTTTCTTGCCATACCACCTTTTCACAATTTTGACCTAGCTGCACTTTAATCAAGAACACACAAAACAACTCGAAAACGGGTTACGTTAGCCAATGGCAAATTGAACCCAATTTTCAAATTGTCTTGCCCAGCTTGAAATAACTTGTAAATGCAATGAGGGTCCTTTTGGTTTGAACTAGGAAGATAAATTCAAGTGGTCATGCACGTAGTTCATATCCAATTAAATTTCTCCCCTAATTCAAATTTTTAGTTTTATGATGGTTGGAAATTTTACTTCCCAACATGCAAGTGTGGAATTTCAAACATGCAAATGAAAGGGTTGATGCAATTTGGAAAACAAATATGAGATAACTACCAATTAACCTATTGGCAAGGACTCACCGAATTTTTGAAGTCCAATGAGAAGGACTTACCTCCGTTCGGTTCAGTGCGATGATTTGTTGTCCAATCCCGGAGTTGAAGATGTGGATGATTTCTTCTGTTTTGACATGCCAAACTCATTTGGCTGTCATTTGGACATGTGGGCCACATGGTGGCCCTAGCCTTTCCCCGTTGTATTTATATAGACATGTTGTTGTAGCGACAGGTTCTCCCTCTTGAATGTATTCCCTCATGAGCATGGTGAGGCGTTGTCCTTCTTAGGGGTGCCACTCTGACCATATTGATATTACATTGAATCAACCCATACCTTGATCATGGATCAAAGGCTTCCTTGGGCATGATGACATGTGGACTCCACAATCAAAAAAGAAATGCTTCATCCACAATGTCACTTGCCCTAGGTTGAATGGGTTTGGTCGAAGTGTGGGAATCCCAACAAGTGATGTGGGATATCTTGTACTTTGAATGCTCCTTAAGTTCTTGTCCTTGGCCAAGATCTTCATGTGAATGTTATTTTGATTTCTGCTTGGCCAAGATACTTCAAGGTAGGCTAGTTGAACTTAAATCCCTTGGAAAGCCATAGCCTCCTTGAATACAAGGGTGATGTTAATTCCACCCTTGACCTCCTTGTGAATGGTAGCCATTGGAGTTGTTGTTTGAAAAAGGTCCTCATGTCTGTTAGGGAAATAATTTCCACGCGTCCCATGATGACATGGATTTTCACAAATCATGTGAATATCCACAACTTGGACTATTCAAACAAATCTCCAATGACTTGGCTATTCATGATACTTCTATGGGAGGTGTAGTTCCATAACTAGCATATCCACCTTGTGAAGTGGTGTGCATGACAAGCTATGGGAACTTGAGCATTCTTCAATCCACCCCTTGAGTTGAGACCTTCTTCTCATCCATGATGAATGAGAATAGGACTCCTTCAGCTCCAGCATGAATGTGGTCATGGATTGGTGGACCCAACCCATGACACAGGTGTTGGATGAAGAGCCAACTATCCACCCCATGGTGGAGGCAAACCAAGAAGAACTTCTTGGAGCCTTCCCCAAGCTTGGGTATGGATGACTTTGGCTCCTACTAAAAGCTGAAATTCCACCGCAAAGGCAATGGTGTTGCCTAGCGGACATTTGTTGAGGTACGCCTAGAATCATCGTGCAGTTTATCACTTGCGTCCTCGTTGGCCATCCCATACAATGGGTTGGCCAACACTACCCTGTTTTCACATGAAGGAGAAAACAAACAAGGGTAATCCTGTCTAATAACTATTAGTACCTATAGCTTAATCACAAGTGATAGATATCCTTCACTTCCCTTGCCTTCCCCGGCAACGGCGCCAGAAATGCTTGTTGACGGCTCCTAAAATATACTAGAAAATCATCCCCGACGACAGCGCCAGAAATGCTTGTTGGTATTTCTTAACACCACAGATCATCTCTGGTAAAGAGATGAGATCCGCAAGCGCACAGAAGATACCGTTGTAGAATTTCACCCATGAGTATTCCCAAGGGTATCGTATTTATCCCAAAGGAAGGCAATGGAGTTAAGTATATACTACTCTTACGGTCAAGCTATGGGATACTAATCAATTATCTCGAAGGGGGTAAGTTGATAATAGGGGTAGTGTGACACACACCTAGGCAATCTATTCTAAAGGGTAAATGGGCCCTAAAGGGAGATTGGATTAAGAGTTAGAGAGTTGCTCCTACAATGCTCCTAATACATATACATAGCCTAAGGTAGATACTAATGGTCATGTCAATGATGAATTCCTATGCAATGCTATTCAACACATCGGGCACGGGCTTACCCCTAACAATACTAGGGCGACTCCCGCCATGATCCTGTGGCATAGCCAAACGTGGAGGATTATAAAGGACAGATGGGGCTTACCTCTTCAATCCGTGGGTCTACGAGACATCCAACGCTACTTGAATACCCTAGCACCATGCTAGCATACTAAGCAAATACCTTAAGAGCTGCAACACAAGCCATCCTAAGGCAATGAACTAAATCATCGTTGAACCAATGTTGATTGCATAGCATAGTTATTCATATTAATATAATCATATCATAACTACATAGACTATAGTGGGGGTCTATAGTGTTTATGACCATAAGATGTGATCATGAGAGTAAAATCATAAAGACTATACCTTCCACTTACATGGACTCCACAATCAAACAAGAAACGCTTTGTCCAAGTATACGTATAAAAGAAGACTAAAGATAATATATTTATTGAGCACAAAGTCACAAATACAAGAAGTAATACATGAGACATACCTTTGGAATTGGGAAGAGAGACTCCTTCTACTCCTTTCCCAATTTGGACTTGGGACTAGAGGCTCTCCTCTCTACATCCTAACTCCTCTAAGGACTATGGAAGATAGTGTATACATTAGAATGATGTCCAAGTGGTGTGTGTTGAAGTGAGGGGTTTGGGATCCTATTTATACTAGTGTTGAGGTCGGTTCCCGCCACCAAAAGCGCGTGAATCTGTCGTCATTGACTCCAAGGAGCCGGGAGGATCCAACACATGGAAGTTGACTGCGTTTGGCGCTAGTACTAGGTTGGCCGACCCCTGGTTCGGGCGACCTGGTCAGGGCTCCAAACGACCCGTACATCCTCTAGGTGGCTGCCAGGTGGGTCCCATTGACTGATATTGGTGCTACACCATTGGATGGCCTTAGATACTTCTGTTTGTGGGCCATTTGATCCATGTGGTGCCACGTGTCATCGCCCGATTGGCTCGGATGATATTTTATAGGATTGCTCCCCATACGTTTCCTCAATTACTATATAAATATCTGCATACACATATTTCTCCAAGTACAAGTGGAAATAGGTCAAGTAGAAAGGTGATGTGTGCAAGAAATGATCAATCCTTCACATAATTGAGTTATATTGATGGCTGAAATTGGTATATAACAGCCGTCAACACACACCTTGAAGAAGGTGGACATGACCGCTGCCAAATTAGTCCTCCTTATGATGAAAATTGATTGACAATGTAATGTTGAGGTGTGTGTCAATGCCTATTCTCTAGACTCTCACATCACATATGAAGTATGTGGCAACACGGGCCATTTGGGCAATGACTACCCAAAAACCCGTGAGGATGCTTTATACGTAGCCAACAATGGAAACAACAATGGCTATCATCCAGGAGGTCAAGGTGGGGCCAACCACGACCATTCTTGCAAGGAGGGTACAACAACAACGGCAACAATGGAAATCAACCAAACTTGAGAGAACTTGCCATTGGCCAGCTGAAGATCAATGAGGCTATATCCAAGAACCTGTCCGATAATGACAAGACCCTAAAGAGCATTAATGCCAAGATCGAAGGACTATCCTCAACCTTCAAGAATCAATTGAGTTTGAACAAGATGTTGGAAATTGAGTTGGCTCAACTGGAAGCTGCTATTCCTCCAGTCGAGAATGGCAAGATGCTAGGACATCTCGAACCTCCTGTGGAAAGTGCCAACATGATTTCTCTACAAGGAGGCAACTAGCTGAAGGACCCCAGATACCCTACAATATCATTCTCAATTGGAGCTCACCACTTTGACAAGACCCTTTGTGACCTTGGAGCAAGTGTGAGCGTGATGCCCAAGGTGGTTTTTGACCAGGTGAATTTCACGGAACTTACTCCAACACCAATGCAGCTCCAATTGGTTGATTCTTCAATCCATTATCCGACGAGTATAACTGAAGATGTCCCGGTGAAAATTAAGAATTGCTTCATACCCGTGGATTTCATGGTGCTCAACATAGAGGTCGAGAAGGATACGTTGCTCATTCTTGGGTGACCATTCGTAAGCACCGCAAAGGTTCATATAGATGTGGGAGCTAGAGAAATCCAATTCCATCTCAATGGCAAGGAGGAGAAGTTGAACTTTCGGCTAAAGTTGGAGCAATGCTCCATGATCCGTATCATGTATGGGCCAAATGTTAAGCACATACAAGAGGTCAAAATCACAACTCCAAAGGTGTACCCACTCATTGCATTCATGAGGAATTTGATCTACGCGGAAAACACATTTATCATCCACGCCGACACCCCAAGAAGACAGAGAAGTCTGGACCTCCCCAAAGGCCCAAGTCCACCAAGCCGCCAAAGAATGTTTAGTGGAAGAAGCAAGAAAAGTCGTACGAGCCTAGCCCTCTGTGCCTGGGTGTCAAGAAATGAAGAAGGAGGAATGCCCATCTCATCGGACGGTGGTGAGACCTAGCCAATAGGATAAATTGGTAGTTATCCTTTTCTTTGTTTTTCTTTTCTTTTCAATTCGTTTTCCCCATTTAGTTTGATTTTCCCCACTACATATTTGGTTTTTCTTAGTAAGTTGAGAATCTTATATTCTCAACTATCATTTTTATTTCATCATTTTCACAAAAAAAATTATTGGGTTTTGAAAAAAAAGAGTTTTTATCCGGAAAACAATTTTTTCTAAGCTGCAAAAGTGGTAATTCACCAACGTGCTAATTCCACAGCGGTTCGGGAGCCACCTGCCAAAAAGGAGAACAGGGGGGCCCACTTGTCAGTGCGGCCAACCCCTGAGCGACCGACTAGGGGAAAGAGCCATTTTGGCTCTCTCTCCTCCAACGGCTACATTTGGTACCCTAGCGACCGTTGGGGGGGGCACACTATAAATGGTGGCCGTGAGGGGCACTTCTCCTCACACTTCACCTCATTTCATACCTCTCCAAAAGTCACTCTTGCTCACATTGTTTTTCTTGCTCTTCATTGAAGTGCTCTTGATCAATTCCCAACACAAAAAGATTTGCTTTTGCTTGCATTTGCAATTTGCTCTCAAATTCTTCAAGGGAAAATTCATCGGGGGTTTTGCTTTTGCTAACATCATCTCTTTCGAGTTTTTGCCTTGTTGTGTTCTTGTTTGTTGTGGCCATGAATGGGATGAAGAGGTTGTTTGGAAAGAGGAAGGAGGCTGCAAGCTCGAGCCATGGTGGACACTCAAGTGTATGCCTCTCTTCCGTTGCTACAACGAGTTCACGGAGGAGGAGTGTACGTGAAGACACTCCCATGGGTGAGAGGAGCAACCCTCATCAAATTCTTGATGACGACGACCTCAACATACAAAGTGAAGTTGAAGATCAAGCACGTAAGCTCCTCCATGGTAGTGAGTTTTATCATATGAAAGCTTATGATCCGGATTTGATCTAAAAAATAGGTATGGATTCCAAATTCTTTTCCATCTGGTGTGCAATAGGATGGGAAAACTTTGCTCACATAGAGGAGAGAGGTTCACGCCTTCTCTCCATACAATTCCTTTGCACACTCAAAATAGGATTTGATGATATTACTTTTAGATTATTTCCAAAAGAATACAACATCATATGGAAAGAATTAAGTGAAACCTCGGCTTCCATAGATGATGTTTGCTAGATTTAGACGCTTTGCCTAAATTTAACACACATAGTTTTTGGCAAGATTTAACTTGTGAGGTCAGATGTAGTGCACCTAGAAAAGCCACTTACACAACCCAAATTTACGCTTCATGCATCGATGGGTGACTATGACTATGTTCCCTAAGGGAGACCTAAGGGTAGTGCGTGATGATGAGCTGAAAATTTTATTTACCATGATTTAAAAGATAAAAGTTGCTCCAGTTATTGCCATGATAACACAATGGTTAGATTACATTCCAAGTATAGGGCCAATTAATGCACTTTACTAATTACTCGTATTGTTACTAGGGTGGGAGCACTAGAATATTCTTCATTTGAGTATATTGAAAATGAAAGAGAATTATTTGATGAAGATTATTTAGTGCAGGGACATACCCTGAAGAATGATCAAGATGGCTCTTTGTTATTTTATTATCCTGTCTTTGTCAAGGAAATTCTGTTACCTAACCCGGATTATCATTTGTACAAATGCCGGAGGCTAACCATTGACCTTCTTCCCATTGATGGAGCACGAAGGAGTAATGTCTCTGTCAGGGTAACCAGAAGCCGCACAAGGAGAGCGGCCATATTTCCGACAACCTCCACGGTCCATGAGTACGAAGAGGAAGAGAACCCATCGGTGATGCACCCGGATGGACTCAACCTCCATCACATGAGACTGAAGGTCCGTCTTGGCATGGATGGCCAGGTGCCACATGGGAGCCGCCCCTATCCACTTCAAGCTCTAGCAGCTTGCCTCCAACGTCCATGAGCAGATGTTGTTCCTCTTCAGCTAGAAGTCATCGTGACTATAGCCAAGGAATGTCAGATCTTACTAGAAATATGGGAGAGCTTGAAGTGAGAACGGGTGACATCTACAACACTCTCCAAGGGCATGTCCAAAGTACCCAAGATTGGAAACAACACATGGACGCGCAATTTACAAACTTCAAATCCACGCTACAACAACAACAAGCTGGTCTCGCAGCATACTTCCAACATCAAGGGTTCAACCTTCATCATGGGGGTGAATGAAGAACAAGCTTGGGGGAGGACCCCCACTTGAGGTAAATTGTATCAACCCCTTTGCATATTTATTTTCCATTCAACCATCATTCGCCTTGCATATAAAAAAATATAAATAATAAGTAGGATAGATTTGTTTTAAAATAAAATAAAAGATGTGCGGTAAGAATGACTTGGAATTCACATAGATGAAATGATGAATAGTTGCTCTGTTTTAATTTTCCTAGGTCCCTAGTTTACAACTTACTACTCTCCAACATATTGCTCTCATTGGCTGAAATCGCTTTTTGCCTTGACTTGGAAATTGTGGGAAGCAAAAGCTTAATCCATTCTAAGTTGTTGTGAGATATTATATAGTTATAGGGCTGCTATTCCTAGTTTGAAAGTGAAACTTAGATTTCCGGAGAAATTCTAAAAAGATTTCAGTTACTCTCATTTGATTGGAAATACCTACCAAAGCCACATTGATAGACCTTATGCATAAGCTATTTGTCTTCAAACTGAGCTTTGTCAAACTAGCATAAACCTATGTGAGATTTCATTCATTACATTTTGAATTCAAGACTTCACTTGCACATCCTATACTTCTACACTAGAAGTAAGCAAAATTCCACCATACCACCATTCCATAATAAAAAGGGAAACTCCATATCTTTCATGCTTAATACTCTTTGCATAAAAAGGGAGTAGAAGACATGGCTACAAGAAAAAGAAAAAGAAAATGCATGCTTACATCATAAGAATGAGAAAAAATGAGAGAAAAGTAGCCATATTTCATCCCGGCAAAACAAGAGAGTCCATTCAAAAAGGAGTCATCTCAATATCCACATCCACTCCATTCCATCACACATGCACAAGTCTTGAATGAAATTGTTTTGAATTGATTTCTCCCAAGGCTTGCTCTTTTGACTTAGCAATAGTATGTGTTGCAAATATGACTACTATATTCCCTACCAAGCTCCACATACAAGCCTTATGTAGAGGTAGGATGAATTTAGGCAAAATGTCTTGGTGAGGAAATATTTCCACTACACATAAAGGAGAGACCGATAGAATCAAATTGAGATACTTAAAATCTAAATTGAACTCTCCGGAATTTGAGTAGAACATAATTTCTAGGGTATGTGTGCTCCATTTGCTGTTCTATCTTTCAACTACCCATGAAAAGGAGATGGCATAAGCCAGATAATGACTTGAGATGGGTGAAGTACCATGCCAATTTTTGCAATACTAGGTGGAGTACTTTGTTGTGCACATGGTACTTTTGGAAAATAGAACATAGTAGCAACTCCTCATCATCAACCTTAAGTCTTGACTTGCTCGGGACGAGCAAAGGATAAGCTTGGGAGAGTTTGTTGACAGCTGTTATATACCTATTTCACCCGTCAATATAACTCAATTATGTGAAGCAAATATCATTTCTTGCACATATTATCTTTCTATTTAACCTATTTCCGCTTGTCCTTGGAGAAAGTAGTGCATTCAGGCATTTTATGCAGAATTGAAGTGAACACAAGGGGATGTATCCTATAAAATATCATTCCAGCCAATCAAGCGATGACATGTGGCACCACATGGATCAAATGGCCCACAAACAGAAGTATCTGAGGCCATCCAACATTGTAGCACCCATATAAGGGGATAGGACCCACCCGGCAGAGACCTAGAGGAAGCACAACCCCATTGGGGTTGAGACCAGGTCGACCGACCTCCCTAGTTGGCCGACTAGGGAGTGGCGCCAAACCCAGTAAAATGCAACATGTTTGCTCCTCCCAGCTTGAAGAAGTCATGGGTGAGTGATTCACACGCTTTTGGTGGCGGGAACTGACCCTTCTCCAAGCTATAAATAGGACCACTCACCCCTCACTTCAACACACACCACTTGAGTATTCATCCATTGTATCCACTACTCTCCATAGGTTTAGAGGAGTAATGGATGTAGAGAGGAGAGTCTCTAGTCCATAGTCCAAGTAGGAGAGGAGTAGAAGGAGTCTCTTCCCAATTCCTAATTGGGAAAGGTATGGCTCTTATATTCCTATTTGTATTTGTGACGTTGCTCTTAATAAAGATGATATATTTAGTCTTCTATTGTTCATATACTTGGATGAAGCGTTTCTTGTTTGATTGTGAATTCCATATATGTGGTAGGAGTAGTATTTACGATTATTCTATACCATTGTCATTATATCGTCATAAACACTACAAACCTCCACCATACTCTAATTAGCTACGACATGATTATGTTAACATGAATCACTTATGCTATGAATTAATATTGGTTGAATGATGATTTAGTTCATTGCCTTAGGATGGCTTGTGCCTAGGCTCTTAAGGTAATTACTTAATATGTTAGCATGGTGCTAGTATAGAAAGTAGCGTTGAATGTCTCATAGACCCACGGATTGAAGAGGTAGGCAGTAGGTGGTGACAACCCTATCTCTCCTTTGTAATCCTCCATGTTCGGCTAGGCCATAGGCTCTTGGCGGGAGTCATCCTAGTATTGCTAGTGGTAAACCCATGCTCGATGTGTTAATCCACTTAGCATGAGAATTTATAATATTTAATCATTAGTAACTAACTTAGGCTATGTATATGTACATTAGAAGTATAGTAGGAGTCTCTACCTAACCCTTAGCCTAGTCCCTCTTTACCTCATTTATCCCCTTAGATAGAATGCTCTTGTGTGTGTTGCACTACTCCAACTATCATTTATCCATCCTTGCTAGAAAGTTACCTAGATCAACCTAGCCTCTCCACTTGATGATTTCTTTACTACCATCTAGCCTTCCTTTGGGAGAATATAAATGACACCCTTTAGGAATACCCTTAGAGGGGAAATGCTACGTCGATAGTTTTCGTGTATTTGCGGATTTACATGTATAATCTAAAATCTATTAACAAGCATTTCTGGCACCACTACTAGAGATGAATTATTAGTAGTGCGTAGGAACTGTCAACAACGTCTGCTTGGGTTGCTAAAACATGGCGTGGAAGTCAACCTCTGTGCTGGGGCGTGTGTAGGAGCTGCCAAAGTTCGCCTTGAACTGCCCGCAGAGCTCTTCCCAAGAGGTTATGGACTGCTCGGGTAGGTTCGTGAGCCATGACCCTGCTGAGCCGGTCAAGGTGACAAGGAAGTAGTTCGCGAGGGTGAGCTCATCCGCTCCTGTAGCTAGGAGTGCCATTGTGTAGATCTACATGAACTCAGCGGGGTTGAGGCTTCTGTCATACTTCTCTAGTAGGTGTGGTAGGAGTTTGCGTGGCCAAGTCATCAGGCATACGTACGGAGCCAGGGTTGTGCACCCTCCGATGGCCTTCGTAGAAGAAGCGTATAGTGCGACATACCTTGGGGGGGGGGGGGGGGTCTGCTGCGCGGAGTACTGCAGGCGGGCGGTCGACCGAGAATCATCTTGAGAAGTGTTTACATTTCTTACATCATAGATAAGAGTCTGCAAGAACACAAAAACTATCGATGTAGAATTTCCCCTTAAAAGAGTATTCCAAGAGTGTCACTTATATATCCCAAAGTAAGGCTAGATGGAAGCAAAACAATCATCAAATGGAGAGGATAGGTTGGTCTAGGTAGGGTTCTATCAAGGATGGGTAAATAATAATTGGAGGTAGTATGACACACATATGAGCATTCTATCCTAAAGGGGGGGGGGGGGTAAATGTGGTAAAGAGAGACTAGGCTAAGAGTTAAGTAGATACTCCTACTGTGCTTCTAATATACATATACGTAGCCTAAGTTAGTTACTAATGATTATATCAATTATTAATTCTCATGCTAAGTTGATCAACACGTTGGGCACGGCTTTACCCCTAGCAACACTAGGATGACTCTCGCCAAGAGCCTGTGGCATAGCCGAAAGTGGATGATTACAAAGGACAAATAGGGCTGTCACCACCTACTGCCTACCTCTTCAATCTGTGGGTCTACGAGACATTCAACGCTACTTATCTATCCTAGCACCATGCTAGCATATTAAGTAATTACCTTTAAGAGCCCAAGCACTAGCCATCCTAAGGCAATGAACTAAATCATCGTTGAACCAATGTTAATACATAGCATATGTGATTCATATTAACATGATCATGTCATAGATACTTAGACTATAGTAGGGGTTTGTAGTGTTTATGATGATATAAATAGAATGGTATGTCATAATCATACATACTACTCCTACCACATATATGAAATCCACAATCAAACAAGAAACACTTCATCCAAGTATATGAACAATGGAAGACTAAAGATAACATCTCTATTAGGAGCAAAGTCACAAATACAAATAGGAATACGAGAGCCATACCTTTCTTAATTACGAATTGGGAAGAGACTCCTTCTACTCCTCTCCTACTTGGACTATGGACTAGAGGCTCTCCTCTCTACAACCTAAACTCCTCTAAACCTATGGAGAATAGTAGATATAGTGGAATGAATACTCAAGTGGTGTGTGTGTGTGTGTGTGTGTGTGTGAAGTGAGCGTAGGGGGTCCTATTTATAGGTGGAGAACAGTCGGCTCCCGCCACCAAATGTGTGCGAATAAGTCACCATCATCTTCAGGAAGGCGGGAGGAGCCAACACGTGGTGATTGACCGAGTTTGGTGCCAGGATCAAGTCGGCCGACTAGGAGGCTCTTTTGTGGAGTAGTTACTAGCTGTTGTGTACCTGTTTGTGGAATCTCCACCATTTTGCTCATTTCAGCAAAAAGTGAGAGGTGCATGTCCAGCATTTTCTGAGCTCTCTGTTCACGATCAGCTGCTATCTGACCTTCTATGTTCTGGACTTGAAGGTTTAACTCTTCATTCTTCTTGCTTATGTTGTCCATCGAGGTGGTTAAGCTATCATTTCTTCCTTCCAACTTGGTGATTGAATTCTACATTTCTTTCCTATAAGTTTAAAACATGGTTGTTGAAGTGTTCATCCATCTGAATACGTAGTCATTCAATAACATTAGATTTAGCAATATAACCATGCCCCCAAACATGTGATCCAGCACAACCGATTAAGGATCTATAACAACACTAGAAGATGTTGTTTCTCTCCTCATTTGGGATTGGGCCTCCCTACTCAGCTTCCTTGTCATTTACTTGGGCACGTGCCTGGCTCTATATAAGAAAAGAGAAGTCACAGGTACATTGCAAATATTTATTTAAATGGGGATTGTTTGAAGTGTTACTCACATGTACAACTTTTGCCTACTCGGTTGCCCATTCATCGTTCTTCAAATGGCTTGCCTCCCACAGTTGTATGTCATCGGGTTCTTCTCTAGTATCTGGGTCTCTCTACATAAAATACAAGTAAAATTCAACATGTAGGTATAGATATTGATTTCAGTGAAAAGTAAAAGCACGATTTATTTTTCATACCTTCTCGTAACTAAGTTGGGCGTAGGATTTGGAGCCAAGCAAGTGTTTTGTCTTTTGTCTTCTTTAATTTTGAGAATTGGTCCTGCTTAATGCCTGCAATTTTATGAATTAATTCCATGAATGAATGTAAATCAAATAGTTTTTGTATGATGTGAAACTTTTAAAAAGTTAGCTAACCTTGAATCGCACAGACCAAAAATATTCTATTAGGTGCAACCACTCAGGCGTTGGTACATCATCAGGCTTGTTTCACATACGTTCTTCATTGGTCGAATAACTCTTATAGGTGGCATGCAAAGTCGAGTGCCAACCCTTGTAGCGCTCACCAGTAATTTTCAAAATTTTTCTTGTGCTCTGCTTTGTGTCCTCCATGTCCCAAAAACTCTGTACATTGTATAACACATTGGTGTAAATGTACAAGATGGAGATTGCAAGAAAAAATTGCTTGTGTGGGTTGTGACGACACTAACCAGAATGTGTCATACAATTTCTCTCTTGTTAGTATCGCCAACCTATGCCCACTTCTTTGCACTGCTGTGGGGTGCTTGTTTTTTTTTTTAAACATAACCACATCATCGACAAAGTGGCGCCGATTAATACCAACCGCAGCATCCAACCTAGTGGAGAACTGAATTGGTAGCTTCACATTCTCCGTTCTACTAACTTGGGATTCATAACGTATGCTGGCAACCTTAAGTCCTTTAGCCACACTTCTTCCAAACTTCCTTCCTTCTATTATATTGATACAAACGATAAACCATTAAAGCAAATTACCGCCTGACCAAGTTTAGTATCATGTACAAATAGTGTGAAAAGAAGAAAGTCTGATGTTCGTACCATCTTCAGTACGAGTGCGGCAAATAAGAGCATGGGACGACCGCGTCCCATCAGCATTTTGTTCTGTATTACTCCCACCAGGTTTATATTAATTGTCGTATTAGAGTAAAAAATGAATTAAAAATGAACTAGTTAGGACTGTCTGAACGACAATTATTTTGATCGAGAGGGAGTACATTGTTGACTTCTTTGTTGCTATTCATATCCTAAAATGAGCCATTAGGTACACATGTCAGTGGTGCTACTGCACCCGTAGTACTGCAAGGATTTTCAGTCCAGCAGCAAAGCAGGCAAGACTGAGGGGGCGGGCATGTAGCTCGCCATGCTAGACTAGGCAAAGATAGGGTTCGCCTGTTCGGTCTGACTGACATAAGCTGGAGCGTGTCTTGAGGAGAATATGTTGTAGGGCGAGTAATGAACGGAAGCGGTAGCAGGTGGCTAATGCAAGACAGATGAGGTGGGCAGCTTGCGGGATTGAAATATTCTGCAGTACTGCACCTGCAGTAGCTACCACTGACATGTGGGCCGACGAGACATCGAGTCCACTTGTTAGTGGAAGCTACTACAGGTGCAGTACTGCATAGTCCCAACTTGTGATGCTTAACAAAGCGAGGGTTCGGTCTGGCCGAGATCACCCGGAGGAACTCTCGAGGAGGATTGGTGGCAGGGTGAGTAATGGCCAGGGATTTGCGGGAGGCGGGGTCATCATGGCACGTGAAGGATTGGACGTGGCGAGATGGCGAGGGAGACACATTGAGGAGGACACTGAAAAGACCAACAGCAGGGCGTGGGCGCCAGTGCCGACTGTGAGAGAGCACAGCGTGGAGGCATAAAAAAATCACGCCATCACACAGCTGATGAACTGTTAACTATAAAGACTAGGAAAGTAGAATCGCAAGTCATGCTAAAACAATTAGTAGAGCCTAGTACATATTTATGGTTTGTATATCTATACCTGTTGTTGGTTCGTAGTACCTGAGAATAAAGAATCTCGGGGTTCATGAACATCATGTGCTGCAATATTCTTTGCATACCATGCATAGGAATTGATGTTTTCTAAATTTTTTTAATTTTGATAGTAAACACATTTATAGTTATACCAGGTGCTTGTTGTCCACCATGAATACTTGTAGATGACATGATAGTTTGGTGTTTTGTTCCTAAAGTAAAGAGCATATATTGTAAGTACTCATTCCAAATAACAGTGATAATGTCACATTACATTACCGACGTAGATTTTGGATCGGATGGATTGGTTTCTATAAACTGACAGTGTTTGTTGGAAATGACGGAATAGGAAAAAACGTACGATTCGAGAAAGCCACAAGCAAGAAAAAGTGTAAAAACCATGGAAACTTAAAATCTTATGAATACAAATTTCTAATAGTAGAATGAGAGTACAATATTTGGAGTGGTTGATTAGATAACCCGTGCGTTATTTACTTCTAAATCCAGAAATTACATACTAGCGCTGATTTTTAATATTTGTCGTTCCCGGCAAGGAATTGAACTAGAAATACACTATCGTAATAAGCTGTTGGGGTGATATTTATTTTGGGACAGACGTAGTATATACTATATATATACATACACACACACACACACAAACACACACACACACACACATATATATATACACACACACACACACACACACACACACACACACACACACACATATATATATATATATATATATATATATCAAACTAAATTCGTGAAACATAAGGGCACATTTCTTTTTTATTAATTTATTTTAATCTTCATATATCAGCATGGATCGTGTAGAACCTAACTAGCAAAAAACTGCATGGATCGTGTAGAACCTAGCCAGTATAGCTCTATAAAAAGACGACATGGATCGTGTCGGACTTACCTAGCACAAAACTGAAGTACGGGATGTCGCAAGGAGATGTTGGCAAAAAAGAGGTAGAGCCCGTCAAACTTGGTCGCCAGGTGTTGTAACCACGAGTCACCACCACCAAGAGCTTCAATGCATCACTGCAAGATCCATGTAGAAAAAATTGTAAAAACCGTGGGAACTGAAAACACGGGAAATTCATAGGAATACAAGTTTGGAACACAAGACAGAGAGTGATGAGGACATCAGCACCCTCGATACATCGACACCAACTCAGCTACCGGTTTCTGGTTCGATCACTCGTGCTTGTGCACGTCAACTAAACTATCAGGTGAACTCATTCTTGGCCTTATGTCCATCTTATCTAGATCATAGAACTATGTGCTTTCTTGTTTTGCTTAGGAACAATGGAGAGGAGCCAAAGGGAAGGAAATCCGCGCGGACGGGATTTGGACAGCAGAATAGAACCAACTTGGTACGGCCACCACGACTTCATATGGACTCTGATCTGGGCCTTCAAGTATTTTCTAGAAAGATTATCAAGTCTACTTTCCAACAAATCTGGCCTTATGTCCGTATCTATTCGGAGTCGCCCGCAATCGTTATTTTAATACCAAGACCTTTTCTCTCCATGGTGTTGCATCATCAAAATTGGGCCCATGGCCCGTGTATCGTTTGGAGTCCATTAGGGACTCATGATTAGGGTTTCTCACAACCCTAGGAAGGTAATAAATAGTAGCCGCCACCCACATTAGCTAATGGGTTTTTTTATTCATAAGTTAGCTTCTGCTGCTTCCTTGTACACGCACGTGTCGACTAGATCGTGCGTCTACTTGTATCCAGAACCCCACTTTAGATTGATTTAACAGATAAGTGCCTGTTCTTCTTGTTCTTGCGTGTTCTTCGATTGCTTGCAGTAACAAAGGCCCTTGTGGTCAGGTTGATTGTGCGCCAGCAAGATCAATACAACTTCGGAGTCAGTGTACCAATCGCTAAGGCGCATCGTCTTGGGTATGGTGTAGTCGGATCGCCAACGTCTTCTCCTCTACAAATCAAACCCTCCTATTCTCATAGAAAGATCGGGAACCAAGATCCTATCAAGTGGTAATCAGATCAAGGTTAATCGGTGAGAGTGCTACCATTACTTTTCTTTCCGCTGTTATCATCCTATAGTCCAGAAAAAGCCCAAAAAAAACCATATCTATTTTTCCATTATTCCTAGACCATTGTGCCTTTTACTTTCTCTACATAGTCTAGACTTGTTGAGTTCATGGTTGCTTCAACGAGTCAAGTTGCTGTTCTTTAGTTTTGCACCACTAGAGTTTTGAGTTCGTGTCACATTCAGTCATCTAGTTCGAGTCAGATTCGTAGTTCGAGTTTCAGTCAGATTACTAGTTAGAGTTTAAATCAGATTGCTAATTCGAGTTTGAGTCGGATTGCTAGTTCGAGTTTGAGTCGGATTACTAGTTTGAGTTTGAATCAGATTGCTATTTCGAGTTTGAGTCGGATTGCTAGTTTGAGTTTGAGTCGGATTACTAGTTCGAGTTTGATTCAGATTGCTACTTCGAGTTTGAGTCGGATTGCTAGTTTGAGCTTGAGTCGGATCACTAGTTCGAGTTCGAATCAGATTGCACAATACTGTCATAGAACATTTATTCAACTTGTTGTGAGTAACGTGGTGAAAGTTTGCTCCTTGTGCTAGTTCAACCACCTAAAGCCATAGATTGACACCTGCTCTTGAAGTTGTTAATTACTCACTGGTTGCCATCACCTCCTTGCTGAGCTTGGTAAGAACAGGTAAGAGCTTGATTGAATAGGTTGAGAGTGAGCGAGTTATCCCCACCAGCACCCTTTGTAGCTAGGGATAACATTACCCTTTCATATAGGATTGTTCCTTTTGTCTACTAACCATGGCAAGAGGAGCAAATACAAATGAAGACGTGCATTCACCTCGCACACGAGGAATTATACAGCACTTCGAACGCACGGTGCGAATACGCACAAAAGCGCTTGATGAGGATTTTCGTGTTACCAGTGACCACCTTGGTCAATTGGAAAATGTGCAGATCGACACCAACACCAAAATCAGCACATTGGAGATTTCCATTCAAATATTGAACACTTCTATTGGAGCCATCCAGCAACGCCTTGAGGAGAGGGATCGTGGACGCACTGCGAATGGACAGGTAAGCAATGCTCCTAGTATTGTACATGACAATGAAGATGACTCTTCTGCAGATACGGAGATTTGGGAAGATGAGGAAGCTAGGCCACGGCACCGGCTACAACGCAACCATCAAGGTATGGGTGGACATCGTCGGCATGAAATATGCAATCATGATGATACTTTTAACAAAATCAACTTTAAGATACCTCCTTTTGATGGTAAATATGACCCTGATGCATATATTACTTAGGAGATTTCTGTTGATCGAAAATTTGCATGACATGAGTTTCCTGAAAATGCAAGAGTTAGAACAACCACTAGTGAGTTTACTGAGTTTACTTCTGTTTGGTGGATAGATCGTGGAAAGAAAAATGCTAATAACATACCACAAACTTGGGATGCTTTGAAACGGCTCATGTGAGCTGGATTTGTTCCTTCTTACTATGCAAGTGATCTGTTAAATAAGTTACAACAATCGAGACAGGGAGCTAAAAGTGTAGAACAGTATTTTCAGGAATTACAAATGGGTATGTTGCGTTGTAATTTTGATGAGGATGAGGATCCAGCTATGGCTAGATTTTTGGGTAGTTTAAACCGTGAAATTCAGGACATTCTTGCTTATAAAGATTACAATAATCTTACTCGTTTGTTTCATCTTGCTTGTAAAGCTGAAAGGGAAGTGCAGGGATGACGATCTAGCTCTAGAACTAATATTTCTTCAGGAAAGACTAGCTCATGGCAACAACGCATGACTACTCCTTCAACTGGGCATGCTTCCTGGCCATCTTCTTCACCAAGTCGGGCGACACCTTCTTCCTCAGGCAACAAGCCACATGCTCCTTCCACTAGCTCAGCAGTAAAGACCAACCAAAAGCCCACCGAGAGTGCTTCTTCTGTAGCATCTACCAGACGATCTAGAGACGTTCAATGTTACAAGTGCAAGGGTTTTGGCCATGTGTAGCGTGACTGCCATACAAACATGTTCTAATTGTTAAAGATGACGGTGAGTACTCATCTGCTAGCGATTTCGATGACGATACATGTGTTTTGCTTGCAGCTGACTATGCAGGTAGCAATGAACATCAAGAAGAGCATATTGGTGCAGAAGATGCAGCGTGCTATGATAGTCTCATTGTGCAGCGTGTGCTTAGTGCACAAATGGAGAAAGCGGAACAAAATCAAAGGCACACATAATTCCAAACAAAGTGTGTCATCAAAGAGTGATCTTGCCGCATGATCATTGATGGAGGTAGCTGTAGCAACTTGGCCAGTAGTGACATGGCGACCGAGCTGGCACTAAGCACCAAACCGCACCCACATCCCTATTACATTCAATGGTTAAACAACAACGGTAAGGCAAAGGTAACTAGGCTTGTGCGAATAAATTTTACTATTGGATCATATAAGGATGTTGTTGAATGTAATGTTGTGCCTATGCAAGCTTGTAATATTTTGCAAGGAAGACCTTGGCAATTTGATAGAGATTCTATGCATCATGGTAGATCAAATCAGTATTCTTTTCTTTACCATGGTAAAAAAATTGTTTTGCATCCTATGTCTCCTAAAGCTATTGTGCAAGATGATGTTGCTAGAGGTAGGAAAACTAAATCTCAGGACCATGCTAACATTGAGAACAATAACAATGCCAAATCTGTGTTTGATAAGAAAAATGAGATATCTCTGAAGGGAAAATGCTTGTTTGCTACGGAATCTGATATTAATGAACTAATTGCTTCCACCTCTGCTGCCTATGCTATGGTATGCAAAGATGCTTTGATTTCCCTTAACGATATGCAACATTCTTTGCCTCCTGCTGTTGCTAACATTTTGCAGGAATATTCTGATGTGTTTCCAAGTGAAATACCACTAGGAGAACCACCACTTTGAGGGATTGAGCACCATATTGACCTCATTCCCAGTGCTTCATTGCCCAAACGTGCACCATACAAGACAAATCCAGAAGAACCAAGGAGATTCGGTGCCAAGTACAAGAACTACTCGACAAATATTGTGTACTTGAGTCTCTTAGTCCTTGTGCTGTTCCAGTTATTCTAGTACCTAAAAAGGATGGATCCTGGTGTATGTGTGTGGATTGTAGGGCAATCTACAATATCACCATTCGATATCGTCATCCTATTCCACACTTATATGATATGCTTGATGAATTGAGTGGTGCTGTTGTGTTCTCAAAAGTTGATTTGCGTAGTGGTTATCACCAAATTCGCATGAAACTAGGAGATGAATGGGAAACTGCTTTCAAAATTAAGTTCAGTTTATATGAGTGGTTAATCATGCCTTTTGGGTTAACTAATGCACCTAGCACCTTCATGAGATTAATGAACAAGGTTTTGCGTGCATTCATTTGAAAATTTGTTGGTGTACTTTGATGATATATTGATTTATAGCAAATCCATGGATGAACATCTTGATCACTTACATGCTGTTTTTAATGCTTTACGTGAGGCACGATTATTTGGTAACCTTGAGAGGTGCACCTTTTGCACGGATCGAGTCTCTATTCTTGGCTATATTGTTACTCCACAGGGAATTGAAGTTGATCAAGCCAAGGTACATGCTATTTAGGGGTGGCCTGTACCAAAGATCATCACAGAGGTGCAGAGCTTTCTTTGACTGTTTTGGTTCTATCGTCGCTTTGTGAAGGATTTCAGTATCATTGCTACTCCATTGAATGACCTTACAAAGAAGGAGGTGCATTTTTCTTGGGGCACCACACAAGATAACGCCTTTACCATACTGAAGGTTAAGTTGACGCATGCACCTCTTCTCCAACTTCCTGATTTTTCTAAGACTTTTGAGCTTCAATGTGATGCTAGTGGGATTGGATTGGGTGGTGTTTTGTTACAAGAAGGAAAACCTGTTGCATATTTTAGTTATAAAATGAGTGGGCCTGTTCTGAATTATTCTACCTATGATAAGGAATTATATGCTCTTGTACGAACTTTAGAAACATGGCAGCATTATTTGTGGCCCAAAGAATTTGTTATCCATTCTGATCATGAATCACTAAAGCATATTAGGAGTCAAGGGAAACTGAACCGTAGTCATGCTAAGTGGATGAAATTTATTGAGTCTTTTCCTTATGTCATTGAACACAAAAAGGGAAAGGATAATGTTATTACTGATGCTTTATCTAGACGTTATACTCTACTATCTCAACTTGACTTTTAATTTTTAGGATTAGAAATGATTAAAGATTAATATGAACATGATGCTGATTTCCAAGATGTATTGCTGAAATGTAAAGAGGGAAAACATTGAATAAATTTGTCCTCAATGATGGCTATGTGTTTAGAACTAACAAGGTATGCATTCCAGCTAGATCTGTTTGTTTGTTGTTGTTACAAGAAGCGCATGGAGGTGGGCTAATGGGGCACTTTGGAGTGAAAAGACGGAGGACATACTTGCTGGTCATTTCTTTTGGCCAAGGATGAGGCGAGATGTGGAGCGCTTCCTTGCTCGCTGCACGACATGTCAAAAAGCTAATTCATGACTTAATCCACATGGTTTGTACATGCCTCTTCCTGTTCCTAGCATGCCTTGGGAGGATATTTCTATGGAATTTGTTTTAGGACTGCCCATAACGAAGAAGGTGAGGGATAGCATCTTTGTTGTCATGGATATATTTTTTAAAATGGCACACTTCATACCTTGTCGTAAAAGTCATGAAGCTACACATCTTGCTGATTGGTTTTTCCGAGAGATTGTTAGGTTGCATGGTGTGCCAAACACAATAGTTTCAGATCGTGATGCTAAGTTTCTTAGCCATTTTTGGAGAACGTTATAGACAAAAATGGGGACTAAGCTTTTATTTTCAACTACTTGTCATCCCCAAACTGATGGTCAAACTGAGGTTGTGAACAGAAGTTTATCTAACATGCTTAGGGCTGTTTTGAAGAAGAATATAAAAATGTGGGAAGAGTGTTTGCCTCATGTTGAGTTTGCTTATAATCGTTCCCTACATTCTAGTACTAAGAAATGCCCTTTTGAGATTGTTTATGGATTTGTACCCCGTGCTCCTATTGATTTATTACCTCTTCCTTCAGTGGAACGAGTGAATTTTGATGCTAAACATCGTGATGAGTTGATCTTAAAATTGCAAGAAACCACTAAGAAGGATATAGTGTGCACGAATGCCAAGTACAAACTTGCTAGTAGTAGGGGAAACAAACCTATCACTTTTGAACCTGGTGATTTAGTTTGGTTACATTTGCGAAAGGATATGTTTCCTTGTTTGAGAAAGTCTAAATTGTTACCTCGAGCTGATGGTCCATTCAAAGTGTTAGAAAGGATTAATGATAATGCATATAAACTCGAGTTGCCTGTGGATTTTGGGGTTAGTCCCACATTTAACATTGCAGATTTGAAGCCATATTTGGGAGAAGAAGTTGAGCTTGAGTCGTGGACGACTCAAATGCAAGAAGGGAAGGATGCTGAGGACATCAACACCCTCGATACATCGACACCAACTCAGCTACCTATTTCTGGTCCGATCACTCACACTCGTGCACGTCAACTAAACTATTAGGTGAACTCATTCATGACCTTATGTCCATCTTATCTAGACTGTGGAACTACGTGCTTTCTTGTTTTGCTTAGGAACAATGGATAGGATCCAATGAGAAGGGAATTCGTGCTGATAGGATTTGGACGGCAGAACAGCACCAAATTGTGACGGCCACCATGACTTCATACGGACTTTGATCTGGGCGTTGTAGTACTTTATGGAAATATTATCAAGTATACTTTCAAATGGATCTGGCCTCATGTCCATATCTATTCGGACTTTGCCGCAATCGTTATTTTAATACCAAGACCTTTTCTGTCCATGGTGTTGCATCACCAAAATTGGGCCCATGGCCCGTGTATCGTTTGGAGTGCATTAGGGACTCGTGATTATGGTTTCTCACAACCCTAGGGAGGTAATAAATAGTAGCCTCCGCCCTCATTAGCTAGTGGATTTTGTTTATTCATAAGTTAGCTTCTGTTGCTTCCTTGTACACGCGCGTGTCAACTAGATCGCCCGTCTACTTGTATCCAGGACCCCACTTTGGATTGATTCAACAGATAAGTGCTTTTTCTTCTTGTTCTTGCGTGTTCTTCATATGATTGCAGGAAAAAAGGCCCTTGTGGTCGGGTTGATTGTGCGCCAGCAAGATCAATACAACTTCGGAGTCGGTGTACCAATCTCTAAGACGCATCGTCTTGGGTACGGTGTAGTCGGATCGCCAACGTCTTCTCCTCCACAGATCGAACCCTCCCATTCTCATCAAAAGATCGAGAACCAAGATCCTATCAGATAGTACAACACATTTGAAGTACTGCGAGACCACCGGAAAGGCACCTCTTCCTCCTCCTCCGGCACCTTAGTCCGAAGCTTCCGGGCGACGGAGTGAAGAAGGTGCCAGTGGCCCTCCACCCCTGCCACCTCCGTGATTGTCTCGTGGAGGGTGTCGAGATGAGCAGCCACAAAGCTTAACCCGAAGCTGTAGTGGCCGGTGCTGCGGAGTCCATGCTGGTGTGGACGGGAAGGGTCCCAAGAATCAAACGTTGACACGAGCAACAACTGCTTGAAATCGTGTCCTTGAAGAGATCATAGAAATCCTTAGAATCCGATGCGCGACAGGGATGTCACACTCTGTGGCTCCACACATGAGAGGCAATAACTAAAATTTTATTGTAGGCATGCACTGATGAGAACATCGAGAGCCCTATTCAGAGATCGAACCCGAAACTGATAAGTGGCCACCCATCCTTAATGTTGATCCATGAGTATGTTCTCCATCATCATTTAGTATGAAGACAATAGTAATCTTAGCCTTGGTGAAGTTTGATCGCCAGATAAATTACGGGCTAAGATTATGTAAAATGGTCAGCATCGGTCTTCGTTTTGGAAAGATGATGATAACAATTGTAGTAAATTGCTGAAATCAAATGAAAAAATTGACTGAAAGAACACAAAAGGGAGAAACGCAGCCTCAATCATGCTCTCAATGGAGTCCCAACCAAGAATAGTTGATTGTCGCAACACAACGAATTCTTGGCTAGACATTGAACGCCAGTTATCTCGCCTCTTTTTCAAAAAGGAGTTGTTTTTCGATACTGTATAGGACACATTGTTCATGAACAAAAATGACATTTTTCATTAACATAAAACAACACATATATTACAAACAAGACATACAAAAGCACATTGAAAACAATAAAAAGAAAAACTACTCCTAATACTACTCTACTCGGAGTCAATGGAGACCTCCTCCACCTCCTTCTCCGCCGTCGCCACTGCTGCCACCTCCATCTCCGCAGCCGCCGTCGCCGCCGCTGCTGCCGCTGCTGCCGCCTCCTCCTCTGCCAATTGAGTCTGAAGCTTCTGAACGACGGTCTGCAGAAGTTGCTGGTGGCCCTCCACCCCAGCCACCTCCGCAATCGTCTCGTGGAAGACATCGAGACGACCGGCCACAAAGCATAACCCGAAGCAGTAGTGGCCGGCGGTGTCCATGCTGGTGTAGATGGGAAGGGTCCCAAGACCCAGACGGTTACACAAGTGAGATGCATCAAAAAATACATCTCGTGCCAATCCGTCAAGCTTTTTTGTGTCCCCGACAGCGGCGAACAGGGGGTTGGTAACCTCCTTCGGGCGCCGATCGAGTTCTTTGATGCGGTCTTGGATGAGGCGGATAGTCTCCTAAACCCAAATGGGATGAGGAGGTGTGGACGTCGCAGGTGGAGATGGGGATGGAGGAGGTGCAGGCGCCGCCTCTAGTTCCACTGGCATTGGCGGCCTCGGAAATGAATAAGAAGGAGGTTCAAAGGATGTCAATGTCATGAAGCGCTTCGTTGGTGGGTTACACATTTGTGCGGCAACGGAGGTGCGGAGAAAGAGTGAGAGGTGGTGCGGCGGAGACGCAAGAGGTTTGTGTGCCTTTATAGTGGTTCGTTGTCTATGAGCTTGAGTGGAGATGATCGAACTTTTTGAAAACTGTGCTTTCGAACCGGTGGGTGGGTCGGAGTTACTCTAAACCGTGGTCTGCCTCCTCTCGGTGATTGCAACGACTCGACGCGTCCCATCGGCTTTACATGCATTTTTTTTAATTTGACACGCAGAGGGTCCAGGGTATGCAAAGGCCCACCTGGCATACTTTGTAGGTCCGTCCCACGGTGTTTCAATTTTTCAGTTCCAGTTTTTAAGTTTGACACGCAAAGGGCCCAGGGTATGCAAAATGTTCCAGATTCTCAATTTGTCACGCAAAAGACCTCGATCATGTTTCATGACGTTACGTGTTTTCTCTTTTTATTGAAAGATTGTCATATATATAGTTAAAAGATCGTCACAAAAAACAATAAAAAAGTACAAGACACAAGAAAAGAAAAACAGCAAAAGAAAACCTAAATCCTCCTCCTCCTTGGAGGCAACACATCATTGAACTTAGAGCACATTTACATGGTAACTAAATCATTCATTTGTCAAAAAAATAATCAAATCCTTCTATATGAATTGTCATTCTTGAGGAACAAAATGAACACACCACCCATTCATTCATTAACACAATATATTACAAACGCTCGATCATGTTTTTTAGGTTGACATGCAAAAGACCTCGATGATGCATGTTTATGAATTTAGTTGTTTTCTCTTTTTGTTGAAAGATCATCATATATAGTTTGAGGCTCGTTGAACATATGTTTGGGGCATACCATGCATGGACAACTAACATGCATGTGAGAGAGACCTTGATCATGTATGATGACTATGCGTGTTTTATCTTTTTGTTGAAAGATTGTCATGTTTGATGCTCGTTGATGATGTTTGGGGCGTAGCAAGTATGGAAAACTAACATGCACTTGAAAGACCTTGATCATGTTCGATGACGACATTACGTGTTTTCTCTTTTTGTTGAAAGATCATCAAATATAGTTTGAGGCTTGTTGATCCTGTTTAGGGCATAGCATATGCATGACAAGTAACATGCATGTGAAAATGGTAGACCTAGGATTTAACCGAAGGGTATGCGCTTTGAAAAAATGTACAACTTGTTAATTTGTTTAATATTTTAATAAAAATATAATTCAATACACAAGTAGTAAATAACACCATAAATTTGATAATTTTTCATGATTCAGATTGTGCAATCAATTTTTTTTTCAGCGTGTTAATTGTGCAAATGTTATTCAAATTTTCCATCACAGCATTAGCTAGAATGTTTTGACATTTTTTTTCTTCTATAAGGGAATACAATAATATTGTGTTAGATATATAAAATAAATCCTTGTTGTGTTGAATATGTAGTGATCAGAGGAATTCAATTGCGATAGCAACAGAAAGCAAGGATTAAATTTGTTGGCTTGTTTTGAGAGAACGCGCATGAGTATACTCAAATAAGGCACATTAATTGAGAACAAATAATATTACGTGCTTGAGTTTAGAAAATATATTAATTCAAGGGGAAATTAGTGCCTCGCTCCTGGTCTGAAATATTTTTCACCGATTAGTTCAAAAATGAACTATCCAGGGACAAATATTTCGAACCAATAGAGAGTATTAATTAAACAGTAAATGCTATAGAAACTAAATAAATTTCTCAATGAGGGAATAAAATTTAGAGTCTAGGCAAAGGTCTTATCCATTCTATTTTTATTGTTGTGGTTCCGTTCGTTCTTATCCTTGGCTCATCGTCTCTCTCTTCTAACACGTGCTCCATCAAGGGCAATTGTTTTCCCAAGTCTGCATAATCACATTGTCTTCAAGCTGCACTCACAAGTTGTCCCGTGTGATGCTCATACTCAAGCCGCAACGTCAAGGTGCGTTTGCCGTCTTCAAGCACGGAGTTCATGGCAGGTGAGGCTGTAGCGCTCTTTGCATGGTGGCAGTTTTTCGACGGAGGGTCATGGAGCCGTAGGCAACTCAGCACCACTTATTTTATTGCGTTGTACGTGTTAGTTCTAATCCTGACTTGCTGGGCTAATGAAGACCAGATGAGTTCAGGTTGTGTTCGTGAGTGCGTGCACGAGAGTGGTCTGGTGCTGATTAGTTGCGCATTAGAAGAGCATGCTTGGCTCATGGACAAGGAAAATACTTTATACGTAGTACAAATTAATTAGTTGGTTGGCATTGCCGTTCGTACGCGAAGATGCAGCCAGGTAGTTGCTTGCAGGTGTATGCTAATTACGTGAGTGTTTGGCCAGGTCATGTGGTTAGTCCACGATGCACCCTTAACCCGGTGTTGAGGCCGTGTATGTGTGTACGCTAGTGACATGTGACAAAGTGCTCAATCAAAGTTAGTCGACATGTATATGCGTGATCTTTTTAGCCGCGTCATGCTCGTCCGGATGATGGATCGTGCACGCCGAGCGCCAAGTCATTCGGATCGTTGAGCAAATTTTGGACGTGCAGTTCGTGTGCTCCAAGCCTATAAAAGTTGTTGTACTCATTTGTCGAAATGATAGTACGAATAATAATAAAGCAGTGTTTGTCGCTGGCCTAGTTATCTATCAACCGAGAGTGCTTTTTGTTTCCTCTGTTCGCTCACTCGTTCATCATTAGTCCTAACAGCCCATCAACTTTTTCCATGCTTGGGTCACTCCACACTTTGAAACGACGTTCATCTATTGTTCGATTGTTGCGTTGTGCTCGTACACGATGCAAGATTTGGGGCGTTGGCGTACGTGGCAATCATCGGGTAAGGGTGGAACAGTCGTGGGAACCGTGCAGTGCGCCCTTGGCTGTATGGTTGTAAGATTCGAAGCGTGAACGTACGTGGCAACTATCTAGACAAGATCGAACAGAGATGGCTGGGCGGTCTTGCCGTAGAGAATTCGATTCCCGCAACAAGGGGTTAAAGGCAGGCCCGACTCTGGTCTTAGGAAGGAGGGGCAGCCGCCTAGCGCCAGGCCGGGGAGGGGCCCACGATGTCAGCTGCTAAAGAGAAAAAATAAAATCAATTAGTATTTGCATCATCCATATGCGATGTACAGTTACACGGTCTAGCTTTTTCTTTTAAGAATTTTTTGAAATATAATACTAAGTCCCAATGTGTTTAATATTTATTAGATACAATATTACTAATGTGTTTATTTCCATATGCAATGTTTTTCCATAAAAGGAGGAGTTTTTCGATAATGCATAGACATAGGACACATTGTTCATGAACATAAAAGACATTTTTCATTAACATAAAAAAAACATATATATTACAAACAAGAAAAAAAGAAAAACACATAGAAAACAAATGAAAAAACTACTACTAATCCTACTCTACTCGGAGGAGGACTTGTCCACCTCCTCCTCCGGCGTCGCCGCATCCGCCGGGGATGCCTTCTCCACCACCACAACCGCCGGCGGTGCCTCCAACACCAAAACGAACTTCTGGCTGACAGCATTCACCAGTTTCCTGCAAAAGTCCACCCCAAACACCTCACTTATCATCTCGTAGAGGAAGTCGAGATGAGCGGCAACAAAGCCTAGCCCAAAGCAGTAGTAGCCGGCGGAGTGCATGCTGGTGTGGTGGGGAAGGCTCCCAAGTCCTAGACGGCGATAGGAGCGAGATCTGTTGTCAAATACATCGTGTGCGATCGTGTCGAGTCCTCTTGTGCACACGTCAGTGACAGACAGTTTGTCAGTGTCCTCCTTAAGCAGGCACTCAAGTTCATTGATGCGGTCCTTGAAGATGTGGACAGTCTCAACCCAGTCAGGTTGAGGAGGTGCAGGCGCCGCAGGCGGAGACGGGGGCTGATGAGGTGCGGGTGCCGCCTCTAGTTCCACCAGAACTGGCAGCGACAGAAAAAGAGAAGGAGGTTCAGAGGACGTCGATGGCCTGGAGCGCTTCGGTGCGGGGCTACCAATTTGTGGGGCGACGGAGGTGCAAAGAAAGAGTGAGAGGTGGTCGACGGTGGTGCGAGCGGAGAAGCAAGAGGAGAAGTTAGGAGGCTAAGATCGATGGAGACGTGCATCAGAAAAGAAGAGGATGGTGTGCCTTTATAGCGGGTCGTCGTCTATGCGCGCGAGTGGAGATGGTCGGACGCTTTGAAAACTGTGCTTTTGAATCGGCGGGTGGGTCGAAGTTACCCCCTCCGTCCCAACTCAACTCTATTTCTAAGTTAAGTCAAATTTACCTTTGACCAATAATCTCTATAGATTCTATTAACTTCAATCATATGTAAATCGTATGTTATGGAAATATTTTCCATGATGAATCTAAAAGTACAATTCTTAGAATGTTAAAATTGATAAATATTACCAAAATTATTGGTAAAACGTAAGTTTGACCAAAATCAAAAATATAGTTCAATAATGGGACGAAGGTAGTACTCCAAACAGCAGTTTGCCTCTTGACGGTTATCGCAATGGCTCGACGCATCCCATCGGCTTCACAGACAGTTTTTAATTTGACACACAAAGGGCCCAAGGTATGCAATGGCCCACCTAGCATACTTTGTAGGTATGTCCCGCGGTGTTCGTAACATTTCGTTCGAACAATTTCAATGAGGTGCGGAAGATTGACGTGAACGTGTGTGGCAATCGACTGATAGTCCATATCTTTTTTTTGAAGGATCCGACCATTGCCGACCGAGAGTCCATATCGAACCGATAATAATTGTCGTGATCATGTATGATGGTGGACATGAATATAATGCATGTCAAAGAGAGCTCGCGATCAAGCATGTTTGATCACGTGTTGAGGATTTTTGCGCCCCCTTGTTGTGGATCATGTTAGTTTGAAGACGTTGAGGATTGGATGTGGCGTACGAGTTTTCACAAGTGTGTTCATTTGTTCCTAAAATCAAAACACGTAGCAGCTAGCGCCTACGGCTGTCATTTCTTCGAAAAGACGAGTACAACATGCATATTAGAAAATATATTATACATGGCAGCATGTGATTAATTTTATGAAACACGTACATAGCGAGAGCTTTGTTTTTAGATGGTAGTACACATTCTATTCTAGTACCCTTGAGGGAACATCCTCCTTGTCAAACATAGTTTGTTATCTCTATTGATGACAGGATAATATTCTTCATTAGTGTGGTAGATAAACTGCCATATAGGTTGAGAGTATACACATGCATGGTAGAGAATATGATAAATATAGAAATATATATATCAATACATGGTAGGAAATACTCTATTCTTGGAATACATGTTTGGGCCATAGCATGCATATGGACATCTAACATCCATGTGAAAGACCTCGATCATGTTTGATTATGTTACATGTTTTCTTTCTTTGTTGAGAGATCGTCATATTTGAGGCTCGCTGATCATGTTTGGGGCGTAGCATGCATGGACATCTAACATGCATGTAAAAGACATCGATCGATCATGTGAAAGACATCGATGCAAGTGAAATAACATGCATGTTTTCAAAAGCCCTCGCCTCGGCCCGCGCCCCTATTCTTGCATTACATGTTTGGGGCATAGCATGCATATGGACATCCAACATCCATGTGAAAGACCTCGATAATTTTTGATGGTGATGTTACATGTTTTCTCTTTATGTTGAGAGATCGTCATGTTTGAGGCTCGTTGATCGTGTTTGGAGCGTAGCATGCATGGCCAACTAACATGCATATGAAAGACATCGATCAATCATGTGAAAGATCACCTCGATGCATGCATGTTTTTAAAAGCCCTTGCCTCGGCCCACACCCTATTCTTGGAATACATGTTTGGGGAGTAGCATGCATATGGACATCTAACATCCATGTGAAAGACCCCGATCATGTTTGATGACGATGTTACATGTTTTCTCTTTTTGTTGAGAGATCGTCATGTTTGAGGCTCGTTTATCATGTTTGGGGCATAGCATGCATGGACAACTAACATGCATGTGAAAGACATCAATAGATCACGTGAAAGAACTGATGCATGTGAAATAACATGCATGTCTCTAAAGACCCCCGCCTCGACCCACGCCGCGGATCTAACTAACGGCCGTGGCACAAAGACCGAAGGTAGCGCACCGAGATGGCGGCACGCCGAGGCGACGGCGAGGCAAAGGTCGGGCCGATGGCGCGTGGCGACGACATTTTGGCTCGCAGTTTGCAGCCTCACGGTGGAACGCGGAGGCAGGGCACGGTGCACGGTTGCGCGTGGAGCTCTGGGTTGGAGGAAGCTCGGCGGCACCGCCGTCAGCCGACCGGTCGGGTAAGTATCTCTTTCATTCGAAATTATTAATATGTACTTCCTCCATCTCCCAAATTACTTGTCGCTTTTTGATTAATTCATTCATTTTTGAACTAAAAAGAGAGACAAGTAATTTGGGATGGAGGGAGTAGTTGTAATTCCATAATTATAAGGACTATGTTAATTTGTAATTGCTTAGCTATAAAATTAATGGTTAATTATTAATTACAAAATAAGTGACTAACAACAGTAATTATTACCTTCTAATTATCAGCTGACTAAAATTCTCTCAAATTTCAAACACATGACAAATAGACTCCAGCTAATTCTTCCATCACAAAAACTTTTCTTTTTTTGAACAATCTTCAAAGAAACTACTAAAACATTAGCTTAAATGCCAAGACAGTGGCGATGAAAACCCTCTGCCTTGCAGTTACTGCAACAGACATGTGGACCCGACAATGGTGGGGCACACATGTCATATGAACCCAAGATAGTGTTTCCTCAAGAAAAATAATTTTAAGAGAGATTGAGCGCACGAGCAGAAAAGCTAAAACTTGAGCGTTGCACCTGCGAGTTCCCTAGCGGGATGATCGACGGTAGCTGATCCACAAACTCAGGGGTTAGATCTGTAGTCGTCGAGGAGTAGCTTGCGGCCGACCTCGAAGGAGATGAAGGCGTTGATGCGGGCTTAGGTGATCTGCTCGCTAGAGAGATTGTACGCATCCCAAAGGTTCATCCTCACCTGGTAAGGCTTCTCCATGTTGGTGCCCATCATGGTGCTCGCGATGTCCTTCAGCCTCACACGGCGGAGGCTCGGGCAATCCATCTCCTTCGCCTCAAGCTCGGCTAGGTCCACTATTTTGGCCACCTTCAGCTGCCAGTCCTTCCAAAGTCAGTCGGCATCACCCTCCACGCCCACACCGATGAAGCAGTAGTCGAAATAGCCGCAAGAATCTTCCAGCTTGTCGGGGAAGTAGTCAGCTTGGATGACCTGCAAGATGAGGCAGCAACGGCCAATACAGAGCTGCAGAATGGCGACATGGTTCTGGTCGGTGGAGTAGCTGGGGCACCACTCGACGTCGAGCCCGACGATGAGCTTGTGAAGGCGCTGACGGTGGACGAAGAGGACCTCATCGAACGTAACGGTGGTGGTGATCACGTCGTCCTCGAATGTAACATTGTACACCTAAGTCCCCGCCATTGGGTCCTCTCCTTGTCCCTACGGTTGCGGTCTGCGGTGACGCAGCGCAACTTCTCTCTTGTGCAAACCTTCCTCTACCTCTAGTTTGTATTTTGGAAATGGGTGTGGATATATAACAAATACAGCTACGATATCAATGGAGGAGTTTCTGAAATTGACGGGCCTGAGCCCCGAGTAAAGAAAGTAATGAACATTTTTGAATCTCATATACTCTTTCTATTTTTAATTCTTATCCTTATGACCACAAGTTGCATTGTGTCAACCAAACACCACGTAAAACAACAACACCAACTTTTCTCTAGGTATGCCGAGTGGGCCACGGCATGCCCTGGGTCCAGCCACCAAAGAGTAGCTAGTGTGAATGCCTGCTGGAGAGACCAGCGAAATCGGGAACTAGCCAATGAAGATTGAAGTCAGTAGTCTCACGGTTCATGGATCAAAACGCACGCCATCCTTTTTTATTCTTACTTTTTTCTTATATTATTTTTCTACCAATCTCTAGCCCTCCTTTATTTGAAGTTGTATGGTTGGATCATGATACATGGCCGGCGTGAGGCGAGAGCCATGCGTGCAACACCAGGCGAAACATCGTGGAGAGACGTTGCTCCCCTTGTTGAGGATCATGTTAATTTGATGATGTTGAGGATCGGATGTGGCGTACATGTTTTCACAAGTGCATTCATTTGTTCCTAAAATTAGAACACGTAGCGGCTAGTGCCTATGGATATCGTTTCTTTCACAGGATGATTACATCATGTTGGAAATTATATTGTACTACATGGCATGCGATTAATTTGATGAACCGCGTAGTTCGTTGTGCCTAGATGGTACCTTCTATCCTCGAACATTCTTCTTCTTCTTCTTCTTCTTCTTCTTCTTCTTCTTCTTCTTTTTCTTCTTCTTCTTCTTCTTCTTCTTCTTCTTCTTCTTCTTCTTCTTCTTCTTCTTCTTCTTCTCCTCCTCCTCCTCCTCCTCCTCCTCCTCCTCCTCCTCCTCCTCCTCCTCCTCCTCCTCCTCCTCCTCCTGCTTCTTCTTCTTGGGCTCCTGGCAGCGCGGGGGCGCCTCTTGCACCATAGATGGCAAATCAAAACTGGACATCACCGCCACCAGGGTGTCGTGGCCGGCGATGTCGAGCTCAACCTCCAGCGTATCGACGTCGATGCGACTGGCCAAGTGCGTCATGTCGAAGACCTAGTGGCCCGTGGTCCCCATTCCAGTATGCTCTGGAAGGGGACCAAGCCCAAGGCGGCGCATGGAGAACATGTATTGTCAAATACATTGTGCGCCATCTTTCGGAGATCCCACTCCATGTCTAGGGGGAGTCCAGTCAGGGATGCATCCCCTTGGCGTCCTTCGGTGGGCTTGGCGGCGGTGTTTTCTTGTCAGCCATGGTGTTCTTCGCGCGGTTTTGTTATGAGAGGAAGTGTGGCTGTGTAGAGAAGATGATGGCATACCTGGGTTATCTTATAGTGTAGCAGCCTGTCAGTTCATCTCTCGACGTGGGCCGTAGTGGTGATGAGACTTGGAGCGGTTCGAATTGAATTCAAAGATGCACATGCTTTGTGCCCGTTTAAGGCGCCTCAATAACTGGCGCGCACGCTCAGTGCGCCCGGTCGCATCAGGCACCTGTACAAATTGCTACTGCTTCAAGGACGAAACCTTATGTGGCAAATGGCTACATAATGCTCGCTCAATCCCAACTAAACTCTTTTTTTAGCTTTGGTCAAACTTACCTTTGACAAATGTTTTCCATAAATTCTATTTACTTAAATAACATATAAATTGTATAGTATGGAAATATTTTTCATGATGAATATAGAAGTACAGTTTTTATATTGTTAAAATTGAACAAGATTACATAAATCATTAGTCAAAAGTAGATTTGACCAAACCCAGAAATAGAGTTCACATGGGATGGAGGTAGTAGCTTATGTGGCATGCCATTTTAAAGCTTAATGTACAAATGGCTACATAATAGCTTATATGGCATGCCAATGTGGATGTCGAACTCAGACTAAGGATGAAAGTGAAACGGTTGTGTGAGGATGAGGGACTAAAATGACCCATTTGAAATTTCAAGGACCAAACTGAGTTTTGATTGAAAGTTTGAGGATGAAGTTGAGCATTGGGCCAACTCTAAACGAGCCAAGCTTGAGCTTACGATCTTGATGAGCTCAAGCTCAAAAAGCTCTAGTAAGCTCATTTAATGTTGTCATCGATGATACGTATAATTAACTAAACTATATAATTCTATTAAAAATGTTTTGTGGGAGCAATAAATAATGTGCAACATCTTCCACCTTCCTACTCCATTAGTCGTGGACCTAAATTTAGTAGATACTATTGTATATACATGAATTATGGGCTCGACTCGAGATCGACTCGGTGTTTTATCAAACTCAAGCTTAGAAAGACAAGCTCGCTCGAGTTCGACTTTTTGACAGCCCTAGATGCAATTAAAGTTTTGGTGCAATCATGTAATCAACAATTTTCATATGTTGATTCTACATCTTACGGTTATTACATCTTTTCATTTAACCCCTTCCATCACGCCAACGAAGCGGAAATCGGAATCGCCAAGGAAATCTTACATCTTGCCGGGGAAGTAGTCATCATGGATGACTTGGAAGATGAGGCAGTGACGGCCGACACAGAGCTGCAGAACGGTGACGGGGTTCTGGTCTGCAGAGTAGGTTGGGCTCCACTCGACGTCGAGCCCGACGACGAGCTTGTGAAGGCACTAACGTGGATGGAGAGGACCTCATCGAGCTAGTCCTCCACAACCTCACAAGAGGACATCAAATTGGTGGTGATCATGTCATCCTCAAACGTCACATTGCACACTGAGTCCCCACCATTGGTCCTCTCCTTGTCCCTATAGTTGCAGTCTGGCGGCGCGACACAACTTCTCTCTTGTGCAAACCTTCCTCTACACCTCTAGTTTGGACTTTGAAACGGGCATGGATATATAACTGATGCTGTTACGATATGTGTGGAGGAGTTTTCGAATTTGATAGGCTTGAGCCCCGAGTAAAAAAAGTAATGAAGATTTTTGAATCTGATATACTCTTTCTATTTTTGAATTCTTAATTTTATGACCACAAGTTGCATTGTCTCAACCAAACACCACGTACAACAACAACAACTTTTCTCAGGGGTGTACCCACTGGATATGTCGGGTGGGCCACGGCATACCCTGGGTCCAGCCACCAGAAAGTAGCTACTGTGAATGCATGCTGGGGAGATCAGCGGAATTGGAAACTGGCCAATGAAGATGGAAGTCATCAGTCTCACAGTTGATGGATCGAAAAACGCGCCATCCTTTTTCTTCTTCCTTTTTTCTTATATTATTTTCCATCAATCTCTAGCCCTCCTTTATTGGAAGTTGTACAGTTGGATCAGGATATGTGGCCGGTGTGAGGCGAGAGGTGTGTGTGCAACATTAGGTGGAACGTCGTAGAGAGACGTTGCTCCCCTTGTTAAGGATCATGTTAATTTGATGACGTTGATGATCGGATGTGGCTTATGTGTTTTCACAAGAGTGTTCATTTGTTCCTTAAATAGGAACACATAGCGGCTAGTGCCTACGGCTGTCGTTTCTTCGAAACGATGAGTACATCATGTCAGAAATTATATTGTACTACATGGCATGCGATAAATTTGATGAACCGTGTAGTGAGTTGCCTAGATGGTACATTCTATCCTCAAACCCTCAAGGGAACATCTTTCATGTTAAACATGCATGCCGGGGGCCGCCCCCACACTTAGTTTCTCATCAAGAAACTTGCATGTCAGGGTCCGCATCCGCTCATCATCGAGGCTATGCTGGTTTGTCTAGTGGTGAACCGCCTGCGTCATCAGAAGCCTAATGGAGTTGGAGGACAGGAATAGGAGCATACTTGCATTGCTCTTCCCAACCACCACCGGGGACGCACGATGGGGGTTAAGGTACGCCTGCATGTACACCCGGACCTTACGTGTACTCGGCCAGCCATGTAGCTAACCTTCGGCTTGCTGCATAGATGGTACCTTTTATCCTCAAACCCTCGAGGGAACATCGTTCCTGTCAAACATGCATGCCGGGGATTCCTCCATAGTAAGTTTCTCATCAAGAAACTTGCATGATGCTCATCATCGAGGCTATGCTGGTTTGTCTTTTGCTAAACCGCCTGCGTCATCGGAAGCCTAGATGTAGTTGGAGGACAGGAATCAGAGCATACCAGCAAGGCTCTTCCCAACCACCACAAGGGACACACGACGGGGGTTAAGGTACACCAGCACGTACACCGGACCTTACGTGTACCCGACCAGCCGTGTAGATCCGTTCGAACCTCTGACTGGCTTCCTAGATGGTTCCATTTATTCTCAAACCCTCGAGAGAACATCGTTCGTGTCAAACATGCATGCCGGGGGCCACCCCCATAGTTAGTTTCTCGTCAAGAAACTTGCATGCTGCTCATCATTGAGGCTTGGCTTGTTTGTCTGGTGGCTAACCGCCTGCATCATCAGAAGCCTAGATGGACTTGGAGGACTGGAATCGGAGCATACCTGCAAGGCTCCTTCCAACCACCACCGGGGGTGCATGACGGGGGTTAAGGTACACTAGCACACCCGGACCGTACGTGTACCCGGCCAGCCGTGTAGCTTCATTTGAACCTCTGGCTGGCTGCCTAGATGTTATACCTTTTATCCTCAAACCCTTGAAGGAACATCCTTCTTGTCAAACATACATGCCGGGGGCCATCCCTGCAGTTAGTATCTCATCAAGAAACTTGCATGCCGCTCATCACTGAGGCTATGATGGTTGTTAGATGGTGAGCCACCTGCGTCATCGGAAGCCATGATGGAGTTGGAGGACAGGAGTCATAGCATACCTACAAGCTTTTTCCATCCACTACCGGGGATGCATGACGGTGGTTAGGGTACACTGGCAGACCCAGACCTTACGTGTACCCGGCCAGCCATGTAGCTTCGTTCAAACCTCTAGCTGGCTGCCTAGATGGTACCTTCTATCCTCAAATCCTCAAGGGAACATCATTACGACACGCCCGAATATGCTTGGAACTCCTCTGAGATCTCCTTCTGGAATCCCATCGATCAGTTGGGCGGCCCACATCGACCACATTGGCTGCCGCACACCCGTGTTCGAACCGAGCAACAGGACACGAAAGAACGAGGGTGAAAGGAGAAAAGGGATATCAGGACCACACACAATCAGTAGACGTGGCTAAAAGAAGGGGAAAAGTGATGAAAGGGAATATGATATGATAAAGGAAGGAGGCCGCACCAAGCCATTTTATCTGCGACCGTACGCGGCTTCTCTCCTCCCATGCGTGCTCCCGCTGACGTGTCATATTTTTATTGCTTGTGAAAATGTGGTTATTAGACTAGAAATAAATGAAGAGACGAATAAAGTATGACACGTTAGCGGCACCATGCGTGGGAGGAGAGAAGCCGACCGTTTTCGAGGAATATAATTGTTACGTTAGCGGGGAGAGTAGAGAACAGAGGAGGGAAGCCATATCCGCAGCCAGGGGGAGGAGAAGAGATAATAAGGACAACGACGGGAGCAGCCCGTCCCATCACCTCATGGAGAACCAATCTTTAAAGTAGGGCTGTCAATAAAGCTCGAAGATCGTAACTCGCTCGTTTGCTCTTCCCTAGGCATAAAATTAGACTTCATTTTTCCTCTGTTTTCTCTTCCCTAGGCTTAAAATTTTTATATTTTATAATATTTTTACATATATAATATGACATAGGATATATCACTTGATAGTTTTGCAAAAAAAAATGGAGGAGACATATGTATATGCCATGCAACTACGTATATCCACCCCAATTAATTAGCTAGTTATTTTTTAAGATGATAAAAAATATTACCTTTTTCTAAGTGAGGTGGGCAGGGTACATGATGTGGCATAATAGCTTATGTGGCATGCCAATGTGGATGTCCAGCTCAGACTAAGGATGAAAGAGAAACAGTTGTGTGAATAAAGTTGAGAGACTAAATTGACCCATTTGAAAGTTCAAGGACCAAACTGAGTTTTGATTGAAAGTTTGAGGATGAAGTTGAGTATTGTGCCAATTTCTAAATGACCTAGGCTTGCGAGCTTCATGAGCTCAAGCTCAAAAAGCTCGAGTAAGCTCATTTATTGTAGTCATCTATGATATGTATGTGTGATTAACTAAAGTATATAATTCTATTAAAAATGTTTTATGGAACACAATTTTTATATATGATAGCAACAAATAATGTGCAACATCATCCACCTTCCTACTCCATTAGTTTTGAACCTAAATTTAGTAGATTCTATTCTATATACATGAATTTTGGGCTCAACTCGAGATCGGCTCGGTGTTTTATCAAACTCAAGCTTAGAAAGACAAGCTCGCTCGAGTTCGACTCGTTGACAGCCCTAGATGCAATTAAAGTTTTGGTGCAATCGTGTAATCAACGATTTTCATCCGTTGGATCTACATATTACGGTTATTACATCTTTTCATTTAACCCCTTTCTACCACCACACTCCACCTGGTAGAGGGGGTTAAATAAAAAGATTCAATGACCGTAATATGTGGATCGATCCAATGGTTGAAGATTGATTGCACGATTTGCACCAAACATCTGATTACATTCTAGTCGTTCCCAACTTTAAAACACGAAATCTTTTGACACAGATTAATCCAGTCATGATGTTTTTTCTCTTTTTGTTTTGTGATGTTTTATTTTTTCTTGTTTCGTGATGTTGTTTTTCTTGTTTTGTACTTCCTCCTTCCCATATTACTTGTCATTAATAACCAGCACAAGTTTTCTAGTTCAAAAATGAACTAAAAAGCTTGTTCTAACAACAAGTAATATAGGAAGGAGGGAGTAATGTTTTATGATAATAAACTCAATGTTGTTCGTCTGTTCCATCTATTATTTTGTTTTCTATCAGTTGTTTAGTGAAATATCCGTTCGATCCATATTCTCTATTAGTGTACGACCCTCCACACTGCCGGTGGCCTCTAAAGTGGCCTGTACGGTACTTTAGCCGCTGGAGGTGCTAGGAGATCACCTGTAGCAGGGCCTGCAAAGATGTTTGTAAAGTAGTATAGTAACAGGAAAAGGCAACAGGTAGTAATGACCGAAAAGAAAAGTAGAGACAATGAATAGAGAGAAAAGAAAAGAGAGGACGAGAAAAATGTTAGAAAAATATAGGTAGTACGTATGAATTAAGGTGAAAGAGCGTCGAGAACCAAACTGTAAAGCAGGATGTTTTTGGCGCAGATTACTCCAGTCTTAGGCTGTGCTTGGGAACAAAGTTTTTAATTTCGAACTTTTGGTAAACCACAGTTTTTAAGATGTCATGACAATATCAAAGTATTTCAATACCATAGTTATGTAATACCGCGGTTTTATAATACATAAGACTGTTGGGAGCAAAGTAGCAATCATCAAGAGCAAGCAAACAGAGAAAAACATAGGTTCAAACCAAAGTTTTCTATACACCAAAAACACCATTGTATAGACAAAACCATAGTTTTAAATGCATAGTTTTTGAGTTGGTTGCCAAACACCATTCTGTAAAAAAACCATGATAATCTCAAATACCAATGTATTGCTCTAAAACTCAAAAAATACTGTGTTCCCAAAACATAGCCTTAATTCTGTCAAACATAGTATGTTATCTCTATTAATGACAGGATATCATTCTTGTGGTGATGTTGAAAATAGAGCGGTTCCATTACTTCGCGCATCCCATCAGTGCATGCAGAGAGGCGTGGGTCCCATAGGTTGTGATGTTCAAATGTCAGCCACCCTTAATGCACCTACAGAGTATGTGAATCTACCAACGCCAGAAGCCGAACCATCACAGCGCGCGACCCCCATCAGTATGCGCGGAGAAGACGATGGCGTGTGTCTTTATACATTGTCTCCATCGTCTTCTCTGCGCGTATTCTAAAGACAAATCATCGTCTTCTACGTGCGTAATCTAGCTTCCTCTTTGTCCCCGCCGCACGCACCTCATTGGTTCATTGGTTCCCTTCGCAGAACGGTGACGCGGAAGCCTATGGAGTTCCCGTTCATGCACGATATTGCGGTCGAGATCGCGGGGCGCCTCGCCACAAGCGCCCTGTGACCCTTGGACGACCTCTCCAGTCTATGTGCCACATGTAAGGCCATTCATGCGGCGTGTCAGGATGGCGCCGTGGGTAGGCGCGTGGCGCTGGAGCATGAGACCCAGAGTATGTGGCGCGACGCGGGTGCTATGAAGCCCTGGTGAAGAACCTGGCCATCGTCGGCAACGCTCGTGCGTGCTACATCACTGGGCTCGATCTCGTCTTCACGGACAATCGCACGCAGCTGGGTGCCCAATTTCTCGCCTGGGCAGCCGGGGCGGCTACATGGAGGCGGCCTACATCCTTGGCCTCTTCCGCTATAATGCCGACTGCAGGGCCCAAGACACCGTCGAGTATATCCGGCAGGTCGAAGGCAAGGTCGACGTTGGTGAGAAAGCGGTCGGGTCCGTCACCATCATCAGGACCAATAATGAGTGCAGGTGGTGTCGGATTCAAGCCCTGGATGAAATCGGTAATATGACGTGGGCGCATCCGCACCCGCCTCCGAGACCTTCGATGGTGTCGCTGCCCAACAAGGAGGTTGACCCGCGCACGGCTGCTGCCTGCAGGAAGTAAGGATGGAGCGGCTACAGGTTCTTCTGTAGTGACGACTGTAGGATTATGCACGAGTATGTCGCATTCCGCCGTGTGGTGTTATCCGGTATGGGTATATAAAATAGACTTAAAAGGCTGTGATGCTGTTTTTCTTGTTTCATGATGCCGTTTTTCTTATTCTGTAGTATTGTTTATGTTAATGAACTCAATGTTTTTCGTCTGTTCCATCTATTATTTTGTTTTCTATCTGTTGTTTTGTGAACTATCTGTATTCTCTTTTAATGAACGACCGTCCACACCGCCGGCAGCCTCTAAAGTGGCCTGTACAATACTTTAGCTGCTGGAAGTGCTAGGGGATCACCCGTAGCGGGGCCTGCAAAGTGGTTTGTAAAGTAGTATACAGTACTAGTACGTAGTAACAGAAAACGCAACAGGTAGCGACGGTTGCAAATAAAAGTGGAGACAATAAACTGCAGAAAAGGAAAGAAAGGTCGAGAAAAATGTTAGGAAAACATAGGTAGTACTCCTACGTACCACTAGCCCTATGCTCCTATACGCGATGTCATCATTACCACTACTCCTATACACAACCAGAAGTTATTACCACATCTTGACAGCAAGTTCTGCGGACTAGATGTGCAGATGAGTTTATTTTGTGTTTATTGGGGATTATGTAACAACTATTCTCTCAAGTTAATTAGTTTGTTGCCTGGAATGGTACGTTGAACACTACTATTTGGTTCCGTCGATGTTTATATCTAGTATTTAATCATAGTTTATATCAATGTGTTGCAGTTCAAGAGATTTTATGTGTATGCTTTATTTTGATAGGAATACCACCCCCATTGCTACATTAACTTATTTAAATAACAAATTGCAAGAGCTAGATGCGCGCCTGTACATGGGCTCATGCGTCATAGGGATGAACACCAAGTGTTCCAGAGCTGTTTCGGCTCACGAATACAAAGTGACTCAGCGCAGTTTCAGCCCACGAATAACAAGCAGCCCAGCGCAGTGTTGGGCCTACTCTTATAGCTTCATGTACATTTGGCTTGGCTTCCTACCCGTGGCGGTCAAATTTTTAACGCTGAATAAAGAAGGAAAATAAGAAATGAAAATAATTTTTTATTATTGTATCCTTGATCCACAACGGCTCCTCTCCCGACTTTACGAAATGCGCTTGGTGGAGCATCCGCCGGCCGCAACGCTCTTGGAGGAGCATCCGTCGGCCATCGCACGTGGAGGAGCATCCGCCGGCTGCCGCACGTGGAGGAGCAACATCGCTAGGTACAATTGCTCATATAATGTTATTGTAGATCTATCCTCTTACGGATAGGCTGATTGAATGGAGGAAGCGATGTCAGAAGATAAGACATGGACGGGAAAAGACAGGTGTACGAAGGAGTGACAGGATGGAATGAAGTCATATTTAAATTTTGCATTCCATGGCACTCGTGAAGGAGGAACTATGCCTTGTCCCTGCACAAGATGTCATAATATTTTCCACTGGACACGGAAGGAAGTTCATGTTCACATGCTTCATAATGGGATGCCATTGGATTATACTTCTTGGGTACACCATGGAGAAAAACAAGTTGAGAAAAATATTGCTGAGCAATCAGCAAATAATGAGGAGGTAATTTCTGATGATGCTGCAATGGAAAATATGCTGTCCAGTCTACTTAGAGGCACTGATCATGGTGGTACTTCAGCAGATGTTGATGATCCAAAAAATGCTATAAACCAACAAGAGCCAACTGGGTGTGCAAAGGCATTCTATGACTTATTAAATGATGCCAAAAAGGAGTTGTATCCAGGTTGTGAGAAGGTGACTCAATTATCCTTCATTATCAGGTTCTACCAGATAAAGTGTTTAACTGGTTTGAGCAGAAAAGCGTATGAGTTGATACTTGAACTATTCTCATATGTGCTTTCAGAGGGCAACTGCATTCCTAATACACTTGATAAAGTTCAGAAGGTTCTTCGTGATTTCGGGATGGACTACTAAAAGATTGATGCATGTGTCAATTACTGTATGTTATTCCGAAAGGACTATTCTGTGTTGGATCGATGCCCAAAATGTGGTGAATTAAGATGGAAAAATAGAACTAGTGGAAATGCAAGAGAGGCTTTACCTATTGGAAAATCCAAGAAGCTTGTAGCACGCATGATTCTACAACTTCCCTCTTATTCCTCATCTTCAAAGGTTCTATATGGCAGAATCAATGACATGAAATATGCACTGGCATAAAAAAGATCATATTGATGATGTAATATCACGCCATCTCGCAGATTCGAAAACATAGAAGCATTTTGATAGCATTCACCCAAATTTCTCATATGATCCTCATAACATAAGACTTGGGCTAGCATCTGATGGTTTCAATCCTTTTGGAATAATGAATGTTTCTCACAATACATGGCCTGTGATTCTAATCCCTTATAATCTACCACCTTGGTTATGTATGAAGCAACCTTATTGGTTCATGTCAATGATAATTCCTAGGAGGAAGTCACCTGGAAACAACATTGATGTGTATCTGCAGCCTTTGATTGATGAGCTACTGAAATTATAGTCTGATGGTGTTGAAACATATGACAGTTCAAAGAAAGAGACATTTGTCATGCGAGTTTTTATATTGTTGACAATAAATGATTTTCCAGGATATGCAATGTTATGTGGATGGAGCACAAAAGGTAAGCTAGCACGTGCATACTTCTATATAAACACTGAGGCCTTGTGGTTGAAACATGGACGAAAGTATTGCTACATGGGTCATCGTCGTTTCCTACCTCAAAATCACAGGTGGCATCAAAACAAAGCTTCTTTCAACAACAAGATAGAGAATAGAGAGGCTCCAACATCACTCTCTGGAGAAGAAGTGCTCCAACAATACGAGAGTTTTGATCAAGTGAGTTTTAGCCAGACGAGTAATAAGAGAAAGCACACTAAGAAAAATAGGTGGCATAGTTGGAAGAAGAAAAGTATATTTTTCCAGTTCCCGTATTGGAAGACATTGCTAATAAGGAATAACATGAATGTCATGCACATTGAGAAAAACATTTGTGATAGCATATTGGGGGCATTGCTTAATATGGACGGTAAAACAAAAGATAGTCTACAAGCTCATCTTGATATTTAGGATATGGGTATACGGCCACATCAACATCCGGTGGCTATAAATGAGAAGTATGATTGTCCACCAGCATCATATACTTTGCGTAAACGTGAGAAGACCACCTTGTGCAAGTTTTTGGGGGATGTGAAGATGCCCGATGGTTATGCCTCAAACATCAAGAGATGTGTGGACATAAAAGCTCATAAGGTAAAAACTCGTGACTGCCATATTATATTTCAGAAGCTCCTTCCTATTGCAATACATGACATATTGCCTGAAAAGGTTGTTGCATCTTTAATTGTGTTTAGCAGATTCTTTTCTGGAATTCGTTCTAGAGAATTGGCGGAGCCAAATTTGGACAAGATGATCAAACAATTTCATGAAAAAATTTGCAAGCTTGAGAAGTTGCTCCCTCCTATTTTCTTTGATATCATGGTACATTATTCAACCCATCTTGCCGAAGAAGCTCACTTGGGTGGACCTGTTTCTTACGAATGGATGTATCCAATTGAGAGGTATCTTGGTACATTGAAGAGGTATGTAGGTAACAGAGCTCACTGGGAGGGTTCTATAGCTGAGGGATATATTATGGAAGAGTGCATTACTTTTTGTAGTTAGTTTTTGGATGACATCAGCACCAAGCTTAATAGGCCAGAATGACATGAAGCTGCAGCTAGGATTGAACCTTCTCTCGAGTCTAATATATTTATAGAACTTGATAATTCTAAAAAAGGGTTTAAATGGGGCCAACTTACTATGGTGGAACTGCATAACATAAGGCATTATATTATTTATAATGTTGAAGAGGCTGCTTCATGGATCAAGTACGTATAACTCAGATGTTCTATACTATATTGGAGATGCTTAATGTAGATGGCTAATTTAATTTTGTACCCTTTTCAGTGAGCATATTGAAGAAGAGAAAAAGATTCATTCTTGTGATGTTGAAAAAAGACATAGAGATGAGTTTGTTTATTGGTTTCAGAAACGAGTAAGTACATGCAAGTTTTTACTTTGATCAAATATTGAACAAATATGTGTTCTAAAGTTGGTTTATCGATGACCCCTTATACTAATGTGTACAAGTTACGACGTTACACAAAGAAGGCAAAGTAATTGATTATTCAAGGACCTGATCGTCAGACACGTTTTTTTAGTCGATCATTCATCAATGGATTCTTATTTCGAACTGCAAAGATGGAAAAAGATTTACGGACGCAAAACAGTGGTGTTGTTGTTCAGGGTGGTGATCATGATTGGTTTGGAGTAATCAAGAAAATGATTTATGTTGCTTTAGAAAGAAATCAAGATGTTTTGTTATTTGAATGTGACTGGTTTGATCAGCCTTTTCCGGTCAGAGCCAAAGCAGAGGCTACAAAAAGATGATTATAGATGATCGATTTTGACACTACTCTTTCTCGATTTAAGTATGAGCCTTACATTCTAGCCATCCAAGCAGAACAAGTTTTTTACATCCAAAGTGTGAAGCAACCTAAATGTACTATAATTGTTAAAACGAAGCCACTAAACCTATTTGCCATGCCCCTGGAGACAGTGAAAATAATGTCACTGAGACGATGGAGGCTGAGACATTTGATGATAAACTTACTGATATCAATATGCCACACATAAATGAGGATACGATCGCATGTGCTAGGAATGACATTGAGGGAGCAACCAGTAATGCTTCCGCTCTTCACATGAGAATAGGTGAGTTTGAGGCAAATGGAGTTCCATCAGAAAATGAAGATGACGACGACGACGACGACGATGATACATATATCAATGATGGTCATGTAGCTCCATTGGGGGGGGCAATGACGAAGATGATGATTTTTTTATATAAGTATTGTTTGAGCTATGAACTATTTTTTTTTTTGAAAAGATAGAAGCCGCTTTTCTATTTTAGCAGCAAGCCTACAAGCAAGGCAGTTATCGAAAGATGGATTAAAGCCAGTGGGTTAGCATCAGTACTCATCCCTTTAGCTTCCTTCTCCACTTCGGCTTCCACTGCGAGCGGTTTTTGCATGAGAGGCATTTTCCTTGGGAACCCACCGCCCGCCTTCTAGAGTTAGGACTATTATGAAATCAGCGTGTAACCTAAGTCCAACTATCTTAGCTCCATTCTTGACAACCCTGTAACCAGTTTGGGCTACCGTTTCCCCATAGGTGGCATGAAAAAAGAACCAATAATGCAACAATTGTGTTCCGTGGCGATAGATCCTAATGCCATGAACTAGTACAATGGTGGAAATAGATTCTGATGCAATAATTGTGTTGTTCCGTGGTGAAAGATACTAATGCAACAAACTAGTGATTCGTGGCAACAGATCCTAATGCAGCGATTGTGTTTTGTGGAGATAGATCCTAACGCTACGAACTAGTGAATCGTGGCAAAAGTTCCTTTGCAACGATTGTGTTCTGCAGTGAATGATCCTAAGGCCACAAACTAGTAAAATCGTGGCAACAGATCCTAATGCAAGGATTATGTTCTGTGGCGATAGATCCTAACGCCACTAACTAGTGAATCGTGGCAAAAGTTCCTAATGCAATGATTGTGTTCTATGGTGATAGATCATAAGGCCACAAACTAGTAAATCGTGGCAACAGATCCTAATACAATAATTGTGTTCCGTGGCGTTAGATCCTAACACCACGAACTAGTGAACCATGGCAAAAGTTCCTAATGCAACGATTGTGTTACATGGCGATAGATCCTAAGGCCATGAACAAGTAAATCGTGGCAAAGGATTCTAATGCAAGGATGGTGTTCCGTGGCAATAGATCCTAAGGCCACGAACTAGTAAATCATGGCAAATGATACTAATGCAACAATTGTGTTCCGTGGCGATAGATCCTAACACCACAAACTGGTGAATCGTGGCAAAAGTTCTTAATGCAACGATTGTGTTCGGAGGCGATAGATCCTAAGGCCACAAACTAGTGAATCATGGCAAATGTTCCTAATGCAACGATTGTGTTCCGTGGCAATAGATCCTAAGGCCATGAACTAGTAAATCAAGGCAAAAGATCCTTTTGCCACCATTGTGTTCCGTGGCGATAGATCCTAAGGCCTTGAACTAGTATATCGTGGCAAAAGATCCTAATGCAACTATTGTGTTTTGTGGCGATAGATCCTAAGGCCCCAAACTAGTAAATCATGGCAACAAATCCTAATGCAACATTTGTGTTTCGTGGCGATATATCCTAACGCCATGAACTAGTCATCGCAAAAGTTCCTAATGCAACTATTGTGTTCCGTGGCAATAGATCTTAATGCCACGAACTAGTACAATCATAGCAACAGATCCTAATGCAACGATTGTGTTCCGTGGCGATAGATCCTAACACTACAAACTAGTGAATCATGGCAATAGATCCTATTGCAACGATTGTTTTTGTGGTGATAGATCGTAACGCAATGAACTAGTGAATCGTGGCAAAAGTTCCTAATGCAACGATTGTGTTCCCTGGCTGATAGATCCTAATGCCATGAACTAGTGAATCATGGCAATAGACCAAACTTATTGCAATGATTTAGCATTTGTTGCAGTACAATGGTTGCCAGAGGGCAGAATCCTTAGAGTGAGTTCCACTCAAATTCCGGAATGTTCAATTTAGATTTTAAGTACCACAAATTTATTCTCTCAATCACTCCTTTATGTGTAGTGGAAATATTTCCTCACATAGGCATTTTGTGTAAACTCATCCTACCACTAAATAAGGCTTGCATGTGGACCTTGGTAGGGAATGTAGTAGGCATATTTGCAACACATAATATTGCTAAGCTATTTGACTCCTATTTAGGCGAAATCAATTCAAACTATTTGATTCAAGACTTGTGCATTTGTGATGGAGTGAAAGTGGATGTGGATGTTTGGGATGACTAATATTTATCTAGACTCTCTTATTTTGCAGTGATGAAACATGGCTACTTTTCTCCCTTTTTTTCTCATGCTTTTGATGTAAGCATGGATTTTCTTTTTCTTTTTCTTGTAGCTATGTTTTCTACTCCCTTTTTATGCAAGAAATTTTGGAGAGATACTAAACATGAATGGTATGGAGTTTCTCTTTTTATTGTGGAATGGTGGTATGATGGGAATTTGCTTACTTCTAGTGTAGAAGTATACCATGTGCAAGTGAAGTCTTGAAATTAAAAATAAATAAATGAATTCTCACATAGTTCTATACTAGTTTGACTAGTCTCAATGTGAAGACAAATAGCATATGCATAAGGTCTATCAATGTAAAAATATCATATGGCTTTGGTAGGTATTTCCAATCAAATGATAGTAACTTAAATCTTTTTAGAATTTCATTGAAAATCTATGTTTCACATTCAAACTTGGAATAGCAGCCCTATCACTATATCATATCTCACAACAACTTAGAATGGTTTAAGCTTTTGTTACACACAATTTCCAAATCAAGGAAAAATTAGTTTTTAGCCAATGAAAGCAATATTTTGGAGAGTAGTAAGTTGTAAACTAGGGACCTAGGAAAACTAAAACAGAGTAACTATTCATCATTTCATCTATGTGAATGCTAAACATTCTTACCAAACATCTTTTTATTTTATTTGAAAACAAATCTACTCTACTTATTTTTTTATATGCAAGGTGAATGGTGGATGAATGATTAAAAAATATGCAAGGAGTGTTATACAATTTACCTCACGTGGGGGTCCTCCCCCAAGCTTGTTCTTCACTCACCTTCGTGATGAGGGTTGAACTTGATGCCAGAAGTATGCCATGAGATCGTCTTCTTGTTGTTGTAGCGTTTAGTTGAAGTTGGTGAATTGAGCGCCCATGTGTTGTTGCCAATCTTGGGTACCTTGGACAGACTGTTGGAGAGTGTTGTAGATCACTACAGGAATCCGTCGATAGGGCATCGACCATATGAGCATCGGTTGCCTACATAAACCGACACACATAAGGTAAAGGCATCGGTGAACCGATGCACTTAGCCGACGACGTATCTTGGACGCCTATAATGACTAAGTGCGTCCGGGCCGACGTATTTATTATCTATGTGTGTCGGTTTCTAGTGGCCGACGCACTTAAAGTTAAATGCGTCGGCCACGCCGACCGACGCACATAAGTCACTTATATGCGTCGGCTTCGACGAACCGACGCACATAAGTGGTCATGTGGCGGCTTCACCGAGCGCATGTTTGTGCGTCGGCCCAGTAGAAACCGACACATATAATCAACTTAAGTCCGTCGGTTTCTACTGGACCGACGCATATAATGTGCCGCGTGGCCGTCCTCCAGTAGCCAGCTATGGGGGTCGGTTTAGACAAAACCGACGCACATAACGTGTTTTTTTTAAATGTTTATTTTCTCTCCTTCCTCGGATGGGGAGCCTCCATTTTACACACAATAGAAACATATATATAGCATATTAGTTTTCAAACATATGACCATACACAAGTTCCCAAACATAGCACCGTACACAAGTTTTGAAACGTCTCGAACACAAGCACAACAAAACACAAGCACGACCGTTCGAAAATGAGTAAACGAAATTCAAATGTCGTCGTGGGAGCCTCCACTCGCATATCCTCCACTCCCATCTCCTCCACTCGCACCTCCATCGTTGATGTTAAAGAAAGCATGGACACCTTCAGGTGTTCCATGATGAGATCCCTGCAATAGATCACAAATGAAATAGAAACTTAATAACTTAACATGTTAACTCCTACTTACTTAATAACATAACTTTAAAAAGGAGAAGCGTATTGGTTTGAACTAAAACTTATCAACACACTCTCGTATTCCCTCTCACTCTCTCCAACTCTCTCGCCCTCACTCGCTCTCCTACTCTATCTCTTCTCCTCTCCCTCTACCTCTTTCTCTCTAGCTCCCTCTCTGTCTATCTCTTATTTTCTCTCTATCTCTTCCTCTCTCCCTCTATATATTTCTCTCCCTCTCTATCTATCACTTATTTCTCTCTATGTCTTCCTCTCGCTCTCTATCTATCTCTGCCTCTATCGCTCTCTCACTTGTTCCCTCTTTCACTTCATCTCTCCGCTAGTATTTCCCTTTTCTTTTTAATATTGTGGTAATTAATATGTGATGTTATAATGAAAATATTGTAACAGGTATGCAAGTCATACATACCGTTGTGTCTCCTTGTGATGGGTGAGTCTGCACCGGAGGGAAAGGCATCGGTGGGAAAACTACTTGAAGTTGTGAGATTATAATTAGAATCATTTTGGAATCAAATAAAGTGATCCAATGCAAAAATTACAGTTTACCTGGATTATTTTGCTGCAATCCAGAAGCCAACAGTGACATAAATCTGTAAGGTTGTGGAACATGCGATTGACCACTCTCGGAACCCCGCAACACAAATGGTTACATATTGCATTATATATCTAAAGTCCATAAGATAAGTAGTTTTACTTGTGAGGAGCCAATCTGTGGTAGTGCTGGCTGCATTGGTCGAGGACCAAACTGAGAACTGGAGCTACCTTGACCCATGAACTGCATCAAGTAAATTAGTTGTGATATCTTGAGTAGATACATTTGTAAATCGAATAATATTTTCAAATAAGAAAATTACATGTTACCTGAGACATATACAAATAATACATCTGTTGCTACAATATCTTTGTCTGTTGCTGTTGTTGTTGCAGCAACATCTGTGTCTCTTGTTGTTGTTGTTGCAACAACATCTGTGTCTCTTGTTGTTGTTGTTGCATCTCCTCCTTTGTGCGTCTCAATTCTTCTCGTAATTCAGCCTCTGTAGATGATTGAAATCGACTACTACTAACATTGGACGGCCATCGTCAAGCATAAGCCTCACGCTCTACATATCCGTCGCCTAACCCAAGTCTACAAAAAAAAATACAAGTGTGAAGAATCGACATTCATTAACATACAAATCATCATTATCTTTACACATACCTACCATGCAGTAGACCTGCACCGGCATCGTATGCTGCAGCGACAACCAATGGCTCTCTCAAATAGTCCGAATCAGGTCCATGATTCTTCTTGAAACACTCAACATACTTTCGTTGTGATACATTTAGTTAACAGATTTATGTAATACAAGATAAATTGAGTTGATGGATAAAAGCAACAAATAATCAACATACGTACCAATTTTTGCGTTGATGCCTCGTCACATAACACCTCCGAGCGATTCGGGTCTAGACCTTTGTGCCCCTTAAGATAAACCTCAAAAAAGGTAGGAGACATACAAGTTTCAGCTGTCTGCAATATCAAAATCAATAATTTAATCAATGCAATTAATTGAAGCAATCTAAGTATGAATATAAGAATTCATACCATCCTTTGTTCCATCCGAACATAACCATCCGGCCCGAAGAAATGCTTTCCTGGCTTGCTCTTCTAGTTTCTTTGGTGTCTATAAAAAATATTTTTGAACCCAGCTGAACCACAATACCCGTATAACCATTCCCAAGCCTCCATATTCGCACAAATCCAATCCACATGACTTTGCAAGTACTCCACCCTAATGTGGTGAATTTTGGCTGCTTCTTTTTTTGTCATAGGCTGGAACATCACCGTCTTGTAGTAGACAGTCACAACCTTGATCTGTGCCTTAGAGAAGCAGTCCTTGACACGTCTCTTTGTTGCATTATGAAAAACTGAACAAGCATATGCTTGACTCACACCCTGCTCCAAACGAAACCTACCCTGCATATAAGTAACAATTAATGTCAAATAACAATAGGATGTAATGTAATGGAAACAATCAATACAAACTTACCCAGAAAATCTCCCAAACTTTATCCTAACATGTACCCGGATCGCCATACTCTTGAAGCGCATGGTGATCCCAACTATGCGCTGCAATTCTTTGACCATCTACTAATACCATCCCGGGATAGCAAAACTGGATGGTGTTTCCCAACTCGGTGTTACCTACTCGTCGATGCCCCTTTCCACTCCATCCGAGCTCCACCCAACACCTAGTACCCTTTGGCCTTATAATTGTCCAATCGTCTATACTTATACTTACACCACATAAAAGGTGCCTCCGCATCCTATACATAAAAAATACATAAAATTAGTTAATTGAAAAGATATAATGAACTTGTTAGTTAATTAAAAATATTACCTAAAAGGGCATCGATCGGGGTGTCCTAACTCTTCTAGCTTGGCCCTTCTTGCAATCCTGGCATCTCGCTCGTGATCCTCAGGCTCATCTTCTTCCTCATCATCTCCCTCATTCCCACCATCAGAAGAGGTCCACCGCCCAACAATATCTGAGCCTCCTACTGAGACTCGTCCTGAGCCTCCTGCTGAGCCTCCTCCTAAGCCTCCTCTTGAGCCTCGCCATGAGCCTCCAGCTGAGCCTCCTCCTGAGCCACCTTCCTGCTCCGACGTCTGCCTGACGGTCTCTGGTTCCTCCCCGTACAACTCCTCATACATCGAGCAGCGATCTGTCACATGTGTCGGACCTCGTGCAGGCTCGCTCGACGTCGGCTTTACCACACAACTCAAAAACTGCCTCTTCCTCTACCCACTATAAGAAGTACCCTGAAAATATAAATAAAGAAGTATGTAAAGAAGCAAGAAACAATAGACAATTAATTTAATATTTAAATGTATGTAAAAAACAAGTACTTGAAACGGCTCCGGCTAGCTCGAAGTAGAACTGGGAGTGGACGCCGAAGATCCACCACCTCTCTTGCTCTTCTTCTTCCCCAAACTTGGCAAAAGCTTAAACATCTGCACACATTTTTATAGAAATGATTAGTATACAACATTAAATAATAAATAAAGAATGTATACAATAATATTAAAGATCTAAAAATGCGTACAATATAAATAAAAATCATCAGCATCAGAATCTGCTTCTGTCATGCGTGCATTATGATATTAACGTATCTCTACTTCCATCTCTTCCTCTTTACTCTCTTCCATCTCTTCCTCTTCTTCATCATATATATCCTCTTCTTCCAAATTCCTTTTCTTCTTTTCCATAACTTTTTGTGATTGCCGAACATGTTTTCTTGAAGGGCCAGCTTGTTCTTCAGGCATCAACTCTAACGTATCACTAGCAATTTTTGCGAGTGCTATCCTAGAAGATGTCATAAAATATTCTGCTTCCTCGACTTCATCCTGATAGATAATACCTTAATCTTCTTGAATCTCTATATACTCATCATAACGATGAGGGTTCATTTCAGGGTTAACTGTATACACAACCCACCAATTTTTCAAAATTGGGTAAGGATAACTTAAATAGTACACTTGTACCACTTGATTCGCAAGTACAACATTGTTGTTATGGGTTGTCTATCATGACTTGTAGTTGACCTCCACCATTCCAAAATCATCAACTCGTGTGCCTGATGTTGGATCAAACCATTAGCAGTTGAAAATCACAAGTTGATGTGTTTTTGGAATGCCAAATGTGTACTCTATTATTTTTTTAAGAACACCGTAGTATTCTTTCACTTTTTCACTACCCTCTGCGGCACTTATCATTACACCACTATTTGTAGTGACAGCAAGTGGACGACTTTCTTCTAAACTTGTCATCCGAAAACGATATCTGTTGATATCGTACCTGCTAAATTATGTTGCTCTCAATTGACCATGCGACATCTATCGCAAGTCATCGGAGATGTTGACATCTTTCGTAGAGTACATAAATAAACAAAGTTAGCATCTTACGATAAATGCACAAACTAATATTTAAAGAAAAAATAGATAGAAAATTACATGTTCACGGAACCAGTCCACAAAGCTTTTTCCACCGTTTATGCCATGATGACTTTGTGTAGGTTTTCGTGAAGATTTCCAATACAACTTGTCAAACATTTCAAAATATGGTAACACCTCCTCCATGTTAAAAAATATGAAAAGCATGGTGTAGTTCCTCTCTTGTGCTGAAATATAATTAGAATTAGCAGCCCCAACACCTTTACCCTTCCATTGAAAAATCTTAAGCTCACTCGTAGATTGCTCTTCTATATTATGATATCATGTGACACTTTCATTCACGTTGTCGGCATGTGAAAAATATTTGCTAAAGAAGTTAGTAATCTCTTTAGCTGAAAATGCTTCTGCAATACAACCCTCAACTCTTGCTTTGTTGCGCACTGTAGCTCTAAGTTTCTTCAATTCTCTTTCTTGGCTATACATCCAACTGAATTGTGCAGGACCTGCTACCAATGCTTCATAAGGTAAATGCACCGACAAATGTTGCATAACATTCATAAATCCAGGCGGGAACACTTTTTCCATCTTACATACAAGCACAACAATGTCATATGCCAAAAAATCATGTATATACCATAGATATGCGGCACGTAAAGTAAGTTCACATTTCATATGACTGTCGTATGCCTTTACACCTTGCCATAACTCTTCCAACTCCTCAATCAATGGTTGCATAAACACATTAGTTTTCATCCCAGGATGTTTAGGATCAGGAATGATGGCCGCGAGGAATATGTATCCTTCTTTCATGCACATGTTGGGAGGGAGATTGTAAGGCATGATGAAAACAGGTCAACAAGAGTATGGACTATTACTTGTGCTGAAAGGAGTGAAACCATCTGTTGACAATCCAAGATGCACATTTCTTGGATCTTTACCAAACTCCGGATCGAAACGGTCTAGAGCTTGCCATGCCGTGCCATCCGAAGGATGTACCATAAGATCTTTGTCATCGCTCTCACGTAACCCTTCTGAATGCCACCTCATCTGCTTCAAAATTTCTTCGGAAAGGAACAACTGTTTAAGCCTGGACGTGATAGGCATGTACCGAAGCTGTTTAAATGGTACCCGTACTTATTTCCTTCCCATCATCATTCAAAACCTTCACATGTCTAGATGCATTGCAATGCATACATTGAGTATCGTTCTGGTGTTCCCTATAAAACAACATGCAATTATTTTCGCACGCATCAATTTTCTCATAACTCATTACCAGACCTTCCAAAATCTTCTTTGAATGATATATGTCTTCCGGCATCTTATGTTTTGCCGGAAGGAGATCATTGATCAACTTCAGGATATCATTGTAGCAATTGTTTGCAAAATTGAACTTGGACTTCAGCCCCATAGGTCATGTGACAGCCTGCAGAACGGTCACACTAGCACCCTCGTATACTTTTTCATCTGCGGCGGCAAGAAGTCTGTAAAACTTCTTCACCTCCTCTGGCAGTGACTGCTCTTCGTACTCTCGACCAACACCCGCCATCATCTCATCCATATGATCTTCATTCTCGTTTCCGTCTGACTCACTAGCATGATCCATCACTCCACGCTCACACCATATTAGATAGTCTGGCATAAATGCGTGATTACAAAGGTGCAACATCATTTTAGACCTCTTGAAATGTCGATGATTCTGGCACCTGCTACATGGACATTTCACAAAACGAGCACCACTAGGAAATGCTTGGTTCACGAATACATTTGTGATTTGTGCCCATTCCAAAATATACACACCAGCTGAACTCCATCCATCATACATCACCTTACGGTCGTCACACATTTTTCAACTTATACCTTCAAAGCAGAACAATCATTATAGTTAGTTTATTTTCATATTATGTGAAGGTCACTACAACTAGGCAGATAGGTCCTAAACCCACCCAAGAGTGGTCGAGTAGGGCATGCTTATGACGACACGCGTGGTCTAGATCCAGACAAAATTTCGGCAGCATAACCCCGCTGTTTTAGACTGCATGCCCAAAAAGGATGCAGCAGAGAACATTAGGGTTATACCGTTGAAATCTCATCCAGATCCAGACTCGCATCTCGTCACAAGCCATGCCCCCCGATCCACTCCCATGCTGTCCAAAAAGGGACAATTTTGAACCTTCACGTCTCACATGCCAATAGCATGTGATACGTGCCGATTCAAAACGGGTAATCAAATTCTACAGGTTACGTTCCTCATTTTCAATTTTCAATAATTTACGAGAGAGGAAAGAACAAGGCAGAGGAGGAAAGTTGGTCAGAGTTGAAAGTTCTAAGTCCAGATCCACCGTTCAGGTGCGGTTAATTAGTCGTCCTCATTATCGCCGTATGCATCTGTGCTCGTCTTAACGCATACTTCACAACTAGAATCATCTTTCACTACAATCCTCTAAAGCTACCATAATTATAAAAATATTTACTATATTACAAACACATAATTAGTAATCATATTGCAAATGCCAAAAAGAAGCAATCACATGCATGATACGAACTTTTAATCACATTCAAATCATATAGCATAATGAATATGAATGACATTCACGAGTTAGCAACTATATAATATGAATCACATTCACGAGTTAACACTAATCACATATATAATATGCTCTCATATTTAGAAACTATTAATCATGCTCACATATATAAGTTGAATGTAGGCCTAGAGGGGGGGGGTGAATAGGCCTTTTAAATTTTTGTCGGATCCTGCAACATTCAACAGCAAGTTTAATACCAGAGAAATCGGACTAGTCCGGTAAAGTGCGGACTAGTCCGGTGTTCACAGACTAAGTTGATCAAGATTAATCAATTAGATTGATTCTTTAATGTATGCAGCGGAAATATAGAATCAAACAATAGTTTAACAGTTATATGTTGGATTGTGTCACAATTAAGGCTTGTGTTCAACAGTTTAATGTAAATTGAACAATGAGTATCAAACCCTAGAATAAGTAGATCAATTTGAGTGATGAACACAAAGAGGACAAGACACACAATTTATCCCGTGGTTCGGCTACCACGAAGGCAACCTACATCCACGTTGAGGAGCCCACAAAAGGACCGGGTCTTCTCCAACCCTTCCCTCGTCAGATCGCCATGAAGGCCAATCCTCTTCCACTAATCACAAAGGGTGAATAACAAAATTCAAGGGGCGTTCTCACACGTTGAGAGCTCCCTTAGATTACAAATCACAAAGCCACCAAAAACACACTCAGAAATTACAATTGAAACGTAGGAGTGTGTTAGAGATTCAAACCAAGAGCTCAATGATGTGTGCCAAGTGTCTCTCCAATGATCTAGAAGTGATCCTCAGAGGATTGATCGATTTTGCACTCAATTTCGTGGAGAGAAGAGGTTTTTGAGTCTCTTGGGAGGTGTGACGACGCTAGGGTTCGAGAGATTGAAAAAGTGGGCCGTGCACCTCTATTTATATGGGGTTTCTAAAAGTGAACGTTAGGGTTCAAAAAGATCGGACTAGTCCGTGGTGGTCACCGGACTAGTCCGGTGTGCTGTGTGTAGCAAACCCTAAGTGTCCCGAAATATCGGACTAGTCCGGTCGAAAACGGACTTGTCCGATTTCACTACTGAAAATCTTCGGACTAGTCCGATAGACATCGGACTTGTCCGGACATATGAAACCCTAAGTGTGTTGGATGATAAGTCCGCACTTGGAGGACTCGTCCGATTTAGATCAGTGGATATTTCGGACTAGTCCGTGTAAACATCGGACTTGTCCGAAGTGGATCAGAAGGAATATCGGACTAGTCCGGTTGACAACGGACTTATCCGATTTTGTGTGACTTGTGAAGTGTGTTGAGTACTAGTCCGCCCTGGGGAAGACTAGTCCGACTCAAGTCAGAAAGATATCAGACTAGTCTGACAGATATCGAACATGTCCGATCTGGTGCTAAAAGGATATCGGACTAGTCCGGTTAACAACAGACTAGTCCGGTCCTGTGAAACCTTGTGCAGTATGTGTGTGTGCTTAAACATGATTGAGCTCTTGGGTGTGTTTCCTTAACACACTCCATACACAATAGTCTACTATTTCTTTTCCTTGAGCTCAAGTTCACTTTGCTCCTCGTTATCCCTTCTCTTTGGCATTTTACTCATTTTTCATTATTGGCCTGCATTGATCTCAATCAAAAGGTTAGGATCCCAATTGCTTGTCATAAATCATCCAAAACCCACAAGGGAGTCCTAGATGCACTTTCAATCTCCCCCTTTTTGGTGATTGATGACAACCAATTGAGATTTCACAAAATATGACAAAAAGAGATGAGGTTTTCATAAAGTATGCACATATGACTCAACAATACATCAAGCAGTAAGAGAAATATCCATATGTGCATTCTTTATTGTGGGATGCATAACTAAGTGCATTGAAATATTGAGGATGACATAATTTACATTGATGAATCAATACAAAGTACATATGTCATTTCAGGAGCAAAATTGCAGATTTCAACACATACTTGCAAATTAATTAAGCATTTCAACATAGAACCATAGTTCATATGAAAACAGCGTTACAGCATTACAATCACAAAAAAAATATAAAGAGAACTCTCTCCTCGCATCCTACCAAGCATCCTACCACAGCTAAAGCTAAGACTCGACTCCCCCTCAATCTCTCCCCCTTTGGCATCAAGACACCAAAAAGGAAGGAGAGGAGGGTCCTAGGGTCTTCAATCTTCACTGTCGGTCCTCTCATCGTCGACTTCGTCTTCATCATCATCAGCTTGACGAGGAGGGGATGGAGGAGGGACAGAGTCGCTCGAGCCCCTAATGCCAAAGTAGGCAAGCTCGGAGGGGTTAAGAGGCCCGAGCTCGGTGAAGTCCGGGTCGGACTCTTCAAAAATCACTGGAGATCCAATGGGGTCGATCTCTAGCTTCTGGCAGATTTGCTTCACATTGGCTTTTATATACTTCATGTCCTCCTTTCTTCTCTTGTTGAGCTTGTGGACCTTCACTTCGGTCTTTTTGCAGGAGGAGAATATGGCAGTCAGGTACTTGAGGATCCCACTAGCTGATCCTCTCTCAGGGGCTTCCCTAGAGGTAGGGACAGCCCTAGCTTTGCTTCTTGATCTTGCCGGTGCCTCGGGACTGGAGGCCGGCGAGGGAGCAGCCTGGACACTCACTGGTTGAGGCTTCTGAGGCCTCAAAGGAGTGTGCTCCACATCCTTCACAAACTCAATACCTGTCACTTTCTCAATCATATACATGAGGTAGGGAGCATAGCCACAAGACCTGTTAGGCGTGCAGGATATGTTGACCATATCATTCCAAATATATTCCGCCACATCAAATGGGAGGTCCTTGCTTATGACTCTCATTAGGGTTCGGAGGTAACCCTGCACGCTCCCAGCATCTCCATCTTTAGGAGCAATAGTCTTCCTCAGCACTCTGTTGAGAACCACAAAGAATGGTTTCATGTACTTTGTAGAGGGAGGGACAAACTTTGAGTTCGGCTCATATAGGAATTTCATCCTATCCTTCTCCATGACACCTATGTTGTGGATGATCAGCCTGTCATGCCCAGAGGTGTCCAGATGGAGCAGATTAGCAAAGTCCTCTTGAGTGATACTATACTTAGATCCGTGTGTCATCCAAGTAACACTCTCTTCATCCTCACTTGAGAAGTGGCAAGTTGCAAAGAACTGTGCGATCACTTCATCATTCCAGTTATGCCTGAAGGCAAAGAAATCCTTCAGGCCATGCCTCTCAACTGCTGTAATGACTTCATCAAAAGATGAGCACTTCTTCTTCTCAAGGTGTGCCCAGTCAATCCACTGACTGCGCACCACCAGTGTCTTCATTGGGAGATACACCGCTTTGTAGAAGTCTGCATGGCAGTTGCACCAAAACCTTCCATCGACAGCTTGCTTTGGCCTACCATACAAGTCAATGCTTCTGAACTTGGCTGCAAAATCACTGCCCTTGCCGTTGAACTTCTCCTCAGTAGGGTCCTGGACCCCTTCCCTGGGAGCATGGAGCTTCAAAGGCCCGACTGGCCCCGTTGCAATCCCCTTGCCCTTGCCCTTGGCTTGGCGATAGGCACTTGAGGATGCTGCTGCCTTCGACACTGGCTTCTTTGCCAGCACCTTCCTCCGAACCTGAGGAGGTGAAGGAGCTGGCTCCGAGGGTCTTTCTTGGCGTTTCTTGCCAAGACCCGTCGAGGACCGAGGTGCCACTTCTTGGTCCAACTCGGCCTCAAAGTCGGAGATTTCGTTGTTTGAGCTCGACATGATCTGAGAATGATTTTGCAAGAATGATGGTAAGTGATACAAGGCATAGGTATGGATAGATAGCAGTGAATTGCATTGAGGAATTGAAAAATAGGTTTTCAGTTCAGAAACATCGGACTTGTCCGGTGCACAGGCACGGACTAGTCTGGTGTTCATCCTCAAAAACCTAACAGATTGATCAAGGAATGATTCCTATTGCATATCTAGTCTAGCACACACGTAGTATATCAAATAAGCATGTATCTAGTGAAGGATGCTAGGCTATACGATCAACAATGGAGAAAAAACAAGATTTCTAGGGTTTTGAAGAAATTTACCGAAGAAATCGATTGACGCTTGAAGATTTGGGGGTTGGAGGCCGGACAAGTTCGCTAGCTTCAATCCCAAAGAGGTCAAGCTTGATCTCCGCCCAAATGTGGACTTTTTCGACGGAGGGAGCAAAGAATCGCCTTGGTGGCTCGAGCGCAAGAGAGAGGAAAGCGTGAGCAAAAGTGGGGATGAGAAGATTAGGGTTTGGTGGCGGCTAGGGTTATGGACACAAAAAATCGGACAAGTCCGGACATGATCGGACTAGTCCGAAGTCATCCAGAGAGCTATATCGGACTAGTCCGTGGTCTATCGGACTAGTCCAGCCTAACCGGCACTCTGCGGACTAGTCTGCAGGAGGGGACTAGTCCGGGTAACCACGGACTAGTCCGTGGTCACCAGGAGAAAAATGCATAGCCCATTCATATATATTTGAAGGTTCACTAATAGAGAATAGGAGGGGCAAAACAAATCAATTAATCTTGATGAATTTGACCAGTAAGCATACAACAATCACACAATGATCATAATTCATCAAGATCTAATAATTGACATAGTTTTTTGAGAAGAGATGGAGAGGGATGATTTTCACAATTCAGTCAAAATTTTGAAGAGATCATATAGGTATGCAATTTTTCAAGCCACACTCCAAGAATCAAGGATATTTAGTTCATTTCGGAGTTCACAAAACGCTTTTCATCAAGTGTCTTGGTGAATATGTCGGCCAAATGTTTTTGGGTGTTGACATGTGAGATGGTAATGTCTCCTTTCATGGAATGGTCTCTCAAGAAATGATGTCTTATGTCTATGTGGTTAGTTCTAGAGTGCTCAACAGGATTGTGGGCTATTTTAATGGCACTCTCATTGTCACAAAGGAGTGGAATACGGTTCATATTGTAACCGTAATCTCTTAGAGTTTGTCGCATCCAAAGGAGTTGTGCACAACAACTCCCGGCTGCAACATACTCCGCTTCGGCTGTGGATAAAGCAATGGAATTTTGTTTCTTGGATGACCAAGAAACTAAGGATCTCCCTAGGAATTGGCATGTGCCGGAGGTGCTTTTTATATCTACTTTGCACCCGGCATAATCTCCATCGGAGTAACCAATGAGATTGAATTTTGAGCCTTTTGGGTACCAAAGACCAAGATTGGGTGTATGAACTAAATATCTCAAGATTCTTTTTACGGCTGTCAAGTGACATTCCTTAGGGTTGGCTTGAAATCGTGCACACAGACATACACTCAACATAATATCTGGCCTAGATGCACATAAGTAAAGTAGAGATCCAATCATGGAGCAATATACCTTTTGATCGACGCTAGGTCCATTATCATTGAGATCCAAGTGGCCATTCGTTGCCATGGGGGTCTTTATGGGCTTTGCCTTGTCCATGCCAAACTTCTCGAGTATGTCCTGCGTGTACTTGGTTTGGCTTATGAATGTTCCTTCCCTTTGTTGCTGCACTTGGAATCCCAAGAAGTACTTCAATTCTCCCATCATTGACATTTCAAACATGTCTGTCATGATTCTACTAAACTCTTCACAGAAGGATTGGTTAGTTGACCCAAATATTATGTCATCAACATAGATTTGACAGATAAAAAGATCATTATCTAAGTTCTTTGTGAATAATGTATAGTCTACTTTGCCAATTTGAAAGCCATTTTCAATTAAGAAATCTCTAAGACACTCATACCAAGCTCTAGGAGCTTGTTTGAGGCCGTAGAGAGCCTTACGCAATTTATATACGTGGTTGGGAAATTCTTCGTCTTCAAACCCGGGTGGTTGCTCCACGTACACTTCTTCCTTGATCGGTCCGTTGAGGAAGGCGCTTTTCACGTCCATTTGATACAGTTTGAAATCATGGTGAGTAGCATATGCAAGTAATATTCTAATATATTCAAGCCTAGCTACTGGAGCAAAAGTCTCATCGAAATCCAAACCTCCGACTTGTGAGTACCCTTTGGCCACAAGTCGCGCCTTGTTTCTTGTTACCACTCCGTGTTCTTCTTGTTTGTTGCGGAAGACCCACTTGGTGCCCACTATGTTTGCATCGGGTCTTGCCACAAGTTCCCACACCTCGTTCCTCTTGAAGTTGTTCAATTCTTCTTGCATTGCCACCACCCAGTCTGGATCCTTCAATGCATCCTCAATCCTGCGTGGTTCCAAAAAGGAGACAAACGAGTAATGCTCACAAAAGTTAGCTATGCGAGATCTAGTGGTCACTCCCTTTTGGATGTCACCAATGATGTTGTCGATTGGGTGATCGCTTTGAATGCATTGGTGTACTCTTGGGTGGGGCACTTGGGGAGTTGTGTCTTCATGATCGTTTTCTTCTCCCCCTGAGTTGTTGCCATCATTGACTTGTTGATCATCCTCATACTCTCGTGCTTGTGTTGAAGCTCCCCCTTGATTGTTGGTCTCCTCTTGTGGTTCATTTTCCTCATTTATGAGTGAAGGTGATTCTTGTGGTCGAACTTCACCTAGAGCCATTCTTTTCAATGCTAGACAAGGAGCTTCTTCTTTACCTAATTCACATGGATCAACTTGCTCCTTTTGGGAGCCGTTAGTCTCATCGAACACTACGTCACGTGCTACTTCAACAAGTCCGGAGGCCTTGTTGAAAACACGATAGGCGTAGGTGTTCGAATCGTAACCGAGCAAGAAACCTTCATTGGACTTCGAAGCGAACTTTGAAGTCCTGAGCTTCTTGTTCAGGATATAACATGGAGAACCAAAAACTCGAAAGTAAGAAATGTTTGGTTTGTTACCGGTGAGTAGCTCATAGGGAGTTTTCTTGAGTAGTCGATGAAGATAAAGCCGATTTGCGGCGTGGCAAGCGGTGTTAATCGCTTCCGTCCAAAATCGATCCGAAGTCTTGTATTCATCGAGCATAGTTCTTGCCATCTCTATGAGTGTTCGGTTCTTCCTTTCAGCAACTCCATTTTGTTGTGGTGAGTATGGCGCTGAAAATTCGTGCTTGATGCCCTCTTTATCAAGGTACTCCTCCACTTGTATGTTCTTGAACTCTGTGCCATTGTCGCTTCGAATATTCTTGATTGACAATGAAAACTCGTTTTGAGCTCGCTTGAAGAATTTCTTGAGTGGTCCTTGTGTTTCTGACTTATCATGCAAAAAGAAAACCCAAGTGAAGCGAGAAAAATCATCAATGATGACCAAACCGTATTTGTTACCGCCGATGCTTATGTAAGCAACTGGACCAAACAAGTCCATGTGAAGTAGTCCGAGCTGCCTTGTTGTAGTCATGATGTTCTTTGCGGGATGATGTGCTCCAACTTGCTTCCCGGCTTGGCACGCGCTACAAGGCCTGCCTTTCTCAAAAACAACATCTTTCAAATCTTGGATGTGATCACCCTTGAGGAGTTTTTGAAGATTCCTCGTACCAACATGCGCTAGCCGTCTATGCCACAGCCAACCCATGTTGGTTTTTGCAATCAAGCATGTGTCAAGTTCGGCTTTATCCTTGTTGAAGTCAACAAGGTAAAGCTTTCCCTTCAACATACCCTTGAAAGCAACAGAACCATCACTTCTCCTTGAGACGGTCACACCCTCGTTAGTGAACAAGCAATTATAACCTTTGTCACATAATTGAGATATGGACAGCAGGTTATAATATAAAGATTCAACATGTAAAACCTGAGAAAGCATGTGTTCAGAGGATATTGCAATTTTACCGGTACCGAGTAACTTCCTTGACTATTATCTCCGAAGTAGATGCCTTCGTTTGGGTCCTCGTTTTCTTCATATTCCACGAACATCCTCCTTTCTCCGGTCATGTGGTTGGTGCATCCGTTGTCTAGCACCCATTTGGATCCACCGAAGGAATAGGCCTGCAAAAACAAATTATGCTTTGGTTTTAGGTACCCAAGCTTGCTTGGGTCCTTGGAGGTTAGTTACAATACACTTGGGCACCCACACATGGGATTTTGTGTTCCCATGGCGTGACCCAACATAATAAGCATAAACCTTACCAAGATTGTTTCTCATTAATACATAAGAGGCATCAAAAGTTCTAAATAGAAGCTGCTGTTGTTTATGAATCGGACTAGTTTGGGTAGCTGAACTTGTCCGGATGACCGGACTTGTCCGGACTCTGACCGGACTAGTCTGGTATTCATGCGAGTTCAGTTTCTTATTCTTTAACTTATCAGTTTGAGAGGGTCTTCCCTTCACAAAGGAGATCCTTCCCTTGTTATTCTTATGACTTCCAGCATGTTGCTATTCATCATAAGAGTAACCAATGCCATATTTGACATTTGGAGGTCTTTGGACCAAGTATGCACTGCGTGCATAGTTGATCTTCTCCTTGTCAAATATTCCACATTGGGTAGGATTTTTATCTTTTGTGGAGGTTGACTTCTCCTTCAAGCTGGTGTTGATTTTACTACATGTGCACATATGAACAAGATCAGTTTTAGTTTGTTGAGAAGGTGAACCTGATGAGGAGGAAGGTTCACTTAGCTTGAGTGACTCAACTTGCACTTCAAGGATTTTGTTAACCTTGATCAGGTCAGCAAGTTGGTCCTTGATTGCAACATTTGAGTCGGTTAACTCCAAGAAAGTATTCTTGCTTGAAGCTAGCTCAAGCTCTAGAGAACTGTTTTTCTCTTTTTCAAGCTCTAGGAGTTTGTCAAGTTTGACATACTTCTCATTTTGGGAGATAATCATGTCCTCTTGACGATTAATTAACCTCTCCTTCTCAACAAGTTGGTCAAGTAAAAATCTCATTTTAGCAGTAGTTTTCCTATCTAGTCCATTTAGCATGTCATCATCATCACTATCTAGTTCATCATCACTAGAGTAGGAATGCATGGAAGGGGTTATGATGTTTACCTTGCGTTTACCTTCCTTTGCCATGAGACAAGTGCCATTTCCTTTCTTTGCTCCGAGTGTGGGGAAGAGTGTGGATTTCTTGGATGTGCTTTCTATGGCTATGCTAGCCATCTCTTCTTCATCGGATGATGATGATTCATCGTTTGAGTCCCACTCCTTCCCAATGTGTGCTTGTTCAGCTTGTTTCTTCTTCTTGAAGAATTTCTTGGGTTGAGGCTTGGTTTCTTTAGTTTTCTTCTTGTTGTCCTCATACGGGCAATCGACTATAAAGTGGTTATACTCACCAATATTATAGCACGCCCGCCTCATCTTTGGCTTCGTCCTTTCCTTGTACTTTCCTTCACTTGATTTTGTTCCCTGTCTCTTCTTCATTATTCTCTTGATATTTTTCATGACCAAAATCATATCTTCTTCATCTAGCTCACTACTCTCGTCATCACTGTCCTCCTCTAGCTGTGCTTCTCTTGCTTCTTTGGATAGAGGCTTGAGAGTAGATTTTAGGGCAACTCCTTTCTTCTTGGCCGAGGTGAGGTCGGCAATTTCTTTGACGTGCTTGGCTTGTTTCTCCATCATTTCAAAGTTGATAATTTTACCATGCAGTTCATCCGGAGTCATCCTTTTGTAATCGGGGCTTTCTCTGATCATCGAGCATAGCGTGACATTGCGAGGCATAAAAGCTCTAAGGATGAGCTTTACCACCTCGTGGTCATTCCACTTCTTGCTCCCATATGATCGTACCTTGTTGACAAGTGTCTTCAATTGGTTGTACATGTCCTGGGGTGACTCGTCTTCCTCAATTGCGAATCTTCCTAGTTCCCCTTCGATCATTTCAATTTTTGCCTCACGCACATGCCGGTCACCTTCATGTGCTGTTTGTAGTGTATCCCATATCTCCTTAGCAATTTCGAGTCCATCCACCTTGGTGAACTCGTCTCGACTGAGAGAGGAGGTGATTACGGCTGCGGCTTGAGCGTTTCTATGGATGGCCTGTTCTTGACTTGGGGTGAGCTCTTCGTCGTCAGCCGGAATATCTATCCCTGCACATACAACATGCCATAAACTTGGGTTGAGGGAAATCAAATGCATCTTCATATTCTGCCTCCACATGGAGTAATCACTCCCATCAAATTGTGGGGCTTTTCCAAGTGGATAGATAAGTAGTGATTGTTGTTGGAATTTAGACGATCATAATTAAAAGGATATCGGGAGTAGTCGGTGTGACTACTCCCCTTCTTCTTCTCTTCAACTTTCGCTTTCCCTTTGGAAAGTGCCTTCTTTCTGAAGAGCGCCTTTAGCTCCAGCGTCTCCTCATCGTCGTCCTCGAAGTCTTGAATGGCTTCGAGGTACTTCTCCAGTTTTTGGGTCTTGTCGTTGTTGACTTCCTCTTGGTTGTTGATTTTGTGGACGTCCTTCATGTCTGACATGATCTCTTCGAGTGGTTAAACTATTTCTTAAAGAATCCGCTCTGATACCAATTGAATGTAGGCCTAGAGGGGGTGAATAGGCCTTTTGAATTTTGGTCGGATCCTGCAACACTCAACAACAAGTTTAATACCAGAGAAATCGGACTAGTCTGGTAAAGTGCGGACTAGTCCGGTGTTCACAGACTAAGTTGATCAAGATTAATCGATTAAATTGATTCTTTAATGTATGCAGCAGAAATATAGAATCAAACAATAGTTTAACAGTTATATGTTGGATTGTGTCATAATTAAGGCTTGTGTTCATCAGTTTAATGTAAATTGAACAATGAGTATCAAACCCTAGAATAAGTAGATCAATTTGAGTGATGAACACAAAGAGGACAAGACACACAATTTATCCCGTGGTTCGGCTACCACGAAGGCAACCTACATCCACGTTGAGGAGCCCACAAAAGGGTCGGGTCTTCTCCAACCCTTCCCTCGTCTGATCGCCACGAAGGCCAATCCTCTTCCACTAATCACAAAGGGTGAATAACCAAATTCAAGGGGTGTTCTCACACGTTGAGAGCTCACTTAGATTACAAATCACAAAGCCACCAAAAACACACTCAGAAATTACAATTGAAACGTAGGAGTGTGTTAGAGATTCAAACCAAGAGCTCAATGATGTGTGCCAAGTGTCTCTCCAATGATCTAGAAGTGATCCTCAAAGGATTGATCGATTTTGCACTCAATTTCGTGGAGAGAAGTGGTTTTTGAGTCTCTTGGGAGGTGTGACGGCGCTAGGGTTCGAGAGATTGAAAAAGTGGGCCGTGCACCTCTATTTATATGGGGTTTCTAAAAGTGACCGTTAGGGTTCAAAAAGATCGGACTAGTCCGTGGTGGTCACCGGACTAGTCCGGTGTGCTGTGTGTAGCAAACCCTAAGTGTCCCGAAATATTGGACTAGTCCGGTCGAAAACGGACTTGTCCGATTTCACTACTGGAAATCTTCGGACTAGTCTGATAGACATCGGACTTGTCCGGACATATGAAACCCTAAGTGTGTTGGATGACAAGTCCGCACTTGGAGGACTTGTCCGATTTAGATCAGTGGATATTTCGGACTAGTCCGTGTAAACATCGGACTTGTCCGAAGTGGATCAGAAGGAATATCGAACTAGTTCGGTTGACAACGGACTTGTCCGATTTTGTGTGACTTGTGAAGTGTGTTGAGGACTAGTCCGCCCTAGGGAAGACTAGTCCGACTCAAGTCAGAAAGATATCGGACTAGTCCGACAGATATCGGACTTGTCTGATCTGGTGCAGAAAGGATATCGGACTAGTCCGATTAACAACGGACTAGTCCGGTCCTGTGAAACTTTGTGCAGTATGTGTGTGTGCTTAAACATGATTGAGCTCTTGGGTGTGTTTCCTTAACACACTCCATACACAATAGTCTACTATTTCTTTTCCTTGAGCTCAAGTTCACTTTGCTCCTCGTTATCCTTTCTTTTTGGCATTTTGCTCATTTTTCATTATTGGCCTGCATTCATCTCAATCAAAAGGTTAGGATCCCAATTGCTTGTCATAAATCATCCAAAACCAACAAGGGAGTCCTAGATGCACTTTCATAAGTTAAACATGTAAATTTGCATACAATTTGAGAATTAACTATTAATTAATCTTACATATCCACATTAGCTACGAATTAAGCTCAGACATAGAACATCACATATACAAACTCATGCACCAAACAAAGATCACACATAATGTTCAAATATATGACTTCATTTCACCTTATGCGCCGAGGAGGAGCGAACGGGGTGCCGAGGAGGGCTGGACAGGTGATGTAGAGGGGGGCAGACGGGGGGGGGGGGGGGGGGGGGGCGGAGCAGAGGGCTTCGAGGACCAGACTAGGGAGCACCGGAGGGGGGCCGGACCAGGGGCTCCGGGGGCTCGACCAGGGCACGCCAGAGGGGAACCGGACCAGGGGGCGCCGGGAGCAGGACCAGGGGGCACCAGAGGGGGGCCAGACCAGGGGGCAGGAGCACTACCGAGCGGGGGTGACGAGCGGGGGCGCGGGCTTAGGCGAGGGGCGGGGGCGTGGGCGCGGGCGAGGGGCGCTGGCGATGGGGCAGCGGGCGGGTGCACCGGCGCGGCAGCGGGCTGGTGGCGGCGGTGGACGGGGCGCGGGCGAGAAGTGTCGGGACTAAATTGCACGCGCATGAGAAGAGAAGAGCCAACGAAGGGTTCAGGCCTCCAGCCGAGCCCTACTAAGAGCATCAGTTTGGCCCTGGCCGATGCTCTTAGAGCCTGAGCGAGTCGGTCCCACTTAAGGGTGTCAGTTTGGTCCTGTCCGACGCTCTTAGAGGCTGAGCCAGCCGAGCCAGCTTTGAGTCTCGGGTGGGGCCTGATTAAGAGCGTCGGTTAGGCCGACGCATTTAATATATGTGTCAGTTCGGCTGACGCATTTAATATGTGTGTCAGTTTCTTCAAGGAAACTGACGCCTCTAACTTATGGGTGTCGGTTATCTTAAACCGACACCCTTAGACATGTTAAATGCGTCGGGGCCGACGCATCTATTAAAACCGACACTATATTCATCGTTTCCTGTAGTGGATGACACTCGCTCTCACTTCAAGGTCTTCCATACGTCTAGTGAGATTCGTCATTCCTTGGCCATAGTCATGATGACTTCTAGCCGAAGAGGAATGACATCTTCTCATGGATGTTGGAGGCAAGCAGCTAGAGCTTGAAGTTGATAGGGGTGGCTCCCACGAGACACCTGTCCATCGATGCCAAGACGGACCTTCGGTCTCATATGATGGAGGTTGAGTCCATCCGGGTGCATCACCCATTGGTTCTCTTCCTCTTCGTACTCATGGACCGTGGAGGTTGTCGAAGGCATGGCCGCTCTCCTTGTACGACTTCTAGTTACCCTGCCAGAGACATTACTTCTCTTCCTCGATGGGAAGAAGGTCAACGGTTAGTCTCCGACATTTGTACAAATGAAAATTTGGGTTAAGTAACTAAATCATGCTTAAGGGTATGCCTTGCACTAGATAATCTTCATTAATTTATTCTCGTTCATGTTCAATATATACAAATGAAGCATATTCTAGTGCTCCCACCCTAGTAGCAATACGGGTAATCATTGAAGTGCTTTCATTTGGCCATATCCTTAAAATGTAATCTAACCATTGTGTCATCATGGCAATAACTAGAGCATCTTATCTTTTTAATCATGGTTTTGACGGTTGGTACGTCATAGAGCGAAATCCGCAAGTGCACAGAGAAACCGTTGTAGCACTTACCCTTAAAGACTATTCCCAAGGGTATCGAATCCAAGGAACTTGTGTGGTAATCTTCTAACTAGTTCACCCATAGACACAAAGCTTGGTGGTAGGCAAGGGATAGAGTGGAGATAAGGGGTTCTCATTCAAAGGAAGTCAATCAATAGCTGCTTGTTTTGGGCACTGGCTTACCCCGGTCTGCCAGGCGACTCCTGCCAAGAGCCTACGTTATAGCTGAACATGGAGGATTACAACAGACAGATAGGGATGTCACCACCTACCGCCTAACTCTACTACCAATGGACTACGAGATAATCAAAGGTAACATCAAACCTAGACTCCATGCCTACTTTATTGATTACTTCCCTAACCTCACTAGCAAAGCCTAGGGCCTCTAAATGAATAAAGCAATGAATCAACAAGCAACTAAAGAAATAACTTGCTTGAATTAAATAAATGAACTCAATTGGAAATCATGTACCTTACTTGAGATGGAAAGGACTGTTGAGGTACAAAGATGGAGAGGGTTCGACAAGCCCGATCCCTATCCTTAAGTGGAAGAAGCCTGACAAGCCTGAGCCTCCTCCTCCTCCTCTTTCTCACTCTTGTAACAGCCTCATTTTCATCCATCATGCATTGCATACATTCTTAAACATGTTTCACATTAAGCAACATAAAAAGGAACAAGTTTGAAATGTATTATAAGCAAAATAGCATTTAAAAACCAGTATAGTTATAGAATTGTTTGGTATGGACCCCGTACTAGTCCGATTTTAACATTTGTTGACTCTCTTGACTTGTCCACTATTGTCGCGGATTAGTCCGATTGAGTTTCTGTTGATGGTTCGGACTTGTCCGTTCTCAAGTGCGATCTAGTCCGTTCCTAGCTACTGGAACTTTTCGAAGTTGTCTGGTAGATACCACTTTTAATCCGGATTTTTAAAGAAATTGTCAAGCCTCTGGACTTGTTTGGCCTCGTACCAAACTTGTCTGTTTAACTCTTTGGAACTTTATTTTTCCTGCGAACGGACTTGTCCGGCTTGATACCAGACTTATCTGTTCAAGTTTCTAACTTCCAACGGACTAGTCCGGCCCCTAGAGGAATTGCCCGTCTGCACAACTCAGGTTCAATTTTTCCTCCACGACATGTTATTTGCAATTTACCTTAATTGGGCCCAATAACGTCGTGCCCAACTCCTGTGGAGCCCATGTGGGACCCCTACACGGCCTCCACTGCCTGAAACTTGAAATCCATCAAACTATACCACCTCCACCTCTATATAAATACCCCAATGCCCACCCTATCACCCCTTTGTCACAATTGAGGAAACCCTAGCCCTACTTCGGGAGAGCCACTGTCAAGAGGAGTCCATCGCAGCAAGGAGAAGGGAAGGAGGAAGATCCAGCAAGGTTGATCTTCGTCAACTCATCAACATCCTCATCAATTCTCCACCAATTCTCCATCTTCCTTGGATCTAGGTGTCAAGATCTCGAGTTTCGTCGAATTCATGACCCTTGAGTTGTTGAATTCACGATAATTACCTTAGATCGACCTTTTCTTTATGAAATATGGTCCTATATTAACTTTGACTATGCTATAATTGGGAACTCGCCAAAAACCCTAGCCGAACGAAATTTTCAGGTTCCAGTGCGGACTAGTTCGGGCGACTTTCTGGTCCAGGGCGGACTAGTCCGGTCCCCAGTACGGACTTGTGCGGCCACCTGAATCTGAAGTTGCCGAATTGAATCCAAATTGACGCTAATCAACTCAAAACCAGTTCAAACTTGTTAAAAACCATTGTAACCAGTGAGTAAACTAATAGCAACTCATTAACAAGTTTAGCTGTAATTGCATTTTTCATGCATGTCATAGCATATTGAGTAATATATGGCCATTTATTGATTGTAATGTTTGTTTTGTATGTCTATTGCGCGCATTAGAAGGTGTTGCTCTAGAGGGTGCCGTTGAGGACCTCCAGCACCAGAACTTTGAAGCTTTTGACCCTAGCCAGTCTCAGGAGCAAGAAAAGTGTGCTTGAACATTTTGAACCCATTTTAAATGTTTTATTTGAAAATTGCATTCTTGTGTCAAATTGATGGGAAACCCATGATAGGTGATTATTAGTCTTGTTTGACCATCCTTGTTGCTTGGAATACATTGTAGAGAGTCGGGAAGGGTATTTTACTATTTTTCTTAGGTTTAATTAATTTGGGAGCGGGAAACAACCAAAGGGCTACACTATGAATTAATGCACTTATGGATAATGTCAATTGATGAATATGGTTAATTGGTGACATGGGATTGGGATATGTAAGCAAGAAAGGTTTGTGAATTGGGTTGGATGATATGGTTGTTTACTTGCATTAGATCTAAGGACTGGTTCATGTGAGAATAAGCCAGGACATCAGTGCCACCACAAGGCCATGTACGGGTGTGGCATAGCTTAATAATTAGGTGTGTTGCTGGTATTGTATGGGCCATTAGATGGTACGGGAATGGGAGTCAAGAAGGGCTACCCTGGGAACCTAATGGCACATGAGGGGGCCCGTGGTGCTACAATGGAGACTTAAACCTGCTAGTGAAATCTTAGTGGGTCCGTACATACTAGTAGTCCCTTTGTAAAGGCTATTTTGTGATCTCTTGGCCATACACAAAAGGAAGTGTGAGACGACATATGGGAGGTTCTTAGTCACTGAAAGGTGATGAAATCATGAACATGTGGGTAAAGTGGTACAACCTCTACAAAGTGTTAAAAACTATCATGATACCCATGCTCCCAGTTACGAGCACCTTGATGACCTACATGATTATAGGGAACTTGGGAATTGGGATGGTTTTGTTTTGGTTATGGTTATGGTTATGGATTTGATGGTGATAGATGTAAATGGTAAATGATGATGGAAGAACTTGGATATTGGTAGAATATTTACTGATGGATGTGATATAATGGTAATTGGTGGTATTGAACTCATAATTGGTAATTGTTGGGATATGATGGGATTATTTCACATTGACATTGTAGGGCTTGTCATATGTTTCAAAAGTACCTTTCAGGCAATAGCCATTAGTTATTATCATGCCTTGTTTAAGCTACATGTCTTTATTCTTCCCACACTTGCTGAGTACGACATGTGCTCACCCTTATAATTCCACCACCAACAGTTTCAGGTGATGTTTGGGAGTTTCTTGAGGATAATGCAGAGTACTAGGCTATGTGCTGCCGTCGACTTGTCTGTGATGTTGCTTGGAGCCGCGCATTTCCCTATGCTCAGTGTGCTTAGTTTGCTTAGTTGCTTAATTAGCTTATTTACGCTGCAGTTATAGTTCAATAGTGATCATTAGAGTTTGTAATTTGATGATTATTGGAATAATGTAATAAAAGTACTTAATTAACTTATGTTGTGTTAATTTTTTGTATATCGTTTGTGATGCACTCGTGTGTGTGTGATTAACGTCCTGGGCACACATATGTGTCGCACTTGGTTCATCTTCGGAACCGGGTGTCACTAATTGTTATCAGGGCCACATGTTGACCGTAGGATGCAGCCTAAATAGAATGGACACTTTAGAACACATAGGAACACTCAAGAAACAATGTGGGTTGTTTGGTTTGCTGATTTCTATATAATGTTTGCTTGTGTGCTTAGTAGAGGATTGTGGGATGCTTTAGCGCTTGCCACATCCATATAGGCTAGTATATGTATATGCTTAGTTTCATATCCCTTGATGCATATAGTTGGAGACATTTTCTAAATCCATCTATCTCTTGCTCTTTCTTTAGATGCCAAGGATTTGCAACCAAAGGAATGCCAGTGAGGAAGAGGAGAGCAATGGAGCGCCTCAGAACAACAATGGACCTGGACATGATGCTATCAACCTTGAGCAGTTGTTGACGATGCAGAATCAGCCTATGAGACTGTGATGCAGACCTTGGGACAACTGCATGCCAATAATAAGAACCAGCCCGATATGCCCCCACCACCGTCACGTCCACCACCTCATAACAGGTTGGGAGAGTTTATGAGGACTAGACCACCCACCTTTGCTCAAGCCAGTGATCTTTTGGAAGCTGATGATTGGCTGAAATCCATGGAGAAGAAGCTTTCTATTGGCCAATGCAGTGATAGGGAAAAGGTTCTCTTTGCTTCCCATCAGCTAGTTGGAGCAACTACGAATTTGTGGGACTCGCTGTGCAATGCCCATGCAAATCAAGAGAGGATAACTTGGGCTGAATTCAAGGAGAGCTTCCATTCTAACTTTGTTCCTGAAGGTTTTATGATCTTAAAGAGGAGGGAATTTGAGAACCTAAGGCAGTGAAGTCAAGTGTGAGTGAGTATCTATATAAATGCACTCAACTCTCAAGGTATGCTCCCGAGGATGTCAATCGGGACAGCCGCAAACAATATCTGTTCATGAGGGGCCTAAATAGTGAGATTCAAGTCCAATTGCTCGATTGTGACTATGCAAATTTCCAGAAGCTTATGGACAATGCCATTGTGGTTGAAAACAAGATTCGTGATATGGAACAAGACAATAAGAGGAAGGCACCATATCAAGAGCATCCGTAGGGGAGCAATGTCCATCCTTGCATTGCGCGGCCAAATGCACCATATTACAACCCATCCTCTCCTGCTTATAGAGCTGCTTATCCTCCATGCCCAAACCAGCAACAGAAGCACCCTGTTATGCAAGCGCCTCGCTAGCCTGTGCCACTTGCACCGCGCCCGAATATCGTGGCTAACTCTCAGAATCAGCAGCGCCCGAGTTTCCCTGGTGCTCCGAGCAGCAAGACATGCTACATTTGTGGAGAGGCTGGACACTTTGCAAGCCAGTGCCCCAAGAAAAGCTACGGACCAATGAACAATGCACCAAGGTAGAATCCACGGCCGAATGGAGGAGCACAACAAGGCAACCGTGGAAAGTAGAATGTCACTCATCGCAATGTGAATCACGTCTCTACTAAGGAAGCCCAGCAAGCGGATGGCGTCGTGATTGGTATGTTCCTCACCAACTCAAACCCCGCGACCATTTTATTTGATTTTTGGGCATCTCATTCATTCATCTCATGGAAGTATGTTGCCAAGTATAATATGCCTATAACTCATTTGAAACACACTATGTTGGTAAAATCTTCTGGAGGGGAGATGAGGACAAATATAGTGTGTCCGAGAGTAAGTATCAAAATAAGGGGGTAAACTTTCTTGCGAATCTCATTGTATTGTATTCCCAAGGGATAGATATAATACTTGGTATGGATTGTTTGAGCAAGTATAATGGAGTGATTCATTGTGCCGAGAGGATTGTGTAGTTGACAAATGAACATGGCACTGGTATTGAAATTGAGACAACCCAGCCCGCAACGGATAAAGCAAAACTAAGTCTTGTGGAAAGTGTGACATTGGAGAGCATTACGATTGTTCGCGAGTATCCATATGTATTTCTGGATGAGTTGCCTGGTATGCTACTAGATCGTGATATTGAGTTTGTTATTGATTTGATACCTGTACAACCTATAGCTAAGAGGCCGTATAGGATGCCTCCTATGGAGTTAGCAAAGCACAAGAAGCAGATTCAAGAGCAGCTAGAGAAAGGTTTCATCTGCCCAAGCTCTTCACCTTGGGGAGCGCAGTGCTTTCCATAGACAAGAAGGATGGATCCCAAAGGATGTGCGTGGATTATCGAGCTCTTAGTGAGGTGACGATCAAGAACAATTATACATTGCCCTTGATAGAGTACTTGTTTGATCAAATGAAGGGTGCATGTGTTTTCTCCAAGATCGACTTGAGGTCAGGTTACATTCAAATGAAGATTAGGCCATCAGATATACCCAAATAGGCTTTTCTTACATGGTATGGATCCTATGAGTACATCGTCATGTCCTTTAGATTGACAAATGCACCTGCCTACTTTATTTACCTCATGAATTAAGTCTTCATGGAGTACTTGGATAAATTCGTTGTGGTTTTCATTGATGACATTAAGATCTACTTAAGAAGCGGGGAAGAGCATGAGGAGCATTTAAAACTCACATTGGAGAAATCGAGGGAGCACAAATTATATGCCAAATTCAGCAATTGCCACTTTTGGTTAAGGGAGGTGTCATTTTTGGGCCATATCATCTCTGGAGGAGGTGTATCATTTGACCCAGGAAAAGTGAGAGATGTGCTAAAGTGGGAACCACCGCAGAATGTGAAGGACATCCAGAGTTGTCTCGGAATGGTTGGATATTACTGTCACTTCATCAAGTACTTTTCCAAAATAGCCAAGCCTATGATTGAGTTGTTAATGAAGGGGAAAGCATTCCAATGGAGTCAAGCTTGCCAAAATTGCTTTGAGGAACTAAAGACGAGGTTGACCACCGCATTTGTGTTGGTATTGTTAGACGTGAGCAAAAGCTTTTACATTTATTGTGATGCATCAAGACAAGGACTTGGATATGTGCTAATGCAAGAAGGTCAAGTGGTAGCCTATGCGTTGAGACAATTGAAGAAACATGAGTTGAATTATCCTACACATGATCTCAAACTTGCAGCTGTAGTGCATGCCTTGAAGATATGTAGACACTACATTCTTGGTCATAGGTGTGAGATCTACACTCATCATAAGAGCCTCAAGTAGATTTTCACACAAACGGACCTAAATTTGAGGCAATGTATATGGTTGGAGCTCATCAAGGATTATGATGTGGGAATCAGTTATCACCCAGGAAAGGCTAATGTTGCGGCTGATGCTTTGAGCCAAAAAAGAGTAAGCCACCAACTCACAGTTCGGGAACTGCCATCTGAGCTATGCAAGGAGTTTGAACAGTTGAACTTGGATTTGTGAATGAGAAGGGAATAATGGAGTTAAATCCGACCTTGGAGCAAGAAATTCGAGAAGGTCAGATCAAGGATGAGCAAATTCAGGAAATTAAGGAAAGGACCCAGGAAGGGAGATAATTCAGATTTGGGGAGGACGAACATGGTACTTTATGGGTTGGAAAGAGGATTGTTGTGCCTAATGTGAAGCATCTCCGAGAGACAATATTGAAGGAGGCACATGACTCACCTTACTCTATCTATCCCGGCTGTACAAAGATGTACAAGGACTTGAAGTCATTTTATTGGTGGGCCAGCATGAAAAAGGACATAGCAAAGTATGTAACTTTGTGTGATGTGTGCCAACGAGTCAAAGCTGAATATCAAAGGCCAGCTAGATTATTGCAGCAGTGAAGATTTAGGAATGGAAGTGGGAAGAAATCGGTATGGACTTCATAGTTGGAATAACTCGAACCCAGTCTAGCTATGACTCAATATGGATTATTGTGGATCAGTTGACCAAATCAGCTAATTTAATTCGTTTCAAGACCACGTATACCACCACGAAGCTAGCTGAATTGTAAATGGAGCATATTGTGTGCCGACATGGAGTTCTGACGAAAATAGTGTCAGACCGAGGTTCTCAATTCACCTCTAGGTTCTGGCAGAAACTGCATGAAGTCATGGGTACAAGGCTAAATTTCAGCTCTGCATATCACCCTCAAACCGATGGACAACTGAGAGAGCGAAACAAATATTGGAAGATATGTTGAGAGCTTGTGCTTTGAAGCATGGGTGCAGTTGGGACAAAAGCTTGTTGTATGCTGAATTTTCCTACAATAACAGTTACCAAGCCAGTTTGAAGATGTTACCGTATGAAATGTTATATGGAAGGAAGTGTAGGACACCCTTGTTTTGGAATGAGATAGGAGAGAACCAAGTGTTTGGACCGGATGTGTTGCAATAGGCTGAAAAGCAAGTCCAGATAACCCGCGAGAATTTGAGGGCTGCTCAAACAAGACATAAGGGCTATGTGGATAATAGGCGGAGAAACTTAGCTTTGCAATGGGCTGAAAAGCAAGTCCACATAATCCGCGAGAATTTGAGGGCTGCTCAAACAAGACAAAAGGGCTATGCGGATAATAGGCGAAGAAACTTAGCTTTTGAAGTCGGAGACTTCGTATATCTCAAAGTGTCACCTATGTGAGGTCATAAGCGGTTTAATGGCAGAGGCAAGTTGGCACCTCGCTATATTGAACCATTCAAGACTTTGGGCAAACGTAGAGAAGTGGCATATAAGTTGGAGATGCCAGCACATCTTTCCGATGTTCATGATGTGTTTCATGTTTCTCAGCTCAAAAAATGCTTAAGGGTACCGGAAGAACAAATACCAATGGAGGAATTGGAATTAGAGGCAAATTTGACTTATGCTGAGCAACCTGTCAAAATCTTGGAAATAAGGGAGAGAGTCACAAGAAACAAGGTAATTCGATGGTGCAAAGTGCAATGGAAGTGTCATACAGCATCAGAAACAACTTAAGAGCTGGAACAAGACCTCAAGATACAATTTCCCTATCTCTTCGCTTCTACGTCAAATCTCGAGGGTGAGATTCATTTAAGGGGGGTAGGTTTGTAACACACTCATTTTCATCCATCATGCCTTGCATACATTATTATACATGTTTAACATTAAGCAACATAAGAAGTAACAAGTTTGAAATGAATTAGAAACAAAAAAACATTAAAAAACCTGTATAGTTGCGGACTTGTTCGGTTTGGACCCCGAACTAGTCATGTTTTGCCCTCTGCTGACTCTCCGGACTTGTCCTCTTTTGCTGCGAATTAGTCCGATTGAGTTTCTGTTAATTGTCCGGACTTGTCCATTCTGAAGTACGGACTAGTTCGTTCCTAGCTACTGAAACTTTTCCGAGTTGTCTAGTAGATCCCTCTTTTGATCTGGTTTTTTGGAGAAATTGTCAAGCCTCTAGACTTGTCCGGCCCCGTACGGGACTTGTCCGTTTAACTCTCTGGAACATCCTTTTGCCTACGAATGGACTTTTCCGCTTCGATACCGGACTTATCTGTTCAACTTTCTGACTTCCAACGGACAAGTCCGACCCTGAGCAGACTTGTCCGGTCTGCTCGACTCATATTCAATTTTTCCTCCAGGACATGTTATTGGCTATTTATCTTAATTGGGTCCAAGAACGTCGTGTCCAACTCTTGTGGAGCCCATGTGGGACCCCTACATGGCCTCCATCGCCTGAAACTCGAAATCCATCAAACCTACCACCTCTATATAAACACCCCAATACCCACCCTTTCACCCCTTTGTCACAATTGAGGAAACCCTAGCCTAGTTCGTGAGAGCCACCGTCAAGAGGATTCCATCACATCTAGGATAAGGGAAGGAGGAAGGAGGAGGATCCAGCAAGGTCGATCTTTGTCAACTCATCGACATCATCGTCAATTCTCCACCAATTCTCCATCTTCCTTGGATCTAGGCATCAAGATCTCATGTTTCGTCGAATTCAAGACCATTGAGTTGCTGAATTCACGGTAATTACCTTAGATTACCTTAGATCAACCTTTTCTATGTGAAATATGATCCTATATTAACTTTAACTATGCTCTAATTGGGAATTCGCCAAAAACCCTAGCCGAACGGACTTGTCCGGTTCCAGTGCGGACTAGTTTAGTCGACTTTCTGGTCCATGGCGGACAAGTTGTATCTCCAGTACGGACTTGTTCAGCCACCTGAATCTGAAGTTGCTGAATTGAATCCAAATTGACTCAAATCAACTCAAAACCAATTCAAACTTGTTAAATACCATTGTAAATAGTGAGTAAACATTAATAGAAACTCATTAACAAGTTTTACCACATAATTGCTTTATTCATGCATGTCATGGCATATTGAGTAATATATAGGCATATATTGATTGTAATGTTTGTTTTGTATGTCTATTGCGCGGAATAGAAGGTGTTGCTCTAGAGGGTGCTGTCGAGGACCTCCAGCACCAAAACTTTGAAGCTTTTGACCCTAGCCAGTCTCGGGAGCAAGACAACTGTCCTTAAACATTTTGATCCTGTTTTTAAATGTTTTGTTTGAAAACTGCATGCTTGTGCGAAATTGATGGGAAACCCCTCATAGGTGTTTACTAGTCTTGTTTGACCATCCTTGTTTCTAGGAATACATTGTAGAGAGTCAGGAAGGGTATTTTACCTTTTTGCTTTGCTTTAATTTATTTGGGATGGGGAAACTACCAAAGGGGTACACTATGAATTAAAGCACTTATGGATAATGCGAGTTGATGAATATGGTTAATTGGTGACATGGGATTGGGAGACACTACAGGAATCCCGACGATTTGCGACGGCCACGACCGTCGCAAATAAGCCAAATGTCGTCGCAAATAAGCTATTTGCGACAGCTTTCTTTATTTGCGATGGTTTCCAACCGTCGCAAATAAATCGTCGCAATTAAGCTTATTTGCGACGGCTAGGAAGGGCCGTCGCAAGTTATTGCCGCGGGGGTGGGCCCTGCAACCTTATTTGCGATGGCGACGTCGTCGCAATTAAAGATTATTTGTGACGGCCTGGCTGTTGCAACAAAGTGCCTCTATTCGCGACGGCTCGGCCGTCGCAAATAAGTCCAATGGGCTGGGCCCACAGATACTCCTCCGAGGCCCACACAGCTATTTGCGACGGCCAGACTATCGCAATTAAACCTTATTTACGATGGCCAGGCCGTCGCAAATAGCAGTGGCCTATTTGCGATGGCCTGGTACCTTATTTGCAACGGTACTGTATAAAAAGCCGTCGCAAATAAGGTTTTTTATTTTTTTTTAAAACAGAAAAAACTACCCAGCTCGATGGCCAGAATCACAAAACAGATTCAATACACACAGTATATACACATAGCAAAGATCATCATCACAGAGCAAACATCATCACGATCACAAACTAATAAATTCCAATACATCTCACATCGTCATCAACAAAGCAAACAAAAGGGCTCACTCGCCCATCTGACCTCCGGAGCCACCTCCGAAGTCGAAGTCGTCATCGCGCCTCATTCCAGGCGGCGGTAGCGACGGCGACGGTGTTTGTGCAGCCGTCGCGGATCCCTGCAATTAATGAAACTTAGAGTTAGAATATAAATGCATCAACATCTCTCTCTCTCCCTTCCTCTCCCTCTATCTTCATCTAGATCCCCTCACTTCCTCTCTCTTTTAATTTCTCTCTTTGTATCTCACTCTATCTTTCTCTCTCACTCTATCTCTCTATTGCTATCCTTTTCCCTGTATCTTCCTCCCTCTATCTCCATCTACATCTCCCTCCCTCTATCTTCCCCTCTCTCTATCTCCATCTACATCTTACTCTCTCTCTTCATTCCTATCCTACTCTATCTATATTTCACTCTTTCTTCTATCTCTCTTTCTTCTATCTCTATCATTCTTCTATCTCAATCATTTTCTTCTATCTAACTATCTCTCTCTTTCATCTATCTCAATCTTATTACGCTGGAGAAGAAGGATTACATAGAAACTTACCTGACCCGCTGAAGAAGGATTGCCTGGAAGGACCGGTGGTAGTACCGGTAGCTGGATTCCCAGACCTTGCGCCCGAGCCATAGCCTGTCATTGCAAACATTAAATGCTACCTATTAGTAAGTTATTTACGCTGAATTAATAAGAATTTTAGTTTTTATCTTGTTACCTCCATTGCTTCCCGCATCTGCGCCAACACTGCTGCCCGGGTTTGGATCGTGGCCTCCATCGCGATCCTTTGGCGTTCCGCCTCCCTCCTTTCCTCCTCATGTCGCCATTTGTTTTCTTCTACAGTTTCCCGGAGGGACTGCATCTCAATGTCCCTCTGCGATACGCGGCGACCTCTCGTGCCCACCGACGAAGCCTGCGAGGAGCTGCCTCTCGCAGGTCTCCCCGCCCTCGAGTCGACAACTTTGTCGAATATGGCGAGCCTATAAAAAAGAGAGTCAGTAATATGAAATTGAAATATCTTGAATAGTTTGAATTGAAAACGATAAAATGACTTGTAAACTCACCTTCCGTGTGCTTTTCCACCCCCGGTTGCATACGCGGCTTGAGGATCGATCGGTTGACGTTCCCAATCGAAATCCTCGCCGTGTATCTTCCTAGTCTCCTCCCCGTACTTAGCCTGCAAAACAAGAAAATCGTGTAATTTCAACAATCTATATAGTTATATTTAATATGAATGATTTCTAAACTTACCAAACGCTCGACTGCAGCCTGACTGCACCCCGTCGGCTGAGAAGGGTCCCTGTGACCTCTCTTCCAAACCTCAGCAGGGATGGGCGGCACCCCCGTCTCGCGCTCCTATCAATACGTGTCAGTACGAACAATATATTATTAATATATAAACATAAGTTACACACACTTACCATGCAATTAGCTAAACGCAAGTGGTTATCTTGCCCGTGCCTGCTGTTCCCCTCGACCCCTCTGCAGTCTCGAGCCTTCTCAGACTTAGCTTTAAACTCATCGCTAGCCCAGTAGCGACAAAGGGCCCGAAATGCATCGGTCCGACCCTACAACCAGCTCACGTGGCCCTGCACATAGTTGGAAGTTATTAAAAATACCATCGAGGCAATTATCAGAAAAAATACTTACTACACTTCACATACCTGCGCGTACTCCTCCTGCGTCAGGTGCCACTCGCTCTCTTGCCGGAAGTGTAACACGTGCTGCTGGTTCGCCTTCATGTGCTCATTAATAATTTGAACACGGGCGTTCGACAAAGCTTGTCGAAGCGCCTTGGCAGCATTGAGGTGAAACACTCGCCTCGCATCCTCAAACAGGCGACGGTCGTTCGGGTCCTCTAAAGTATATCTTGCCTGCGATAAAGAATATATTGAAGAGATGTTCACTAAAAGAGTTTAAGAGTTGTAACTTAGAAACTTTTTTAACATACTTACCATAAAATCGGCCCATACGGCCTCCTGATGGTTCCCGTGCTCCTGGTGATGGACGCATGCGTAGTCCTCCCACAAAAGAGCGGGCACCCCGTCGATGACCCCGGGATAGTGCAAACGCACTATGGACCCGAGGACACCGTTCACCGGTCTGTGGTGTTTCTCAACGGTGAAAGACGTGTCATCCCAAGCCCTATAAGATATTTATTCATTCATTACTTAAGTAAACAAAAGAAACTAAAATTGAACACGATAATTTTTATTACCTGTCTCCGACTGGACGAATCACGATCCTTTGTGAACTCTGTGAAGGGACCGCGGGAGGACTGACAAAGTGAGTCCTCCTCGTCCTCCGCGTCTGCTGGGGCGCCACGTCAGGTGACCTAGACGGCTCCTCACCAGTCGAGTCAAAGGCCTCAGGAACAAACTCATCGCCAGCCGGGGGCTACCTGGCTGAGGGTTGGCTCGCCGAGGGCTGACTCGGCAAGGGCTGGCTGGCCGAGGGCTGCCTCGCCGAGGGCTGGCTCACCGAAGGCGCCGCAGCCTCTGAGTCAGCCGGTGAGGACTACAACATTCAAATGATTCATAAGTAAGTTTAATGTGAATTCGAATTTAAAGAATTTGTCAAAAATGAGTGACATTTACCTGTGATGAAGCTCTAGAGCTGGTCTGAACGTGCCCCAGCAGCTGAGAGCGTCTGCTGCCAGTCGACGAGGCACCAACGAAAGTGTCCTCAGGTCTAGAGGGGTAGAACCCCCTCGTCGGTGGCACCTTCTTACCCTTCTTTGACGCCATCCTGTTGTAATTAGATAATTAGTAAATATGCAAATAAAATATACAAAATTCATGTTACTATCTTCAAGAAAACATTACTTGTAGTCACTTTCAAAATTCATCAACATCATTGTCATGTGCCTGTGCCCTACTCCTTAAACCAGCCCAACGATCTTCCATCGTGGCCTGTTCTAATTTTCGTTTTCACGTATCATCTGCCTCTACATCTTCAACATCTTCAACATCTCCAACTAATTGATCGAGTCCTGCACCAAGCTCGACGATAAAAGTGTCTGGCAACTCTTCTTCTTGGTACACTTCTTCAACGTCTTCACTATCATGGTAACCATAATCCCCAGGAGTATATAGCCTCTCACGAGGATTCACCTTATATACCACCCACCAAGCACTGAGCTTCGTGCATGGATAAGGTAGATACTACACTTGTTCAATTTGATGCGCAAGAACAAAAGTATCGTAACCTCGTAGTCGGTCCTTATGTTTCACTTCCACCATTCCAAATTGGTTTTCTCGAGTTCCATGAGTACGATCAAACCAGTCACAGTCAAAGAAGACAACTCGAAGGGTCTTATTTCCGGTAAAAGTAAATTCAAGGATTTTGATAATGATACCATAATAATCGGTTAAATTCCCTTGAGTGTCCATTGCTCTCGTCACAACACCGGAATTTGATGTTGCCGCGAGAGGACGATGAGCTTCAAAATGAGTTGTACAGAATCGGAAGCCATTTACGTCATATCGACCATAGCTTCTAACATTCACCAATCCATAAGATAGCTGCCGCAAGTCTTCATGGACTTTGTGAGTCCGACACTGTTATAAAAGATGAGAGAATATTACATAATACTTCTTTAATAATAGTAATTTATAATACATAGAAGATGAGAGAATATTACATATTCTCGAAACCAAGATAGAAAACTCTGCCCCCCATTTATTCCTTCCTTTCGCATCGCTTCTACTTGTTTGGCCGTAGGTTGATGCCTATGTGGCCAATATTGTCTGTGGAACTCGCTGAACATGAAAAACATCTTTTAGAGTACATGTGTAGCAAAATATGTCGATTAGCATAAACGTAGGAGAAACACTTACTTGAAGTATTCTTGCATGCCTTCTATATTTGCGTACATGTAGAGTAAAGCAACAGTCCTTTCCTGTTCGGATAGCACGTAGGTCATGTAGCTACCAACGGTGGCGCCTCTCGTTTGAAAAATGGAAAAGTCGCTTAGAGGGGGTGTTTCGTCCACATTGTACCGCATCGCCGAAATATTGATATTGTTTTCTTCCGCAAAGTAGACACTTGAAAAGTATCCTACTTCCTTAAGAGCATATGCTTCAGCAATGCACCCTTCCACCCTTGCCCTGTTGCCAACCATTGGTTTCAAATATCGTAGCGCTCTTTCAATGTGATACATCCACCTATATTGCACAGGACCACCAACTTTAGCTTCGAATGGAAGATGGATAAGCAGATGTTGCATTGGATTGAAGAAACCCGGTGGAAAAGTTTTTTCCATCTTACATAAAAGTATGGATATCTCCTTCTCTAACTTATCCATCATCACGATCTTGATTTCTTTAGCACAAAGCTGTCTATAGAAATAGCTGAGCTCGGCTAAAACCTTCCACACCGCATCATCTAGATAGCCTCGGAACATAACAGGTAGGAGTCTTTTCATTATAATGTGATAATCATGACTCTTCAACCCAGTGAGGCTTCCTGTGTTAACATTTACGGCTCGTTTCAGGCTAGCTGCGTAACCATCTAGGAATTTCAAAGTTTTCATACATTTCATAACTTCTTTCTTTTCTTTCGATCGAAGACAGAAAGAAGCACGTGGCTTTCCACCACTTTCAGAGATTTCAAGAGTTGGACGGTGACAAATGTCTGCCAAATCTAGTCTAGCTTTATAATTGTCTTTCGTTTTGCTAGGCATATCCATGCAAGTGCTTATGATACTTTCGCTCATATTACGCTCCTGATGCATGACATCAATGTTGTGCATTAGAATCAACGACTTCACATATGGTAGCTCCCAAAGTCCACATATGTGAGTCCAATTGTGTTCCCCTCCATAACCTACGAAATATCCAGGACGACCTTCATCAGGCACCAGTTTGTCCAATATATCAGAAATTTCTGACCCGTTGAGACGCTTCGGTGGTCCTTTAGTGACAACAATGTTCTTTTGAAAGACATGCCTCTGCTGCCTAAATATATGATTCGAGGGCAGCCAACGTCTGTGACAATCGAAGTAAGATATTTTGCCTCCATGAGTTAGTCGAAAGCAATCCGTGTCTGAAGCACATATCGGACACGTCAGACGACCGTGAGTGATCCATTCGGAGAACATGTCGTATGCCAGCAAATCATGGTCGGACTACACATGCTGTGTTTTTGTCGCTTGTAGTCAGAAGAAGAATACGAATTAAACATCCTAGCGATTGCTTGCGGCTTACACTATAGCTAAGTTTCGTACTAAGTTATAGGACCTAGATGTTCTGTCAATGAACGAGCGGCGCATGATCAGAATTTGCTTCACTGTTTTGTAATAAATATATATTTTCAAATAATCATCAAGATTCCGTCGAGAACAGCGACTTAAACCTTTAATAAATCAGTGCCTGCTCAGATTGATTCCCCTTCTAGATTATCAAATAAAATAGCTATGGCATATCTAATCTAACAAGTGAAAAAGTTGGTTAAGTGGCTACAACAGTTTTTTTTTGCGACAAGACTAGTAAATTTGTAACCCTGCATACTTTAATCATATTACATTTAATAATCATTTTGAAATAATCAAGAGTAAGTTTAAGGTATGATGATTATATGAAATAAACAAGAGTAAGTTTAAGGTATGAGGATTGGACTGTCCACATTTTTCTTGAAATAAACAAGCATACACAATAAAATCAAGTTGTTGAGCTCACCGCGGAGGGGAGGCGTCGGGGGCCGGGGGCGCGGCGGTCCGGGACCGGCGAGGCTGGGGCCGGCGAGGCCGGGGCGGCGGGGGCGCAGCGAGCCGAGGCCGGGGGAGGCGGCGGCGGGGCAGCGACGGCAGGGCGGCGAGCAGGGGCAGCTGCGAGGCGGCGACGGCAGGCCGGCGGCGGGGCGCGGCAGGGCGGCGGGCAGGCGGCAGGGTGCGGAGGGCGATGGGCAGTGTTGAGTGGTCGTGAATGAACCGCCGGGTCGGTATAAAAGCCCTTATTTGAGACGGCCTAGTAAATTGCGACGGCCCAACAATAAAGCCGTCGCAATTAATGTTACTTGCGATGGCCTTTTCAGCCGCCGTCGCAAATAAACTTTTATTTGTGATGGCTACATTAGTTGCGACGGTCCTAGGGTTGGCCGTCACAAATAAGATGTTATTTGCGACGGCTCTATGGTGGGCCGTCGCAAACAAGGCCTTATTTGCGACGGTCGAGTTATTTGCGATGGCCAAAGGCGGGCCGCCGCAATTTAATCTATTTGCGACGGCTGGCCGTCGCAAATAAAACCAGCCGTCGTAAATGATCGTTTTTCCTGTAGTGAGATATAAGAAAGCAAGGTTTGTGGATTGGGTTGGATGATATGGTGGTTTGCTTGCCTTAGACCTAAGGATCAGTTCATGCAAGAATAAGACAGGACAATAGTGCCACCACAAGGCGAAGTATGGGTGCGGCATAGATGAATAATTAGGTGTGCTGCTGGTATTGTATGGACCATTGGATGGTCCGGGGAATGGGAGTCAAGAAGGGCTACCCTGGGAACCACATGGCACATGAGGGGGCCCGTGGGTGGGAGACTAGATACTCAAGCCTGTTAGTGAAATCTTAGTGAGTTCGTACATACTAGTAGTCTCTTTGTAAAAGCTATTTTGTGATATCTTGGCCACACACCAAAGGAAGTATGAGACGGCATAAGGGAGGTTCTTAGTTACCGAAAGGTGATGAAATCATGAACATTGAGTAAAGTGGTACAACCTCTGCAAAGTGTTAAAAACTATCATGATAGTCGTGCTGCCAGTTACAAGCACCTGGATGACCTACGTGGTTAGAGAGAACTTGGGAATTGGGATGGTTTGGTTTTGGTTATGGTTATGGATTTGATGGTGATAAATGGATATGGTAAATGATGATGGTAAGAACTTGGCTTTTGGAAGTATAATTATTGATGGATGTGATATAATAGTAATTGGTGGTATTGAACTCATAATTGGTAATTCTTGGGACATGATGAGATTGTTTCACATAGACATCGTAGGATGCTTGTCATATGTTTTAAATGTACCTTTCAGCAAATAGCCTTTCGTTATTATTATGCCGTGTTTAAGCTACATGTCATTATTTTTCCAACACTTGCTGTGTACGACATGTGCTCACATATGCAATTCCCCCACCAACAGTTTTAGGTTTGAGAGTTTCCTGAGGATAATGCGGAGTACTAGGCTATGTGCTGCCATCGACTTGCCTGTGGTGTTGCTTGGAGCCACGCAATTCCCTATGCACAAATTGATTAGTTTCTTAGTTGCTTAATTAGCTTATTTCCACTGCAATTATAGTTCAATAATTGTCATTCACTGCAAGGATTCCACCCTGTTGCAACGATTGTACTGCAACGAATACTAAATCATTGCAGTAAGCTTGGTCTTTTGCCATGATTCACTAGTTCTTGGCATTAGCATCTATCGCCACGGAACACGATCGTTGCATTAGGATCTGTTGCCACGATTCACTAGTTCGTGGCATTAGGATATATTGCCACAAATTTGTTGCCACGATTCACTAGTTCGTGGCATTAGCATCTATCGCCACGGAACACGACCGTTGCATTAGGATCTGTTGCCACGATTCACTAGTTCATGGCATTAGGATCTATCACCATGAATCTGTTGCCATGATTCACTAGTTCGTGGCATTAGCATCTATCGCCACGGAACACGATCGTTGCATTAGGATCTGTTGCCATGATTCACTAGTTCGTGGCATTAGGATCTATCGCCACGAATCTGTTGCCACGATCCACTAGTTCATGGCATTAGCATCTATCGCCATGGAACCCGATCGTTGCACTTGGATCTGTTGCCACGATTCACTAGTTCGTGGCATTAGGATCTATCGCCACAAATCTGTTGCCACGATTCACTAGTTCGTGGCATTAGCATCTATCGCCACGGAACCCGATCGTTGCACTAGGATTTGTTGCCATGATTCACTAGTTCGTGGCCTTATCATCTATCGCCACGAATCTGTTGCCACAATTCACTAGTTCGTGGCATTAGCATCTATTGCCACGGAACCCGATCGTTGCATTAGAATCTGTTGCCACGATTCACTAGTTCTTGGCGTTAGCATCTATCGCCACAAATCTATTGCCACGATTCACTAGTTCGTGGCATTAGCATCTGTCGCCACGTTACACAGTTGTTGCACTAGGATCTATTGCCACAATTCACTAGTTCGTGGCCTTAGGATATATCGCCACGAATCTATTGCCACGATTCACTAGTTCGTGGCATTAGCATCTATCACCACGGAACCCGATCGTGGCATTGGGATCTGTTGCTACGATTCAATAGTTCATGGCGTTAGCATCTATCACCATGGAACCCGACCATTGCATTAGGATCTGTTGCTACGATTTAATAGTTCATGACGTTAGCATCTATTGCCATGGAACCCGATCATTGCATTAGAATCTATTGCCACGATTTACTAGTTCGTGGCATTAGCATCTATTGCCACAGAACGCGATCATTGCATTAGGATCTGTTGCCACGATTCAATAGTTTGTGGCATTAGCATCTATCACCGCGGAACACAATCCTTGCATTAGAATCCGTTGCCACGATTCACTAGTTCGTGGCATTAGCATCTATCGCCATGGAACGCGATCATTGCATTAGGATCTGTTGCCACGATTCAATAGTTCGTGGCGTTAGCATCTATCGCCGCGGAACACAATCGTTGCATTAGGAACTTTTGCCATGATTCACCAGTTCGTGGCGTTAGGATCTATCGCCATGAAACACAAACGTTGCATTAGGAACTTATGCCACGATTCACAAGTTCGTGGCAATAGTATCTATCGTTACGAAACCCAATCGTTGTATTAGGAACCGTTGCCACGAAATACCGGTTGGTGGCGTTAAGATCTATCGCCACGAAACACAAACTGCATTACATATAGTGTTCACGTACAACTAGCTCACACAGTACCTATATGAAAAAATCATCATCTTCGCTGTCCTCCCTCAATATTGGAGGAACAATACCATCATTGATATATGTATCATCATCGTCATGGTCGTCGTCGTCGTCATCTTCATTTGAATCAGCGGAAGCATCACCGGTTGCTCCGTCAATGTCATTCCTATCCCATGGGTCATATACTCATTTATATCAGTAAGTTGTCGATCATCAAATAATGTCTCAGCCTCCATCGTCTCAGAGATATTATTTTCACTGTCTCTAGGGGGCTTGGCAAAAAGGTTTCTTGGCATCGTTTTAATAACTGTAGCCCATTTAGGTTGCTTCACACTTCTAACATAAAAAACTTGTTCTGCTTGGGTGGCTAGAATGTAAGGCTACTTAGATTGAGAAATAGTAGTGTCACATCTATCATTCCGTATCGATCCATTTTGTAGCCTCTGCTTTGGCTCTGACCGGAACGAGGCCGATCAAACCATTCACATTCAAATAACAGAACCTCTTGATTTTTTTCGAAATCAACAAAAATCATTTTCTTGATTACTCCATGCCACTCATGATCACCATCCCGAACAACAACACCACTGTTTTGCGTCTGTAAATCTTTTTCCACCTCGTGTTGTTTGAAAGAAGAAGCCATTTATGAATGATCGACTAAAAAAACGTGCCCAAAGGTCCTCTAGATAATGCATACAAATAATTGGTTACTTTGCCTTCTTTGTGTAATGTCATAATTTGTACACATTAATTAGAATAAAAGGGGTCATCGATAAACCAACTTCAGAATAGATATTTCTTCAATATTTCATCAAAGTAAAAACTTGCATGTACTTACTCGTTTCTAAAACCAATAAACAAACTCATCTCTATGGCCTTTTTCAACATCACAAGAATGAATCTTTTTCAATTCTTCAATATGCTCACTGAAAAGGGTACAAAATTAAATTAGCCATATACAATAAGCATCATCCACTATAGTATAGAACATCCGAGTTATACGTACTTGATCCATGGAGCAGCCTCTTCAACATTATAAATAATATAATGCCTTATGTTATGCAGTTCCACCATAGTAAGTTGGCCCCATTTAAACCTTTTTTTAGAATTATCAAGTTCTATAAATACATTAGACTCGAGAGAAGGTTCAATCCTAGCTGCAGCTTCATGTCATTCTGGCCTATTATGCTTGGTGCTGATGTCATACAAACACTGACTACAAAAAGTAATACACTCTTCCATAATATATCCCTCAGCTATACAACCCTCCCGGTGAGCTCTGTTACCTACATACCTCTTCAATGTACCAAGGTACCTCTCAATTGGATACATCCATTCGTAAGAAACAGGTCCACCCAAGCGAGCTTCTTCGGCAAGATGGGTTGAAATATGTACCATGATATCAAATAAAATAGGATGAAGCAACTTCTCAACCTTACAAATTGTTTCAGGAAATTGTTTGATCATCTTATCCAAATCTGGTTCCGCCAATTCTTTAGAATGAATTCCAGAAAAGAATCTGCTAAACACAATTAAAGATGCAACAACCTTTTCAGGCAATATGTCACATATTGCAATAGGAAGGAGCTTTTGAAATATAATATGGCAGTCACGAGTTATTACCTTACGAGCTTTTACGTCCACACATCTCTTGATATTTGAGGCATAACCATCGGGCATCTTCACATCCCCCAAAAACTTGCACAAGGTGGTCTTCTCATGTTTACACAAAGTATATGATGCTAGTGGACAATCATACTTCTCATTTATAGCCACCGGATGTTGATGTGGCCGTATACCCATATCCTAAATATCAAGATGAGCTTGTATACTATCTTTTGTTTTACCATCCATATTAAGCAATGTCCCCAATATGCTATCACAAGCTTGTAGACTATGGCATTTTTCAACATCACGAGATTGAATCTTTTTCAGCTCATCAAAATGCTCACTGAAAAGGGTACAAAATTAAATTAGCCATCTATAATAAGCATGATCCATTAATATAGTATAGAACATCTGATTGTTATACGTACTTGATCCATGGAGCGGCCTCTTCAACATTACAAATAATATAATGCCTGATGTTATGTAGTTCCACCATAGTAATTTCGCCACATTTAAACCCTTTTTTAGAATAATCAACTTCTGTAAATATATTAGACTCCAGAGAAGGTTCATTCCTAGCTGTAGCTTCATGACGTTCTGGCCTATTAAGCTTGGTGCTGATGTTATCCAAAAACTGGCTACAAAAAGTCATACGCTCTTCCATAATATATCCCTCAGCTATAGAACCATCCGGGTGAGTTCTGTTACGTACATACCTCTTCAATGTACCAAGGTACCTCTCAATTGGATACATCCATCTGTAAGAAACATGTCCACCCAAGCGAGCTTCTTCGCCAAGATGGATTGGAAGATGTACCATGATATCAAAGAGAGCGGGAGGAAGCAACATCTCAAGCTTACAAATTGTTTAAGGAAATTGTTCAATCATCTTGTCCAAATCTGGTTCCGCCAATTCTTTAGAACAAATTCCAGAAAAGAATCTGCTAAACTCAATTAAAGGTTCAACAACCCTTTCAGGCAATATGTCACGTATTGCAATAGGAAGGAGCTTCTGAAATATAATATGGCAGTCATGAGTTTTTAGACCTGATACCTTTTGTGCTGTTATGTCCAAACTTCTCTTGATGGTTGAGGCATAACCATCGGGCATCTTCACATCCGCCAAAAACTTGCACAAGGTGGTCTTCTGATCTTTTTGCAAAGTATATGATGCTGATGGACAATCATACTTCCCTTTCATACCCACCGGATGTTGCTTTGGCCGTATACCCATTTCCTGCATATCAAAACGAGCTTGTAGACTATCTTTTGTTTTACCATCCATATTAAGCAATGTACACAATATGCTATCACAAATGTTTTTCTCAATGTGCATGACATCCAAGTTATGCCTTATTAGCAATGTCTTCCAATACAGGAGCTGAAAAAAATACTTTTCTTCTTCCAACTATGCCACCTATCTTCATCAGTGCACTTTCTCTTATTATTCATCTTTCCAAAACTCACTTGATCAAAAGTCTCATATTGTTGGAGTACTTTGTGACCAGAGAGTGATGTTGGAGCCTCCCTATTCTCTATTTTGTTGTTGAAAGAAGCTTTGTCCCGACGCCACGGTGATCCTGAGGTAGGAAACGACGATGACCCATGTAGCAATACTTTTGTCCATGTTTCAACCACAAGGCGTCAGTGTTTACATGGCAGTATGGACATGCTAGCCTACCTTTTGTGCTCCTTCCACATAGCATTGCATATGCTGGAAAATCATTTATTGTCCACAATATAGAAGCTCGCATGAGAAATGTCTCTTTCTTTGAACTGTCGTATGTTTCAACACCATTAGACCATAATTTCAGTAGCTCATCAATCAAAGGCTGCAGATACACATCAATGTTGTTTCCAGGTGACTTTGGCCCAGAAATTATCATTGACATAAACCAATAAGGCTGCTTCATACACAACCAAGGTGGTAGATTATAAGGAATTAGAATCACAGGCCATGTACTATAAGAAACATTCATTACTCCCAAAAGATTGAAACCATCAGATGCTAGCCCAAGTCTTATGTTGCGAGGATCAGATGAGAAATTTGGGTGAATGCTATCAAAATGCTTCCATGCTTTCGAATCTGCAGGATGGCGTAATATTCCATCATCAATACATTTCTCTTTGTGCCAGCGCATGTTTGATGCCGTTGATTCTGCCATATAAAACCTTTGAAGACGGGGAATAAGAGGGAAGTACCATAGAATCTTGCGTGCTACAAGCTTCTTGGCTTTTCCACAAGGTAAAGCCTCTCTTGCATCCCCACAAGTACTATTTTTCCATCTTAATTCACCACATTTTGGGCATCAATCCAGCAGAGAATAGTCCTTCCGGAATAACACACAGTCATTGACACATACATCGATCTTTTCGTAGCTCAGCCTGAGGTAACGAACATCCTTCTGAACTTTATCAAGTGTATTAGGAATGCAATGGCCCTCTAGAAGCACATATGAGAATAATTCAAGGATGAACTCACACGCTTTTTTGCTCAAACCAGTTAAACACTTTATCTGGTACAACCTAACAATGTAGGATAATTGGGTCACCTTCTCAAAACCTGGATACAACTCCTTTTTGGCATCATTTAATAAGTCACAGAATGCCTTTGCACACCGAGTTAGCTCCTGCTAGTTTATAGCATTTTCTGGATCATCAACACCTGCTGAAGTACCACCACAATCATCAGTGCCTCTAAGAAGGTTGGACAACATATTTTACATAGCAACATCATCAGAAATTATCTCCTCATTATTTGTTGATTGCTCAGCAATTTTTTTTCTCAACTCGTTCTCTCCATGGTGTACCCAACAAGTATAATCAAATGACATCCCATTACGAAGCAAGTGAAGATGAACTTCCTTGCGTCTCTCGTGGCAAATATTACGACATTTCATGCAAGTACAAGGCTTAGTTTCTTCTTCACGAGTGCCCTGGAATACTAAATTTAAAAATGACTTCATTCCATCCTACCACTCCTTCGTACGCCTGTCTTTTCCCATCCATGTCATATATTCTGACATTGCTTCCTACAATTCAATCAGTGTATCCGTAAGAGGATTGAAATACAATAACATTATGTGAGCAATTGTACCTAGTGCTGTTGCTCCTCCACGTGCGGCGGTCGGTAGATGCTCCTCCACGCCGGTGGATGGCGGATGCTCTTCGAAGAGCGTGGCGGCCGGCGGATGCTCCTCCAAGAGCGTGGCGGCCAGCAGATGCTCCTCCAAGAGCGTGGCGGCCGGCGGATGCTCCTCCAGGTGCGTTTTGTGCAATCGGGAGAGGGGGCCGTTGTGGATCGAAGGGTCCGACAGGGAGGCAGCCAGGACAAAGCGTACGTGAAGCTATCAGAGTAGGCCCACCACTGTGCTTGGCCGCTTGTTATTCGTGGGCTGAAACTGCGCTGAGTCACTTTGTATTCCTGGGCCAAAACTGCACCGGAACGCTTGGTGTTCGTCCCCATGTACGCGTAAGCCCATGTAACGAAATTTGGCGTCATTAATGGAGCTGTTTTTCGATAAAGGAAATTTTTTTAATTTGACACGCGAAGGGCCCTTCGTACGCGGGAAAAAATTATGCTTTAAAAGGATACAATTCCTTGGCGTTATCCCTGTCATGTCTGGCCATCATACGACCTCGTTCATTCATGTGCACACCTGTCACAGTCATGCAACTGCTTCATCTGTCCATTCATGTGGACACATGTCACAAATGTGGAACTGCTTCATCCGTCCGAACCCGACATTTATTTTTTAGTTATTTATATTTGCTACCCGAAAAGTACACGATACTTGATATTTCGGTCTTTTCGGTTCCGGTCTCAGTTTTATCGGTTTCGGTTTTTTGGTCTCAGTTTATTTGCCCACCCCTAATTTACGTAGTAGTAGCATATGGCATATACATATTTCTCCTCCATGTTTTTTTGCAAAACTATTTAGTGATATATCCTATGTGCATATTACATATGTAAAACTAATGTAAAGTATGAATCTTTTTCAGAGGGAAGTCTTAGGTTTCGTCAAATCTAGCTTTGAGATTTACGCAATTTTGATCTATTTTTAGAATAAAAGAATTGTACTTTTAGATTCACCATGAAAATATTTCCATAATATACAATCTAGTACTACATGTTATTGAAGTTAATAAATTCCATATAAATCATTGGTCAAAGGTAATTAGTTTGACCAAAACAGAAATAGAGTTGAGTTGGTGCGGAGGAAGTATTATACGTTGTTGTTTGCCGCAGAAGGTTTGGGCCTTCTTTCAAGCCATAGCCATTTGTACAGGCGGCTGATGCGACCGGGTGCACCGAGCTTACGTGCGCGCCAGTCACCGAGGCGCCTTAAACACGCGCAGTGCATGCACAGCTTTGAATTCAATTGGAACCGCTCCGCGTCCCATCACGACTACTGCGCGCGTCTGTTCATGTGGACACATGTCACAAATGTGGAACGATATGCACAACCTTGGATATGCATACCTTATCCATAAATTTGTTTTCCTCGTTTGGGTAGGAGTGGTTCCACTTCAATCTAAGTGGATTTGAGAGTGTCCGGCCATCATACGACCTGGCGTAATGAAGATTTTTGAATTTGATATACTTCTCTTTTTAATTCTTATTGTTATGACCACAAGGATGCATTGTCTCAACCAAACACCACATAGAACAACAATGATCAGCGGAATCGGGAACTGGCCAATTAAAATGGAAGTTAGCAGTATCGCGGTTCATAAATCGAAACGAGCGCCATCCTTTTTATTCTTCCTTTTTTCTATCCATAACCGTGAGACTAGTGAGTTCCATCTTTACCGGCACATATGTACGGTCTGGGTGTGCTGGTGTGTACCTTAATCCCCCTCGTGCGTCCCCAGTGGTGGTTGAAATACCCCTGCAGGTATGTTCTGATTCCTATCCTCTAACTACATCTATGTTTCCGATGACGCATGCGGTTCACCACCAGACAAACTAGCAAAGCCTCGGTAATGAGCGGCATGCAAATTTATTGATGACAAACTGGCTGTGGGGGCCTCCCGTTCGGATGCAACTTCGGTGCTCCCGTTTGTGCTTCCATGCGTACTCCCGCTTATGTGTCATCATCTAATTGGTTGAAGTTAAAGCAGGCATTATGTTAGGTAAATGAAAGGGCCAATAAAATCATGACACTTAAGTAGGAGCATGCATGGAAGCACTGAATGGGAGTATGCAAGCCGTGTCCTCCCATTCGGATGCAACTTCGGTGCTCCCGTTTGTGCTTCCATACGTACTCCCGCTTATGTGTCATCATCTAATTGGTTGAAGTTAACTCAGGCATTATGTTAGGTAAATGAAAGGGCCAATAAAATCATGACACTTATGTAGGAGCACGCATGGAAGCAATGAATGGGAGTATATAAGCTGTGTCCTCCCGTTCGGATGCAACTTCAGTGCTCCCGTCTTTGCTTCCATCCGTACTCCCGCTTATGTGTCATCATCTAATTGGTTGAAGTTAAATCAGACATTATGTTAGGTAAATGAAAGGGCCAATAAAATCATGACACTTAAGTAGGAGCACGCATGGAAGCACTGAATGGGAGTATACAAGCCGTGTCCCTCCCGTTCTGTCCTCCCATGCATCATCCCGCTGATGTGTCAAAATGTTATTGGTCCCTTTATTAATGCTTAGTTTAACTACCATACCTTCACAACAAATAATGTTGGAGTAGTCGACCTCGCACATCTTCCGCAAGTCGGTCACCTTCCAATGGAAGCCATGCAGGTGCTTCCACAGCTGGAACGCCGTTCATCTTCACCGGCACATATGTACAGCCTGGGTGTGCTGGTGTGTACCTTAACCCCCATCATGCGTCCCCGGTGGTGGTTGGAAGACCCCTGCAAGTACGTTCTGTTTCCTGTCCTCTAACTACATCTAGGTTTCCGATGACGCATGCGGTTCACCACTAGACAAACCAGCACAACCTCGGTGATGAGAGCGGCATGCAAATTTCTTGATGACAAACTGGCTACAAGTCGTGTCCCTCCCGTTCTGTCCTCCCACGCGTCATCCCGCTGATGTGTCAAAATGTTATTGGTCCCTTTATTAATGCTTAGTTTAACTACCATACCTTCACAACAAATAATAGGACGACACGTCAGCGAGAGTGTCATAAAAAAACTAGAGATGGATGTGTCAGCAGGCCGCAGTCAGTTTTTCATCAAAAAACTTGCATGTCGCTCAACCTTTTTTGGTTTGCCTGGTGGTGAACCGCCTGCGTCATCAGAAACCTATAGATGGAGTAAGAGGTTTGGAATCAGAGCATACCTGTAAGGCTCTTCCCAACAACCATCGGGGACGGATGACGTACGGGGGGTTAAGGTACACCGGCACACCCGTACCGTATGTGTACCCAGCCAGCTGTGTAGTTTCCTTCGAACATCCAGCAGAAGAAAGCGACATGCAAGTCTCATTTTGTATGGAGAATGTTTGTTGTTTATTCATCAGGGAACACATATACACATTATATAGGCTAGCTAGTGTAGTGTGAAACCAAAACAAAAACCTTTCGCACTACACAGATTCAAAAGCTAGCGTTAATGACTAAACGTAGGTCTACGTAGTCAAACAATGACGTTAGACCAACGCAGTCAACAATGACTGTTACATGTGTGCGTGCTTATCCTTTCTACAGTCTGGTGGTGAACCACCTGCGTCATCGGAAGCATAGATGGAGTTGGAGGACAGGAATCAGAGCATACCTGCCTGGACTAGGATCGCCTGACGTAGCGACATTTTGCTGCATGCGTGCAGTAAAGGCTGCATCCACCATTTGTTTTGTTCCGACAGTTGTACTTCCCAGCTATCCATCTAAGGGGTCAATTCAAATCATTTCCTAAACTCTTCTTTGCTTACTTCAACATGAGAAATAATTTACATGCATATAATGATGCATACTTCAAACATCTAAATAAAACAAACTTCTATAACTAATTAATAGGATTAAAAACACATTAACTATCGAGGACATTAGGGATGGTTGCGATGCTTTCATTTTGTAAACTTGACAAGAACTCAAGAGTTTTTATTTTAATTGCCTCTTGTTTGCATCAGCATGAAGTACAATCTTTTTTCTTTTTTGCCTAGAGCATGAAGTGTCGTATAGATCGACCGCAATAATTAATGAGAAAATACCATATTTAAAAGACTCCTGAAAATAGGATGCAGTAAAATTCACTACGTTAGGCAATCCTGGTCTGCCTGCAAGGGTCTTCCCAACAACCACTGGGGACGCACGACAGGGGTTAAGGTGCACCGCAACACCGGCACGAACTAGACGTGTATCCGGCCAGCTGCGTAGTTTTGTTTTATATTATATTCCCTAGGCTTAAAAGTTTGCTCTTCCTCTCTGTTTTTGCTCTGTTTGCTCTTCCCTAGGCTTAAAAGTTTATATTGTACAATATTTTTACATATGTAATATGACATAGGATATATAACTTGATGGTTTTGCAAAAAAATGGAGGAGAAATATGTATATCCCATGCAACTACGTAAATACAGCCCAATTAATTATCTAGTTATTTTTTAAGATGATAAAAAATTATTATCTTTTTCTAGGTGAGGTGGTCGGGGTAGATGATGTACATGACATAATAGCTTATTTGGCATGCCAATGTGGATGTCCAACCCAGACTAAGGATGATAGCGAAACGGTCTTTTGAAGTTGATAGACTAAATAATTAACCCGTTTGGAAGTTCAAGGACCAAACTTAGTTTTGATTGAAAGTTTGAGGACGAAGTTGAGTATTGCTAGCTTGATGAGCTCAAGCTCGAAAAGTTCGAGTTATCTCATTTGTTGTTGTCATCTATGATATGTACGTATGATTAACTAAACTATATAATTCTATTAAAAATGTTCTATGGGACACAATTTTTATATATGATTGAAACAAACTCGCTCAAGTTCGACTCGTTGACAGCCCTACATGGAATTAAAGTTTTGGTGCAATCGTGTAATCAAAGATTTTCATCCGGTTGATCTACATATTACGATTATTACATCTTTTCATTTAACCCCTTCCACCACCACCACCACCACCCCTCCACCTGGTGGAGGAAGTTCAATAAAAAGATTCAACGACTGTAATATAGATCGATCCAAGGGTTGAAAATGTTTGATTGCACGATTGCACCAAACATCTGATTACATTCTAGTTGAACCCAACTTTAAAATAGGAAATCTTTTGACATAGATTAATCCAGTCATGATGTTTTTCTCTTCTTGTTTTTGTGATGTTTTATTTTTTCTTATTTTGTGATGTTGTGTTTCATGTTTTGTACTTCCTCCTTCCCATATTACCCGTCGTTAATAATTAGGACAAGTTTTCTAGTTCAAATATGAACTAAAAAAACTTGTTCTAACGACAAGTAATATATGAAGGAGGGAGTAATGTTTTATGATAATGAACTCAATATTGTTCGGTTGTTCCATCTGTTATTTTATTTTCTATCTGCTATTTAGTAAACTATCTATTCTATCTGTATTCTCTACCAATGAACGACCGTCCACACCGCCGATGGTCTCTAAAGTGGCCTGTACGATACTTTAGCCACTGGAGGTGTCAGGAGATTGCCCGTTGCGGGGCCTGCAAAGCGGTCCGTAAAGTAGTATACAGTACTAACAGGTAGCGACGACTGGAAAGAAAAGATGAGACAATGAACATAGAGAAAAGAAAGTACGAGAAAAATGTTAGAAAAAGATAGGTATAACTCCAACGTACCACTGGCCCTATGCCCCTATACGCGATGTAATCATTACCACTACTCCTATACGCGTCCAGAAGTTATTACCACTGCTTAGATGTGCCGATTAGTTTATTTTATGTTATTGGGGATTATGTAACAGCTAGTTCTATCGATTAGCGACGACTGGAATGAAAAGTTGAGACAATAAACATATTGAAGGGAACACTGATTTCCTTTGGGCACCGACTGCTGTGAAATCCGAACTTCTGTTTAAGCTTGCAATCTGTGAATATTAGCCGTTTGATGTACATCCAAGGGTGGCTGCACCTTTTACATATAAATGTGTAAAAAGTCTGCAAGCAGGGTGAGGGATCTATGTGCAAAAAGTATGACACCCTTGGATGTCCATCACACGGCTGAGATTCGCGGATTGCACGCTTGCACAGGAGCCCAGATTGCACAACATTTGTTGCCTTTCCTTCGTTACAAACTAATGTATGATTGAGTGTATTCATTTCCAGAGGAATCCATTTCTTTGAACTATCTTGTGAGTTTCCATTGATGCAAACGGGGCTAAACATAAGACGAGCGCGTATAGGGGAAACACAACAAGTGCAACACTCATCAGAGACGAGCGGGCATAGGGGAAACACATATACTTGTACAAGTCTATTTTATATACTCCCTTTGTTCTCTTTTAATTGGTGTTGGGAGAACTAGCGGTGCATCCAAACGGGAATGGAGGGAATATAACCCATATAGTACAACGCCAGATGGCAGAACAGGTCATGCTCGTGCTTAATCCTACAGTTCTCTGTACAGACGACTGTCCACTTCTCCCACGTAGGCCTGTTGCAGCGGGCAGTTCCCTGGTTCCCCCCTATTGAGCAGCCCCAAGCATCATCATCAATATTGGGCACCGCCACCAACAGCGCTTCTGGACGAGGCCTGCCCAGGAACCTCCAGGCGACACCATCGATACTATTCATGGCTTTACGCCGACACTGGCAGCACTCCTTATTGGTCCACTTCAATGGCGACAGACCCGGCGGCGTTGTAGCCGACGTGGGCCTCACCTTCGACCTACTGTATATACTCGAAGGAGTCATGGGCCCCGCGGTCGGCGTCATAGCGGAGCATGGCGAGGACGTAGGTCACAACCATGTGGCCATTCGCGGCCGCCCGGGCAAGGAACTGGGTGCCCGGCTGCGCGTGACCGTGCAGGAAGACGAGGTCGGACCCGGTGACGTAGCACGCATGAGGGTTGCCGACGATCGCCAAGCGCTCCACGAGGCAGTTGTAGATCCGGTTATACTTCCAGATGCTCAACCGCTCCAGTGCCACGCGCCTGCCCACTGTGCGATCCCGGCATGCCGCGTGCATGGCCTTGCAGGTGGCGCGCAGACTAGAGAGGTCATCCATGGGCTGCGGGGAGGTTGCAGCGACCCACCCCGCGAACAGGACCGCAATATCATGCAGCAAGGGGAACTCCATGGGCTTCGAAGGGAACCAACGAGGACGCGCGCGACAAAGACGAAGAGGAAGAGTACGAGCGGAGAAGAGGATGGCCTGTTTGTGTTGCGGAAAAGAGGATGGTGTGTCTTTACTAGTACGCGCGGAGAAGACGATGAGACGCGCACAGTGATGGTTATGGCTTCTAAAGTGCACCGTTTGGAATGCTACCTGCGAAACTGGGGCTACGGCTTCTACAGTGCAACTGTACGCTACTTTAGCCGCTGGAGTTGTCAGCAGGCAGGAGATCGCCCGCAGTGGGGCCTGCAAAGCGGTCTGTAAAAAGTACTCCTCCCTTCGCCCCAACTCAACTCTATTTTTAGCTTCGGTCAAAATTACCTTTGACCAATGATTTCTTGCCTGGTCCTTATCCTGATCATCAAGGTCCTCCGCTTGCTGCCCCAGATGACTTGGGGCAGAATAGGGATGAAAGCGGTCGGAATTGAGCTTATTACCTTTGACAACTCCTTATTCAAACTGGTGTCTGAATAAAAAATTTAAAGAATTGAGCTTATTACTCCCTCCGTCTCTAAATACTTGTCGCTTTGTAGTTCAAAAATATACTACAAAGCGATATTTACTACGGGCCCATTTGGAACGTAGGAATCCAAATCACAGGAATTGGAAAAAACATAGGAATACACAAAATGCAGGAACGAAGAAAGTGAGCAACTATAAACAAAATTCTTTAGAATCTTAACTATCATTATTTGTAATACATAAATCAAAGTCATAAATTCTTGCCAAAATGAACTACCAGTTTGCTTCATAAACAACTTCATTCCTATATTTCTAACATTAAAATGCCTATTGTATTGCAGTAGCTCAGAAATAATTATTCCCTTGTTTCAAAAAAAAGAAATAATTATTCCATGCAAATCATTAGGTTAGTTAATTTGACTTTTAGCACCCTATATATTCCCTCCATAGCTAAACAGCAGACCACAAAGAACTTGGACTGGATTATTTCATTCCTCCATTTTACATAGGAAATGAAGTCTTTCTACAGGAAACGAAATATGATTCCTGTGTTCCAAACACTTGTGACATAAGCACAATGTAGGAATGAATTCCTTTAAAATTTCCTTTAAAAAACCTCTATTCCAAGGGACGGAGAGAGTACATGTCAGCCCATTAGACCCAACCTACTATTTGGAAAGTATTCAGTTATTGTTCGGAAATTTTCCATTAAAATATGGTATTCCGACAATTCGGTCGGAAATCACTCTAAATCGTTTCCATTCCGTTTACCAAATTTCAATGTCCGATAAAAACGGTAAACGGGTCGAAAACTTCGGAAATTTTCGAAAATGGTAATCGCATCGGAAATTTTCAAAAACGGCGTCGAACGGTACGGGAATTTACCGTACTGTTTTGATCCCTAGGGCAGAATGATCCTGGCGACCAGAATGAAGTGTCGGATATATGTTGTCCACAGCGTAGGGTTATTCAACACAAGCAATAAGTAGCATATCCTAATCTTTCTCCTCATATATAGCATGTTAACTAATTTTTCGGCCCCAAATGATCTAGAAAAATTACTCCATTGATGATGCTATAAATTAATTGCTGCTCAAAACAATGACGGTGCTCATCAAGCTCACAAGCTCAACTTCATTCATCCTCAAACTAGCTAATTATTTCGGATGGATTTACGTTAAGGGGTGTGCATTCGGTCTACCTGATATTTTGGTTCGGGTATTTTGGTCTTTTTCAAAATTCGGTTTCTTGAAATCACTACCCGAATTGTTGTAATAATATTAGGTACCCGAACATTTTGGGTACCAAAATTCCGGTTCGGTCTTCAGTCCTACCCGATATATCCGAACTGTACATTATATCCATGTCATGTTTGCACAAATTAATATGATTGATAAATTTAATCCCACGAGGCCACTTATTATAAATTGACAAATGAAAAATAAAAAATAAAAGTTTAAATCCAACAACTTCACACATCACAACTTGAAAATAAAATATCTAAATTTGAATTGTTGATAGATTAGCACACATAATTTAACTTATTATTTGAAGGACCGACTATTCGGTTATTTTAGTTACCCGAGAGTCATACCCGAACCCGACATTTATTTTTCAGTTATTTATATTTGCTACCCGAAAAGTACCCGATACCCGATATTTTGGTCTTTTCGGTTCCAGTCTCGGTTTTATCGGTTTCGGTTTTTCGGTCTCGGTTTATTTGCCCACCCCTAATTTATGTAGTAGTAGCATATGGCATATACATATTTCTCCTCCATGTTTTTTTGCAAAACTATTTAGTGATATATTCTATGTGCATATTACATATGTAAAACTAATGTAAAGTATAAAACTTTTTCAAAGGGAAGTCTTAGGTTTCGTCAAATCTATCTTTGAGATTTACGCAATTTTGATCTGTTTTAACAATACAAGAATTGTACTTTTAGAATCACCATGAAAATATTTCCATAATATACAATCTAGTACTACATGTTATTGAAGTTAATAAATTCCATATAAATCATTGGTCAAAGGTAATTAGTTTGACAAAAATAGAAATAGAGTTGAGTTTGGGTGGAGGAAGTAATTTACGTTGCTAGTTGCCGCATAGGGTTTGGTCCTTCGTTCAAGCCGTAGCCATTTGTACACGCGGCTAATGCGACCGGGCACACCGAGCTTACATGCTCGCCAGTCACTGAGGAGCCTTAAACGCGCGCAGCGCATGCGCATCTTTGAATTCAATCGGAACTGCTCCGCGTCCCAACACCACTACTGCGCGCGTCGAGAGAAGAATAGCCAGGCGGGTTCAAATCCCCTGCAATGCTGCAGGTGTAGTAGAGATGGTTGACATGTGGGCCCCACATGGTGTGGGACCCACATGTCAGTCACCTTTACTGCACCTGCAGTACTGCAGAGGCGCCACCACTCAGTTGCAGTAACCGCAGTGCAGTTACTGTAGAGGATTTTTTCTACGCTGTAAGATCACCCGGGCATGCCATCGTCTTCTCCGCATAGCCACTCTTCCTCTCTTCTCAAAACCGCGCTAAGAACACCATGGCTGACAAGACAACGCCGCCGCCAAGCCCGCCGAAGGACGACAAGGGGAAGCGTCCATGACCGGACTCCCCCCCCCCCCCCGGGACATGGATTGGGCTCTCCGGAAGATGACGCGCTATGTGTTTGACAATACATCACGCTCCATGTGTTGCCTTGGGCTTGGTCCCCTTCTAGAGTATGCTGCCATGGGGACTGCCATGGGGACCACGAGCAACTACGTCTTCGACATGACTCACTTGGACGGTCGCCTCGACGTCCTCCGGGAGATGCTGGCAGACAAGCTCAGCGTCGCCGGCTGCGACAACCTGGTGGCGGCGACTTCCAGGAAACTGGGCTTCCCGTCTCCGCCGCGGGAGGTGCCCCCGCCCAGCCAGGAGCCCAAGGAGGGGGAGGAGAAGGAGAAGTAGGTGGAGCGAGGTGGAGCAGTAGTTTTTTTTCATGTTCTTAGTTGTGTTGTTTATCTTTTTTTGTTTGTAGTTTGTGTTTTTCTTTTTTCCTGTTTGTAATGTATCGTCTTAAGGTAATGAACTTTATATTTCTGTTCATTGGTGCGCAAAAATAGTTCTAGTGTTGCTGTTCTAACGATAAACTAGTGGACTATTTATCTCTTTTATCTTTTGGAATGGAATATATTTCCGCTTCCAACTCTACTGAGCTGGAGATCCAGAAAGTGACTATCACCTACTAGTTTATCTGACAGGACCAGCAGGGAGAAGCCCACTCTCTGTTCAAACCCAACACGGATCCAACATAATGAGCAATCAAACAGCAAACCACGTAGTAAATCACAAAAAATGCAACAACAGTTTCTGGAGTACGTATCAACTTTAGCCCAGATTAGATGCTCGTGGGTGTCATTGCAAAAGGGTGAATACAAAAAGACTTGATTCCGGATGGCTTGCAAAAACAAACTAGAAGTCAGGGTCATCAAAATTTTTGCCCGATTTGGATTGAGTCTTAGTTATAGACTTCCATAATAATAAAATGTATCGAGTATTTTAACTTTTACAAGTGTGTCGTAAAATGTATCGGGTGTTTTACTTTCACTAGTGTGTCATAAAGTGTATGCCGGCCACGTATCCTGATCCAACCGTACAACTTCAAATAAAAGAGGGTTAGAGCATCTCCAACCCCTTTGTTAGTTTTAGTTTGCTATTCTTTCAAATGACAAATATGCTATCCACATTTAGCATCTCATTCCATGAGCATCTCCAACCCGTTTGCTATATGATGTGCTATATTAAATTTTTTTTCATATTTTATTAGTATATAATAATTATTTTAAAATTCAAATAACATTGTTACAATGGCTATATGTAACGGTTGCATTTATAACATCTATTTTTTAATGGTTATATTTCTAACGACTATTTTTCAACAGATGTATTTCCAACGGCTAATTTTGAACGACAATTTTGCAACGGAACGACGACAATGTACTGGAAATCGGGAATAGCAAACCGGATAGCATTTGCTACTAGTAGCACACCGAGAGCTCCATATAGCAAATGGCTAAAAGTAGCAATCCTAATAGCAAACCGGTTGGAGATGATTTTTGCTCTAGATTTGCTAAATAAGAGGATAGCACATCATATAGCTAATGGGTTGGAGATGCTCTTTTAGCCATTACCAATATGATGTGATGTCCTATTATTTAGCAAATTTAGAGCAAAAATCATCTCCAACCAGTTTGCTATTAGGATTGCTACTTTTAGCCATTTGCTATATGGAGCTCTCGGTGTGCTACTAGTAGCAAAAGCTATCCAGTTTGCTATCCCCAATTTCTGCTACATTATTGTCGTTTCTGATGCAAAATAGATGTTGAAAAATAACCGTTGGAAATACAACCATTGAAAAATAGTCGTTAGAAATATAACCATTGAAAAATAGCCGTTAGAAATACAAACGTCACAATATAGCCGTTGGAACATTGTTATTTGAATTTTAAATAATTATTGCATTTTAATAAAATATGAAATTTTTTAATATAGCACATCATATAGAAAACGGGTTGGAGATGCTCTTAGAAGATTATTGGAAAATAATACGAACTTATAAGTAAAAGGAGAAGAAGAAAAAGGATGGCGCGTGTTTTGATACATGAACCGTGACACTGCTGACATCCATCTTCATTGGCCAGTTCCCGATTCCGCTGATCTCTCTAGCATGTATTCACACTAGCTACTCTCTGTTGACTAGACCCAGAGTACCTCGTGGCCCACCCGGCATATCCAGTGGGTGGGCACCTGAGAAATGTTGTTGTTGTTGTTGTACGTGGTGTTAGGTTGAGACAATGCAACTTATGGTCATAACGATAAGAATTCAAAATTAGAAAGAGTATATAAGATTCAAAAATCTTCATTACTCTCTTTACTGCAAGCTCGGGCCCGTCAAATTCGGAAACTCCTCCGCTCATATCGTAACTGCATCAGTTATATATCCAGGCCCGTTTCCAATTAAAATCCAAACTAAAGGTGTAGATTAAGGTTTTGCACAAGAGAGAGAGTTGCGCCGCGCCGCCGCATTCGGCAACCGTAGGGACGACAAGGAGAGAGACCCAATGGAGGGGACTCAGGTGTACAACGTGACGTTCGAGGAAGACGTGATCACCACCACCATGACGTACTCCGGCAAGGCCGTGGAAGACTGGCTCGACGAGGTCCTCTCCGTCCACCGTTGGCACCTTCACAAGCTCGTTATCGAGCTCGACGTCGAGTGGCGCCCCAGCTACTCCGCCGACTAGAACCCCATCACCGTTCTGCAGCTCTGCGTCAGCCGTCGCTGCCTCACCTTCCAGGTCATCCACGCTGAGTACTTCCCCGACGAGCTGGAAGATTTCCTCAGCAATTCCGACTACCACTTCATCAGCGTCGGTGTGGAGGATGACGCCGACAGCCTTTGGAAGGACTAGCTGCTAAAGGTGGCCAAAACGATGGACTTGGTCGAGCTCGTGGCGGAGGAGATGGATCGCCCGAGCCTCCATCGCGCGGGGCTAAAGGACATCACGAGCGACATGATGGGCATAGACATGGAGAAGCTTTATGGGGTGAGGATGAGCAACTGGGACGCGTACAATCTCTCCAGCAAGCAGATAAGCTATGCGTGCATCGATGCCTTTGTCTCCTTCGAGGTCGGCCGCAAACTGCTCTCCAGCAACTACTGATCTTACCACCGAGTTTGCGTATCAGCTGCCGTCGATCATCCCGGCATATGGAATTCGTAGGTGCATCGCTCAAGTTCTAGCTTTTGTGCTTGTGCAGCCAATCTCTCATAAAATTATTTTTTCTTAAGGAAACACTATATCTTGCTTTTAAAAACTTGCATGTTATTACACATGCATCGAGGTCTGTCACATGCATGTTAGTTGTCCATGCATGCTACGCCCCAAACATGATCAACGAGCCTCAAACATGACGATCTCTCAGCAAAAAAGAGAACACGTAACGTCAGCAAACATGATCGAGGTCTTTCACATGTATGTTAGACGTACATATGCTACATCCCAAACATGTTTTCTAAGAATAGAATAATATTTCCTACCATGTATATATATTTCTATATTAATCATATTCTCTACCATGCATGTGTGTATGCTCTCAACCTATAGTATAGAGCAGTTTAACTACCACACCAAAGAATAATATTATCCTGTCATCAATAGAGATAACAAATTTGACACAAGGATGTTCCCTCGAGGGTACGAGGATAGAATGTGGACCACCATCGTCTAATAAGCACACAACTCTCACTACGTACGTACATGGTTCATCAAATTAATCGATCGCATGCTGCCATTATGTATTGCTGTACTCATCTTTTGATGAAACAACGGGTGTATGCGCTAGCCGCTACGTGTTCTGATTTTAGGAACAAATGAACACACTTGTGAAAACACTTGCGATAACCGAGAGGAGGCGAATCGCAGTTTGGAGTAGCTCCGACCGACGATTCAAAAGCACAATTTTTGAAGCGTCCGATCATCTCCACTCACGCGCTTAGACGACGACCCGCTGTAAAGGCACACCTTCCTCTTCTTCTCCGCCGCACCTCTTGATCGATTTTAGCCTCCAAACTTCTCCTCTTGCTTCTCCGTCGCACCACCATCAACCACCTCTCTCTCTTTGTTCGCACCTTCGTCGTCGCACAAATGGGTAGCCCCGCACCAGAGTGCTCCAGGTCATCAACGTCCTCCGAACCTCCTTCTTTGTTTCTGTCGCCGCCAAGGCCGGTGGAACTGGAGGCAGGGCCCGCACCTCCTCCACTCCCGTCTCCGCCCGCGGTGCCCGCACCTGTTCCGTCCGACTATGATGAGACTACCCGCCTCATGGAGGAAAGCATCGACAAACTCGATGGCAATCTTGTTCGCTGCTGACATGCAAGCAAAAGCACTCGACTGGCGCAGGATGTATTTCACAATACATCTCACTCCTATCGTAGACTGGGACTTGGTGTCCTTCCCCACCACGCCAGCATGGACCCCACTAGCTACTACATCTTTGGTAATGGCTTTGTTGCCACTCGTCTCGACTGCCTCTACGAGACGATTAGTGAGGAGGACGGGGAGGGGTTTCGCGAGCAACTCGTGGAGGCCGTCAGTCGAAAGAAGTTTGATCTGGTATTGGAGGATGCTCTGCCGGCGGTTGGGGCGGAGGCGGAGGCGCTGGCGGCGGATGCAGAGGTGGAGGCACCGCTGGCGGAGGCAGAGGCGGCGGCGGAGGTGGACAAGTCCTCCTCCGAGTAGAGTAGGATGAGTAGTAGTTTTTTCTTTTGTTTTCAACGTGTTTTTTTCTTGTTTGTAATATATGTGTTGTTTTTATGTTAATGAAAACATAGGCCCAGCGACGTTGTGCGGCGGGGCCGCAGAAAATTTATTTCCACCAACCTAGGCCCAAAGCTGGGCCTGCCTTTAAGACCACCCGTAGTGGTTCACAGTAAAGCTTTAGGCTGTGTTTGCGAGCACAATTTTTCAATACTAAAGTTTTGGAAACCACAGTTTTTAAAATGACATGGCAATACCAAAGTCCGTATTTCAGTACCACAATTTTGCAATACATAGGACTGTTTGGTTGACAAACACCATTCTGTAAAAAATACCATAGTAATCTCAAATACCGCGGTATTGCTAATTGCTCTAAAACTCCAAAAATACCGTGTTCCCAAACACCAAAATCGAATTCTCTGCGGCCCTTCTGCACAATCGTCTCTGTGCGACCCTGCCTAGATGGTTGCCACGTACGTTCACGCTCCAAATCTTACAGCCAAGGCCGCACTGCACGGTTCCCGCGACTGTACCACCTTGCCCTGATGATTCCCACGTACGCGAGCGCACCGAATCTTGCAGCGCGCACAAGCACACGAACTCCACGTCCGAACTTTGCTCAGCGATCTAAATAACTCGGTGCTCGGCGTGCACGATCCATCATCATGTGCAGTAATAATATTATGAAATTATCAACTTTGATGATTCAATAATCCAATCAAGTTTCATCCAACCTAACAAAAAAAATTTGATCGTCCAGAACATCCTACCAAACGTTAATTTGGATGATCCAAGTCATAAAGAAATGGATCATCTATCTCCAATCGAACTTCGATGTCAAACCAAACGGAATTGATGACTGAGCACTTTGTCACATGTCAGTAGAGTGTACGCACAAATGACAAATACACAGCCTCAACACTGGGTTTAGGGTGCATCGTGGACTAACCACATGACCCGACCAAACACTCACGTAATTACCATACACCTGCAAGAGCAACCATCTGGCCGCATCCACCAACACATCCCGACCCTGCGAACGGATGACGAGCAGCGGCAGGTGAACAGGTTGCAGCAACGGCGCAATGGAAAACAGTGGCAGTGGACGGCGACATATCTGGATGTTGGCGTAGTCGACCTCGCACATCTTCCGTGTGTCGTTCACCTTCCGCGGAGAGCTGAACCACACTGGCAGGAACTCCTCGGTTTTGCAGTCGAAGCATGACTTGGAGAAATGGGCCCCAACGCATCCCGACCACGTGAAAAGGATGACGAGCAGCGGCAGGTGAACACCATGCAGCGGCGGCACAATGGAAAACGGTGGCAGCGGACGGCGAAGTACCTGGATGTTGGCGTAGTCGACATCGCATATCTTCTGCAAGTCGTTCACCTTCCAATGGAAGCCATGCAGGTGCTTCGTCCACAGCCGGAATGCCGCATCTGGTGATGTGACATTGACAAAGCAGTAGCCCTTGTTGGCCTCGGACCTTGGCAAATGCAACAAACGAGGTTAAGTATCAATCAGTAAAAGACCAGAGCTTGATTAGTACAATCATATATTTCAAAGCATAGGAGTGGTACTTGAAGTCAAATGAAACGTAAATAAAATCATAAAACCGACTTGACGCGCCACACTGCAATTTTAGCGTTCTCCTCGGCGCGGTGCTGATCAATGATGTTCATTACTTTTTGCCTAATGTGGAAAACGATGTAAAACATCGGGTATTAACGCATCAACAAGTATGAGGGGGAGAATACCAACGTGCAGATTTAAAAGTATGTTGCGGATCATCAGCGTCGTCAGTCCAGAAGCAGGGTCGAAGCGGCGCCTTGGCCACTGCGAACTCGAGAACGGATGAGGAGAAGGCTCATCGCCAACGAATCGAGGGGAAGGAAGCTACACGGCCGCTATGGGCGATGAGCCTTACCCTTGATCCGTTCTCGAGTCGGGGGCAGGCCGGCAGTGGGGGCGCAGGGGCAGCGGGTCGGCGCCGGGGGTGCGGCAGGCGACGTTGTGCGGCAGGGCCGCATAAAATTTATTTCTGCCCGCCTAGGCCCAGAGCCGTGCCTGCCTTTAAGACCATCCACAGTGGTTCACGGTAAAGCTTTAGGCTATGTTTGGGAGCACAGTTTTTCAATACTAAAGTTTTGGAAACCACATTTTTTAAAATGACATGGCAATACCAAAGTACGTATTTCAATAACACAGTTTTGTAATACCACGATATTGCAATATATAGGACGGTTTGGTTGACGAACACCATTCTGTAAAAAATACCATAGTAATGTCAAATACCACGGTATTGCTAATTGCTCCAAGACCATCCGCAGTGGTTCACTGTAAAGCTTACTGGACTGGAAATATAGAGTAGATTACTGGAAGTATAGAGTTAGTTCCAGAGTGAAATGCTGGAACTATAGAGAATATATTTGAAGTATAGAGGGATATAGAGTAAGTTTTAGAGGAAACCGCTGCGGATGGTCTAAAACTCCAAAAATTCCGTGTTCCAAACACCAAAATCGAATTCTCTACGCCCTTCTGCACACCCGTCTCTGTGCGACCCTGCCCAGATGGTTACCACGTACGTTCACGCTCCAAATCTTACAGCCAAGGGTGCACTGCACGGTTCGCATGACTGTACCACCCTGCCCTGATGATTTCCACGTACGCGAGCGCACCGAATCCTGCAGGGCACACGGGCACACACAAACTCCACGTCCGAACTTTGCTCAGCGATCTTAATAACTCGGCGCTCGGCGTGCACGATCCATCATCATGCGCATGAATAATATTATGAAATTACCAACTTTGATGATTCAATAATCCAATCAAGTTTCATCCAACCTACCAACAAAAAATTGGATCGTCCAGTCCGTCCAACCAAACGTTAATTTGGATGATCCAAGACATAAAGAAATGGATGATCTATCTCCAATCGAACTTCGACGTCAAACCAAATGCAACTGATGACTAAGCACTTTGTCACATGTCACTAGAGTGTACACACAAATGACAAATACACGGCCTCAACACCGGGTTTAGGGTGCATCGTGGACTAACCACGTGACCCGACCAAACACTCACGTAATTACCATACACCTGCAAGAGCAACTACCTGGCCGCATCCTTCGCGTACGAACGACAATGCCGACCAACTTATACTTTTCGTACTAGGTACAAATAATTTTCCTCGTACATGAGCCCATAAAAAGGCTCTTCTGATGCGGCTTTTGTAGTTAAAAAATGAACTACGACAAAGTGACAAGTTCATGGAGACGGGGGGAGTACATATGATCATCGATGTCTCTCTCACATGCATGTTATAGTTGTCCATGCATGCTACCCTACGCCCCAAACATAGGATCACGAGCCAAACTATATATATATATATATATATATATATATATATATATATATATATATATATATATATATATATTTAACATGTTAGTTGTCACGCCCCAAACATGATCAACGAGCCTCAAACTATATATGATGATGTTTCAACAAAACAGAGAAAACACGTAATAATGTTTTCATCAAACATGATCGTCGTGAGATTTTCAAGTGCATATGTTACATGTCCATGCATGCTTGCCACACCCCAAACATGATCAACGAGTCTCAAATATGACGATCTTTCAACAAAATTAGAAAACACCTAACGTCATCAAACATTCATGATGTGCATGAATGTGTGGTGTGTTCATCGTCTTGAACTTTTTTCTTGTGTTTTCTGACGATCTTTTCAAAAAATAAGAGAAAACAGGTAACGTCATGAAACATGATCGAGGTATTTTGCGTGACAAACTGAAAAAAAACTGGAACATTGCATATACCTTGGGCCGGTGGGCCCTTTGCGTGTCAAAATTAAAAACTGGAACTAAAAAACTGTAACACTGCCGGACGGACCTACAAAGTATGCCAGGTGGGCCACTACATACCCTGGACCCTTTACATGTCAAATTAAAAAACTGCGTGTGAAGCAGAGATAAAAGCCAACCGCGATTTCGATTAGTTCGAAAGCTCAGTTTTCGAAGCGTCTGATCATCTCCACTCGCACGGGACGAGGACCTGCTATAAAGGCACACCCGTCCTCTTGCGTCTCCGCCGCACCACTCCATCTCCAACGATCGTAGCCTCCAAACTTCTCTTCCTTCACCGCCGCATCATCGCCGACCACCTCTCGCTGTTTCTCCGCAACTCCGTCGCCGCACAAATGAGTAGCTCTGCACCGAGGCGCTCCAAGCCGTCGACGTCCTCCGAACCTCCTTCTTCTCCATTTCCGTCGCAGCCAATGCCGGTGGAACTGGAGGCGGCGCCCGCACCTCCTCCGCCCCCTTCTCCGCCCGTGGCGCCCACATCTCCTCATTCGGTTTGGGTTCAAGAGACTGTCCGCCTCATCGAACACCGCTTTGATGAACTCGATCGGCGCCTGAAGGAGGCCATCGAGCACTTTTTTGCCGCCATCGGGCGAGCAAAAAAGCTCAACATATTGGCGCGGGATGTATTTTCTGATACATCTCGCTCGTGTGAGCGTCTGGGTCTTGGGAAACTTCCCGTCTGCACCAGCATGGACATCGCCGGCCACTACTGCTTTGGGTTAGGGTTTGTGGCCGATCGTCTCAATGTCCTCTACGAGACGATCGGGGAGGTGGCTGGGGTGGAGGGCCACCAGCATCTTCTTCGGACCGTCGCCCGGAAGCTTTGGACTCAATTGCTGGAGGAGGCGGCAGCAGCGGCGGAGGAGGCGGTGGAGGCAACAACGACAGAGGAGGAGGTGGAGGAGATCTCCTCTGACTCCGAGTAGAGTAGTATTTGTAGTTTTTCTTTTTCTTGTCTACTATGTGCTTTCGTAGTCCTTGTTTGTAATATATGTGTTGTTTCTATTTTAATGATAAATGTCTTTTCTGTTCATGAACAATCCGTCCTATGCAGTGTCCAAAAACATCTCTTTTCTGAAAAAGGGGTGAGATAATTGTTGTTCAATCTCTAGCCAAGAATTTGTTGTGTTGCAACATTCAACGACTCTTGGTTGAAACTCCATTGAGATCGTGGCTGAGGCTGCGTTTCTCCTCTTTTGTGTTCTTTCACTCAATTTTTTCATTTGTAGTAGGCGCATGGGAAAATGTATTTTTAGTATGTAATAGTATATACTACATGTTATCGTTTCATTGTGATTAATGTTACAAAATGCTGATTGTTTACCATCGTTTCGTGCACTTGGCTGTATTTGCATATCGTTTGCATTAGCACATACGTATACATTTGGCGATTCATATTTTTTTCGTATTTTTTTGGAATGCCCCACTAGCTAGCAGATGACTGCTTTTAGATTTTGATCTCCATGCATGGCAACAAAGATGAATTAAGAAGCAAGCAAGTTGTCCTAAGACGAAGTCTACGCATCTAGCTACATGCACCATCCATGTGCGACGTGACATGAGATATAATTAATCACGATTGGATCCGTGCACAAGGGCACGGCTTGCGTCAAATTCTCCAATCCCGCGAAAATTTTATCATTCTACTTGGCGTGCCACATTTGAGATTTTGACAATTCAATTTTCACTACCTGCGCCTCCAATTTCAGTCCCGCCTATTATTATAACCCAAGTCCAGCCACGATGAGTATAAATGGAACACTGGCCTCCGTTCCCGACACACCGCTGCCCCGCCCTTCCGGATCTGGCAGTACTCCAAATGTGTTGTCTCTCTATCCTTTGTTCCATACTTGTATTCCTAAGAAATTCCCATGTTTTCATTTCCCACAGTTTTTACAATTTTTCCCCCATGGACCTCGCAGTGACGCATCGAAGCTCTTGGTGGTGTTGACTCCTGGGTACAACGTCGGGCGACCAAGTTTGACGTGCTCTACCGAACCTCTTTGTCATCGACGCCTCCCTGCGACATCACATTCCGGACTCCAGTTTTGTGCTAGGTAAACTACACGATCCATGCAGTCTTTTTATAGAGCTATATTGCCTTGGTTATACACAATCCATGAAGTTTTGGCCTAGTTAACTAGTCTTATGTTGTTTCACGAATTTATATATATATATATATATATATATATATATATATATATATATATATATATATATATATATATATATATATATATATATATGCTACATCTGTCGCTAAATAAATGTTGCTCCAACAGCTTATTACAGTAGTGTATTTCTAGTTCAATTCATGGTCGGGAACGACAAATACTAAAAACCAGAGGTAGTAGTATGTAATTTCTGGATTTAGAAGTAAATGATGCACGGGTTATCTGATCAACCACTCCAAATGTTGTACTCTCATTCCTGTTTTACAAATTTGTATTCCTAAGATTTTTAATTCCCATGGTTTTCACTTTTTCTTTCTTGTGGCTTTCTCGGATCGTACGATTTTTTCTTTCTTTTCTAATTCCTCCATTAGTAACAACCACTACAGTTTATAGAAAGCACACCGTCCGATCCAAAATCTACATTGGTCATGTAATCTGACGTTATCACTGTTATTTGGAATGCCTACTTGCAATGCTCTTTACATTAGGAACAAGACATCAAACCGTGATGTCGTCTACAAGCATTCATGGTGGCCGACAAGCACCTGGTATAATTATAAATGTGTTTACTATCAAAATTAAAAAATTTAGACAACATTAAATCGTTTGCATGGTACGCAGAGAATATTGCAGCACATGATGTTCAGGAACCCCGAGGTTCTTGACTCCCTGGTACTACTATGATGCATGAACCAACAGCAGGTATAGATACACAAACGAGAAATACTCCTTTTGCCCCAGCGTAATTTTACTTTTGGAGCTTAAAAAATGTCCCACTCCAACTCTATCCTCGGTAGTAGCTTCCAACTACCCATATCACATCACATTACTACCTGCCTCTCTACTGTGCCATTTGTTTTGGTAGAGCGTGTTAGTTTTTTACTCTACTCCTTTGGCATTGAATTTCGAGCATTTTGAGAGACTACGTTCGGTCCTTTAGATGAATTGATGATGGGTGTATCATGGTCATATGCATTCTTTCCTAGGCTCTACTAATTGTTTTAGCATGCCTTGCAATTCTACTTTCTTATTAGTACTTAGTCTTTATAGTTAACAGTTCATCAGCCTGTGTGATGGCATGATTTTTTATGCCTCCATGCTGTGCTCTCTCGCCGCCGGCCACACCTTCCAGCACCGGCGCTCACGCCCACGCCCAGCTGCTGGTCGCCCCAGTGTCCTCCCCGACGCGTCTCCCTCGCCCATCGCCACGTCCCATCCTTCGCGTGCCATGATTACCCCGCCGCCCGCAAATCCCTGGCCATTACTCGCCCTGCCACCAATCCTCCTCGAGAGTTTCGGCGAGACCGAACCCTCGCTTTGTTGAGTGTCTCAAGCTGGCACTATGCAGTACTGCACCTGGAGTAGCCGCCACTGACAAGTAGACCCGATGTCTCATGGGCCCACATGTTAGTGGTAGCTAATGCAGGTGCAGTACTGCGGAGGATTTCAATCCCGCAAGCTGCCTGCCTTATCTGTCTTGCATTCACCACCTGCTACCGCTGGCGTTCATTACTTGCCCTACAACTAATAATTCTCTTTGAGACGTGCTCCAGCTGATGTCAGTCAGACCGAACCGGTGAACCCTATCTTTGTCTAGTCTAGTGTTGCCAGCTGCATGCCCCCTCACAGTCTTGCCTGCTTCGCTCATGGACTAAAAATCCTCTGCAGTACTACGAGTGCGTACCGCCACTGACATGTGTACCTGATGGCTCATTTTAGGGTATGAACAGCAACAAAGAAGTCAATAATGTAACCCCCCCCCCCCCCCATAAAAATAGGTGTCGTTAGGAAAGTCCTAACTACTGTAGTCGTTCATTTTTAATTCATTTGTGGGCGACAATTAATATAAACCAGGAGGGAGTACTACAGAACAAAATGGTGCTGGCACGACGCGGTCCTCCCACGCTCATATTTGCCGCACTCATCCTGAAGATGGTATGAACATCAGACTTTTCTTTTTTTTTCACACTATTTGTACATGATACAAAACTTGTTCAGGCGGTAATTTGCTTTAATCGTTTACCGTTTGAATCAATGTAACAGAAGGAAGGAAGCTAGGAAGAAGTTTGGCTAAAGGACATAAGGTTGCCAGAATACGCTATGCATCCCAAGTTAGTAGAATGCAGCATGTGAAGCTACCAATTCTGTTCTCCGCTAGGTTGGGTGCTGCGGTTGGTATTAATCAGCGGCACATTGTCGATGATGTGGTTATCTTTACAAAAAGACATGCATCCCTCACCGGTGCAACGAAGTGGGCAGAGGTTGGCCATAGTAACAAGAGAGATATAGTACGAGACATTCTGTTTAGTGCTGTCACACCCCCACACAAGTATTTTTTTTTCTTGCAATCTCCATCCTGTACGTTTACAGCAACTTGTTATACAATGTACAAGATTCCTAGGACATGGAGGACGCAAGTATTTCCCCCTCTGGATAAGTTTGGACTTGTCCGATATCCAGTCCGGACTTGTTCAATTTCCCTCTGTTCTACTTTGGACTAGTCCGGCCTTTTTGGACATGTCTGATAAATCGCGACTCCGAGTTGATCTTTTGTTTCACGACATGTTTCTTGTGTTTTACGTTAAGTGGGACTAGGGATGTCGTTCCTAACTCTTTTAGAGCCCATGTGGGACTCTAAACCGGCCTCTACTCATCTGAAAATCGAAATCCATCTAACCTTAGCCTCCACCTCTATATATACAACCCCACCCGTTGGCTTGACATATATTTGCCACTTTTCTACCACACCCAAACCCTAGCTCGTAATTTGCCGCCACCAAGGAGGGAGAAGGAGATCTAGAGCAAGGAGAAGAAGAGGAGGAAACGAAAGAGGATCAAGATCTCCACCAAGTTCATGTTCTTCGTCAACAGTTCACCACCAAGTTCTTCATCAACCCTAGATCATCAAGATCCAAGTGTTACCTCCAAGACCCTTGATTCTTTGGAGTCTTAGACACCTGGTATACCTTCTACATCCTCTTCCTTACGTGAATTCAAATCAGTTTCTCCAAATTCACGTCGATCTAGAAAACCCTAATTTGTTGTTCCTGCGCAGTGCGGACTAGTCCGGCCCCTGCGGACTTGTCCGATTTTGCAATCTAATTTCTGTTGAATTAATTCTAAATTGTTTCGAATAAAATCCAAACCTGTATAAACTTCTTAAAAGCTATTAGAACTATTTAGTAAACATTAAAAGCAAATCATTAGAAGGTTCCACCTTGCACTTGCATCAATCATGTATATCATGTCATATTGAGTAATATTTATGCACTTTTTTATTGTGATTCTTGTCTTGTATGTTCATTGTGCAGAATAGACGGATTTGCGCTAGAGAGTGCCGCAGAGGATCTACAGCACCAAAAGTTTAAAGGCTTTGACCCAAACAAATCCCAAGAGCAAGGCAAGTGTGCTTGAAGCATATTGATCCTGTTTCTAAAATAAATGTGTTGTTTGCAAAATTGCATGCTTGTGTCAATTTGATGGGAACCCTATGATAGGAAGTTTACTATATTTGTTGACCATCCTTGTCACCTGGAATGTATGGTAGAGAATCGGGATGGGCTTTTTACCTTTTTGCTCCGCTTAATTAATTGGGATATGAAGACAACTATACCACATAACTTAATTATACATTTATGAGATTTGATTAACATGAACTGGTTAATATGATATGGAAATGGGTGATCTAAACAAGCATGGTATGTGGATGGGTTGGACATAATGGTGGTTTTTCTTGCTTTAGATCTAAGGACTGGTTCGTGGAGCGACCATCCAGGATTTATAGTGCCACCACGAGTCAAAGTATGGGTGCGGTGTAGCTGATTAATTAGGACTTTGCCAGTGCTATTTGGACCATTAATGATGCTCGGGGAAGGGGTAATCGGATTGGGTTTGTTGGTGATTGGTGGGACTACCCTGGGATTCGAATGGCTGAAGAGAGGGCCCTTGGTTGAAGATGTGCTCAGTTGGAGGCATCGCCACCGGTGAAACTTCAGTGGGGTCTAAATGGGCTAGTAATCCCTTTGTAAAGGCTATTTTGTGATCTCTTGGCCACACACCTAAGGAAGTGTGAGACGGCATAATTGAGATTCTATAGTCATCGAAAAGTGATGAAATCACAAACATGTGGGTAAAGTGGTACAACCTCTGCAGAGTGTGTCCAAAAACTATCATGATAGTCGGGCTCCCGGTTATGAGCAACCTGGACCCTCACATGATTAGAGGAAAATTGGAATTTGGGATGCTTTGGTATTGGTTATGGTTATGGTTGATAACATGGTTATGGTTATGGATGGTATTATGAATTATGGCAATGGACATGGTTAATGGCAATGGTGAAATCTGTTATAATGGTGATGGATATGGAATATGGACTTGTACTATGTTAATAATTATGGTTAATGATGGGTTTACTTCACATACATATATTATGTTGCTTTTCAAATATTTTAATGCACTTTTCAGCACTTAGCTATTATTATATTCATCATCTGAATGAGCTACATGTCATACTTTCCACACTTGCTGAGTATGACATTTACTGACCGTTGAAATTCCCCCACCGACAGTTGCAGGTCAGGATTGGGAGTATAACGATGATAATGTGGAGTTCTAGGCCGTGTCTGCTATCAGCTTTGCCTGTGGAGATTTGGAGCTGCGCTATACCCTTTGCTTAGCTGCTTAGCTGCTTAGTTTGCTCAGATTAGTTTATTTCTACTGCATTAGTTCAAACCTGTCATTAATATTCATCAGTGCTTGTATTCCGGGATAATATGATTGTGTAATAAAATTTGGTTAATTAATCTTGTTATGTGGTAAATTTTCTATATACTCTTTTGTGATTGCACTCGTGTATGTGTGTTGAACGTTCTGGGCACACATATGCATTCACTTGGTTCATTTTCAGAACTGGGTGTCACAGAACCTCATCTTCTTCCTAAGACTAGTTCAATGGATCCAGTCACCAGCCATGTCTTGAACTCAAGCAACACCAGCACGTTAATAAACAACTGATACTTCTGAGCACAAGTCCTCGACTTGACTCTCGTTAGTTCCAATAACCATAACACCTTACGTGAGCACCTAACATAAGCAAGTTGTAAACCATAGCAAAACGATATCATCCATAACAACCAACATAGAACAAAAACTTAGTAAAAGAATACTAAGCAAGATTTCCATAATCAAAAAAGCATATTCGAAACATTTTAAGTTAAACGCAAAACCATTGCAATTTAGCACCAGACCTTGCCAAAGCTAACCGGACCTTGAGATGAAGCTTACCAAAGGTAGCAGGACCTAGCTCTGGAGCTTACCAAAGCTAGTCGGACCTAGCACGGAAGCTTACCAAAGCTAGTCGCACCTAGCGCCGGAGCTAACTAAAGCTAGTCAGACCTAGCCACAGCAAGTCGGACCTAACCAAAATAAGTCGGACCTAGACAAAGAAGTCGAACCTAGCCAAAGCATGTCGGACCTTACGTTTGAACTTGCCAGAGCTACCCAAAACAAGTCGGACCTATCGTTGGACCTTGAAGAAACTCTGACCTAGTCGGACCTTGATGAGATGGGTGTTGTGGAAAAATTCAAAACTTTTATCGTCATAGCCAATGTATTCAGCACATGTAGGTCTCACAGAATTGATGATCGGATTTGACAATTAAGGACCGTCAACACATGGCAAATAAGATTTTTAGCTCATCATCACACACTGTTCTAACATCTCATCTAGGGAACATAGTCATAGCCACCCATATATGCATGAAGCGTAAAGAAGGATTGTGCAAGTGACTATTCCTAGGGGCACTACAGCTGACCTCACTAGTCAACTCATACCAAAAACTTTGTTTCTTAAACCTAGGAAAAGTGTCTAAATCTAGCAAACAACATTTATGAAAGCCTAGGATTTCACTTAATTATTTCCTTATGATATTGTATTCTTTTTGAAATAATCTAAAAGAAATACGATGAAATCCTATTTTAAGGGTGCAATGGAACTGTTTGGAGGGAAGGCGCGAACCTCTCTCCTCTATGTGAGCAAAATTGTTCCATCCTAGTGCACGCCAAATGGAAAAGAATACAGAATCCGTACCTATTTTGGAGATCAATTCCAGATCATAAGATTTCGCATGATAAAACTCATGATCTTGGAGGATCTTGCATGCTTGATCTTCAACTTTACTTTGTATGTCGAGGTTGTCGTCGTTGAGAAGTTGTCGCTAGATGCTCCTCTCACACATGGGAGTGTCCTCACATACACTCCACCATGAACTTGGGGTAGCAGTGGAAGAGGGACGTGCACTTGAGTCTCCACCATAGCTTGAGCTTGCAGCCTCATTCCTTTTCCCCAAACAACATCTGCATTCCATTCATGGACACAACAAGCAAGAACAAAACAAAGCAAAAACTCAAAAGAGGTGATGTTAGTGAAAGCAAAACCCCCAATGAATTTGCATTGAAGAACTTGAGAACAAATTGCAAATGTAAACAAAAGCAAATCTTTTTGGGTTGGATTCGAGCAAGACTGCTTCAATGAAGAGCAAGCAAAACACTGTGAGCAAGTAGTGACTTTGGGGAGGTGTGAAATGAGGTGAAGTGTGAAGAAGAGTGCTCCTCACAGCCACCATTTATAGTGTACACTCCCCAACGGTAATAAGGGAATCAAATTTAGCCGTTGGAGGACAGAGAGCCAAGATGGCCCTTTCCCCTAGTCGGCCGAATAGGGGGGTCGGCCGAACAGGGGGGTCCCCCGAATGGAAAAGTGGGCCTCCCTGTTCTCCCTTTTGGCAGGTGGCTCTCCAACGGCTATAGAATTAGCACGTTGGTGAAATGCCACATTTGCAGCTCGTAAAAATTGCTTTCCGAATAAAAACCCTTTTTTCAAAACCCAACAATTTTCTTTTTGTGAAAGATAAAAAAATAAAAACAATAGTTGAGAATATAAGATTCTCAACTTGCTAAGTGGGGAAAAACAAAGGAAGAGAAAAGAAAAATCAAAGAAAAGGTAACTACCAATTTAACCTATTGGCTAGGTCTCACCATCGTCCGATGAGATGGAAATTCCTCCTTATTCATTTTTTGACATCTGGGCCCAGAGGGATGGGCTCAGACGACTTGTCTTGCTTCTTCCACCATTCCATATTTGGCGGCTTGGTGAACTTGGGCCTTTTGGGAGGCCCAGACTTCTCCATCTTTTTCGAGTGTCGGCATGGACGATAAGACGGGTTCTCCGCATAGATCAATTTCCTCATGAATGCATGAGCGGGTCCACCTTTGGAGGTGTGACTTCGACCTCTTGAATGTGTTTATCATTCAGCCCATTCATGATACAGATCATGGAGCATTGCTCCAACTTTGGGTGAAAGTTAAACTTCTCCTCCCCACCATTAATATGGAAGTGGATTTCTCCAGCTCCCACATCTATCGAGCTTTCGCGCTGCTAAGGAATGGTCACCCAAGAATGAGCAGCGTATCCTTCTCGACCTCCATATTGAGCACCAAAAAATACATGGGTATGAAGCAATTTTGGATTTCCACCTGAACATTTTCAACGATACCCGTCGGATAATGAACTAAAGAGTCAACCAATTGGAGCTGCATTGGTGTTGTAGTAATCTCTGTGAAGTTCAGCTTGTCGAAGACCATCTTGGGCATTACACTCACAGTTGCTCCAAGGTCATAAAGTGCCTTGTGAAAGTGGTAAGCCCCAATTGAGCAAGATATTGTAGGACATCCAGGGTCCTTCTTCTTCTCCGAAAGCCTATTGAAGATGGTTGCACTGTAGTCTTCCGTAAGCTTAACAACCTCAATGATGGGCAGTGGACGCTTGTTATTCAATATGTCCTTAAGATAGTGAGCATAAGTGGGTACATGCATCGGATCAATCAAGGGCACATTAATGTGAATTTCTTGATAACCTCAACAAAGCGGTTGAATTGCTCATCCACTGTTGGCTTCCTTTGCTTGTGAGGTAATGACAATAAATTGGTGTCTTTAAAGGGCTTGGCCTTTCTCTCACTAAGTGGTTCACTTATGCCAGTTGGGACATCCTCTTCCTTCTTTTCAGTTGTCCTCTTCTCTTGTGTGGGATATGGTGGGTCACGAGTGGTCTTGCCACCTCTCGTAGCCATCGCACTCACTTTTTTCCACTGGAGGAACAACTTCAGCATGTTGAGCCAACTGAGTTTTTAACATCTTGTTGAAGCTCAATTGACTCTTGAATGCCGAAGATAGTCCTACAATCTTGGCATTAATGCTTTATAGGGTCTTATCATTAGCCGACAACTTCTTTGATAGGGCATCATTGATTTTAATTAGCTAATGGCAAGCTATCTCAAGTTGGGTTAATTTCCGTTGTTGCCATTGTTGTTGTACCCTACTTGAAAGAATGGGCGTGGTTGGCCCCATCCTTGACCTACTGGATGAGCCATTGTTGTTCCCATTGTTGGTTACGTATAGGGTATCCTCGCGGGTTTCTGGGCAGTCATTACCCAAATGCCCCATGTCGCCACAGGCTTCACAAGTGATATGATGGTGTAGTGCATAGGCATTGCCACACACATCTCCATTGGCTCGTGCATCTATCTTCTCCATGAGGAAGTCCATTTTGGCAGTGATCATGTCCACCTCCTTCAAGGTGTGCATGCCTCGCTGGCAGGTATGGGGATGCTCATCGCTCCAACCAATGTTTGACACCATCTTCTCAATTAAGTCTTTGGCTTTGGGCACCGTCAATGAGAAGAGGCACCCTCAGCAGCAACATCAACATGGTCACGACGGAAGGGATCAGCCCATTGTAGAAGTTTTTGATAATTGGCCAGTCATCCATCACATGGTGGAGGCAGGCTATGTGACACCCGGTTTCGAAAATGAACCAAGAGTGATGCATTTGAGTGCCCAGGATATTCAACACACATGCACGAGTGCATCACAAACAATATACAAAAATTTACCACAACATAGATTAATTAAGTACTTTTATTACAATATTCAAATTACAGACTCTAATGATAACTATTAATAGTGAAACTAAAACTGCAGCGAAAATAAACTAAGCATAGGTGATACCACGGCTCCATGCAATCCGCAAGCAAGTTGACGGCAGCACACAATCATGTACTCCGAATTATCCTTTGGGTACTCCCAAACATCACCTAAAATTGCTGTTGCGGGAATTGCAAGGGTGAGCACATGTCGTACACAGTAAGTGTGGAAAAATAATGACATGTAGCTTAAACAAGGAATGATAATAAATAATGGCTATTTTCTAAAAAGTACATTTAAAAGATAAGCATCCTAAAATGTCTATGTGAATTGATCCCACCATATCCCAAATAAACGCAATAATTCGTATCCATCATTCATTATCCATTTATATTCCATATTCTTACCATCATCATTAACCATGACCATTTATCACTATCCAATCCATAACCATAACCAAACCATCAAAAATCCCAAGTTTCACTCTAATCATGGAAGTTGTCTAGGTGCTCTTAACTGGAAGCACGACTATCATGATAGCTTTTAACACTTTGTAGAGGTTGTACCAATTTACCCACAAGTTTATGATTTCATCAGCCGTCAGCAACTAAAAAACCTCCCTTATGCCAATTACACTTCTGTCGAAGTGTTAGAGCAACATTTCCCCCGGATCTGCTAAGTAGCAGCTCGTAGAGGTTCTTTGTGTGGTGGGGCTTAGGCCTCAATCAAGTGTTCTAGCGGATGGAAATATGACAGTGGTTTTTACGTGGTTCGGGCCCCAAGGAGCTTAACACCCTACTCCACAGTGAGTGGTATTGCTGGTATGTGTGTGTGTGTGTCATGTTTGATGTGGGGATCCTTTGTAATGATGGCGGTCCGGGCCTTTTATAGACAAGGCCGGACGCCTTACATGTGGGGTCCCGGGGATGCCTCCAAAGGGATTACAAGCATATTCAGACCAACTGAGGTTTCATCGGTGGTGATACCTCCAACTGAGCACATCGAACCAAGGGCCCCCTCTTGTTCTATTCGGATCCCAGGGCACTCCTGCCACTATTGAAAACCCAACCGACTCCCATTCCCTGCTCCTCCAAATGATCAGGACAATGCTAGCAATACACCTAATTAATTAGCTAAGATGCACCTGTACTTGGCCTTGTGGTGGCACTGTTGTCCTGGCTTATTCTCGCATGAACCAGTCCTTATATCTAAAGCAATTAAAACCACCATATCATCCAACCCAATCCACAAACCATTCTTGCTTAGATCTCCCAAGTCCCAGATTACCAATTAATCATTTTCATCAATTCATATTATCCATAAATTCATTAATTCATAATTAAGCCATTTGGTTGTTTTCCCATCCCATTCAATTAGAGCGAAGCAAAAAAGGTAAAATGGCCTTCCCGACTCTCTACAACTTGTTCCAAGCGACAAGGATGGTCAAACAAGTCTAGTAAACACCTACCTTGGGTTTTCCATTGTGCGGACTGGAGTCCCGACATTCCAGGAATCGCAATTGGGTGGTGCCGTGCGATGTGGCACCCAGCGACACATAGAAAATGGTACATCTTGTTATATTAAAAACATAGCGGTATACAAGCTTTATCTTTTACAAATAATATACATTAAAATGCACTACAGTGGAAGATAAGTTCATAGCTCTCGACACTCAAGCCTAAGCTATGCAAAAGTCATTCCGTTCAGCCCGCGAACGGAATCACACTAGCAGCACACAAATTACATCACGGCGGCGTGCAGGGTTCCCACTTGGCCGTGTATCCCGACGGGGGCTATGCCTCACCGGTGAACCCTTCACCATATACGTCATCATCTGCAGCAAAAACTTAAAATAGCAACCGTGAGCATGAAGGCTCAGCAAGACTTAACTGTCTCCACTAAGCATGGAACTCTATATGCAGGATATACGTAATATAGGACAGCACTTTGTAATAAAAGACTCGCCTAAATGTTAGTCCTTACTTTCACCTTTTAGCAGCAAATTAAGGCTTCATGAATCTGAAATTTAGTGAGCAACCTGTTCTAAACATACAAGTATCAATATATAATTATTCCATAAAGCATGATTCAATAATATTCAGCTCCAAATAATTAACTACGTCATGACTCAGTGAACAAGCGGTACTCAATAACCGCGAGGGACGGCGACTCGAATCGATATACACCTGCAGAGATGCCCGAATAGCACGACACATACACCAAAACTTGGAGCTACGAATGCACACTCCACTGATGTTGTATGCGGCAACCTTTTACCCGCTACCTACACGCCGAACCGGTCCCATCGCTACGAGCAGGAGGCCCCCACACGTAGTACGACGTACCTGCTGGCAGGTTTACACCTTGCTGCACTCAACCAGCACCTATAAAGCGGTGGGGTATGCCTCGACACTAAGGTGAACAAGTTACATCAGTTTACTGGGTCCTGTATATCCAGTATGCCTTCGGTACATTCAAACTTGCTCAACAGGGCCGCACACGGATCGGTCCTTGACCAACACAGGCACAACTATAGCTCACAGGCCCCTATGTCTTGCTGCTCCTACTCCATGCCCGGTCTCATATTTAACCAAATGGTGAACCTCTCACTTGACCAATCCCGTGTAAACCCAATTCCTGAACTCACGAGTAGATTCCTACTAATCGACTTCTACCGAAGCAACTATAACATTAAGTATAGTATGGACATATCGAGGACATAACCAAGTACCCTTGTCTCATGGGTTCTCTTGTCATGCATGTGGAAAACTCCAAGAAAACATGGACTTAATGCACATACATGCTAACCCATATAGTGTGATACAAATCAAAGTTTAAAACAATGTTAATTCAAACCGGGCCTTGCCTTGGTCTGTGACTAGATAAATGTCAATAAGTCAATGGCTTGATCTTACTCTGGAGAACCAATCATGGACTTCGTCACGGCTCAGCCAATAGCGAATTTTTCGCCTCCGTGTCATTCTTGTCGTCCTAGCAGCACCAATAAAGTGTCGCCTCCTCCTAGTGATGATCCTCGTCGATCTTCATCCGTCATACCATCTATCAAGATGAGAATGCACATATTCGATAAAATTTAACTTAGTAGTTTCAGAATTAAAAGTGTTTATAACTTGAGAGGGCTAAACTCAGATGCAAAGACATGGGTTTTCTCTGTGGGGTTAAGAAAACAGAGAATAATCAAATAAACAATTGGAATTATCGAATAAAGTAAAGGGTGCATCATATAAAATAATGTATCTTAGCAAAGAGACAAATACATGAATGGCCAGAGGAATACTTAAGTTGTACAAGGTTTACAAGAGGTTTTCTGCTGTGTATAGGAAGCAACAGAGAAGAAATTCAAGTGCAATATAGGAGGATGTGGGTTTGGAGTGAAATGTGCAATGTTTTTAACATAGAGATAGGGAACAAAGTTTACTGTAGTAAATCAAGTCATATGCTTCTGAAACTTTTACAATGGACAACATATGCTATTTGTGGGTTTTTAGCCAAAGTTGAGCTATGATAATGGAAGTTCTTGTTCTATAAAATTCAATGAAGCTAAACCCTTGCCAAAATTTTCATGAATTATGTGGAGCTTTAACATGACCAATAGTTGGTGTTCTTGTTTAGAGGAGGTGAAGAGTGATCCAATAAAATTGTCTTCATAATTTGCTAAGCATGCGACTGTTAGATATTGATTATAGAAGTTTGGTCAATTTTCTAAAAATGTTTCTGGACATTTTAGAATTTTGCAGGTTCATACAGGTTTGGAACACAATTTGGCCATTCAAATAAATTCAAATGGATCTGAAATTCTTACTGGAGATCAGTGAATTATTAGGAAGTATATCGACAACTTTAGGATTTTTCCAATGAACTGATCAACAAGAATTAATTCCAAAGCCTTTTTGATTCATGTAATTATTGAGGACAAATTTTGGATTTTCATACTGCTCCAAGTGCACACTTGAATGTATCGATCACCGTGGTTCTAACAAAATTTATTTGAGAATTTTTGGCCAAGTATTATAGGAGATATTGAATTTATAATTTTGCATGAACTCTGGAATTAAATTGGAATGGGAATATTTGAATTATTCAATTGGGCCCACGGTGGTTTAAAATGGTCCAATAGCATTGCAGCCACACAGAGAAACATGATTAAAAGATGTGGCCACCCAGATCTTGGAGCCACAAAGGACCTGAGCTGGGTCGTCTTCGACCTACGATCAGAAGGCGCCCTCACCGGCGCACGGCAGCGCGAGGCGGCGCCCATGCCGAGTGGCCGTTGCAGGGCCTCTCCCCCCTTACATTCTTGTCGTTAGGTCCTAAATTCGGACGTCAAACATGTTGCTGACCTCGGATTAGATGGAAACTGGCTGGAGGGGAAGGTTCTATGGGGCGGCGGCGATTAGGGTTTCGGGGATGTCGGTAGAGTGCTTTGGTGCCTTATTTCGCCAAAGGATTTCACCTAAAACTTCTGTGTGACCTAGAGAGCATGTAATAAGGGTTCGAAGGCGTTGAAAGGCTTCGTAACAACAAAGTTGTCTTCGAGTTGGGAGCTCTAGGCCGGCGGTGAGGAAAACTACTATTCCGGCCCGATTACTTGACGGCTTTGGATTGTTTTTCGTCTACGGGATGCGATAGGACCTCTAGAACGTATCTACAAAAAGAATTGAAGAAATATTGCACGTGTAAAAGGAATTCCCGTGGCAAAATCCAGCGTTCATAGAGACCGTTGGCGAAGAACTTAGGCATACAGTGAAAAAACTCAACGGAACAGAGAGTCAAGCAGAGGAAAGCTAAGGTGGGATGTTTCCAACCTGTTGGTGGCCTTGCAACTGAGGGAGCAAGCCGGAGGCGACGGTGCAATGGTGAGGTGGCGTCGCAAAAACAGAGCAGCAGCTCGGGTGCGCCAAAAAACATCGCAAGCCTCCACGGGATGGTCAAGCTGCCCAGAAAATAGGTCAGGAGATTTTGGGAGATCATTGCAGTAATTAAGACATAGAATGAACTGATCACAACGCCCAATTTTTGGTTGATTTTTGGCTGAGAAGGTATGAACACACTGGGCTCAAGCTCCTGTGGAATGAGGAGAACCGATGCAAAGTTTGGCTCTGTGGTGTGGAGAGACGAGAAGAGAGCCCAAGGAAGGATTAGGAAGACGTGCTGTGGTCAGATGAGCTGTCCTCACGTGGGCAAGCTGTGAGGAGGAGCCGTGCACTGCACCTCAGCCATCAGAGAAACAGAGTCGGTTTCAGCTCTGTTATGCCACTGCCAGTGGGTCCCACCTCTCAATACTCAGCCACTCGTCAGATTTTTTGCAGCAACCCAACTCCACATTGATTGAGAATTTGCAGTGGAGCAAAAAGAAAAAATGGGAAGATAAGCTCAGACTTCAAATTTGACCAAGTTGAATTTGAATATGACTTGAATTTCAAATTTGAATCCTCTTTAACGACTTGATTCAATTAAATAACAAATGATGTCCAAAATTAATCAAATTGGGCAGGGATGCTACTTGAATTATGGTAAATCTATTGGCGAACTTCAATTTGGGAATCAACAACTTTGAATACAGAATTTGAATTCAAACCCTCTCACATGTCTTGATGTAAATACATAGAAAATGAGGTCCAAAACTTATCAAACTTGGCAGGCGTTTTATTTGAATTATGAGCAACACATTAGTGAACTCAATTTTGTATTTTGATAAATTCGATTAGAGCAATTGGTTTTGATTATTAATACTCTCTTGTATGGCATCATTTAAATATCCTATGAGCACTACTGCTATTTCCACTTAAAAAAATTAAGGTCACACTTTTGAATTTTTTTGCTTTATTTAAAAGTGAGCTTTTACACCCATCAATTTGACACAAGCATGTAATTTTGCAAACAAAACATTTAAAACAGGATCAAAATTTTCAAGGACACTTTTCTTGCTCTTGAGATTGGTTAGGATCAAAAGCTTTGAAGTTCTGGTACTGGAGGTCCTCGACGGCACACTCTAGAGTAACATCTTCTATTCCGCGCAGAAGACATACAAAACAAGCATTACAATCATTAAATGCTCATATATTACTCAATATGCCATGACATGCATGATTAATGCAAATATGTGGTAATGCTTGTTACTAGGTTGATATCATTGCTTACTAACTAGACACAATTAAGTATTACATGTTCGACCAAGTTCCAAGTCATTTCGGAGATTGTTAAAGAAGTTCTATGAATTTTTAGAATAGGAAGACTGGACTAGTATGCATTGAGGCCGAACATATCCGTTGTTGGCTAGGGTTTTTGGCGAGTTTCCAGCTAGAGCATAGTTGAATTATGGGGCCAAAATTGATGTAGAAAGATGATCTAAGGTAATTACCATGAATTCAACAACTCAAGGGTCTTGAATTCGAGGAAACTCGAGATCTTGACGTCTAGATCTAAAGAAGATGAAGAATTGGTGGAGAATTGATGATGTTGTTGATGAGCTGACGAAGTTCGATCTTGCTTGATCCTTCTCCTTCCTCATTCTCTTCTCCTGGCTGCGGTGAACTCCTCTTGATGGCGGCTCCCACGAACTAGGGTTAGGACTCTCTTCAATTGTGACAAAGAGATGAATGGTTGGGGTGGTAGGGTGTTTATATAGAGGTGGAGGTGGTAGGGTTTGATGGAATTCGAGTTTAAGGTGGTGGAGGCCGGGGTGGTGTCCCACATGGGCTCCACAGGGGCTGGACAGGACGTTCTTGGTCCCAATTAAGGCAAAAACCCAATAACATGTTGTGGAGGAAAGGATTGAATTCGATTCGGGCACACCGGACAAGTCCATTGGGGGCCGGACATGTCTGATTTTCAATAGAGGTAAAAACGGCCGAGTCTGGTTGGGGTCCGGACAAGTTCGAAAAGGATCATAAAGGAAAACAGACATGTACGTACTCAACAACGGAAAAGTTCGAACAAAAATAGAAACTCAATCGGATTATTCCGCAGCAAAAAGCGGATAAGTCTGGGGGACAACAGAGAGCAAAACCGGACTAGTTCGAGGTCCAAACCGGACAAGTCCGCAACTATACAAGTTTTTAAATGTTGTTTTGCTTCTAATTCATTTGAAACTTGTTCCTTTTTATGTTGCTTAATGTTAAACATGTATAAGAATGTATGCACTGCATGATGGATGAAAATGAGGGTGTTACAAACCTACCCCCCTTAAAATGAATCTCGCCCTCGAGATTCGACGTAGAAGTAAAGAGATAGGGAAATTCTTTCTTGAGGTCTTCTCCCATCTCCCAAGTTGCTTCCAGTTGTGCATGATGCTTCCATTACACTATGCACCATCAAATTACCTTACTAGTCCGGTCCATTACAGCTCCCAAGTCCAGAAAGTCTGACGTACTAGTCCGGTCCAAGCTCATACTAGTCCGGTGTTGTGTGAAGGTGAACTCCAGAAAGTTCAAAGGACTAGTCCGCGGACTAGTCCGATCTCCACAGAAGGGAGACTCCAAAAAGATCAACGAACTAGTCCGGTGAACACAAGGACTAGTCCGATCTCTCAATCTGAGAGACTACAGAAAGTTCAACGGACTAGTCTGGTGGACACACATACTAGTCCGGTCTCCCAATTTGAGAGATTCCAGAGAGTTAAACGGACTAGTCTGGTCCATGATCGGACTAGTCCGGTGCATTGTGAATTTTAAGTTAATTTTAAGCCCCTACCCCAGCGCAAAGTTATGAGCTCTTAAAGTGTGTCTTTCATACACTCCCTATACATTCAAAATCTAATTTTGATCTTCCAAGCTCCATCAAAGTATCCCTCTTTGGACACCACTCCATTTTTCACCTTTTTGTGTGCACCGAGCTGTTTCACTTATCTGTCCTGCAGTAATCTCAATAGTTTCATTAGGATCTCATATGTTTGTCATCAATTAGCCAAAACCCACAAGGGATATCCTAGATGCACTTACAATCTCCCCCTTTTTGGTGTTTGATGACAACCATTTGAGATATCACAATTAAGAATAAAAAACTTGATTTTCATAAGGTGTGCACACATGAGAATAACGATGAATCCACAGAAAGCTTCTCACATATGCACACACCTTGTGGTGGGGTGCCTAACAGGTGTGTGATCATCAAGGTGTGCTGAAGTAAAGGTAATTAATAATGAGCATAGAGATAATTATTCAAGCAACAATAAGAATCACACATAAGAGAAGAAATAGTGCATTACAAGGTTTTGAAAATAAGAACATGTCCTTGATCACAAAAACATAATGTGATGCCCGGTTCCGAAAAATGAACCAAGCTAACGCATATGTGTGCCCAGGACATTTAACACACATACACGAGTGCAATAACAAAAGAGTATACAGAAAATTACCACAGAACAAGATTAATTAAACAAATTTTATTACACAAACCGATTATCCTCGAATACAACCTCTAATGAATATTTGTGACAAGTTCAACTAATGCAGCGGAAATAAACTAATTAAGCAAACTAAACAGCTAGGCAGCATAAGCAATAGGGTATAGCGCAGCTCCAATAACACCACAGGCAAAGCTGACGGTAGACACGACCTAGAACTCTGCATTATCACCATTAAACTCCCAATCCTGACCTGCAACAGTTGGGGGGGATTGAAGAGTGAGTACATGTCATACTCAGCAAGTGTGGAAAGTATGACAAGTGGCTGATTCAAATGACAACAATAATAATGGCAAAGTGCTAAAAAGTACAGTAAACATTTGAAAAGCAATATATTATATGTATGTGAAGTAAACCCATCATAACCATAAGTAATACCATAATACGAGTCCACAATTCACCATCCTCATCAATAATTCCAGATTTCACCATTTGCCAATAACCATATTCAATACCAAAAATAAATCCATAACCATCCATAACCATTACCAAACCATAACCATCCCAAATTCCAATTTCCCTCTAATCATGGAAGTTGTCCAGGTGCTCATAACTGGGAGCACGGCTATCATGATAGTTTTATTTAACTCTGCAGAGTTTGTACCTCTTTACCCACGTGTTTGTGATTTCATCACCTTTCGATGACTAGAACCTCTATTATGATGTCTCACACTTCCTTTGGTGTGTGGCCAAGAGAACACAAAATAGCCTTTACAAAGGGACTACTAGCCTATTTAGACCCCACTGAGGTTTCGGTGGCGATGCCTCAAACTGAGAACATCTTCAACCAAGGGCCCCCTCTTGAGCCATTCGGAACCCAGGTTAGTCCCACCAATCATCAACAAACCCAATCCGACTACCCCTTCCCCGAGAATCCATAATGGTTCAAATAGCACTCACAGAGCCCTAATTAATCAGCTACGCTGCACCCATACTTGGCCTCGTGGTGGCACTGTAATCTTGGCTTATTCTCGCATGAACGGGTCCTTAGATCTAAAGCAAGCAAAACCACCATAACATCCAACCCATCCACATACCAGGCTTGCTTGGATCACCCATTACCATACCGTATCGACCAGTTCACATTAACCAGAATATCATTAATACTTAATTAAATGTGTAGTGTTATTTTTCCATCCCAGTTAATGAAGCGAAGCAAAAAGGTAAAAATCCCTTCCCGACTCTCTACCATGTAATCCAGGTGACAAGGGTGGTCAACAAAACTAGTAAACTTCCTACCGTAGGATTTCCCATCAATTTGACACAGCATGCAGTTTTGCAAACAAAATATTTATTTTAAAATAGGGTCAATATGCTTCAAGGACACTTGCCTTGCTCTTGCTGTGGATTAGGATCAAAGCCTTCAAACTCTTGGTGCTGTAGATCCTCTGCGGCACTTTCTAGCGCAAATCCGTCTAATCCACACAATAAATATACAAGACAAGAAACACAATCAAAGAGTGCACAAATATTACTCAATATGACATGACATGCATGATTTATGCAAATGCAAGGTAGAACTTGTTACTAGATTGCTTTTAATGATCACTAACTAGTTCTAATAGCTTTTAACAAGTTTATACAGGTTTGGATTCGATTATATCAAATTTTAGAATTAAATCAACACAATTTAACCAGAAAGATCGGACTAGTCCGCTAGGGACCGGACAAGTCCGCACTCCGTGAGATCAGCAGATTAGGGTTTTCTAGATCGACGTGAATTTGGAGATTAGGGGTTTAATTCACGCAAGGAAAAGAGAATAGAAGGTATACATGGTGTTTAGGACTCCAATGAATCAAGAAACTTGGAGGTAGCACTTGGATCTTGGTGATCTAGGGTTGGGGATGAACTTGAAGATGAATTGGTGGTGAAGGACGAAACTTGGTGGAGATCTTGATCCTCTTCCGTTTCCTCCTCTTCTTCTTCTTGTTCGGGATCTTCTCCTCCTTCCTTGGCGGTGGCTCCCCACGAACTAAGGTTTGGGTGGGTGGAAAAGTGGCAAATAGATGTCAATCCAAGGGGTGGGGCTGTTTATATAGAGGTGGAGGCTAGGGTTACATGGATTTCGAGTTTGGGATGAGTAGAGGCCGGTTTAGAGTCCCACATGGGAACTAAAAGAGTTAGGCACGACGTCCCTAGGCCCACTTAACATGAAACCCAAGAAACAAGTCGTAAAACAAAAGATCAACTCGGAGTCACAAAATATCGGACAAGTCCGAAAAGGACCGGACTAGTCCGAAGTCGTCCAGAGAGAAAATCGGACAAGTCTGGCCAAAAATCGGACAAGTCCGACTTTAAACAGAGAGGAAAACGTACAAGTCTGCTAGAACACCGGACTAGTCCGGAAAAGTACAAGGACTTAGCAAATTTTCAAGGATTCATGGAATATCGGACCAGTCCGCACAAAATCGGACAAGTCCGAAAGTTTCCAGAGGCAAAATCAGACTAGTTCGCAGAAAAAACGTTCAAGTCCGTTTTTAGTCAGAGAAAAATTGGACTAGTTCAGCAAAATCGGACTACTCCGCACTTTCCTGCATTTTAAGTGCGGTTTTGTTCCAAATCAATTTTTAAATGCTTCGAATCAATTTTAAACTCGTTCCTCTTGTTGTGGGTTAATGTTAAACATGTATATGAGTGTATGTAGGGCATGATGCATGAAAATGAGGGTGTTACAAACCTACCCCCCTTAAAATGAATCTCGCCCTCGAGATTCGACGTGGAAAAGAAAAGATAGGGAAATTCCTTCTTGAGATCATCCTCCAATTCCCATGTCGCTTCTTTTTCCGCGTGGTGCTTCCATTGAACTTTACACCATCTAATAACCTTGTTCCTTGTGACTCTCTTCTTGGTTTCCAAGATTTTGATCGGTTGCTCAGCATAAGTCAAATCTTCCTCTAGCTCCAATCCTTCCATTGGCACTTGTTCTTCCGGTACTCTCAAGCACTTCTTGAGCTTGGAAACATGAAAGACATCATGTACGTCTGAAAGATGAGCTGGCATCTCCAACTTATATGCTACTTCTCCTCTTTTGTCCAAAATCTTGAACGGTCCAATATAGCGAGGTGCTAGCTTTCCTCTTATGTTAAACCTCTTATGACCCCTCATTTGTGACACCTTGAGGTAAACAAAATCTCCCACTTCAAAGGCTAGTTTCCTTCTTCTATTATCCGCATAGCCTTTGTGCCTTGATTGGGCAGCCCTCAAGTTTTCACGAATTATTCGGACTTGCTTTTCGGCTTCTTGCAACACATCCGGGCCAAATACTTGAGTTTCTCCTGCCTCATTCCAGAATAAAGGTGTCCTACACTTCCTCCAATAAAGCGCTTCATATGGTGACATCTTCAAACTTGTTTGGTAACTATTGTTGTATGAAAATTCCACGTATGGCAAGCTTTTGTCCCAACTTTTCCCATGCTTTAAAGCGCAAGCTCTTAACATGTCCTCCAAAATCTGATTGGTCCTCTCGGTTTGTCCATACGTTTGAGGATGATATGCTGAACTAAAATTCAACCTCGTTCCCAAAGCTTCATGCAGTTTTTGCCAAAATCTGGAAGTAAATTGAGAACCTCTATCCGAGACTATCTTCTTCGGTACTCCGTGTCGACACACAATATGCTCCATGTATATTTTGGCCCATCGTGCAGCTGTATATTTGGTCTTCACAGGGACAAAATGAGCTGACTTGGTTAAGCGATCCACAATTGCCCAAATTGAGTCATACCCAGACTGAGTATGTGGTAACCCAACTGTGAAGTCCATTCCGATCTCTTCCCACTTCCATTCCGGCATCTTCAGTGGTTGTAATAATCCAGCTGGCCTTTGATGTTCCTCCTTGACTCGTTGACACACATCACACAATGCCACGTATTCAGCTACGTTCTTTTTCATGCTATCCCACCAATAGCAAGTCTTCAAGTCTTTGTACATCTTTGTACAACTAGGGTGGATCGACTACGGCGAGTCATGTGCCTCCTTTATTATTGTCTCCCGAATATACTTCTCCTTAGGCACGACAATCCTTTTTCCATGCCATAAGGTACCATGTTCGTCTTCATCAAATCTGAATTCTCTCCCTTCTTCGGTCCTTTCCTTGATTTCCTTGATCTCCTCATCTGTGGTTTGTGCCTCTCGGATTTCTTGCTCCAATGTTGGGTTTAACTCCATCATCTCCATCTCATTTACAAACCCGAGGTTCAACCTTTCAAACTCCTTACACAACTCGAATGGTAATTCTCAAACTGTGAGTTGATGACTTACTCCTTTTCTACTCAAAGCATCGGCCACTGCATTGGCTTTTCCCGGATGATAGTTGATCCCCAAATCATAATCTTTGATGAGCTCCAACCATCTTCGTTGCCTCAAGTTCAGATCCATTTGTGTGAAAATATACGTCAAACTCTTATGATCCGTATAAATTTCACACCTATGTCCAAGAATATAGTGTCTCCAAATCTTCAATGCATGTACCACGACCGCGAGTTCCAAATCGTGCGTGCGGTAATTGAGCTCATGTTTCTTCAATTGTCTTGATGCATAGGCGACCACTTGACCTTCTTGCATCAATAGACATCCAAGCCCTTGTCTCGATGCGTCGCAATAAATATCAAAACACTTGCTCACGTCCGGCAATACCAAAACTGGGGCTGTTGTCAACCTCTTCTTCAACTCCTCAAAGCTATTTTGACAAGCTTGAGTCCTTTGAAAAGCCTTTCCCTTCATGAGCAACTCCGTCATAGTCTTGGCTATCTTGGAGAAGTCCTTGATAAACCGACGGTAATATCCAGCCATCCCAAGAAAACTCCTTATTTCTTTACGTTTTGCGGCGGTTCCCACTTCAACACATCTCGCACTTTTCCGGGGTCAACCGACACTCCTCCTCCTGAGATGATGTGACCCAAAAACGACACCTCTCTCAACCAAAACTGACACTTGTTGAACTTGGCATACAATTGATGCTCCCTCAATTTCTGCAACGTAAGCCTCAAGTGTTCCTCATGTTCCTTCTCATCCTTCGAGTAGATCATAATGTCATCAATAAACACCACAACGAACTTATCCAAGTACTCCATGAAGACCTTATTCATGAGGTACATAAAGTAGGCAGGCGCATTCGTCAATCCAGAAGACATCACGGTGTACTCATAAGATCCATACCGTGTCCTGAAAGCTGTCTTGGGTATGTCCGATGGTCTAATCTTCATTTGAAAGTATCTCGACTTCAAATCAATCTTAGAGAAGACACAAGCACCCTTCATCTGATCAAACAAGTCTTCTATGCGTGGCAAGGTGTACTTGTTCTTGATTGTTACCTTATTGAGAGCTCGATAATCCACGCACATCCTTTGGGATCCATCCTTCTTGTCCACAAATAGAATGGGCGCTCCCCAAGGTGAAGAGCTAGGGCGAATGAAACCCTTCTCTAATTGCTCTTGAATCTGCTTCTTGAGCTCCGCTAATTCCATAGGAGGCATCCTATACGGCCTCTTAGCTATAGGTGCAGTTCCAGGTATTAAATCAATAACAAACTCAATGTCTCGATCGGGTGGCATACCTGGCAACTCGTCCGGAAAAACATCCAAAAATTCACACACCACCGGATCTCCTCAATTGCGGCACCGTCCATATGATTCAGCTCCAATTGCTTCGGTGTGGTTTGAGATGCTTCAAATTCTACGGTGATCCCTTCCTCATTGGTCAACTTCACCGTCTTCGTGGCACACTCAATAACTCCATTGTACTTCCTCAACCAGTCCATACAAAGTATAATGTCCAATCCTTGAGAATCCAAAACAATGAGGTTGTCGGAGAAGTCTACCCCCCTTATTCTAAGGCTTACTTTTGGACATACTATATTTGTCCTCATCTCTCCTCCAGGAGACTTAACCAATAGAGTAAACTTCATATGAGAGATAGGCAAACTATACTTGGCGACATACTTTGATGCAATGAATGAATGTGATGCTCCAGAATCAAATAACATAGTCGAGGGGTTGGAGTTGGCGAGAAACATACCAATGACCACGTCATCCGCTTGTTGAGCATCCTCCGTTGAGACATGGTTCATGTTGCCACGAGCAAAATTCTGCTGTCCACGGCTTCCTTGTGGCGCTCCTCCATTGGGTCTTGGGTTTTGCCTCGGCGCATTGCTTCCTTGGCCAAGGCCTGACTTAGGACATTGATGCGCAAAGTGTCCAGCTTCTCCACAAGTATAACACTTCTTAACTCCACCAGAATTATTGGGACGAGCTTCATTTTGAACATTTGCAGCAGGAAAATTAGCACGAGGCGCATAAGGCATTGGAGGCCTAGGTGCTTGCATAACAGGGTGCTGCTGCACAAACTGAGTTGGGCGTGGTGCATAACCAGGGCGCTGAGCAGAAATAGAGGAGCTGTAATAGGGAACTTTGGGTGGTGCAAGGCGAGGGCGCACATTACTTCCTTGTTGCTATCCTTGATATGGCGCCTTCCTCTTATTGTCTTGCTTCATCTCACGGATCTTGTTCTCAACCACAATTGCTTTGTCCACAAGCTTCTGAAAATTGGCATAATCACAGTTGAGTAGTTGCACTTGGATCTCATTGTTCAAGCCCCTCATGAACAAGTATTGCTTCCGGCTGTCCCGACGAACATCCTCAGGCGCGTACCTTGAGAGTTGAGTGAATTTATTGAGATATTCACTCACGCTTGATCTTCCTTGCCTTAAATTCTCAAATTCTTGCCTCTTCAAGATCATAACACCTTCCGACACATAATGAGAACGGAAACTCTCCTTGAATTCCGCCCAGATAATTCTCTCTTGGTTCTCGTGAGAATTGCAATAAGCATCCCACCAATCCGCAGCTGCTCCAACTAGTTGATGAGAAGCAAACAAGACCTTCTCCCGGTCACTGCATTGGACAATAGCAAGTTTCTTCTCCACGAACTTGAGCCAATCATCCGCATCCATAGGGTCAGCGGCTTGAGCAAAGGTTGGCAGCCTAGTCCTCATAAACTCTCCCAATCGGTTATGAGGACGCGGGGGTGGCGGTGGAGGCATGTGGGGCTGATTGTTGATGTTGCCAGCCTGCAGTTGTCCCATAGTTTGTATCATGGTCTGCATGAGCTAGTTTTGCATAGCCAAAAGCTGCTCAATGTTGATAGCTCCATGAGCAGGTCCTTGCCCATTGTTGTTCTAAGGTACTACATTGTTCTCCTCCTCATCATTGTCATCCCTCTGGTTGCGAGTCCTCACAATCTGAGGAAAAGCAATAGGTAAAAATTAGAGAACATCCCCAACTTTATGCATCAAGGGATATGAAACTAAACAGCTAGCTACACTAGCTTAGGTGGACATGGCAATGCTAAGGCATCCCAAAATCCTCTATTAAGCACACAAGCGAACAATATATATATAGCAAAAAGCACTCCAAGCGAAAACACATCGATTCCTGAGTGCTCCTATGTGCTCTAAAGTGTCCATTCTATCTAGGCTGCATCCTACGGTCAACATGTGGCTCTGATACCAATCTGTGATGCCCGGTTCCGAAAAATGAACCAAGCTAACGCATATGTGTGCCCAGGACGTTCAACACACATACACGAGTGCAATCACAAAAGAGTATACAGAAAATTACCACAGAACAAGATTAATTAACCAAATTTTATTACACAAACCAAATTATCCTCGAATACAACATCTAATGAATATTTGTGACAAGTTCAACTAATGCAGCGGAAATAAACTAATTAAGCAAACTAAACAGCTAGGCAGCATAAGCAATAGGGTATAGCGCAGCTCCAATAACACCACAGGCAAAGCTGACGGCAAACGACGGCCTAGAACTTCGCATTATCACCATTAAACTCCCAATCATGACCTGCAACTATTGGGGGGGATTGCAAGAGTGAGTACATGTCGTACTCAGCAAGTGTGGAAAGTATGACATGTGGCTGATTCAAATGACGACAATAATAATGATGAAGTGCTGAAAAGTACAGTAAACATTTGAAAAGCAATATATTATATGTATGTGAAGTAAACCCATCACAATCATAAGTAATACCATAATATCAGTCCACAATTCACCATCCTCATCAATAATTCCAGATTTCACCATTTGCCAATAACCATATTCAATACCAGAAATAAATCCATAACCATCCATAACCATTACCAAACCATAACCATCCCAAATTCCAACTTCCCTCTAATCATGGAAGTTGTCCAGGTGCTCATAACCGGGAGGACGACTATCATGATAGTTTTATTTAACTCTGCAGAGTTTGTACCTCTTTACCCACGTGTTTGTGATTTCATCAACTTTTGATGACTAGAACCTCTATTATGCCGTCTCACACTTCCGTTGGTGTGTGGCCAAGAGATTACAAAATAGCCTTTACAAAGGGATTACTAGCCTATTTAGACCCCACTGAGGCCTCACCGGTGGTGATGCCTCCAACTGAGCACATCTTCAACCAAGGGCCGCCTCTTGAGCCATTCGGATCCCAGGGTAGACCCACCAATCATCAACAAACCCAATCCAACTACCCCTTCCCTGAGCATCCATAATTGTCCAAATAGCACTGGCAAAGCCCTAATTAATCAGCTACACCGCACCCATGCTTGGCCTCGTGGTGGCACCGTAATCCTGGCTTATTCTCGCATGAACCGGTCCTTAGATCTAAAGCAAGCAAAACCACCATAACATCCAACCCATCCACATACCAGGCTTGCTTAGATCACCCATTACCATACCGTATCGACCAGTTCACATTAACCAGAATATCATTAATACATAATTAAATGTGCAGTGTTGTTTTCCCATCCCAATTAATCAAGCGAAGCAAAAAGGTAAAAAATCCTTTCCCGACTCTCTACCATGTAATCCAGGTGACAAGGGTGGTCAACAAAACTAGTAAACTTCCTACCATAGGATTTCCCAACAATTTGACACAGCATACAGTTTTGCAAACAAAACATTTATTTTAAAACAGGGTCAATATGCTTCAAGGACACTTGCCTTGCTCTTGCTGTTGATTAGGATCAAAGCCTTCAAACGCTTGGTGTTGTAGATCCTCCGCGACACTTTCTAGCGCAAATCCGTCTAATCCAGACAATAAACATACAAGACAAGAAACACAATCAAAGAGTGCACAAATATTACTCAATATGACATGACATGCATGATTTATGCAAATGAGAGGTAGAACTTGTTACTAGATTGCTTTTAATGATCACTAACTAGTTCTAATAGCTTTTAACAAGTTTATACAGGTTTGGATTCGTTTAGATCAAATTTTAGAATTAATTCAACACAATTTAACCAGAAAGATCGGAATAGTCCGCTAGGGACCGGACAAGTTCGCACTCCGCGAGATCAGCAGATTAGGGTTTTCTAGATCGACGTGAATTTGGAGATTAGGGGTTTAATTCACGCAAGGAAAAGAGAATAGAAGGTATACTAGGTGTTTAGGACTCCAATGTATCAAGAAACTTGGAGATAGCACTTGGATCTTGGTGATCTAGGGTTGGGGATGAACTTGAAGACGAATTGGTGGTGAAGGGCGAAACATGGTGGAGATCTTGGTCCTCTTCTTCTTCTTGCTTGGGATCTTCTTCTCCTTCCTTGGCGGTGGTTCCCCACGAACTAGGGTTTGGGTGGGTGGAAAAGTGGCAAATAGATGTCAATCCAAGGGGTTAGATGGATTTTGAGTTTGGGATGAGTAGAGGCCGGTTTAGAGTCCCACATGGGCTCTAAAAGAGTTTGGCACGACGTCCCTAGGCCCACTTAACATGAAACCCAAGAAACATGTCATAAAACAAAAGATCCTCTCGGAGTCACGAAATATCGGACAAGTCCGAAAAGGACCGGACTAGTCCGAAGTCGTCCAGAGAGAAAATCAGACAAGTCTGGCCAAAAATCGGACAAGTCCGATTTTAAACAGAGAGGAAAATGGACAAGTCCGCTGGAACACCGGACTAGTCCGGAAAAGTACAAGTACTTAGCAAATTTTCAAGGATTCATGGAATATCGGACTAGTCCGCACAAAATCGGACAAGTCCAAAAGTTTCCGGAGGCAAATCGGACTAGTTCGCAGCAAAAACGGACAAGTCCGTTTTTAGTCAGATAGAATTCGGACTAGTCCTCAGCAAAATCGGACTAGTCTGCACTTTCCTGCATTTTAAGTGCGGTATTGTTCCAAATCAATTTTTAAATGCCCCGAATCAATTTTAAACTCGTTCCTCTTGTTGTGGGTTAATGTTAAACATGTATATGAGTGTATGTAGGGCATGATGCATGAAAATGAGGCTGTTACACATAAGGACACCAACTAGAGATGGTCTCAAACTACTAGTCTCAATCTCTCCCCCTTTGGCATCAAGGCACCAAAAAGGGAAAAATTGAGGGGAATCACTCATCGCCACTCTCTTCTTCAGTCTCAGTTCGGTCCTCATCTTCACCACCATCATCATCATTCGCCGGAGCAGACTCTTCCTCGGAGTCCTCGAAGGCGGGTGGGGATCCCACCGGCTCAATCTCCAGCTTGTCACATATAGCTTTGATGTTGGCATTGACATATTGTTGATGCTTGTTCTGCCTGACTTCAATCTTGCGGCAGCAGGCAAAGATAGAGGTGAGCATTTTGAGCACACCACCGAAGGGTTCATGGGCAGGTGCAGAGCTAGGAGGAGCAGATAAAGATCTTGTGGCATTCGCATCCCGAGTTTGTTTAGTCCTCCTCTCAGCTTCAGGGGAGGGAGGTGCATCAGGAGCCGAGGGTAGAGTGTACTCGGTGGGCTTTTGCGGTTTCAATCCCGTATGAGCGACATCCTTGACAAACTCAATTCCCGTCACTTTCTCAATCATGAACATGATGTACGGGGCATACCCGCAAGATCTGTTGGGAGTGATTGAGATGTTCACAATGTCATTGTAGATGTACTCAAAGACATTGAATGGTCTCCTTCCACTAATGACCTTCATTAGGGTCCTCCAGGTTCCTTGTATAGTCCCCGCATCTCCATCTTTCGGGGCTATTGTCTTCCTCAAGATTCTGTTGAGGACCACAAAGAAGGGCTTCAGATATTTGCTATTGGGAGGCACATAGGACATCCTTGTGTCATAGAGGAACTTGAGCTCATCCTTATCCAAGGGTTGCAAATTGTGGATGACAAGATCATGATCCAGAGTATGTTCAAGGTGAAGAATTCTTGCAAACTCATCATAAGTAACACTATACTTGGAACCATGGGTCATCCAAGTAAGACTGTCTCCATTACCCCGAGCAAAGTAGAGGGTAGAGTAGAATTGGGTGATGATCTCATTGTTCCAGTCATTCTCAAAAGAAAACAGTTCCTTCAGTATGTGCCTCTCTAGGGACTCAACCACCTCACGGAAGGAAGGATATTTCTTCGACTGCATGTACCCAATGTTCACCCATTGACTATTCACAACGGGATTCTTCATCTTCATGTACACATGCTTATAGTAGCCGGCATGGAAGTTGCTCCAAAATCTTGGCTCTGAGCATTGCCGAGGTTGATCATACACATTAACCTGCCTGAAGCTATCGGCAAGCTCACCCCCTTTTCCGGTGAAATCCATACTCGAGCGCTGCCTGTTGCGGTGACTTGGGTTCTTCATCTTCAGGGGCCCAATGGGACCACTAGCAAGCCCCTTTCCTTTGTTGAGATTCCTCTTTGGCCCTCAGGAGCTCTCTCTAGCTCTTCCTTGGGCCTTCTTAACAACCACCTTCCTTTTCTTGTGCAAATTGTCGTTGGAGGGTGGAGAGTGCACATTGACATCATGTCTTTTCTTCATGTATCTGTCCTTGGCTCTCTTCACTTTTTCACATTGAACTTCTTCATCAACGTGGAAGAAGCTGTCATCTAAGCTTGAAGACATCGTGCCTAATAAGGAGTTCATGGATTAGACGAGAAAGAACCAAGAATTGAAGGAGATGTGAGGATTCAAATGTCAGATACCGGACTTGTCCAGTTTCAGAGTGCGGACATGTCCGGTGTACCGGACTAGTCTGTATCTGATAGCCGGACTAGTCCGGCCTGGCATAAGAACCCTAACAAAACTTATGAATCACAACTTCTATCTAAGGATGCAAGGAAGCATGAAAGTGAAAGGAATACATCTCTGAAGCTAATGTACTGCCTTGGAATCAAGGGAAACAAGCTAGAACTAGAAGAGTTGAGAGTTTGATTTTAGGGAGAAATTTACCGAGATTTGAAGATTCACGTTGAAGGAGCACGAAACTGTCCGGATGAGTTTGGAGTGGCGTATAAACTCGTCGAGGGGAGGATTTCCCACTGAGAAAACTTGGATTTTGAGGGCTCAACTCGAAAATCACTTTTGGGGGCTAGAATTTGAGAGGTGAGGGCTCAACTCAAAGTGGAGGGAGGTTTGAAATTTGGGCCGGCCAGCTGCTTATATACGCGGCCGACCGGACTAGTCCAGTTAGAGGACGGACTAGTCTGGTGCCTCTGGAAAAACTAAGTATTTAGAGATAACTAATAGTGAACCAAGGACAAGTTTTGCAAATAATCTTTGTACTTATGACCAGAAGGCAATCAACAATGAACAGTGGTCATAAACTCCAAGATTTCTTCATTAAAAATAGTTTTCTTAGAAGAAAAAGAGGTGAGGGGCTGTTTTAGCAATAAAATGTAACATTTGAAGTATCAACCAGATGTGCAACATTACAAGCCACATTTCGAGAGTCAAGAATATTAAGTTCGTTTCTAAGATCACAAAACCTTTTCTCATCCAATGGTTTGGTAAAAATATCAGCAAGTTGTTTTTCAGTCCTAACATGTGAAAATAGCAATGTCACCTTTTAATGAATGATCTCCAAGAAAATGATGACGGATATCTATGTGCTTAGTTCTTGAGTGCTCTACAGGGTTGTGTGCAATTTTTATAACACTTTCATTGTCACATAGAAGCGGGATAAGGTTAAGATTGTAGCCGTAGTCCCTAAGGGTTTGTCGCATCTAGAGTAGTTGTGCGCAACAACTATCGGCTACAACATATTCTGCTTCTCCCGTGGAAAGAGCAATGGAGTTTTGCTTTTTAGATGACCATGAAACTAGGGACCTACCAAGAAATTGACAAGTCCCTAACGTGCTCTTTCTATCGACTTTGCATCCTGCATAGTCAGCGTCGGAATACCCTATCAAGTTAAATTTGGATCCTTTGGGATACCAAAGGCCCAAGTTGGGTGTGTGCACAAGGTACCTTAGGATTCTTTTTACCGCAATTAAGTGACACTCTTTAGGTGCGGCTTGAAACCTTGCACACAAGCAAACACTAAGCATAATATCTAGCCTATATGCACATAAATAAAGTAAGGAGCCAATCATAGATCAATATACCTTTTGGTCCACATTTGGATTGTCTTCATTGAGGTCTAGATGTCCGTTAGTGGCCATGAGTGTCTTGATGGGCTTGGCTTTGTCCATATTGAATTTCTTGAGAATGTCTTGTGTATATTTGGTTTGGCTTATAAATGTACCTTCTCTTAATTGCTTCACTTGGAATCCCAAGAAGAACTTCAATTCGCCCATCATTGACATCTCGAACCTATCTGCCATAATTTTGCTAAATTCTTCACAGCAATATTTGTTAGTGGATCCAAAGATAATGTCATCAACATAAATTTGACATACGAATAGGTGATCATTACAATGTTTAGTGAAAAGTGTATAGTCAGCTTTACCAATTTTGAATCCATTTTGAATTACAAAATCTCTAAGACACTCATACCAAGCTCGAGGAGCTTGTTTGAAGCCATAGAGAGCCATACGCAGTTTGTAGACATGGTTGGGATACTTTTGGTCTTCGAATCCTGGTGGCTACTCCACATAAACTTCCTCCTTGATTGGATCGTTTAAGAAAGCACTTTTGACGTCCATTTGATATAGCTTAAAATTATGGTGAGTAGCATATGCCAATAAAATACGAATGGACTCAAGTCTAGCTACAGGAGCGAAAGTTTCATCGAAGTCAAAACCTTCGACCTGATAATAACCTTTGGCCACCAATCTTGCTTTATTTCTTGTTACTACTCCATGTTCATCTTGCTTGTTCCGAAAGACCCATTTGGTTCCAACTATGTTCGACTTTGGTCTCTCCACCAGCTCCCACACTTCATTTCTCTTGAAGTTGTTCAGCTCCTCTTGCATTGCAATCACCCAGTCTGGATCCCTTAAGGCTTCTTCTACCCTATATTGTTCCAGAAAAGACACAAAAGAATAGTATTCACAGAAATTTGCAACTCGATATCTAGTAGTTACTCCCATAGCAATATCTCCAATGATATTGTTGACAGAGTGGTCTCTTTGCACGCTCTGGTGTACTCTTGGGTGTGGAGCTTGTGTAGTTGCTTGTTCTTCATTATTTTCATGTGCATTGCCTCCCCCTATATCATTGCTTCCATGATTGTCCTGATCTTCTTGATCTTCCTCCTCTTGATCTTGTGCAAGAGCTCCCCCTTGATCACTGCCTCTATGTTGAGGTTCATCTTGTGCATTTGAGTCAAATGTTTGCTCTTGTGGTAAGATATCACCAAGTCCCATTTTCTTCAGTGCTTCATATGGAGCTTCCTCTTTATCTAGCACACACTTATCAACTTGCTCCACTTGTGAGCCGTAAGATTCATCGAACACTACGTCATGTGCTACTTCAACAAGGCCGGACACCTTGTTGAAGACACGATAGGCGTAGGCATTCGATTCATAACCGAGCAAGAATCCTTCATCGGACTTTGAAGCGAACTTCGAGGCCCTCGGTTTCTTGTTCAGAATAAAAAATTTGCAACCAAAAACTTTAAAATAAGAAACATTAGTCTTTTTACCGGTAAGGAGCTCATACGGAGTTTTCTTCAGTAGTCGATGGAGGTACAGTCGATTCGTGGCGTGACAAGCGTGTTCACCGCTTCTGCCCAAAATCGATCTGACGTCTTGTATTCATCCAACATAGTTCTGGCCATTTTGATCAATGTTCTATTCTTTCTTTCGGCCACTCCATTTTGTTGAGGGGAGTAGGGTGCCGAGAATTCATGCTTTATCCCTTCTTCATCGAGAAACTCTTCAACTTGGAGGTTCTTGAATTCTGTCCTGTTGTCACTTCTGATGTTCTTTATGGTCGATGAGAATTCGTTCTGAGCTCTCTTCAAGAACTTCTTGAGGATCCCCTGAGTTTCTAGTTTATCATACAAGAAAAATACCCAGGTAAATCTTGAAAAATCATCAACAATTACTAAACTGTATTTGTTAAAGCCGATGCTAATGTACGAAATTGGACAAAAGATATCCATGTGGAGGAGTTCCAGCGCTCTTGCGGTAGTCATCACATTCTTGGCGGGGTGTGGTGCTCCGACTTGTTTTCCTGCTTGACAAGCGGTGCACGGCCTGTCTTTTTCAAAAAACCACATCTTTAAGACCACAGATGTGACCACCTTTTAGAAGTTTCTACAGATTTCTCATCCCAACATGGGCTAGCCGTCTATGCCACAGCCATCCCATGTTGGTCTTAGCAACCAAGCAAGTGTTGAGTTCGGCTTTATCTTTGTTGAAGTCAAGAAGATAGAGCTTTCCCTTCAACATTCCCTTGAATGCAATCGAGCCATCGCTTCTTCAAAAATGGTCACACCCTCATTAGTGAATAAACAGTTGTAACCTTTGTCGCATAGTTGGGATATTTACAATAGGTTATAATCTAGAGAATCTACATGTAAAACATTGGATAATGTGTGTTGAGCGGATATTTCAATGTTACCGCTACCAAGGACCTTTCCTTGGTTGTTGTCTCCGAAGTATATGCCTTGACTTGGATCCTTGTTATATTCGTACTCCACAAACATACCTCTCTCTTCGGTCATGTGATTTGTGCATCCGCTATACAGCACCCATCTAGACCCACCGGAGGAATAAGCCTGCAAAAAAGAATTATTCCTTGGTTTTAGGTACCCAAGCTTGCTTGGGTCCTCTCAGGTTAGTCACAAGAGTCTTGGGCACCCACAAACAAGTTTTTAAGTTCTTGTGGTGTGGCCCTGTATATTTAGCAATGACTTTTTCATGTTTTGCTTTCATAAGAACATAGGAAGCATCAAATGTACAAAACAATATTTGTAAATCAGATTCATGGGATTTTTTCTTAACAAAGACAATTCCATTCTTAGCATGTTTGGGAGTAGACATGTGTTTGTTCCTGTCAAAACCAAGGCCATCTTTGACATTAGGAGGTCTAGTGACCATATATGCACTGCGTGCATATTTGATCTTCTCCTTATCAAAGATGCCGCTTGGAGGGGCATGCATATTATGAGAAGTTGAAGTATTAGAAATAACATTCTTCTTACTATAGCAAGTGCAAGTTCCGATTGTTGTCGAACTCATATCTTTGGAGGAAGAGCTCTTGGATGAAGAGGAGTCACTTTGCTTGAGCGACTCAACTTGCACCACAAGGATCTTGTTAACTTTTGACAAGTTAGCAAGTTCTTCCTTGATTGCAATATGCGAGTCTTCTAGCTTTGAGTAAGTTTCCTTACTCAAGGCTACCCCAACCTCAAGCGACTCGTTCTTCTCTCTTTCAAGCTCAAGAAGCTTTTCAACTTCTTGTTATCTCTTCCTTTCACGGATGAGCATATCTTATTATCAGTTAAGAAGTTCCTCTTTTTCAAAGATTTCGTTCGACAACATTTCCATTTTCTTTAGAGCAATTTTACTTAGTCCTCTAAACATTTCTTCATTATCACTAGAGCTATCAAAGTCATCAATAGAGGAATTTAGCGTAGGAGGAGTGAGTCGTACCTTTTTCTTGCCTTCCTTAGCCATAAGGCGAGTGTGGTTGTTCATATCCCATCCTTCCATGTTTGGGGAAGAGTGTGGCCTTCATAGTAGGTTTCTTGATTGCAATAGTGGCCATCTCTTCTTCTTCATCGGAGGAGGACTCGTTGTTTGAGTCCCACTCCTTGCCAATGCGAGCTTGATGGGCTTGTCTTCTCTTTCTGAAATTCTTCTTTTCTTGAGGTCTTGTTTCCTTCTTCCTTTTGTTTTCTTCATAAGGGCAGTCCATCATGAAGTGACCATACTCTCCGCAGTTGTAGCAAGTGCGTCGATCCTTGGATTTTCCTTTATCCTTTCTTTTGCCTTCATTTGAGTTATTGCCGTGTCTTCTTTTCATCATTCGCTTGAACTTCTTGATAAAGAGTACCATTTCTTCATTAGCAAGATCGGTGCTCTCGTCGCTTATATGCCCATCATCTTGATCTTCACGAGTTTCCTTGAGTTTGGGTTGGCATGTTGCTTTGAGAGCAACCTCTTTCTTTTTGGAGGAAGTGAGTTCGGCCAAGTCTTTGACGTGTTGTGCCTCTTTCTCCATCATTTCATGATTTATGATCTTCCCCAACAACTCATCGGGAGTCATTTTGTGAAACCCAGGGCTTTCTCTAATCATTGAGCAAAGTGTGACATTTCTTGGCATGAAGGCTCTAATCATTCTCTTGACCACCTCGTGATCCGTCCATTTCTTATTTCCATAGGCACGAATTTTGTTGATGAGTGCCTTCATCCGGTTGTACATGTCTTGAGGTGATTCGCCTTCTTCAATAGCAAATCTCCCCATCTCTCCTTCAAGCATCTCGATTTTAGCTTCACGAACCATCCTATTTCCTTCGTGAGCTATCTTGAGTGTATCCATCTCCTTTGAACTTTCTAAGCCATCGATCTTGGTGAATTCCTCTCTGCTTAGTGATGATGTGATCTCGGCGACGGCTTGTGCATTTCTGTGAATCTCTTGTTCTTGTTCTGGGGTGAGTTCTTCATCCGTGTCTGGGATATCTATGCCAGTGCAAACAATGTGCCACAGACTAGGATTTAGGGATATTAGATGCATCTTCATGTTGTACTTCCACATGGTATAGTCGCTTCCGTTAAACTGTGGAGGTTATCCCATAGGAATGGAAAGATAGTGATTGTTTGAATTGATTTCCCATAGGAATGGAAAGATAGTGATTGTTTGGATTGAGACGGTTGTAGTTGTAAGGATGTCGGGAGTAGTCGTGATGACCACTCCCCGTCGTCTTCTCTTTTTCATTTCCCTTTTGTCCTAGCAGTTTCTTTCTCAGGAGTGCCTTTAGTTGCCGCACTTCTTCATCATCATGTGGGCTCTCTTTCAGCACATCAAAGGCTTTAGTTTCTTGTTCCTCCTCATTAATGTTCATGTTCGAGATATTGTTGTTCTTCTCAGAGGCCATTGATCTCTCCGAGATGTGAGTCTCGTTAGCGGAGAACCTTGCTCTGATACCAATTGAATGTGGCCTAGAGGAGGGGTGAATAGGCCTTTTGAATTTCCTGCACACTTAATAGAATCATCAAAACTTGGTTGGCCACACTAGTCCAGTCGTGTGGTCGGACTTGTCCGGTGTGCTAGAAATATGTGTGTTGATCAGGTGTTATTTGGGAAACTAAATTTCTTTAGCAGCGAAAATGAGAACAACTAATATTTTTGTTTGAAATTAATGTAAGAATGCAAGAGAAAACTTATAATTTCCTTTGATTGATGTTTAGCACTCAAGTGATCTAACGAACAAAATGTAAAGGAAATAAGGCGCAAGACACACAAATTTTTCCCGAGGATCGATCTCACCACGAGATCTATGTCCTCGTTGAGGAAGCTCACACAGAGCCGGGTCTCCAACCCTTTCCGTCTTCAAGTCACCACGAAGGCTGACTTGATTCCACTATCACGGGTAATCACCAAGTTTGTGGGGCAACCTCACACGTTGAGGGCTCCCACCAGAATTACAACGAAATAAGTGATCAAATACACTCAAAAGTATTACTATGCAGAGTATGAGTGTAGAATGATCAAACCCCAAGAGCTCGCAATGAAGGAACGACGATCTCCCAATCCCGAATCCAAGTGTTCAATTGATTTCACTCTTTTTGCACTTTAGATGTATGGGGGGATGTGTTTTGGGCTCTTGGGACGAAGTGGCGGCACTAGGGTTTGTGTTTGCAGCAGTATATGTCATGTATTTCTTTTGGAAGGCCGTGGATTCTCTATTTATAGGGTTTCCAAAAAGTAACCATTGAAAAACCCTAACATCGGACTAATCCTGTGCAAGTCCGGACTTGTCCGGTCTCTGTGTACTTTAAAGTCCAGAAAGTCTACCGGACTAGTCCAGTCCAAGCTCGGACTAGTCCCGTGCTGTCTGAAGGTGAACTCCAGAAAGTTCAACGGACTAGTCAGCGGACTAGTCCGATTTCCACAGAAGGGAGACTCTAGAAAGATCAACGGACTAGTCCGGTAAACACATGGACTAGTCCGGTCTCTCAATATGAGAGACTACAGAAAGTTCAACGGACTAGTCCGGTGGACACACGGACTAGTCCGGTCTCCCAATTTGAGAGATTCCATAGAGTTAAACGGACTAGTCCGGTCCATGATCGGACTAGTCCAGTGCATTGTGAATTTTAAGTTAATTTTAAGCCCTTACCCCAGTGCAAAGTTGTGAGCTCTTGAAGTGTGTCTTTCATACACTCCCTCTACATTCAAAATCTAATTTTGATCTTCCAAGCTCCATCAAAGTATCCCTCTTTGGACACCACTCCATTTTTCACCTTTTTGTGTACACCGAGCTGTTTCACATATCTGTCCTGCAGTCATCTCAATAGTTTCATTAAGATCTCATATGTTTGTCATCAATTAGCCAAAACCCACAAGGGATATCCTAGATGCACTTACAAAAAGCTATCTTGGGTATATCCGGCGGTCTAATCCTCATTTGGAAGTAACATGGCCTCAAGTCAATCTTGGGTAAAATACAAACACCCTTCCATTGATTGAACAAATCCTCTATACGGGGCAACGTGTACTTGTTCTTGATTGTTACTATGTTGAGATTTTTGTAGTACACACACATCATTTGGGATCCATCCTTCTTATCCACGAATAGCACTGACGCTCCCCAAGGCGAAGAGCATGGGAGAATGAAACCATTTTCTAGCTGCTCTTGAATTTGCTTACGGAGCTCCGCTAACTCCATAGGAGGCATCCTATATGGCCTCTTAGCTATAGGTGCAGTTTCAGGTATTAATTCAATAACGAACTCAGTGTCACATTCAGGTGGCATACCTAACAACTCATCTGGAAACACATCCAAAAATTCGCACACCACTCGGATCTCCTCTATTGCTACACCATCCATTGATTCAGCTCCACCTGCTTGGGTGTGTGTTGAGATGCTTCAAATTCTGTGCTGACCCCTTTCTCATTTGTCAACTTCACTGTATTTGTGGCACATTGAATTATTCCGTTGTGCTTCCTTAACCAGTCCATACCAAGTATTATATCCAGTCCTTGCGAATACAAAACAATAAGGTTGGCAGAAAAGTCTACCCCCCTTATTCTAAGGCTTACTTTTGGACCTACTATATTCATCTTTATCTCCCCTCCAGGAGACTTAACCAACAAGGTATACTTGATATGAGATATGGGCAAACGATAATTGGCAACATACTTTGAGGCAATGAATGAATGTGATGCCCTAGAATCAAATAACATAGTCGCTGAGTTGGAGTTTGCGAGAAACATACCAATCACCACGTCATCCACTTGTTGGACTTCCTCCGTAGATACAGGGTTCACCTTGCCACGAACAAAATTCTACAATCCACGGTTGCCTTGTGGTGCTCCTCCATTTGGTCTTGGGTTCTGTCTTGGAGCATTGTTCCCTTGACAATTGCCTGTCTTAGGACATTGAGATGCAAAGTGTCCCACCTCACCACAAGTATAGCACGTTCTTGCTGCACCAGAATTGTTTGGGTGAGCTTGATTTTGAGCATTGGCAGGAAAATTAGCACAGGGCGCATGAGGCATTGGACGGCAAGGTGCTAGCATATTGGGGTGAGCTACGCGCGGTGGAATAGCAATGGGATATGCAGGAGCGGAGGGGTTGTAATATGGCACATTTGGTGGTGCAAGGCGGAGGCGAACTTTGCTTTTTTTGTGGCTGTCCTTGATATGGCGCCATCCCCTTATTATCTTGCTCCACCTCACGAACCTTGTTCTCAACCCCAATAGCTATGTCCACAAGCTTCTGGAAATTTACATAGTCACAATTGAGCAATTGGACTTAAATCTCGTTGTTTAGGCCCCTCATGAACAAATATTGCCTGCAGCTGTCCCGTTAACATCTTCCAGAGCATACCTTGAGAGTTGAGTGAATTTATTGAGATACTCACTCACACTCGACCTTCCTTGCCTTAGGTTCTCAAATTCCTGCCTCTTCAAGATCATAACACCTTCAGGCACAAAATGAGAACAGAAGCTCTCCTTAATTCAGCCCAAGTGATCGTGTCCAGATTTGCATGAGCATTTCAAAGCAAGTCCCACCAATCTGCAGCTGATCCAACTAGCTGATGGGAAGCAGAAAAAACCTTCTCCCTATCTCTGCACTGGACACTAGCGAGCTTCTTCTCCACAGATTTTAGCCAATCATCGGCTTCCATAGGATCATTGTCTTGAGAAAAAGTGGGTGGCCTAGTCCTCGTAACTCTCCCAACCTGTTATGTTGCGGTGGGGGTGGTGGTGGTGGAGGCATATGGGGCTGATTCTGGTTATCGACTTGAAGTTTTCTGAAAGTCTGTGTCACGGTCTGCATAAGCTAATTCTGCATAGCCAACAGCTGCTCAAGGTTGCTAGCACCAGGTCCAGGTCCATTTTTGTTCTGAGGCGCTCCATTGTTCTCCTCTTGCTCATTGGCATTCCTTTGGTTGCGAGTCCTCGGCATCTAAAGAAACAGCAAGAGATAGAAGAATTTAGAAAACATCCACAATGATATGCATCAAGGGATATGAAACTAAGCAACTACCTATTCTACTAAGCACACAAGCACACAAGTAAGCATTCAACACACCAAGCAAAACCCGACGATTCCTGAGAGTTCCTATGTGCTCTAAAGTGTCCATTCTATCAAGGTTGCGTCATACGGTCAACCTGTGGCTCTAATACCATACTTTGACACCTTGTTTCAAAAATGAACCAATTTATACGTGTGCCCAGGATGTTCAACACACATACACAAGTGTGTCACAAACGATATACAAAAAATTACCACAAACTTTTATTGCAATATTCATTACTCTAATGATCATTATTAATAGTAAAACTGAAACTGCAGTGGAAATAAACTAAGCATAGGGGATAGCGCGGCTACAAGCAATCCACAGGCAAGCTGACGGCAGCACACAGCCTAGTACTCTGAGTTATCCTGAGGGTATTGTCAAACATCACCTAAAACCGTTGGTGGGGGAATTGCAAGGGTGAGCACATGTCATGCTCAGCAAGTGTGGGAAAATGATGATATATAGCTTAAACAAGGAACAGTAATAAATAATAGATATTTGCTGAAAAGTACATTGAAAACATATAAAAAGCATCCTAAAATGTCTATGTCAATTGATCCCATAGTATCCCAAATAAACAAAATAATTCGTATCCATCATTCATTATCCATCCATATTTCATATTCTTACCGTCATCATTAATCATGACCATTTATCACCATCCAATCCATAACCATAACCAAACCATCCCAAATTCCAAGTTCCACTCTAATCATGGAAGTTGTCCAAGTGCTCTTAATTAAAAGCACGGCTATCATGATAGTTTTGAACACTCTGCAGAGGTTGTACCACTTCACCCAAAGGTTTGTGATTTAGTCACTATTCGGCGACTAAAGAAACCTCCCTTATGCCAATTACACTTCCTTAGGTGTATGGCCAAGAGATCACAAATTGCCTTTACAAAGGGATTACCAGCATATTAAGACCCACTGAGGTTTCACCGGTGGTGATGCGTCCAAAAGAGCACATCCAACCAAGGGCCCCATCTTGTTCCGTTCGTATCCTAGGGCAGTCCCGCCACTATTGCAAACCCAACCGACTCCCATTCCCCGCGCCTCCAAATGGTCTGGACAATGCTGGCAATACACCTAGTTAATTGGCTAAGGCGCACTCATAGTTGGCCTTGTGGTGGCACTATTGACCTGGCTTATTCTCGCATGAACCGGTCCTTAGATCTAAAGCAAGCAAAACAACCATATCATCCAACCCAATCCACAAACAATGCTTGCTTAGATCTCCCAAGTCCCAGATTAACAATTATTCATGTTCATCAATTCATATCATTCATAAATTCATTAATTCATAGTAAAGCCATTTGGTTGTTTTCCCATACCATTTCATTAGAGCCAAGCAAAAAGGTAAAATGCCCTTCCTGACTCTCTACAATATATTCCAAGCGACAAGGATGGTCAAACAAGTATAGTAAACACCTATATTGGGTTTCCTATCAATTTGACACAAGCATGCGGTTCTGCAAACAAAACATTTAAAACCAGGATCAAAAAGTTCAAGGACACTTTCCTTGCTCTTGAGATTGGATAGCATCAAAAGCTTCGAAGTTCTGGTGCTGGAGGTCATCGACAGCACCCTCTAGAGAAACACCATCTATTCCGTGCAAAATACATACAAAACAAGTATTATAATTAATAAATGCTCATATATTACTCAATATGCCATGACATGCATGATTCATGCAATTATGGGGTAATGCATGTTACGAGGTTGATATAAATGCTTACTAACTAGTCACAATTAAGTATTAAATGTTAGAACAAGTTCCAAGTCATTTTCGAGACCGTTAAAAAAGTTCCTTGAATTTTCAAAACAGGAAGACAGAAGTAGTCCGTAGTGAGGCCGAACATGTCCGTCCTGGATCAAAGAGTTGATCGGACTAGTCTGCACTGTTGCCGGACAAGTCCGTCGGCTAGCATTTTTGGCGAGTTTCCAACTAGATCATAGTTGAATTATGGGACCAAGATTGATGAAGAAAGATGATCTAAGGTAATTATCGTGAATTCAACAACTCAAGGGTCAAGAATTCAATGAAACTCGAGATCATGATGTCTAGATCCAAAGAAGATAAAGAGTTGGTGGAGAATTGACGATGTTGTCGATGAGTTGACAAAGATCAATCTTACTTGATCCTTCTTCTTCCCCCTTCTCTTCTCCTAGCTGCAGTGAGCTCCTCTTGATGGCGGCTCTCACGAACTAGGGTTTGGACTCTCTTCAATTGTGACAATGAGATGAAAGGTTCGGGTGGTGGCGTGTTTATATTGAGGTGGAGGTGGTAGGGTTTGATGGATTTTGAGTTTAAGGCGGCAGAGACCGGGGTGGGGTCCCACATGTGCTCCACAGGGGCTGGACACGACGTTCTTGGGCCCAATTAAGGTTAAAACCCAGTAACATGTCATGGAGGAAAAGAATGAATCTGAGTCGGGCACACCAGACAAGTCCGCTGGGGGCCGGACAAGTTCGATTTTCAATAGAGGCAAAAATGGCCAAGTCCGGTTGGGGTACGCACAAGTCCGAAAAGGATCAGAAAGAAAAA